>OU343217.1:56247680-56375348 GCA_910596185.1 Chrysanthemum makinoi | reverse complement strand
AAGAGGAGAATCTCTGGAATACTATAATCCCAGAGTAGGAAATGCTTTGAGATATCTGAAAATCTTCTTCACAGCAGTCAAGTGAGAGAACTTAGGAGTAACTTGAAACCTTGCACAGGCACACACGGCAAACATGATATCTGGTCTAGATGATGTAAGATACATCAAAGAACCAATCATAGACCTGTACATGTGCACATCAACAGCTTCACCACTATTTTCCTTCAGAAGTAGATGTGTAGTCTTGTCTGCAGGGGTGCTGGATGACTTTGCATCAGTGAACTTGAACTTCCTTAGTATCTCAGCCACATATTTATCTTGATTAATGAAAATACCATCTGGCCTCTGTAGTACTTGAAGTCCTAAAAAGAATGTGAGTTCACCCATAGAACTCATTTGAAATTCTTCTTTCATTAGTTTCTCAAAATCTTTGCACATCTCTGTCTTTGTAGATCCAAAAATGATATCATCAACATACACTTGAACAAGCAAGATATCACTCTTGTCTTTCTTGATGAACAAAGTTTGATCCACTGTGCCTCTATGAAACCCATTAGCAAGAAGATAAGTAGTTAAGGTTTCATACCATTTCCTTGGTGCTTGATGCAAGCCATACAATGCTTTAACTACTCTGTAAACTTTTTTAGGATATTCAGGGTCTTCAAAGCCTGGAGGTTGTGAGACATAAACCTCCTCATCAATCTGCCCATATAGAAAAGCACTCTTTACATCCATTTTATAGACTTTAAAGCCCATAAAGGATGCATAGGATAAAAATAGTCTAATTGCTTCAATTCGAGCAACTGGGGCAAACACTTCTTCATAGTCAATTCCTTCCTCTTGAGTATATCCTTGAGCCACAAGCCTAGCTTTGTTTCTGATAACAATTCCTCTTTCATCTTTCTTGTTTCTGAACACCCATTTAGTACCTATTACCTTCTTGCCAGAAGGCAGATCACAAAGCACCCAAACCTTTTGAAGCTTAAATTGGAGCAACTCTTCTTGCATTGCTTCCACCAAACTTTCATCTTCAAGTGCCTTGTAGACATTCTTTGGCTCCATTTGTGACAGAAAACACATAAAGAGACATTCATTCTTGCCTTCATGAATCTTAGACTCATATATTTCACTAATGAATCCATGAACATCAGGCAGCTTAGTTTGTCTTCTAGTTTTCACAGGTGAATAGACATCCCCAATCACATTTTCAAGAGGATGTGATTTATGAATAGAAGTGTGAGGAGTCTGAGGAACTGCAATCTCACTTGGCATATTTGAGATTTCAACATCATTGGCTTGAGCTTCCTCTGTAACTAAAGTTGTGGTTTCCACATCTGATGCCGTGGAAACATTTTGCCTAGCAGTGGAACCCAAATTTCCACTGCTTTCAGAATTTTCATCATTCAAGTTGCTCCTTCCTCCCAGATCACAAGAAGGGTGATCATCTCCAGTTTTTGGTAAATCATCAATATCTGCATAGTCCCAAAGAGGTAGACTGAATTCATCTTGATCATCTGCATTATCTTTGCTTGGTTCATCATCATCAAGAAACTCTTCTGAACTTGCAAAATCAAAAGAAGATGTTCCTGTAGAAACAGGTACATAATTCATAGTATTTGTTAGAGTATCAAGATCAAACAGCCTTTCTGGTCCAGTTCCTTTGACATTCACTTTATTTTCCAGGAACTCAACATGCAGATTTTCTTCAATCTTTTGGGTTCTTAGGTTGAATACTCTGAACGCTTTACTAACCATTGAATACCCAATAAAATATCCTTCATCAGCCTTTTCATCAAATTTTCCCAGATAATCTATGGTATTGAGAATAGATACATGACACCCAAATGGTCTCATGAAGTCAAGGATAGGAGGTCTACCCCTAAATAATTCATAAGGTGTCTTGTTCTTAGTCATTACCACTAAAACCCTGTTTTGCACATAACATGCAGTGTTAACTGCTTCAGCCCAAATAGTGATTGGTAATTTAGAATCTGCCAACATGGTTCTAGCGACCTCTATCGTGTTCTGTTCCTCCTCTCAAGACACCATTTTTTTGAGGAGTTCTAGCCACACTAAATTCTCTTTTAATACCTTTATCTCTGCAAAACTCATCCATAACTCTATTCTTGAATTCTGTTCCATTGTCACACCTAATGATTTTAACTTTCATATCATATTGGTTTTCTACTTCTGTGATAAAGATCTTGAGGATGCCAGTTGTTTCATCCTTAGTTCCAAGAAAGAAAACCAATGTAAATCTGCTAAAATCATCAGTCACCACAAGACAATATTTCTTGAGATTCAAGCTGCTCACTGATGTAGGACCAAATAAGTCCATATGTAACATTTGAAGTGGGTGAGTAATAGAGTTAACCAACTTTGACCTGAAAGAAGCTCTGTGTTGTTTTCCTTTAAGACAAGCCACACAGGTTTGATCATTTTCAAATCTTTTCTGAGGTAATCCTCTCACCAAACCATCTTTGACAATCTTGTTAATGGTTTTGAAGTTAACATGACCAAGTCTTCTATGCCATAACATGGATTCATCCACTGTGGCCTTTGCAAGCAAGCAAGCAAGCATAATCATCTTTAGCTACAATGTTGTTCATATCAAAGCTATATAGATTGCCTTTTCTAGGAACTTTAAGAAGAATCTGACTTTCATCAGGCATTTTAAAATCCTTAGAGAGAACAAAGCACATATCTTTGGTAAAAAGAACATTTTTCATTTTGTCACACATTTGTGACACACTAAAAAGATTGTACTTTAGTTCCTTTACATAATACACAGGTTCAAAGTCCAAGTTACCAGTTTTAATAACTCCTTTACCAGCAACTTTACCATTTACTCCACCTCCAAAGCTGACATACTGTCCATCATAGTGCTCAAAATCAGAAAGATAAGACTTGTTGCCAGTCATGTGCCTTGAACACCCACTATCTGTATATCCTTGATCTGATTTTTTTGACCTTCGATGTTCCTGCACATAAGAGTAAAGAGTTAGTTTCTTTTAGGGACCCAAGCCATGATTGACTTTGATCTGCCTCGTGTATCAATATAGTTAAATCTATCAAAGGTCATTGATACACCATTGGGATTGGTTGTAGAGGTATTTCCATTAGGTTTCCATTCCCAAGCGTCTTTGAGGCCTTCACAGCATTGCCCATATCCCCCTTTTTCTTGTCCAAAACCCTTGCAGTGGTAACTTTTGAATGAGCAGTGGTAACTGCTGGTTTCTTTTTAGGTACCCACTATTGATTATAATTAACCTTTTTAGCTTGAAAGGTTCCTTTCCCTGTTTGTGCAGATTTTGCAAAAATTGTTTTGGATTTTGCACTTTTAACAGGTGACTTAGGATAAGCAGTGTTAACAGTTTTTGCAGTGGTAAAAGTTTTGAGGCCACTTCTAAGTTGAACTGCTCTTGGGACCATTTTGCAATGTGAGTTAGGGTGTACATTATGTTGAAACTTATTAGACTCCACCCTTTTATTCCCATATACTTCCCTTCTCCCATTATGATAATCACAATAAGCATGTAAATGATCAAAACTACCACAGATATAGCATGCCTTATTGTACATCACAAAATCACTACCTAGTTGTTGAGATTTAACATGATTCCAACTCCTCTGATTACCCCTAGGAGCTGTAGACTTGTTCCTATACATCTCAGCATACTTTACAGTTGGTCTAGGTTTATTAATTTGTTTCCTAGGTTCCTCTGTAACAGTATTAACAACTTTTGGGATAGAAGTTTCTACATTCTTTTTAACATTCTCATCTACAACAGATGAGTCACTAGCACTCTCAAAAACATCATTATCAAGCTTACTCTCTTCCTCACTCTTCACCACTGTATCTTTTAAAGGACCATATTCTCTTTCAAGATCCTTAAAGTCCTCTATGCCTGTATGAGCTAAATCTATACCTGGAGGAGATGGAACACCTCTTAGTGGTGGAGGCACTGTATTATAACCCATACCTGACTTAGCTTTACTATAAACTTGAGCATTCCAAATTTTATCAATTGACTTAGACTGATGATAACATGTGTCTAGAGTTAATTTGACATTTTCATTTTTCTTTTGGAGTTTTTCAAACTCCTTTTGGTATGCTTCATTCACAGCAGTTGTATATTCTACCTCTCTCCTAAGAAGAATCATATCATCATTATATTTTGACTCATTTTTCTGATAGTGCTCTATTTGCTTTTCTAATACTGTCATAGCTCTCCTAAGATTAGCCACAGTATAATTAGCGATATATAACTCTAGCCTTTCATTAGAGTATAAATCATTAAGCCTTTCAACTTCTTTAGCAGCCCTACATGTTTTAGAACAACTATCAAAGTTTTGTACCTCAGAGTCAGAGAAAGCCATGAGAGCAACTTCAGTAGAAACAAGAGCAGCATCAGAATGTTCTTCTTCTTGTTCATCAGCCATGAAACTCCAATCATAGCTCACACCATCAATAGCCAACATTGCCTTTGGTTCTTCCACAGTTGGTCACTTCTTTTGCTTGTACCAAGTAGACCTGTTGTCCTTTGTCTTTGGTCTTCTACATTCTCTAGCAAAATATCCAAACTTGTGGCAGTTAAAGCACTCCACTTTCTTCTTATCAAAACCTGCAGTATCATCACCATTAATGTGGATAGGCTTGCCAGTCTTCTTGTAAAATTTCTTAGCCCTCATGCTAAGAAGAGCTATCTGCCATTTTATATCCATTTCCTCCAAGTCATCTTCATCAATTTGCTCTATGTCTTCATGAGTTAAGACAGAGCCATCAACTTGTGTAGAGATAAAAGCATAAAAGGTAGGGTCTCCAATACTAGCAACCTTCTTCTTTGAACCTGCAGTGGTAACATTAACATTACCAGTGGAAACTTTAGAACCTACAATGGCAATATCATCATCACTTTCATCTTCAGAAACATCACTGTCAACAGAGGTTGACAACAATGCCAAGCTACTAGAGCTTGTACCAAGTTTCCCTGCCTTCTTCAACCTTTGCTCAATAAGTTTGATGTTGTTGTAAAGGTCATTGAGCTTCATTGTTTCAATGTCTGATTTGTTTTCCCAGACAGTAACATTAGTTTGAAACTCTAAAGGCAAACTTCTTAGAAACTTCAAATTTAGGTCTTCCTTTTCTACCTCAATGCCAAACACGGTCGGTGTGTTACAATCTTCGAAGTTTGGTGAAGATGCTATCAAGTGAGTCATTGCTTGAAGCAGAGAAGTTTTCATAATTTTGCTTCAATAATGTCTTTTGTGTCTTCTTTGTAGCATCATTACCACCAAATATTGAGCAAATTTCTTCAAACAATTCTTTAGCAGTCTTGAATTTGCTGAATGCAATGATCTGGTCTCTAGGAAGAGTCATCAGCAGCAAACTTCTAGCCTTAAGATCATTCTTCCTTTGTGCCTTTTCAGCATTTGATTCAGGCACAGAAACTTTCACAACATCTGTTTCACCAATTTTCGAAGTAGTAGTCACAGATTTGAAAGAATCACCAGTTTGAATGATCTCCCAAAGAGCATAGTCCTGTATAAGGAAGTATTGCTCAATAAGTATCCTCCACATCTCAAACTCATTAAGTTTGAGCTTAGGAAGTCTTGGAGTAGAAGAAGAGTTTGATTGGTTGTTTTCCATCTCCATTGAATTGAGTGAGTGAGTTAAGCAAAATCCTTGGATCTTCTAAAACAAAATCTCAGAACCTTTCTCTGATACTACTTGATGGATCTTGACACACTCCTTGTGTCAATGATATTTTGTATGATATTATTAAGCACGCGGAATATACTTAGTAATACTTAGAAGACAGTTTATATGATGTATTGTATGAGAGTAAACACAGATTAAACACAAAACTTAAGCTCCAATATTATTGATGAATAATACGAGTGATCTTAGTATCACTAGGGTTACACCTTGAAGCCTTTGTGAGTAATACGTAGGTAATAATCAAGTACCTAAGACAATGACCTAGGACCTCCTTTTATACAACAAGGAGTCCTTTACAAGATAAGTATAAAGCTAACATAATAGAATATACACAAGATCTATTCTATACTTATCTAGACGCGTTAAGCTAAACTTAAACTGATAGCAGTGGTAATAATGAACTGGCAGTGGGAATACGTTTCCACAGCTAGTGTTAAATCAAGCAGTGTAAACCACATACTATCCGTGGTAACGGATTATTCCCAACAAAAAGCTTCATTTTTAGTTTTCAAAAATAATGTCCAAGTGAACCTTGAGTAATCATCTACTATAACCAAAGTGTATAAGTTGCCTCCATAACTTCTTATAGTGGATGGACCAAACAAGTCCATATGCAAAATCTATAGACACTTAGATGTGGACACCATTTTTTAGCCTTATGGCTACTATGAGTTTGTTTGCCAATTTTGCAAGCGTCGCAAAAATGTTGGTCATATTTTAGTTTTGGTAAATTTCTAACTAGCTCTTTTGAAGATAGGTTTTGGATACGTCTCATATTAGCGTGACCTAATCGTCTATGCCAAAGGGTAGAGTTATCATCTAAGGTTGTTAGACAAAGTTTTTCATTAGATGTTTTATCTATTTTCATGACATATATGTTATTTTTCCTAACTCATTTAGCTATGGTGATACCATCTTTTAGTATTTTACTACCATTTTCTTCAAATAGTACTTTATACTTTTTATCACATAATTGGCTAATACTAAGTAGATTAAATCCTAACCTATCGACATGAGCAACATTTTCAATAGTTAGGGAGTTATGAGCGATCGTACCTTTGCCAATGATTTTGCTTTTGAGATTGCTACCAAAAGTGACATTATCTCTGTCATACTCTTGGTATGTTGAGAAGAGGCTTTTGTTGCCCGTCATGTGTCGTGAGCATCCACTATCTTTTATCCATGCATCAGGTTCTAATCCAGCTTTCAAGCATACCTATGAGGCTATGATACAAATAACTCAAGCGTTTGGTCCCCAATATCTCATGGGTCCGTTTGGGTTAAACATACCATTTACTTGGTTCATGTATGGAAATGATGGGTAAGGGTTCCATGGCATGTAACTTGGAGTTTGATATGGTCTAGGGAAGTTTTGATTCCAACCGGTATGTGTTGGAATCACTCCTAAACCTTATTCAAGTGTTAGTTACTCATATGTAATAGTTAGCTTATTATGGCCTTTATGTTTTCAATTAGCCTTAAGCTTATGTAGAAGGCCCATGAGCTTAGGCCCAAGCCCATAGGGGAAAGGATGGAAACTAGGAGTGTTGCCCTAGCTTTCCTCCTATAATTACCTTATGTAAACCTTCATTTGAAGGTTGGTTGTTCAATTTACTCTTTCACTCACTCTACGCCTAACCCTTCTTCATTTATACGTGTGTGTGTGTGTGTAGATTGTTCATCGCCTCTCTTCTCCTCTCTATCTCTTCTCTTGATGCTTGTGTTGTAAAACTAGTGACCTAACAGTGGTATCAATCGCCATCTAGTTATGTGAAACGGTTTTTTTTTGTCTACTCGTAAGGTTCACGTTTTTTTAACCTTTCTCTCGCTTAAAAACTCATTTTTTACACTTTTCAATCCAAGATTCTTGTACTTTAAAGGTTCTTGGGTGTTAAAGTTTAAGTTTTTGGCAAAAAGTTTGAAACTTTATGTGTGTAGAATCGTTTTTAAGCTAGTTTTTGTACGAGGGTGTTTTCCTATGCGTAACTGTTTTAGAAGCTTTGGATCATCAAGTTTCACACTTTTGTGTTATTTTGGTGATATTGAAGCTATTTCATCACAAAAATCTGGTTTAGAAACATCTTTGGGCAAAAGTCATATTACGAGTAGAACTACGCGTAGTAAAACCCTAAAACTACGCGTAAGTGCCTCCTTGGTTTGATCTTCATTTTCGTGGTTTATTCCGTGTTTGCTTACTTGGATAAGTACGAAAATAAATCGACTTGGATATCTTTTGCCTTTGTGACGGTGTAAAGATCATTTGAGATAAAACCCTAAACTTACGCATAAGCATAAAGCTTACGCGTAGAAAATCCTACGCATAAGATTCATCTTACGCGTAAACCTAGTCTTACGCATAAGGGAATCCTACGCCTAACTTTCTACGCCTAACTTACTGTTTACGCGTAACTTTAGTCTTTTTCCCTGTTACGCGTAAGCTAAAACTACGCGTAACTCTCATTGTTACGCGTAACTTTGGTGTTTTTACGCTTAAGTGCTACTTGGTTATTGTGATTTCTACGCCTAAGGACACTTCATCAACAGCGTTTCATTCGACTACAAAGATCCACCAACACAAGTTATAAAAAGAGTTTTTTGGCGGGAAAATTTGAGTAAAAATTAATTTTTCAAGGAGACTAAACGTTCAATTTTTACGCGAGATTCAAATTTTGGTTTAACCGTGAAAATTTTGGTCAAAAATTCAAATTTTTGGGCACAAATTCAAATTTTTTGGATAAAATTTGGCGTCAAAATTGTCATAAATCAAAATTTTCTTACAACCTTAGAATTGAATTTTATAGTGAATTTCAAATTTTGAGAGTCAAAATTTTTCATAATTATTTTTGGAGGGAAATTGAGATTCACTATATCGACCTTCTGTGTGCTATATCGACTTTGCACCTTTTCTTCTCTTTGATTCTTCTGCAGAGCAGTGAAATGGATTCTGAACATAAAGATCCATTTGTGGCATTGAAAGAAGGATACATGGCTCGGCTCGGCATTGAAGCGTCAGACATCATCAAATTCCGATATCATGATGCGTGCAAGGTGAAAGAGTTGATGTATATGGAAGGAATGCTCAAAGGGATGTTGAGAATGTTGTGATTCACCCACTTGTTGGTAATCGCGGACAATGAGGTTGTAGCATTGGAAAAGCGGGGATGACGGCAGATCTGGAGAAGATATCATTCTTACCTACGACACCACGCCCAACTATGACGAAGAACAAATGGTTGAGGAAGATTTCTTACCCACCTATGACACTGAAAGCAGAAGCGGATGGTCGAGGTACAATCTCTTTGTTGATCATATTACGCCTGCAAATGCGATACAACAAACCGAGCAACCAATTGATAATGAAGGAGAGGTTGACGATGTGTTGCACAATGTCCGACAACTTTCTCATGTGCGAGCCTTTACTTTCTAACAATTCAAGCGAAGCGTCAAAGAAACTCTTGAATCTGAAATCATTCTCCTCAAAAGACCATTTCTCGGTTTCAAAAGATTTTTCAAAACTTGAGGCTCATTGCATCTCTCTTGAACTTAAAGCGCAAAACAATGTTTTAAACTTCGAGCCAAAAGTAAATCTTTGAATGAACAAAGTAAACGTGTGGATACATTAGTTAAAGAAAATGAGCATTTAAAGGCTCAACTTCAAGCAAAGGGGCTTGCACATGTTGCTTTACTAAACAAACTGAGAAGATTCACCGACAAGAGTGTGGATACTAATTTTGCAAAACCAACAATCTTGGGGAAATCGTCTTTACAACCTTTCGAAAACAATCGTAGTTAGACAACCAACGCATTTAAATCTAAGCGTTCAAAATCTTCAAAACCACGGTTTCCCTCCCAAGTTGTTGAGAATAATCATTTGTTAAAACCAGTCACTCCACATTCCTGGCCCAACAATAATGTTTATGTTTCTATTAAACATGTTTTGTTAAACTGTTTTACGTTATACGTACAAGTGGCGCTTACGGCCAATCTAGGATTTGTTCGAACACTGTGTCTAAACCGAGCATTAAACGTAAAAATTCATATGATTCTAATGACGCATACAATAACTATGACCTAGAAAAGGCTAGGAAAAGGGCACTACTCTAAAAGGATGGAATCTTAGGTTCACAACCTAGTGTATCACCTTCGAGTGTATTCTTGAACACTTGCTTGTAGTAGCAAACCAAAACCTAAGTTAACTCAAACAGTTAGAAATAAACCCGTTGATCTAAACGTAAAATTTCAGAAACCTAATAGGTGGATCAATATACGCAAATTCTTCCCAAAGAAGTTTCAACATCCCTTAGATTTAACCTTAGATGGATACCAACGGGTAGAGTTTTCAACACTGTTGGTCTTAGGTGGATTCCTACGGGCAAGATATTAAGTAGTTGCACCATAACAAGTGTGAAACCCTCTACATCCATCCTGGCGAGGAAAGGAAATCATCAAAATATCATGTTAGGTGTCAAGAAGATAATTGACACTACATCTTTATGCTTCTAACATCTGGAACCCAGTTATACTTGGGGATCCATGTTTTTCTCTTCCTTGCCCCCTTTTCTATTTTTCTATGCGAGGTACATGACTATGGCTCCTCTTGCAAAAAGCGTAGGACCCGTTTCTCACCGTTAAAAATATCATGATCCATCAGTTGTTCCACCATTGTACTTAATCGTCATGAATTGGAAACATTGCTTGCTCCTCTGGTTAAAGATTCTGCCAAAATTAGTGATTCAGATGTATCGAATGTTTTTTTGCACAACCGATAATACTCTAATTTCGGATACACCGAATCTACAACAACAACCGAATCTTCTATAACGAAGATCAAACTGCTTCCAACAACAATGACACAGCTGATGATCAACATAATGAACAAAGATGTTTTATCGGCGATTGACTCTCTCGAAATATTTTTGGTACTTCACACTTGTTCGATTAATTGGACATACATGGTTTCATTGTCTCCATATACATGGTTTTATTGTCTTCAATTCATCATCAACTTACGTGGTGTATGATTCTGAATCATTGAAAACATCGAGGGAGAGAGTGTGTAGGTGGTCATTGCTTCCTTGTTCTTCTACATGCTTCTTTGCGAAACCCAATGCCTTCTTGAATTCCTTCAATTAGGGGGAAGAAATAAGACGATATGTGGCTCAAGCGTCTCACTTTGGTATTATCGTCTCAATTTCACGGGTGATCTTGTGTGAAGTTACCCAAATACGTGAGAAGATCTTGTTGATTTCTGGCATTTTACCCTCGAATGGATCTTCCGCAATTAGTCAGATTTTCTTTGTGTGGTTTATTGCTCATCTACAAATTCCGCTGCATATTGAAACCTTCAAAAGTTAGAGGAAATGTAGACTTCATCAAAGTTTTAAATCCGCTAAAGACAGTTGTCGAGTTTGGGGAAGCTGATTAAGAAACTTCGTCAATATCTGTTTATATTCACAATGGCTTCGAGTATATGACTTGGAACGGACACAACCGCTTAAACTTCCCCAAACCCCATCATCATGAACAAAGCCCCGACTTACTCGTCAACAAATGGAAAGGTTATTTGCTCCACTGTTCGGTGGCGATCTTGATGAGCGTGCTCGAGGTGTATCCTGTTTCCATTTGCTCAACCGATAATACTCTTTTACCTGATACACCTGCTACAACAACTACTGTTGCAGATGCACCTACACCGGTTGACTCCACCACAACAGTTGAACAAACCGCTTCCAACAATGATGAAGCTGCTGATGATATTCCGAATGTAGTACCCCCACCTGCAGATTTTGATCCAAATGCGTTCTTCAACCCGTTTGCTAATGAGACTGCTGCACTAGATGTCGTGGAATCTTCAACAAACCATTTGAATCCTCGAATACGCATAATGTATATCAACATCAACCCTCCACACATAGATGGACGAAAGACCATCCTCTGGAAAACATTATTGGCAACCCGAATCAACCGGTCGTTACAAGACAACGTCTTCACACAGACGGTGAACATTGCATTTATGCACTCTCTGTCTGCCAATCTGAACCTAAAAACATCAAAGACGCAATGACAAAAGACAACTGGATTGAATCCATGCAAGAAGAACTCAACCAATTCACACATCTTGAAGTATGGGAGCGGTTGAAAGACCAACGAGGAATCTCGTCATTGGTCTAAAATGGATTTGGAAAAACAAATTGGATCTTTGAAGGAAATGTTATCCGAATAAGTCCGCGTCGGTGGCTAAGGGTTATCGTCGGGAAGAGGGTATTGACTTTGAAGAATCTTTTGCTCCGGTTGCTCGTCTTGAGGTACATTCGGATATTTCTAGCGTTCGCGGCTCATATGAATATGACGGTCTATCAGATGGATGTCAAAGCTGCGTTTCTCAATGGACAACTTAAAGAAACGGTTTATGTCAGCCAAACAAATGGATTCGTTGATCACGATTTTCGAATCCGTCTACAAAGCTGAACAAAGCTCTGTATGGTCTCAAACAAGCTCCTCGAGCATGGTACGATAAGCTTTCATCCTTCCTCATTGCTAATAATTTCACCAAAGGGTTGGTTGACCCAACTCTTTTTATACAATATCACGGGGCACATATCTTAATTGTTCAAATTTACGTGGATGACATCATTTTTGGGTCTACACATAAAAAGTTTTCAATCGCTTTTGCAAAACTAATGAAGAAAAATTTTGAAATGTCCATGATGGGTGAACTCACGTTCTTTCTCAGGCTGCAAGTTCATCAATCACCCCGTGGTATTTTCTTGAGTCATCCAAATATGCCCTTGAATTGTTAAACAAATTTGGAATGAAAACCTGTGACACTTATGCCACACCAATGGCTCATACACAGAAGCTAGACGCTGATTTACATGGGAAATTAGTAGACCCTACTAAATACCGAAGTATTATTGGGTCTCTAATGTATCTAACACTAGCAGACGATATTGTCTTTGCCGTTTATCTATGCTCCCGTTATCGGTCGCGACCAACTGAAACCCACCTCTCTGAGGCTAAAAGAATCCTCCGATACATCAAGGGAACCATTAACTTGGGGATCTTGGTATCCGAAGGATTACGGTTTTGAACTAATCGCTTTTGGCGATCACGCAGGATGCTTAGACTCAAGGAAAAGTACTTGGGAGCTCTACAATTTCTTGGTGATAAAGCTGGTGTCATGGCAATCGAAGAAGCGAGGATTGTACATGTTGTCCTCAACGAAGCGAGAATATGTAGCCATGTCGGTGTTGTGCTCAAGTCATTTGGATGAGAACACAACTCAAAGACTATGGTTACGTATTTGACAGAATCCCGATGTACTGCGACAATCGAGTGCCATTGCGATCTCGTGCAACTCAGTTCAGCACTCAAAATCAAAGCACATCGATCTTTGCTATCATTTCATCAAGGATCATGTGGAGCGAGTCTTGTTGAATTATATTTTGTGGGTCTGAGAATACCAATTGGCAGATCTTCTCACCAAAGCCTTGCCTCCCACTAGGTTTAATGAGTTGGTCCACCGGATTGGTATGAGGTGTTTGACTCAAGAGGAATTGGATGATCTCCCAAAACAGTCTTAAAACACATCAAACACCAAAATCTCTTTTGTAAATATCTTTTCAAAAACAAAATACAAAAATATAAAACCTGATAAAACAACAAAAATATTTTTCTATCTATTTTCTTTCAACATTGCAAGTACATTTCTTCCGTCAACACTATAATCTTTCAAAATTCAATATTTTTACGATCTAGTGTTGAGGGGGAGAAAATTATAACTTTAAGCTGTTTCAAATCATCTGCATACTTGCATGTTATCATATCTCGGTTGTTTCTTTTAACAAATGGTGGTAAATTTTCCGGTACAATGACACTCCTCGGACTAAATTTATAACCTTTCATTATTTCTTGAGTTGAGGGGGAGTGTCGTCAAGTTTCTTTCTTAAAAACCTTTGTATGGTAACCAAAATGGAAGTTAAATGGCTTTGTATGTAAAAGGAAAAGGTGGAAGGACCAAAACTGTCAAAACCTTAAACATATTTTGAATAAAAATATCCTCCACCTAACATTTCACATCTCATTTATTACTCAAAAACCTAAAACATCCTCGCCTAAGAATGGTTCATCAAAACCGTGTTTAAGATCGTCAATTTGTAAGTGATTTCATGTTCCTAACAAGATTTTAAACAATGGTTTTAAATTTTACACGAATCCAACGGTTAAAACGTCGTGTAATCTGGATTTTGTGGTCTACGCTTAAGCGTATGAACACCCAATCAAGAATTGGTGTTTGTGGTTAAAAAGAATGTGTCAAAATGTTTTAACAACATCTATGATATCGTTTCTATGCTCAAAACACACCCAGAAACACGAATTAATGGAGTTTATAATTAGGGTTTATGAGTCGAATTTGGGTGTTTCCAAATATGAAGTGTTTTGGTCAAAAATATTGTTGGGTCATGGTCATATGTTGATGAATTGATCATTTCCATGGTTGTTAACCACCCAGAAACACTAATTGATTAACAATTTGAAGTTAGGGTTTAATGTTCATAACTTTGGGTAATTTTGATTCTCAACGAATTAGATGTTAATACCTGGCCTAAAGACTCTAACAACACTCTAGACACTGCGAGAATTTGTTTGATGCATATCCCATGGCTAGAAATGTTACGCGTAAATCTTAACCCTTAGGGTTTTGACATACGCGTATGACTTTCTACGCGTAATTATTAACGAATGATTCATGCCATGTTTTGTTGTTAAAATGAATTCATGTGTTAATATTGATGATATAATGGCTTTATTTTAGGCTTGCTACGCTTTAAAATTCAGAATCAAGGTCAACTGATTCTCTACGCATAAGGATTACCCTACGCGTAGTCAAGTTATGCGTAAGAATAATCCTACGCATAACCATTACGCGTAAGGTTCTACAATGGGACTACGCGTATCCTGTGAAGGATATGCGTAAACAGTGACCTCTACGCATAAGGTCTACTCTTACGAGTAAGCCTTACGCGTAAGGTTCATATACGCCTACGCGTAAGCTCTACGCATAAGGTCCCCTTTTCCTACGCTTAACATTTCTTACGCGTAAGTTAGGATCCTGGCGTAAGCTTTCGTCTACACGTATATCATCACTGTTTACGCTTAACTTTGCCAAAACTACGCTTAAGCCCGGATTGACCTTCATAATGAATTGTTACGTGTACAAACTTGTAAATAAACTAATCATAACGTCACGAATCCAACAATGTCACTAATAAACTTAATCGTTTGATATGTTGTGAACAATAAGTGATAACATAAACTTTAAAACTTAAAGTTAACTAACTCACGAAACATTTCACGACGTCATTAGACCATTGGACAAACAAGTAACTTAGGACTCGTAACAATCATTGACACTGTACATTCAATAACTAGACAATAAGACCTTCCGTTGACTAACACTATGTCTTTCGATATGTTGGTTCTTTTGGCTAATGTTATTTCGAGATCACGACATGGTGAACAAATGATTGTGGATGCATCGAAGTTCTTACAATTCTGATATCTTTCCAGAGGGTTATCAGAAAGATTGGAAAGAACAACCTTAGGGTTGACTTTGACACCCTCACATGCTCAGAATCTTCTTGTCTCATTGCAGTGGATATTCTTAGGAATCATCCCTACTAGAACATGCTCTCACACTCTGCCACAGTTCCAGAGGTCTACATTCAACAATTCGGGATTCTATGCGAGAGGATCACTGGTCAAAGTCGTGAATGTGACACTTAATCACAAACTAGTCACTATCACTCCTGTGACTTACGGCATTGTTCTTATCATTCCGACATCGCTCCAACCGACTTCTTTGCTACCCTCTTGAAGAGGCAGTCACGAAATTCTTGATAGATATTGGTTATGATGAAGCTTCAGGAATCATTACTAAGCACTCTCACGTGGGGCTGAAGTATATTCCTCAACCATGGAGAACACTCTACATGATCATCACCAAATCGGTCTCGGTCGTGACGGTGGATATGAGCATCCCAAGCTCATGGAACTGCAGATTTTCGGTCTCGATCAATAAGAAGGATATTGAAATAGAAGCAGCGATATGGGAAGACATGATCTTTGTTTCACAAGAAGCTAGGCTCAAAGATTCCCTATGTCGGATACACCAAAGCTGTTGATCCGAGCACTTGGACTTCATCCGACATCCCCATGAGGCTCAATGACCCGGATAATCACGATTCACTAACTGAACCCATATTATCGCCGAATCAAAGAATCGTCAACAAAGAAACAGGGTACGGTATTGCACGATCACCTTCTAACTACCGAAATCAAAAAGCTTGAAACATATAAAAGGTATCGGTTAGCCGTAAAAAAGGCAAAGTTGGTCATCTTGATGAAAGATCTTACGGTACACCTACTCGGAGGACCGAAGAAAGGCGATCTTTGAAGTGTCACAAGCAGATATCTATAGGAAGCTTCCCAAAAGGAATCCTCCTCGTAAAAGGATTGTTCCCGTAAAGGAAGCTAAACCTATTCCTACACCTGAACCGCAAAGAAAGCTCTTGGGCGAGAGCTCGAAGAAACACAATCAGCGAGGAGGTCCACTACTCTGAAGCGCAAAGGATGACTCTTCATCGATGTACCAAAACCTCCTAGTCCAATAGCTGAACATGGCAAAGGAAAGACTCCTGTACTTGTACCTTATGATGAAAGCTCGGAAATTGATAAAGAGCCACCGGAAAATGTTTACAAGAAGGACGATCAAATTCCTTAGACACCAACACAAAGCTGAAGAATTTGCTAAAGACCAAATGGGTGGTCCCGGAGGATCAAGTGGTGCTGCCCACTCTGAACCATCTCCCGATGCGGTTAATCAACCCGATAAGGGAGCTGGTGCCACCACTCTTGTGCAACAACAAAAGCTTGTGGAGGATACTATTGATTATGAGTTTGAGGAACGGCGAAGTCGAAAAAGATAAAGATGTTGATTATGATACGTTTCTCCTAGATAGTCCTGCACGATCAAAGGAAGAAACCTCTGAACCTCCGAAGGATCCAGAGTCTCCTCATATCTCTTCATCATCAGATTCGTCTTCTCACTCCTCACCACCACCATCAAAGAAGTCAACCAAATCATCATCCAAATCCGTGAAGAAACCATCTAAATCTTGGATTTCTCAAGCTCATGAACGGATTACCCAAGCTGTCAAACAAGTCGAAAAGAAAAGCGTGCTCAACACAAAGCTGAATTTCTTTCTGATCACATACAACATATGTATGGCGAGCATGAAAAGATGAAAGGAGAAAGGAAGTTTGTTCAGGAATTCATGAAAAATCACCGTCAAGAGGAAATGAACGAAATGATCGAAGGATACACGAAAAAGTACCTTAGATGCGTTCCTAAAGTCACAAAGGAGTTGTTCGCCAAACAACTTTATCCAAATCTCATGCAGATCGCCAAGCAAACTATTCGATCAATGCCTTTAACCGTCACAATCAATCCAACCGATCCGGTTATTTTCTCGGATAATGAATTGGTGGCCAAGCTTGTTACACAAATGTCTGCACAATCTGGGACATTTACTTCTGATGAAGGAAAGCTGTTTCAAGCATTGGACTACCAACTTCAAGAAGCTTGTAGATTTGAAGCTGAAAAGTCTAAAGCGTCCTAGGGCGATGAAGACAAGGATAAGGATAAAGCCTCGCACCTAAGCGTCGAAGCGATGCGGTGAATCTTCTTTGATGCAACCTCCTCCACAACGGGCTCCTGTTCAACAAAAATCTCCTCCTCGTTCTTCTCTTGAAAAACCTCGGGGCGATTCCGAGTTACCACCCCGACTCAGAAAACCGATGATCACTTTGAGTATACGGGTGGTGACGATGAAGTGGTCCTTGAGCCCCTACAACAACCCACCTCTCCCAAACAAGTTCAGAAACCGGAATCATCATCTAGGCCTTCGAAAAAGAAGAAGAAAAAGGCGCCTCGGGTGGCGTCGTATCATGGCTAGATGACGATAAAACAGAGGAATTTGAATGGTTTGCTAATCTTGTTCACAACACTCCCTACCCGAAGAAGGTCGAACTTGGTAGACGGTTCTACATTGGAGCATGCTAAAATTTTGCAAGAAAAGTTCCATGTAAAGAAAATGCGAAATCTGGTGAGCGAATCAAGAATGAAGCGTTTCAACTTCTAAAAGACACTCTGAAAGTGCCCTGGTCGAATATCACCTTGAAAACATTGCTCGAGCTATGTCTAACAACATGGATTGGCTCCATCCGGAAGCAAACATTGACTTCACACAAAGGGACAACCCTCCATACTACACCGATTGGACCAAACCTCTACCAACACTTGGCCAACCAGTTGAACCACGGATTCCTTTCAGATACTTCTTCAACAAAGACCTGGATTTTCTTCTACGGTGGCGATGATTCAAGAAAATATGCTACATCGTTGACACTTCCATTCCCCGCAGTTGTCTACTCAAACTACATAGCCATTGAGGAACGTGCCAATCACTTGTTCTCCAACACAGTGGAAGCATACAACCGAGATGCAATGTATGGGATTCATCAGCGGCGAGCAGCCGACGAATCTACTCTGAAGCTGTCGAGTTCGAAGTCTCAACATGCTGTGCATAGTTCTAAAGATATCGTTGCCATCATACACGTTGACCTTTAGTCTAAGTGGGACTACACATTCCTAAAGAAGATCGTAGTCAAGCGACAAGATGAACGGGACTATGCTTTCTCTGAAGGTGACTTTGAGAATTTGTCTCTCAATGACATCGAAGACATGTACCTTACCAAGGTACAAGGTCGCATGAGACAATTCTCAATTGCGTTACAACGCGAATTTATCAAGTCACTTCTCATCTTCATAAGGCGCATTGTCATCAAGGAACGTGTAGAAGATCTCCGGTGGCTGTTGAATCTTATCAAACGCGTGTCAACTTCACTCCTCCAAAGCTTGATCTTCCCGATATCAACCGGCTATCTCAATATACACTCATCGCAAACCTTTGGCGTTGTTTACCGTAGTGAACTTCAAAGAAACTGCTTAATGGCGTGTAGCGAACTCCACAAGTTCGGGGATCATACCTTGAAGCTGGTTAGGGATGGATTGGCATACTGGTTGAAGGATATACGCCAGAAAATTGGGTCTCCTAAGCTGGAATTCTCGGGGAAAGGAGGGATGTGAGACGGATCATCACAATGATTGATGAGCGGTTGTTTCGAAGGGATCGATTCGGACGATTGGAGAGTTATGTCGGTGGTCGACCGGGATTAACATAACCGGCTTTCAACGCCCTGCGCACACTCACGGGAACATCACTGCACTTCATGGTACCCCTTGAATTGCTTCCTTCATATAATTTTGGATGTTTGATTAATTATGTCTATGGCTTGTGCACACATTACATTGTACAACCCGTACTTGTAAATAAAGGACCCTGTGGTACGCATCAGTGCCACAATCCTTAGAAAAGGAGCGAAAGCTTCTTACTTTTGAGTAAAACCTATCAAACCTTTCATTTTTCAAGGTTTTGCTCAAAAGAACAAGTACTTCCCCTTATGATTTTCATAACCTCAACCGTTTATATCACTTGTTGAGGGGGAGTATTTGAAACTTTGTTCAAAATTGTTCACAGTGGTCATTCTTCCCGCAACACTCGAAATGGTCATATTTATTCTCAACTTTTCAAAAATAACATCACATATGCCATTTTTGAGGGGGAGAAAATACGTGATAAGAAATATGTTGTGCAAAATGCAAATGAATCGTGTGCTTGAGACTTGACCAACGAATTGGCGATGCTTAAGCTGTTAGTAACTTCGAAAAGACTTGTCTGGGCGGGTAATAATTTCAAGCTAGTTCGCTAGTGATGTAGCGTGTCTCGCATAAAGGACTTATGCGAGTAGAATGTACCATTAGAAACTCTTGATAAACATGAACTCGGCGGGTTTGGACGACATTTCGAGGATTGTCTATACCTTCAAGGTAGTTACTAGAGCCAGTTGTCACCTAAAAGCTAACAATGCAACTCTTTAACTATGCCACGTAAGCGTGTCTCATGGGGATTGTCTATCTTGAGTGAATCAATTCAAAATGTTCGCGCTCTTTCCTCACTGTGCATTTTAACCGTTAAAACTCTTAAGCACATGTGGAGGGGGAGTATTTATGCAAAATCTTATCTCAACAGTGGTACTAAAATATTTTTCATTCATAAACACTGTGAGAGATTTTTCACATCAGTGGTTTTTATGGCAACATAGGTTAGTCATGGAGTTATAAGGTGACTAAGGTTAGGAATAACCGTCCTATGATCCGCCAAAGCCGGGTGGATCTACCCAAGGACACCACAAATAGTTAGTATTTAGAAGTCCTTAGGTATGATTATAAAAAGGAGAAAATGAGAATTGGAGAAAGAAGGAGTTGAAGAATTAAAAGAAATGCAAAGAAAAGGGTGAAAAGAAATAGCCCTCCAGATTATTCAACTTAGAGGCGGAACCACCGGGTTCAATTCATATACTCTTGGTTGTCACTTAGTGAGGCCGGTATTGAAGATTAAAAGTCGTCATGGACCCAGTGACGCATGCACTAAACCTTCTTATCCACTCAAGTTTCTCTCAACAGAAGCTTGTTTCATTCTCACAGGGAACACTAAGTAAACTATCGGCTTTCTCTTAGAGATTGCTGGTATTGAAGAAGGAGACCCTCTCCCTAGTCTCCGCTTAGGAAAACCAAAACGCACTATTGAGTCTAGAGCCACGAGATTCATCAAAAGATGTCTTAGGTACACTTGACATTTCATCACTTGACATTCAACAATAAGAATTTCAGTGATACGTTATCGAGTCCTTCACAGATCTTAGAAATCATGCGAGAACATTTATGAGAGGTTCACATTTGTGATCCTCGGTGATTGAATGGAAACTCTGCCCGGGGTCAACATCAAACGACCACGGCGGGTCGCCGGAAACTCCCGTGGATTGCGCTTAGTAGTCTCAAGCGGTCTACAGATCGTGAGGTGATGCTTGATTGTACCTCGGCGACTCATCTGAATCGTAGGTGTACCGATTTTACATCGTGTTATCTCACTTGTGGGACTCCGATTCAGGAACGGCCTTTGTAACAATTAGTGTTGTGTTTTCACACTATGCTTTGTTACACGCTCTCGAAGTTTAAACTTGTAAGTGCCGGAATCCGCTTATTACTAACCGTTTAAATGTTTTCTTCTTATGGAAGCTCGGGAGCGGGATGATCGTGCTGATTCTTCTCATGCTCACGCCAACTTCATCACTAATGGAAGTTCTATCCAAAAGCAACACAACGGTCGAATGATTCTTCGTCAATACGAGAGAATCTACAAAGTTAAAGACTTAAAGAACTTCATCGATCTTTGAATTCCAGCGTCAAAAGCGTGTGAGCATGTTGAAGAATGGCGTGGAGACACTGTAGCGGCGAAGCGGAACTGAAGCGGAGACTTGATCGCGACAACAACAATATACTATCACTTTCATCATAAAGAACAATGATCAAAGAACAAAGTTAAAGATGACGTCAAAATCATAACCGTTCAAAGTAAACTATCTCTCTACATTGGGGAGATTGTTCAAATCAAGGCAATTTTTCTCACAAGAAAGAAGAATGTCAGAAGGCGTCAAAGCTACTATTACATCAACGCCTTCACCGTTTTTCATCACCAACACTTGAGTGTTTGTTACTCATATGTAATAACACTTGAGGGAGATTGTTGGAATCACTCCTAAACCTTATTCAAGTGTTAGTTACTCATATGTAATAGTTAGCTTATTATGGCCTTTATGTTTGCAATTAGCCTTAAGCTTATGTAGAAGGCCCATGAGCTTAGGCCCAAGCCCATAGGGGAAAGGATGGAAACTAGGAGTGTTGCCCTAGCTTTCCTCCTATAAATACCTTATGTAAACCTTCATTTGAAGGTTGGTTGTTCAATTTACTCTTTCACTCACTCTACGCCTAACCCTTCTTCATTTATACGTGTGTGTGTGAGTGTAGATTGTTCATCCGCCTCTCTTCTCCTCTCTATCTCTTCTCTTGATGCTTGTGTTGTAAAACTGGTGACCTAACAGTATGTTGATAGTTGGGTTGTATGTTGTGGTTGCTCTTGGGAAAGGGGCGTTGGCAATAGGTGTTTTAGACCGTTGTTGAATAGTTTTAGATCTAAATTCCTTTCTAGCAAGTCCTACTCCTAATGTAACAACATGTTTTAGTTTAACATTATCCTTGGTTTTCTTTGTTACTTTGACAAATTCACTACGGTCCGTATTGTAAACATTTTGTCCTGCTGCAGTCCCCACGGCACCAAAATTTTCAACGGACGGAACCCTATTTTTGGGGTCCTTCGGTTCGTCTTTGTCTTCTGGCAGTTTTGACAGATTTGTTTGTCTTTTTCGGCCGTTTTGGTTTGACTCTTTGGAATTAGTACTTCATTAAAACATAGTCCATTCATGTTTCCTGGTGTTTTTTGAATTCTAACTATTTCATCGGCACAAGCAATATTTTTGTTAAACATTTTAAATTTAGAGTTATGTTCGATGAGAACTTCTTGTATGAGTTTTAGCTTTTCTATTTCAATACTAAGCTCTTGACATGATTTACAATCATTGTCATTTGCTTTCCCTCTTTCTAATCGTTTTGCCTTTTCTTTTAACTCATAAATTTCATTTTCTAAAAATTCATTTTTAGTCTTTAAAAACTTGTTTTTAGTTATGATTTTTAAGCTAAGTTCACACAATTGATATATTGTTTTTGCAAGGTGCCATCATCAATAGAAGAGTATGATGAGTCGGAATGTACCTCATTTGATTCATGTGCCATTTGAGCGACCTCATCCTTGCTTGATTCTTCATCATCCTTACTACCACTCCAAGCACCACTTACAAAATCTCGCTGGGTTTTGCTTTTAGGTGGCTTGGGGCAATCTCCTATTAGATGACTTGCATCACCGCATCTAAAACACTTTCTTTCACCTTTTCCCTTTTTGTCATCTCGGTCTTTTCGGAATGGCTTCTTTTCTTCTCGGGGTTGCCTTACGAACTTTCCTATTCTTCTAAAGAACTTTTGGAAATCTCTAACGGCCATAGCATACTCCTCATCTTCACTACCGAAGCAAGATTTGTCATCATCACTTGATTCCGTTCTTGCTTTTAAAGCAACAGATTTGACTTTCTCTTTTTTTCCTTTGATGATTTCCGAATCTTTCTCCATCACTATTTCGTGTACTTTGAGGTTTCCGATTAGCTCGTCAAGTGACATTATTGATAGATCTTTTGATTCCTCAATAGCCGTTACTTTAGCTCTCCACTTTGGATGGAGTGCTCTAAGAAATTTCCTGACAAATTTCTTACTACGAAAAGATTCATCAAGTGCTTTAAGAGAAGTAATAATAGTGTTAAAGCGAGCAAAACCACAATCAATGGTTTCATCTTCAGGGATAACAAAATTGATCTTCTTGTTCACAAATTGTTCATATTGTTGAACAAGAAGATCCATTTTGTTATCCTTGACCTGTGAATTTCCTTGATGTGTAATAATCAAATATTCCCAAATATCTTTTGCGGTTTCACACATAAAAATTCTTTTCTAGGTAAAGCATTATAAAGCATCATTTTAGCTTCATTATTTTTAGCTATTAATTTTTTTTATCATCAATAGAAATATCTTTTGTGGTAGAACTAAAGTCTCCTTTAATTTTAACAAACCAAAGATCTATATATTTTGATTTTACATAAGTTTCAAAACGGTTTTTCCAATAGATAAATCCATCGGTTTCAAAGAGTGGAGGTCTTTGCATAGATTGCCATTCTTTAAAGTTTTCGGAATCCATGGATCGTTTCAAGTTTATAAAATACAATATATTTTAGAAATTCTTGAGCAACGAGGCTCTGGTACCAATTGTGAAAAACTAGAAGGGGGGTTGAATAGTTTACCGATTAAAAACTTTGTTTTGAAACTTATTGAAAGATCAATTGATAATGATGTTAGATATGTTAGTGAATAATAATCAATATGCAAGCAATATATATAAATAGTAAATAAGGAAAGAAACAATCAAACCACGATAAGTTGTTTATAGTGGTTCGGTCTACAAGGACTCTTTTTCCTTGCCCTACTCCACTCCCTGAGTCTCACACTCGAGAGTTTAACTTCACTAGTCAACAAGATCCTTTCACCGGCGGAGAAACCTTTACACTTCGCTTACACACTATTTCCGACACTAAGCTAGATGTCGAGTTCTTTTCAAGGGTACAACCACTCCCACACACAATGTATTTTAAGGACTAAAATACTAACCACTCACACTCACAAGTTTATGATGGTTTAGTACAACAATGATGTATGAATCAAGACTAGATCATACAACAATAAACAAACAAGACTTCCAACTATTTGTTGAAGCTTGAATATGCCTTGATCTTCTTTGCTACAAAAGAGGATTACTATAATGATATGAAACTAGGGCTTTGGCGTCGGTCCAAAACCGAACCGAACCGACCCGAACCGACTAAACCGAAAACCGAAACCATAAAAAACCTAAACCGAAACCGAACCGAATATGGTCGGGTCGGTTCGGTTTAGTGTCGGGTCCGTCGGTTCGTTCGGTTCAGTTTATGTGTGTTTGTGCATGTTTTTGTCGGTTTTTGGTCTGACCGGACCGAACCGAACCGAACCGAAACCAAAAATCGTAAAAAAACCTAAACCGAACCGAAGGTTTGTCGGGTCGGTTCGGTTTTTGTCGATTCGGTCGGTTTTGTCGGTCCGGTTCGGTTTTGAACCTTTCATGCTCTGCCCTATATGAAACTGAGTTAAAAATGTTAGAGAGAAGGAATGAATGTGATTATGCTAGAAAAGGATTGGAAAACAACTTGGTTTGGCTTTGCTATTTATAGCCAAAATGATCAGCAGGCACCACGGACTACGGAACCTATAAAAGGGTTCCGCCCGTGTATATTTTTGGTGCCGCAGGGGTCTGACAGCAAGAGCACCAAAATCTTACCAAAGTCAACCAAATCTATCCAAGATTGTGTAAGATATGTAGAGTCTAAATCTACACAAAATATCTAGTGAAATCCTCTAGAGATTTCAATGATGCACCACATGATGTCATATGTTGTTTTCTATTTTTAGAAATATGTTAAATGTAAATACATATGTAAACTTATGCTTGATCTAAAAATGTTAACATACATTATGGTTTAGAGGCATATCAATAATATGATTAATCAAAATGTAAATGCTTGAGTGATGAAGATATTATTTGATGAAAATCTTGTTTTAATATCTATTAAACTTGACAAGCTTTAAGGTTTATAAAAATTAAATTTACTTTTGTCGTTAACAAAACTTAGGTAAAGATCATAAAATATAAATAACATTTAATGACGATATTTGTATTAACATACTTGTATCACTACTATGCAAGAACAATGGATCAAATTGATCAAGATGAGCCTCATTGGCTCCAGATCCAGAAGGCTTATCTCCATCAACTATATTGAAAATCAAAAAATAAATAGGAATAGCAAACAACAGATACACCTTATCACCCCTTCAGTCACAAGTAATCACAAATTAGACAAACAACACCAATCAATCACAACAATCCTTTAACCTAACCCTTCCACCAATTCTAGAACACTATAAAATAAATTTGATAAGAATTTAAAACGTATGCTTTTAGGGGGTCATTTAAGCCTTTAATCGACCACTTTTATATCCGTTAATGCTTAATTTCGTTCTTTTTCACTTTTTAGGTCTTTTGAAAGCAAAATGCTGGAATGAAGCACATTTGGACGAAAAGGAGCAAATACATGAAGAAAATGGCAAAGTCTAGATCGAAGCCACTCAGTAGCGCTCAAAGCGAGAACGGCGTCCCAATCAAAGCGCGACGCCATCCCTCTAAAAGACTTGATCAAAACATGCACCAGGCGGCTCGGTGGAAATTTTGATCACATAACCTGGCAATCACGTTGTAAGAAGGAGGAGTCACTCGGACTTTTCATCTCGGTGCCCAAATCCAGAATCAAGACGGCGTCCCAACTGAAGATGCGGCGTCACACCTCTAAGGTGATGCCGTCCCATCGATGACTTGGCCAAGACGAAACCCTAATGGCGGCTGGCGTCCCCATCCAAAAGGTGACGTCGTCGCAAGTGTAAATCTATTTATAGAATTCGATTTTTCTGCATTTAAAGAGGTAGACTTTTGGAGAAAAAACCCTAATTCGTTTGTAGTCCGATTTGGACAGTATCTTAGGGTCCCAAACCCTATTTTACACATCGAGATAAGTATTTTAATCCAAAGCATCATTATGTCTTCAATTGATTGTGTGTATGCTTGCTTGTTTACCATGTCTAGCTAAATTTCTTGTGTGTTTGCTTATATCTATGAAACCTAGTTATTGATTATTGTTAGCTTGTTTCTTATCTTAATTGTAAATTGGCTTATGAGTGCAACTAGGCATCATTCGTTGTATTTAATGCTTGAGTATGCTTTATGAAAGTGAGGCTTATGAATGAAATAGCTTAAGGGCTAGCCGATTTCGTATGCTAAACCCGAGAGATAACCTCAAAGAACTAGGGACTACGCATACCCTACGACCTTAGGAATACAACGCGTTGAGATAAGGTGTGATAATTCAACCGACCAATAAAAGATAACTATGGAGTAATAGTATCTAGGTAAACACATTTTTAATCATCATACGAGCACACATCAAATAGACATAGCTACCCCTAGGTAATTAGATAATTAGATATGTAGAAGTAATCGGTAGAAGTACCACCCAAAACCAATTGCCTCGAGATATTTACCTTAGCTTTAAAAAAAATCAATAAAAAGACTAAAAAAAAAGAATCATCCTCAACCCCCACCTTCTCGTAATATATATCTTACTAGCATTCCTATTCCACTAGAGAATGATATCAATCCCCGAGGATTACCCAATACTACACTACAACGATTAGGTTCACTGCCTAGGTGGTTGAAAAACTTGTTCGAAGAAAAGGAAGTTCCTTTGACCCGAGCAGCGCTTAAATCTGGCGCATCAAGTTTTTGGCGCCACTGCCGGGGAATAGAATAGCTAGTTAGATCTTTATCTCGTTTAGGTTCCCTTGCTTGATTCCTATCAAGTGAGATTTTTTTCTCATTTTCATTAGCTTCCTTGTAGTCTATCCCCTTTATTTATGACTTTGTTCATAGCCCCGTCACTTTTCATCATGGAAGGTGATAACCCACCGCCAAATAAACCACTTCCACTCAAACCACAACCAATTGACCAACACCCCTCCAACCATCGTCGCAACCGTAATGTTAAAATCAATGAGCTTCAAGATTTGCGTGTGGTATTTGAGAATACAATTACGGACGCTGTGGAAAAGCAGTTAGAGATTCGATTGTTGGCTCCATTATTAGCAATAGTTCAGGTAATGATTTAGTAAAGGGAAGTGAGAATGAGGAGATTAGTGCCTATTTCAATCGTTACCCCACTAAGGAAAAAATTGCCTACCATCAATACATAATCGACAATCCTCGATCACTCATCATTAGAATATGCCCAAAGGTTAGGAGAGGAAATCCCTGGAACATAAAGATCCCTTGTATGATTGGATATAGGAATGTCGAGCACGCTTACATAGATACGGACTCTCACATTAATGTGATGTCATCATCTATTTACAATGACATAATGAATGAGCGACTTAAGATTAGGAGGGACCCTAAGTATCCTGGTGGGATTTGCAATTTTGTGGGAAGGATTAAGGACATACACGTCTTTGTAGGAAACTTCACCTACTTAGTTGATTTTTTGGTCCTAGAAGATATAGGATGTGTCATCGACTATAGCTTATCCCAAGTTGTGTTAGGAAAATCGTTTGTTGAAAAATCTAAGTTAAGCTATAACAAGTCTGAGGAAACGATTAGATTTGCGGAAGGGGACGATGAAATTACATATAGGATGCCTTGGAAGATGAACAGTTATGGCCCTTTATCCCTCTATGAACGAGATAACATAAGAGCTCTTGAGGAAAAGAGCAAAGAAGATGTTGAAAAAGGCTTGAACTTTATGTGGGAGAAAAGGAGGCTCTACTATAGGGATTTCTTGACCCTAGGACCTAGGTATAGAGTAGATGAGAATTTTGTCAATATGATAGAGTTTTCATTAAGGATGAAAAACGAGACGACGTAGGAGCACGATTTTGAGTCTAGCTACAAGACTCATAAGTAAAGAAAAGCGCTTCTTGGGAGGCAACCCATGCTTAATTGTTTGCTTGTTTGTGTGTCGTATATCTTTTTTATTGTTGTTTATTCTCATGTTTGATTTTGTGAAAATGCTTTATTTTGTCTTTAACCTCGTCTTAATTACATATAAAGGTATTTTACAAAAAAGATAAGTGTAGGGAAGATCACATACGTTTTTGAAAGACATGAACATGAGAATTACAATTAGTGAAATTGATATATATGTGTGTTTGTTAGAGTCAAATGCTTGTATCGAGTGACAATGGATGTTTTGCAGGATTTTTTCCAGATTTTAAAGATGTAATTTTTCCTGAATTTTTCCAGAAAAATGCAGCAGACAAATTTTTGGCATGACAACCTGACGGCGTCAGGTTAAGCAGAAACAACTTATCATATTTTTTTCGTTTTTTGTGCTACTTATAAATTTTTGGAAATTCGCAGGCCTTAATTTTCCAGAAAAACTGCAAACATCCATTCCACAAGCATTATATCCTAGTGTAGTTGTATCATATATAGTTTTACCGCCGATTTTACGCGAATGTTTCGTTTGTTTTCTTAAGTGGGCAGGTTATATTTGGCAAAAAGAAGAAAAACAAAATTGGATGGAGCTTATCACTTATCCATTCTTCTTGGAAAAGAATTTAACCTAACATCACACGGATCCTACCGAGCTAATCAGGGGAGTACTAGTTTCTTTTCCTTACTTACCTTCCTTTATCATAACTTTGATACTTTCGGGGAACATTGGGGACAATGTTCAGTTTAAGTGTAGGGAGAGAGAATAAAACGGGAACTTAGAAACTATTCTTATCCTTGATTATTTGTCTTGTCCTTGGTAATTTGTGTAATAAACTATGAGAAATATTCGTTAGGGCAATTTTAGCGCCAAATTTAATTTTTTTTATGACAGGTACGAGCTAAACTTTAGTCTTAATAAAGTGTCTCATGGATAGGAATTATATGACTAGCACAAAAACCGTTTACCACTCAAATTCCACCCCAATAATGTGAGGTTCACCCCTAGATCTTTAGGAATAAAAGCATTCACCTTTAATGCTTAGAGGGTGTACCGGTAGTATAATAAATTCTAGAACTTGTTTTGTGATGCATTCCGAGAACGCTAGTGAGACTACACTTGTGTAGTCTGAAATAACTAAGTGATAAGAGGCATCAGTATAACCATTGTTTGAAACCTGTATTTGTTGGAATCGCTCCTAACTCGTAAATGGAACGACATTAACGGGATTACAATTTCAATCCTTGTTAGCTAAAACACATGGGCTTGTTATGTCATATAGCCATAGTTGTAAGTGTTTAGCTATATATACCCCTCCATACTTCCATGGAGGGGTGAGACTCTTAGTGTAATCCTTTCATTTTCCTCTTAATAAAACACACACTAGTTTCCCTTCTCTCTTGTTTCTCTCTCTAACTTGAAGATGGCTTTCTTCCATCTTCCAAGACCTCCCGATTCACCAAATCACCATACATACGGTCCTAACATTGGTATCAAGAGCAAGGTCGGTTTGTTATTTGTGGTTGATTTTTGGTGATGTTTTTCTTGTCAAATTCGTCATCTTTACGGCTGTTATAAAAAGTACTTGTTAATGTTTTTTACACTTTTGTTTATAACAGTCTCTACATTTTTTTTTTGGTATCAAAATGGTGAAAAACTTTCAACCATTCTTCATCAGTTTCGTATAGTTACTTGTTTGTTTTGTGTCCTTGTTGGTCAAAATAAAGAGTGGTATGAAACTGTAACTTGAGTATCATTTTATACCAAATAAACTGTGAAAAAAATCGTGGTCAAACTGGTCATATACATGGTCTAAATGGGTCAAAAATGCATCTTTTTTATGTCATATTTCTGGGTTTCAAGAACTGGTCGGATTCTTTGGTCGGAAAACTCGCCGGAAAAAGTCAACGTGGGTTAAAACCCTATTTTTACGCCTAAGGAGCCATCTTCAGTGATATTTACGCATAACTGTGAAGTTATGCGTAAGAACAGTTACGCGTAACGTTTTTTTTAAGCATAAACCTATGCTTACGCATAAGCTTTATGCGTAAGACCAAGTTTACGCATAAGACCATGTTTACGCATAAGGTCTTACGCGTAAGACCTGTTACGCCTAAACCGTCTCTTTATTCTACACGTATGATTAGAGATAATGATGAAGAAGATAGTCATAGTAGACCTTGACCTAAACCAAATACCAAACACGACAAGACCTCAACCAACTTCATTGGTCCAACAACTTGACAGTCTAAAAATCATAACTACTCCACTTTCAATTCTTTTCTAACCCATCTCCACCAAGACTCGATTAAAAAGAAAATAAAACAAGCATAGATCTCTGTCTATCCTCTTTCGTGTCAATCTTTACAACATCAAGACCTTTTAAGGTCTAGCAAACGAAAGGAGGAAATATCATCATTGATCTATGTTTTATCAGAACATCAAGATTAAGAAATAACAAAAGTGCTATTTTTTTTTTCTCTTTTCGTTCGTTCCTATAAATAATCGAAAACAATAACACATAAAACCACCTACCATGACCCATCCTAGGGTCTTGAAGCCAATGGAGAAGCAAACGTAGTAATTAGGTACGGATTGTGTTTTGTTTTTCAGATTGATGATAGGATGATGTCTTAGAGATGAGATGTAAACTGAGTTTGATTTGATAAGAGTTGAGATTGAGATGCTTGGAATGTTTTCTCTTCAGATCTGCTTTTGATGAGAGTTAAGTTTTAGTGGTAGGCGTATATTAGGGTCAACTAAATGATGTTAGGGTTAAGTGATGTTATTTGTAGTGTTTATACCTGTCTCATTTAGGGTGTGTGTTGGATGTGGACCGGGCGTTTATTAGACTCAAGTTAAATTTGGATTATGGGGCCCGATTCAATATGAGTTGGTTGGACCGGTTTGGTGATGGGCTGGTGTTTGGGTTTGTTTGGGCTGAAAACAACAACTAGTAATCAAAATTGTTGATACTATGGTGTTTGGATTCACGGGCTGAATTTTTATCAATTCGTGGAATGTGCTCACAATTTTCATTCCGAATGTTAACACATGGAGCTAAAATTTACTTACTCAAATGTATTTTTTTATAAAATACAAAGTGTTAATTTTTGGACAATTTTTTAGAAGAAAGGTATTATAGTTGTTACAAATTTTTCACGGGGATACAATTTTGACAAGATTGGGGAAACCATTATCAAAGTTCATCTTAACCGTTAATGAAGGCTAGTTTTGAACGTTTAACCGCAAGATGTGACTACGGCGTGAATTCACTATTATTTATTTGAGGTTGAAGTGGGATATCACGGGTGCGTGTACTTAGTATTTGAAGATATCGGGGTTGGTTGGATGCATGATTCTTCGAGATCCTTGTTCGAGCTTTTAACCATCATGAATGACAAAGACTTGAGTTATCTAGTTGAACCTGATGTAAGGAGTTACATTGTTGTGCTCACAACTTATAACTATCCCTTTTAAGGAGTTACGTTGTTGTGCTCAAGTGTCACACTAAGGTGTGGATAATTTGAGAAACTTTAAGTTTACCTTGTTGGGATATGAAAGTGCTGAAGACATGAAAGTACTGAAGATATGAAATCTTGTAATTTTAAGTCTTGGGAAAAGTCAAAGAGTCAAAGTATGCTAAAGACAAAGTCAAATCTTGCACCTAAAAGTCAAAATACTGCAAAAGAACAAAAGAACTGTTATTCGTTTATGGAAAGTATTGTATTCTATGTTTAGATTACTTGTCGTACAAGGCTATCAATTGTAAACCGACTAGGATATCCTTGAGCCTATAAAAGGACTCCTAGATTGGCATTAGATGTACGATTGCTTATGAGTTTATGAGTTTTAGAGTTCTGAATTCACAAGTTAATTAATGTTTTAGAGAAAAGTTCGATTATCTTAGAGTTGTATTAGAGTATGCATAATAAGCGATTTAGAGTTTATAATAAAAGGTTATTCTTCTTAGCTTTGTTAAGTAAATTCCGCATACTTAATAAAGATTGCTCAGTGTTTCTTTGTTAATAACTTAGGATTTATCCGAGGTTATTAAACCTTAACAAGCTAGTTAAGATAGTTTGATTAAAGTATATCGATCCAACATACCTTTTTTTGATGGAGTTAAGAAAAAGGGTTCTTCGTCTGACAATAGTGCAATTTTAAGTCACAAGTTCGGGTTATTCTCTTAAGTCTCAAGTTCGTCATATTGGGTTTTCTCCATCAGTAGTCACTACAAAAAGCCGTCAGAATGATAATGGGGTCGGTAAAGAGTTAGCTGAGAAGAGTATACACGAGTAGAGAAGTCTTATCAGCAATTGATTCTCACATGATATTTATGGTACTTCACAATTGTTCGACTACTTGGACATACATGGTTTCGATGTCTCCAATTCATCATCAACATACGTGGTGTATGATTCTAATTCATTGAAAACATCGGGGGGAAGAGAGTATAGGTGGTGTCTGCTTCCTTTGATGTTTTTGGATTTTTTTTTCGAAAACCCACTTCTTTCATGAATTTCTTCAATCAGGAGGAAGAAATGAGACGATCAGTGGTTAAAATTTCTCAAGTTGGTGTTATCGTCTCACTTTCACAGAGTTATCGTGTGTGAAGTTACCTAAATATGATGTTGTGATGCCTCACACACGGTCATTTTATCAAGTAATTGCAGATTCACAGGTAACTAGTATTCCGATAGACCGCAACATTCAGGGGGAAGTCGTTTCATTTCGTCTTCCACTGATTGTATGGTGTGAAGCATCTACATATGTGAGAAGATCTTGTTGATTTCTTGCATGTTACCCCCGAACGGATTTTCCATAAACAAGTCAGATTTACCTTGTGTGGTTTGCAGCTCATCTACAAATTCCGCTGCGTCTGAAAACTTCAAAGTTAGATGAAATGTTCACTACATCAAAGTTTCGAATCTGGCTGAAGGCGGTTGTCGGTTTGGGGAAGCGATTCGAAAAATTCGCCAATAAGGAGTGTACTTGGAGAAGCTGCTAAAGACATGCAGCATGAATTGGGGGGAAGTTAATCCAATTTATGCATATTACATCATTTGCCTATAATTGAAGAAAACGGTTCTCAAGTCAAGGTACGAGAAGAAGACAAGAGCGTAAACTTTCATCATCCTCAGCACTTGAAGAGCTTATGAAGACCTTTCTTTATTTGTTTTCTATATTTGTAGTAAATGTTGTAAGTAATCCATTATGTCGTCCCATTGGTGGAAGATTGTTGGAATCGCTCCTAACTCGTAAATGGAACGAAATTAACGGGATTACAATTTCTATCCTTGTTAGCTAAAACACATGGGCTTGTTATGTCATATAGCCATAGTTGTAAGTGTTTAGCTATATATACCCCTCCATACTTCCATGGAGGGGTGAGACTCTTAGTGTAATCCTTTCATTTTCCTCTTAATAAAACACACACTAGTTTCCCTTCTCTCTTGTTTCTCTCTCTAACTTGAAGATGGCTTTCTTCCATCTTCCAAGACCTCCCGATTCACCAAATCACCATACATACGGTCCTAACAAGGAGGTCCTAGGTCATTGTATTAGGTACTTGATTATTACCTACGTATTACTCACAAAGGCTTCAAGGTGTAACCCTAGTGATACTAAGATCACTCGTATTATTCATCAATAATATTGGAGCTTAAGTTTTGTGTTTAATCTGTGTTTACTCTCATACAATACATCATATAAACTGTCTTCTAAGTATTACTAAGTATATTCCGCGTGCTTAATAATATCATACAAAATATCATTGACACAAGGAGTGTGTCAAGATCCATCACTTTTGATAAATTTGAAATCTTTAGCAAGAAAATTCAAAATCAACTAGGTATTAACATTGTGTCGATCCGAATGGACATTGGTCGTGAGTTTGACAATGAAACACAATTTGGAAACTTTTGTGAGACAAATGGTATAACACATAACTTCTCGGCTCCTCGAACACCTCAATCCAATGGATAATGAATAATATGGAACCATTCAAGAAATGAGCAGAACAATGCTTAATGAATAAAACATACCTCAAAAGTTTTGGTGTAACGCCGTTGACACTTCTACATACATTTTAAATAGAGTTTTAATACGTCTTTTCTTAAACAAAACACCATACGAATTATATAAAGGAAAAAAGCCAACTTTAGGATATTTTAGAGTGTTTGGATGTAAATGTTTCATTCTTAATACCAAAGACTATCTCACCAAGTTTGACCCAAAGTATTATGAAGGTGTATTTCTTGGTTACTCACAAACTAGTAAAGCCTACATAGTCTTAAACAAAGAAACAATGAGAGTCGAGGAATCGTTGAACATAACATTCGACGAAAGTCCACCTCCTTCTAAGACATCACCTTTGGTAGATGATGACTTAGTTGAAAGTCAACTTGTAGAAAGTCAACAAATAATTGAAAATGACAAGGAAGATGAACCATTAAATAATAAAATTATAAACATCAAATAATCCAAAAGTCATCCTCTAGAAAAGGTCATAGGACAACTAAATCAAACAACGTTAAGATCACAAGCCCAAAATCAAAGTAATTACTTTTGCTTTGTATCAACCATTGAACCGAAAAACATAAACGAAGCAATAAAAGATGAATCTTGGGTAATTTCTATGCAAGAAGAGTTAAACCAATTTGTTAGAAATGATGTCTGGAAATTGGTTCCAAAACCTAAAGATCAAACTATAATTGGAACGAAATGGGTTTTTCGAAATAAAATGGACGAAAATGGTATAGTGTCTAGAAACAAAGCTAGGCTTGTCGTACAAGGTTATAATCAACAAGAAGGGATTGATTACGACGAAACTTATGCAGTAGCTAGGCTCGAGTCTATTAGAATCTTACTTGCATATGCATGTGCTTATGACTTTAAATTATTTCAAATGGATGTTAAGAGTGCATTCCTTAATGGGTTTATTAACGAAGAAGTATATGTTGCTCAACCTCCCGGTTTTAACGACTTTGAAAACCCACATCATGTCTTCAAACTCAAAAAGGCATTATACGGACTTAAACAAGCACCAAAAGCTTGGTACGATTGGCTTAAGACTTTTCTAGTAGAAAATAAATATACCATGGGATTAGTAGATAATACTCTCTTTACCAAGAAAAAGGAATCACACATTATCATAGTTCAAATATACGTTGATGACATCATATTTGGATCAACTTGTCAAGACCTATGTGATGATTTCTCTAAAATCATGCACGACGAGTTTGAGATGAGTATGATGGGCGAGTTAAACTTCTTTTTAGGACTACAAATTAAACAACTAGAAGATGACATATTCTTTAACCAATCTAAATACATAAAAGATATGCTTAAGAAATTTGGTCTTGAAGACTCAAAACCAACTAAGACACCCTTGTCCTCGGACATAAAACTCACCAAGGATGAGGAAGGTGAATCGGTAGATAACACTAAATATAAAGGAATGATCGGTATCTTACTCTATCTCATGGCTAGTAGACCCGACATTATGTTTAGTGTTTGTCTATGTGCTCGCTTTCAAGAAGATCCCAAAGCATCACACTTAGAAGTCTTGAAAAGGATATTTAGATACATTAAGGTAACGACATGTTTAGGATTATGCTATCCCAAAGGAACGGGTGTAGAAACTATAGTGTATGCCAACTCGGACCATGCCGGTGACTATGTCGATAGAAAAAGTACAAGTGGTATTTGTACTTTTGTTGGACATTGTCTCACCTCATGGTTTGCAAAGAAGCAAACGGCTCTAGCTATCTCAACTACTGAAGCCGAATACGTCTCAGCCGGAAAAGCATGTCAACAAACTCTTTGGATGAAGCAAGCTCTCGTAGATTATGGATTTCATCTCAACGATATCTCTATATTTTGCGACAACAAAGAAGCTATTGATCTCAGCAAAAATCCCGTCCACATGCTCGAACAAAGCATATTGAAATCCGCCATCACTTTCTTCGCGAGAATGTTCAAAAAGGAAACATCTCAATTGAGAAAGTATCCTCCGAAGACAACATTGCCGACATCCTGACTAAACCTCTCTAACGAGAACCATTTAATCTTCTTAGACTTGGCTTAGGACTAATGGAACCAAACATGTAGTTAAAACATAGTCTAAATCTTAGAACAACCAAAACAAAACAAATTAGCTTAAACATGCTACTGTTCCCACGACACCAAACGACCAAACGGACGGAACCAAAAATTTGGTGTCGTCTGGTCCGTGGTGACAACCGTAGCAAAAATACTACTTACAAAATATCTTCTTCCTCACAATCTACTTTACCAAAACGTATCAACAACACACCTACCTCATTATTAGGACTCTCTCTCCCATTAATCACTGAAGAAAACATCATTGTAAGTATCCTAACTACATTCCTTCTCTTAATTCTGAGTCTAGGATTCTAATTTGTGCACAAAATTATTACATGGGGATTATGTATATTCTTGAACAAAACATGAATTCAATTGGCAAATTGCATAACTAGTTATTCAAATTAGGTACTACATTGTCACATTGCATAAACTAATCATGTTTCCCACCACTTAAAAGATAATTACTATAAGGCCTTATTCTAATTAAACAAAAACCCCATATCAAAATTTTGAAAAGCTTCTCACTTATAGGAAAACAATTTTTCATTGTTAATACAAATAGAAACGTAAATTTTTCATCACTTGCATAATGTATCTTGAATACTAAAGGTAATGCATAACTAATATGCATTCCTGGGTATATTCAAATGAAGCAACATTGAATTAGGAGCGTTTGGGTTATCTCTCGATTTTTGCCAAACATCCTCATTGAAAACCATTTTATGCAGGAAATGAGTCGAGATAACCACAACTCCAAATTGTTTTCATATAGGCACACACTAGAACAAAATCGTTAAACTTGTTTTCACTTTTACTAAAACATATGAATTCTTGCTCATAGGAACAATCATGGTAGCCGCAAAATTCTATGATTACAAGGACACTCTTAACTATATCCCTTCACATCACAAAACCAAACGCCTCACCAAAGACCAAGTTGAAATCTTTAAGAGTCTAGAGCGAAGGTACTTCCATGAGGGTAGGACCATTCATCCTCATTTTGTCGACGGAACTAATCTCCGTTAAGAGCTTGCCACTATCAACTTCGATTGTCTCCTTGACATCGATGAACCAATTTGTCCTAGGTTTGTCCTAGAATTCTATGCTAGTATTATCTCTTTCACTGATGAGGATAATCAAATGGCTCTTAGGTTTAGGATCAATCAAAATGACTACACCATCTCCCTAAACCAATTTGCTCAAGTGCTAGGAATTCCTAACCGTGGTACATGTGTTTACTCGGATAAGTGGTCACTCACTATCCTTGATGCTATCAATGACCGCTCCGGTCCCTACCAAACTCCTTTGGTGGATAAGGACATCATTCGTGAGCACCTTTTCAACGAAAGGGTAGCTCCAACCCGTGTCACTCGAGCAGGAAAGGAAGTGAACCGAGATCCATATGGTATGGAACTCAACGAGCTCAAGCCCAAATTCAAAAAATGGGAGGAACTTCTTACAGCAAATGTCATTAGCACCATAGGAAATAGAGGCCACATCAATGCTTGTCTTTGTCACATTCTCTACAACTTGTCCACTCGTCAACCATTCAACTTAGCTTACTACATTGCTAGGAGAATGGTAGACATTCCTACTCAAGGCTCCGTTGCTCTTCCATACGGGATGCTACTCACCCGTCTCTATAGAGCACATGCACCCATTCCACCAAATCCAAAAGGGTTGAGGCTAGATTATCCTCTCATCCCTCACATATTTGTGCCCTTGAGTGACGAGCGAGTGGCTAAGACTAAGGCAAAAGGTAAACGGGCAAAACCTCCAACTCCATCATCATCGTCATCAAATAGCTCCGAAGACGGTCTCCCAAATTCTCGACTTCCACCTCAAGAGTACTATGCATCTCTTCCCAAAATTGAGAATGAATCGGCGGAGTTCAAGCAAACCAAGGGGATGTTCAAGTGCCTTGGAAGGATGATGACAAAGATCTACAAAAAGTTGGATAAGTGAGGTTTTTAAAGGAGTGTTTGGAACAAGCTTAAAACAATGATGTATTATATTGTTTGGTCATTTTTACTTTGTATGATGATAAACTAACTTGATACAATGTTGTATGCTAACCGGTTTATGCAGGGGGATAGCACAAGTGTGTTATCAAATTTTACCCATTTTCACTTTTATGTGAAAATCGTTAGCCCTTGGTCAAAGTCTATGCTCCACTATGTTTGTGCATATGTTATCGACTTTTCCTAACTAGAAATAATTAATATCATATGTTTTAAGAAAAATTTCAGGTTTCGGAAAGGTCCCCGATGGTTAAAAAATGGGTATGTGATGAATTTTGGTCACCACGGATCAGATAGCACCAATTTTTTGGTTCCGTCTGTTTTAAATTTTGGTACCGCCAAACCTGAACAAAGGACCAGCAAGCACCAAATTTTGGTTCCTTTGTGTAAAAATTTGGTGCCGTCATACCTGCAGCTAAGTTTCTAGATTTCGCTTATTTTAACATTCCATAGTACCATAATTTACCTCTAGGATTGCTTTTACTAGTTTTTACCCATATTAGAACTAGTTTAACACACTTAGGCATATAGGATATCCATTTCCCACCAAAATTCAAAAATTCAAAAAATTCACCCAATGAACCCTTTTTCATAAAGGAAGGAACGAAAAATTTGGTTCTTGAAATCCGTGGGTAATCTGATTCTAAAGATCCTACAATCATTAGAACACATTTATTGCATATCTTTGTCACTTCACTCCATCCTTCTTGTATTGCTTAACTTAGGTGATATGACTAGCATTTAAAACACTTCCAAATCATTAGAAACCTCCTTCCTTCTATGGTTTAACATCAAATCAAACACATTTCTCTATAATTTCATAATCCTATAAATTAAGAGCTTCTAAGATGATCATCCCCACACTTTCTCCAATCTTCTCATCTACTAGCACATCCTTAAGCAAAAATGACTAAGTCTTCTCCATCAAACAAACCTTGCAAGAGAACGGCTAGAATGAGCGTAAGACCATGTTGCTTTGTCAACTGATATGCGTACAACGCGCGTTCGGGGTCAAAGAACTTCCTTTTCGTCGAGCAAGTTTTTCAACACCCTAGGCAGTGAACCTAATCGTTGTAGTGTAGTATTAGGGTAAGCCTCGGGAATTGATATCGTTCTCTAGGGGAATAGAAATGCTAGTGAGAAGTTACTACGCTAAGGTTGGGGTTGAGGAAGATTATTTTTTATCTTTTTATATTTTTTTAGAAATTGAAAGGTACGAATCTCGGGTATTGGATTTGGGGGGTTGGTATTTCTACCCATTACTCTAATTATCTAATTATCTAATCGAAGGTGAGTGTAGTCTATGTCTATTGTTGTGTGCTCTTATGATGATTAAAAAATGTGTTTACTTAGATGCTATTACTCCCTAGTTATCTCCTATTGATGGTTGAATTGTCACGTCCTTATTCTTAACGCGTTGTGTTTTCTAAGGTCGTAGGGTATGCGTTTATCCCTAACTCTTTGAAGCTACCTAAGGTTAATGACTACGAAATCTCTAGGATTCATAAACTTAACACTAAGGTTATCTTTGGATATTTAGCCTACAATTCCACTAGTAACTATAAGCTAAGGTTCAAGAAAGATTAATCAAGCATTAATAACACAACGGATGACCTATCGCAATACTAGGTCAATCACAATTAAGATAAGAGACAACCAATCAATATTCAATACCTAGGTTTCATAGATCTAAGCAAACACACAAGTAAATTAGCCAGACATGGAAAACATGCAAGCATACACACAAACAATTGAAGACATGATTGAATTAATGAAGTAAAACACTTATCTTGTTGTAAAATAGGGTATGGAACCCTAAGATCTGCCCAAGACAGCCTTGGTTCGGTTTAGGTTTTTACTCCGCAAAACTACCTCTCTTAAAACTGAAAAATTCGGATTCTACACTCTTTAATTGTCACGCCGTCGGGTCGCCGTCATTAGGGTTTCGTCTTGGCCACGTAAACTTCATAACGGCGTCACCTTATGCTCGTGACGCCGTCGGCTTCAACCTTTGACGCCGTCGGGATCAAATCTAGGCCATCTGAGTTGTGACGCCCTACTCTTTTAAAACCTGATAAAGTCACTTGTAAAATAGCAATTTGCTCTCTTAGTCGTCTCAAGGTGTGTCGCGACGGCGTCGCAATTAAGCCGTGACGCCGTCCCCTTCAATTCTAGCAGCTTGAGTGTCTCGATTTTTTACTTTGGCCATTTTCTTCGTATATTCGCGCCTTTTCGTCCGAATAAGTGTCATTCCAGCAGTTTGCCTTCAAGAGACATAAAAAGTGAAAAGGAACGAAATTAAGTAGTCACGGATACAAAATTGATCAATTAAGGGCTTAAATAAACCCTCAAAAGTTTACCTTTTAAATCCTTATCATCAACATAAGCTCCTCTTCCGATTCCTCTCCCTTAACCATCTCATCTCCCATAAGAGATGAGAACCTCCTCACTTTACCTACTCCTACACCACCTCAAAAATCACCTATCATAGTCACTACTCCACCACCAACTAAGACTCCCATCACTAGCTCACCACCACCGGCTCCTATCCAATTTTCCAAGTCACCATCACCTCCTAAATCTCCAACACTCATCCCATTAGAGCTATTTTCTACACCACCTACATCTCCAAACCCATTCTTGGAGGACTTGCCTCCTAGGCCCAATCATCCCCCACCACTACCATCCTTTGATACTATTGAGCGAATAGCTCATGAGTCTCCACGTCCATCCTTTGACCCCAAATGCCCCGTTAAGGCCTCAACCTCTTCTTTTCCATCCTATTCACAAGGAAATTCATGGCACTTTGTATGGGGATCATCCACTACCTCCAACATCTATGCCTCCTCTTATAGAGGACATTGAGGAATCCATGTGGGATGATCACCCAACTAAAGAGGAGATAGAAGCCGAGCTACACCACCTCCACAAATTCTCAAATATGGTGGACTCTCACCTTAGTGAAACCATGCAAATGCAAAGTGCTTTGCTAGCCTCAATAATCACCACTCCAACTACCAACACCAAAAACTCCACCATTCCACCACCACCAAATCACGAACCATATTACCCTCCTAGACACGGTTGCTCAAATTGTGAGCGGACAGCCCACATTACCGAACGGACCTGGACAGCCCACATTTTATAGGATTTTTTTTTCTTATTTTTCTAATTTTCTAGGATTATTTTTTTTTCTTCTCTAGGATTTTCTTTATGTACTAACACATCATTGTGTTTCATTTCATGATTTTTACATCATGAAAATTTTAACAAAGTGAATGGTGTTTCTTATATTGTTGTTAATTATTACATGGTGATTGGAAATGCTTGTGATGATGCTTATTACTAACATTTTTTTGTAGCTTTTTCACAATCCATTTATCTTTCTCTTGGCACCCAATTTAGGGAGAGCATTGGCCAAGGGGGAGATAATGGCCCGGGCTCATTACATGTTCCGCCTAGCCTCTTCTTTTTGTTTCGACAAAAAGGGGGAGAAATATTATAGAACTTGGACTTTCACTTTCTATAAAAGTCAACTCCATACCTTGAATTTATGAAAAGTCAACATCACACTTTGACTAATGAAGGCTTTGACTTTCTATAAAAGTCAACTGCATACTTTGACTTTCTGAAAAGTCAACACCATGTCTAAATTGGACAAACTAGTATTACTATCCTTATCTAAATTTTTCAAGTTCTAAAATTAATTTCATATTTTTATAACTCTTGTACAAACTTTACATCTTTTATAAAAATAAAATTTATGTTTTGTCCTCAACAAAAATGGGGAGATTGTTAATACAAATATCGTCATTAAACGCTATTTATATTTTATGATCTTTACCTAAGTTTTGTTAACGACAAAAGTAAATTTAATTTTTATAAAGCTTAAAGCTTGTCAATTTAATAGATATTAAAACAAGCTTTTCATCAAATAATATCTTCATCACTCAAGCATTTACATTTTGATTAATCATATTATTGATACGCCTTTAAACCATAATATATGTTAGCATTTTTAGATCAAGCATAAGTTTACATATGTATTTACATTTAACATATTTCTAAAAATCAATGTTGCAAAAATCGTGAATCGGTAGTCGGGCGGTCGACCACCCTGCAGCGAGTAATCGGTCAAGTCGGGATTAATCGGTGATTAATCGGATTGGCACTTCCTGCAGTTTTTTGGTATTTCTGGAGACCAAACTAAAAATCTTAACCGATTCCAAGCCTGCTATGTTTCCAAACCTCAATAAAATGCTCCAATTCTGATTATGATGCCCATTGTGCGTTATAAGTAAAATATACGATCCCTAAATTAAGTATAATGCCTAAATTATTATTATTTTTAAAATGACCGATTTGTCCGATTCGGCCGATTTTTTACCGATTCGGCCAATTTTGACCAATTCGGCCGATTTTTTGACTGCTTAGTGTCGATTTTTATCCTAGGCCGAATTTTCGACCGATTTTCAAAAGTCGACAAGGTACTCGGCCGATTAACGATTAATCGGCGATTAATCGGCCGAGTTGACCGATTTTTGCAACATTTGCTAAAAATAGAAAACAACATATGACATCATGTGGTGCATCATTGAAATCTCTAGAGGATTTCACTAGATATTTTGTGTAGATTTAGACTCTACATATCTTACACAATCTTTGATATATTTGGTTGAATTTGGTAAGACTTTGGTGATCTTGCTGTCAGACCCCGGCGACACCAAAAATATACACGGGCATAACCCTTTTTTGGGTTCCGTGGTCCGTGGTTCCTGCTGATCATTTTGGCTATAAATAGAAAAGCCCAACCAAGTTGTTCTCCAATCCCTTTCTAGCATAATCACATACATTCCTTCTCTCTAACATTTCTAACTCAGTTTCATATCATTATAGTGATCCTCTTTTGTAGCAAAGAAGATCAAGGCATATTTAAGCTTTAACAAATAGTTGGAAGTCTTGTTTGTTTATTGTTGTATGATCTAGTCTTGATTCATACATCATTGTTGTACCAAACAATCATAAACTTGTGAGTATGAGTGGTTAGTATTTTAGTCCTTAAAATACATTGTGTGTGGGAGTGGTTGTACCCTTGGAAAAGAACTCGACATCTAGCTTAGTGTCGAATATAGTGTGTAAGGGAAGTGTAAAGGTTTCTCCGCCGGTGAAAGGAGCTTGTTGACTAGTGAAGTTAAACTCTCAAGTGTGAGACTCGGGGAGTGGAGTAGGGCAAGGAAAAAGAGTCCTTGTAGACCGAACCACTATAAACAACTTGTCGTGGTTTGATTGTTTCCTTCCTTATTTACTCTTTATATATATATTGCTTGCATATTGATTATTATTCACTAACATGTCTAAGATCAATATCAATTGATCTTTCAATAAGTTTCAAAACAAAGTTTTTAATCGGTAAACTATTCAACCCCCCTTCTAGTTTCCCACAAAGTGGAATACCTTTATCAGTTTTAAACTAGAAGGTACTGAAAATTATAAAGTTTGATCTGATGTTATTACTACAGCAATTCATACTAAAAACAAACTTGGTTTCATAAATGGAAAAATTACAAGGCCTCTTGAGGCTGGTTTTTTGCTTGAACCAATGGAATAGGTGTAATTATGTGGTTTTATCTTGGATTCTTGGCTGTGTTTCTCAAGATGTGTTTATGCGACTAGTTTTTTCTAAAAATGCTAAACAGGTATGGGATGAACTGGAATAAACTTATAATAAACAAGATGGATCTATAATATTCAATATGCATTATAAGATACACTCATTTACTCAATCTGGATTACCTTTATCAGAATATTATCATAAATTCAATGCATTATGGAGGCAGTATGACTTCCTAGCCAATATGCCTAACTACACTTGTGCAGGTTCTGAAAAATTAAAGAAACATAATAAGCTTATCAAGCTGATGCCAGTTTCTGATGAGTCTTGATGAGGTTTATACTCCCATTAGGAGCATTATCCTTGCTATTGACCACATTCCTGATGTCAGTGGTGTTTTTGCTACCCTGTATAGAGATAAGTCTCATAAGAGTACTCGACCTCAATGTCTAAAAGTGGTAACTTTGCATTTGAATGCAAAACTAATCCTAAACCTAATGAGTGGTCTTCTAATAGAAATGTTAATAATAACAATCAATTTAGAAAACTTAACCGACCTAAATTGTTCTGCACTCATTGCAATATGAATGGTCATACAGCCAATATGTGTTTTGAATTAGTTGGATATCCTCCTAGTTTAAAAAAAACTAATATTTATCATAAAACTGTTAGCAACAATGTTGTTTCAGGTCATAAAAACAGTCTACTGGTTCATCTAACACCTTCATAGATGATCAGTATAAATGACTGATGGCTTTGATTAGTGAAAAATCTGGATCTGGTTGTACGCCTACAAATATTGCAGGTATGAATAGTGTTGTTAGTTTTTGTACTTCAAGATCTTTTATTCACAATACCAACATAAGCACATATAGTTTATACATATCTAGGTTGGATTGTTGATTCTGGTGCTAGTCAACATATGACTTACACTATTCTAAATATGTTCAATGTTGTTGATGTTTCTAAACTTAACATGACTGTGGGTTAGGGATGAGCACGGTACCAGTCCTGTACCGATCCCGTACCGAATTAGTGGTACCGATTTTTCCCGAGCATAAATTAGTGGTACCGGTACCGTACCGAACGGGATTCGGATACCGGTATCGGGAAATCGGGTTTTCCCCTTTTTTTGAGAATTTCCTGATTTGGTACCGGTCCCGTACCGAATTAGTGGTCTCGATTTTTTTTCACCTTATTTCGTAATCCCCGCATGCACCGTATATAGGAAATCGGCATAGTTCCGTCGTTCCGTTCGGTTTCAGGATTCGGGTCGAAATGTTCATCCCTACTGTGGGTCATCCTAATGGAACTAAAGCTCTTGTTACTCATAGTGGGAGTTTAAAACTTATAGACAAAATTGTCATTCACAATGTCTTGGTAGTTCCTGGCTACCAATAAGTTTACTTTTTGTGCACAAACTTAACAAAGATTTGATGAAGACATTTGTGTTATACAGGATTCTATTCTAAAGACCCAAGTGGGGACTGGTAATCATAAAGATGGGCTGTATTTTCTTAATACAGGTAAAAAGATCACTAATAATAACATACAAATGTTGCTTGTCTAAATGCATTTGGCATAACAGGCTTGGTCACCCCTGCTAATAAAGTTTTAAACATTTTAAAACATAAGCTTGATTTTAAGAATGAACCTAACACTAAACCTTGAGAGGTTTGCCATAAGGCAAAGTGATAACATCAAATAGTCCTAAATATCAAGTGTCAATTTCCCCCGTTAATGCTCGTTATTTATATCATTTATATGAATTTTCGCTTGTTTTCCATTGTTTTACACTTTAAGGTAAATTGCGAGCATTGGAGCTAAAGAGACGCGAAAATGGAAACGTTACTAAGGATTTATCACAGTATGCTAATTTTGAAGAGGTTACTGCGAAGCTTCGTCTCTCACATTACGCCAGAACTATTGCGTGACACGAAGTCCAACTCATCAAGAGGTTACGGCGTAACTCCTTCCAAAGGTTACGGCGTAACTCCATTAGGTCAAAAGAGGTTCCACGCCGCTGATACTTATGCCGTAACCTCACTGCATCACTTGCGACGTAACTCGGTTTATTGAAGACTACTGCGTAACCACTTATAAGGTTACGCCAGTAACTAGCGAATCTAGAGCTTTCACGACGGAATAGAAGGTTACTGGCGTAACTCATCTATTGTTACGCCGTAACCCGGACACAGCCTATAAATACCCCACGAATTCCAGCATTTCTATTCATTCCATTCCACACATAATACTCTGAGAACGTGGGAAAACACTCAAGGAAGGTCTAGGGAAGCATACGGAGCTGTTTCTAAGGGAGAAGTCACACCATTACGATAAGCTTTAGCGTTTATTATTTCTTTTACTTTCAATTCATGTATTTCGTACCTTTGAATATTCAATTGATGTGCATGATTAATATGAGCGGCTAAGCACCCTTTGGTGCTAGCCTAGTTATGATTCCTTAATTGTTTTGTTAACGTTTACCTTTACTCCAGGTACAATTATTTCTAAGTGTATGCATGCATAGTTCTTTGGTAGTCACCCATGGTTCGGTAGTTTTGAATGGCGGTAGAGGCCAATTGCCTAGAGATATGACCAACCCTGACCCTAGGTGAGCGGAATGAGATGGGAAGGGTAAGATATGACCAACTGACGACCCTTTCTACTTGTGCGATTTGACCAAGTGATCACCTATCGTTTGGATGAACTTAAGAATTGGGGGTGTAGTGTCTAAGTTCCTAACGGCCGGCACTCACTATTTAGAATCTAGCATGTAGCAGTACTTAATGACTCGGCTTAGGGGACCGGGAACAACAGACCTATGATGGTGCGCCATTTCTCCCTGTGGTGGCATCTTTTGATAGGTTAGCGAATTGACCAAATGCTGTCCTCTCAATTTGACCCCACCGGTAATTGGAAGTAGGTAGGCGAGACATAACTAGTTAGGAGGATTAACTAGGTTAGCACCACTATTCCTCTATTGATTTCCTTTCTACCATTTTTTAATTGCTTTTATATTACGCATTACGTAGTTTAATTAATTAAAACCATATCAAACCATTTATATTCCGTGACAATTAGACTTAGTAATTATCCGACACACATAGCTCTTGGGACGACCTCGGCTTTACCATTTACTACACTACACACGATCGGGTACACGCCCGTTAGTGCATTAGGGTAGACCATAGGTATAGCGAGACACTATAAATATTAAGACACGGTCAAGAAAAACACGCATCAAGTTTTTGGCCACGTGAGCTATATTAGGATTAATATTGAGTCTTTCATTTCATATATAAACTTTTCTCACGATCATATTTTAAGTTTTCGGTACCATGGAAGTGGTTAACATCGATGACCTCACTCTTGAGGAATACTTGGCATTGACTAGAGCTGATCAAGGGCCGGGTCTCGTAAGACCGGCAATCGGAGCGGATGGTCGTTTCGAGATTAAAGACCAATTTATGAGGGAGCTTCGCGCTAACCCTTTTCGGAAAGCAGGGACGAAGACGCGATATGAGCACGTTGAAAATGTCCTATACATCGCTAGCCTTTTCAACATTAGGCGGTCGCATGATGCGGTTATGCTCGGGGTCTTCCCTATGACTCTAACCGGGCAACGAAGATGGATCGAAAGATTGACCGGCGCTTAATACTTGGGCGCTACTTAAGAAACACTTTATCCAAAGATATTTCCTACCATCAAAGATTTCTAATCAACTCTTGGAGATCCACAATTTCAAACAAGAAGACGACGAAACTCAGTATCAAGCTTGGGACAGATACAACGATCTTCTTTATAAGTGTCCTACCAATGATCTTAATAACCAGCAGAAGGTCAATATTTTCTACAAAGGAATAAATTTAACTACGAGACAGATCTTTGGATTATCAAGGACCTATACCAAATATGACTCCTACTACGGCAATTGAAGCCATTCAAAAAATGGCGGACCATTCTCAAAAATGGCACGTCGTGGCCGAAGTAAAAGAAACCAAGGTGGAAGTTTCGACTAATTGCTCGCAATCGCTAGTAAAATTGAAAGCCTCGGTCGAGATATCGAAAGTCAAGGAAATCGTTCATGCCATTCAAGTGGGGTGTGAAAGCTGTGGAGGAGGACATCTTACGAAAAATTGTCCTCATATGGACGAAGAGGAATTCGAAGAAGCTAAGTATGGAGAAAATCGACCCTTTTACGGTGACAATCAAAATGGGTATCGTAGTAATTACAACCGTGGGCCTTATGGAGAAAGAAAGCCCGATCTTGAAGAAACAATTACTAAATTTCTGGAAAATTCAGCCCAAAACAAAAGGAGCAAGATGAATGGTTGAAGGAATTCCGGAAAACACTTGATAGAAACATTTCCAAACACGACTCAACTCTTAAAACCTTGAATCCATGGTGATAAAGCTCGTAAAAAGTAAGTAGGAATAACGATAAACTCGAAGGATCAAAACCAACTATGGAATGTAAGGTAATTTTCTCGGATGATAAGTCGAAGGTTCGTGCTGATACGAGTTTAGGGGACGATTCGTCATCAGATTCGAGTTACGCCGTAACATACCTAATGAGTTACGGCGTAACCCGGTGTTTTGACAACAAAGGAGTTGTGATGAATACCTTGAGGAATACGACTCTAATGAATTCATCAGAATTAAGAATCTCGCATTCGCGAATCGGGATACATGGGCAAAAAAATTCCTCGACTTGGACGAATCAGAAAAACTCGAGGAACTCTCCCTTGATGATGGACGAGGAAATCTTACGAAAAATTAGGGTGTGAAAGCTGTGGAGGAGGACATCTTACGAAAAATTGTCCTCATATGGACGAAGAGGAATTCGAAGAAGCTAAGTATGGAGAAAATCGACCCTTTTACGGTGACAATCGAAATGGGTATCGTAGTAATTACAACCGTGGGCCTTATGGAGAAAGAAAGCCCGATCTTGAAGAAACAATTACTAAATTTCTGGAAAATTCAGCCCAAAAACAAAAGGAGCAAGATGAATGGTTGAAGGAATTCCAGGAAAACACTGATAGAAACATTTCCAAACACGACTCAACTCTTAAATACCTTGAATCCATGGTGATAAAGCTCTGAAAAAATAAGAAGGAATAACGATAAACCCTGAAGGATCAAAACCCTATGGAATGTAAGGTAATTTTCTAGGATGATAACCTCGAAGGTTCGGGCCGCTGATACGAGTTTAGGGGACGATTCCACAAAGATTCGAGTTACGCCGTAACATACCTAATGAGTTACTGGCGTAACTGGTGTTTGACAATGACAAAGGAGTTGTGATGACTACTGAGGAATACGACTCTAATGAATTACGCCGTAACCAAGAATCTCAATTACGGCGTGAATCGGGATACATGGGCGAAAAATTCCTCGACTTGGACGAATCTGAAAAACTCGAGGAACTCTCCCTTGATGATGAAGAAGAGCCACTTATCACTCACTGGTGTACTCCTATCGCTATTACTGATGAAGAAACCACAAGGGCATGGCCTACATGCAGCCCTTTCCACGAATATTGCAATGGAGGAGACAATGAAAGAGTGGAGGAATGGACATGCCCTCATGAGCGTGAAAGACACGAGATAAAATTCGGTAATTTAGCCTTTAAAGATTGGTACGCAATTCAATTTGGGAATGCCAAGATCAATCCAAATCTTCTTATGAAGCTAAAAGTTGATTACGCAAAGCACATTCGAACGGACGAGACTAATAAAGATATACTCGCATCGGAAGAGCATGTAAATGAAACTGACAACATAGAACTACGCTGATCCATCGGTGCGAAAGTAAAATCCCCCGGGGAAATTTTCTGGGCATCATGCAACCCGTATAACGATATGTGTGATGGTGGAGGCAACTCTTGAAGATTAGGAAAAGATGAATTCTTTTGGTCCTCAACCAATGACAAGGAGAGAACAAGTTTACCTTCGATAGACAACCTGGGGTTTGATAGTTGGGTAAAAATTAAGTATGGGCATGTGGATGAATTAACAAAAGATAAGATTTGGAAGGAATACATGGATCAAGAAAATTCTAACGACAAAAGTAGCGAAAACACGAGTAAAACAACAATTGACGTGGATATAGAGCGGGTGAGTAATAATAAAGAAAAATGCAAGCGCGTTCTAGTGGAGAATTTGCTCGATGAAGAATGGTTCAAAGGTAATCGATTCGATGACGATGATATCGAAGGGATGCTAGATTACCTTGAGTTGCAAGGAAATGAAGAGTTCACTGATCCCGATGACGAAGCTTACGAGCAAAGAAGGTGCAAGCTGCTAGGGATACCCTACAAAAGACCACCCCCTATTATAGTAGAAAAATACGAATTCAATCGCTACCACCTAGGTCCAAGTAGAAATTCTCAGAAAGTCCGAAAGATCGAAACCATTGAGTACCTCGAACTGCTCTAATGTTGCATGGATGAGGCACAATTTGATGAAGGATATTGAAGAAGTGGGGCAAGCTCAAAGACCCCCATAGGAGCCCCACAGCTCTGAGTCTAACTTAAAGACTCAGAATAAAGAAAAGTGCTCTTCGAGACAACCCAATTATCCCTTTCTTTTGTTTTTATTTCCTTTCTTGGGTTTGTGTGTTTTCTAGCCGTTTTTGCAGAGACAATGAAGTAATTACTGCTGCAGTTGCTTATTCGAACAGAGTTACGGCGTAACTCATCTTGGTGATTACGCCGTAACCAACATTTTAGCAGCAGAATTCTAGACGCATTACCAACTACGGCGTAATACCATCTCAGTGGTTACGCCGTAGAACGATTCGCTTCTCACTCATACCGGTTTTGCAAGTTACGGCTTAACTCTCTTATTGGAGTTACGACGTAACTCTCCTCTGCTTTAATTCTTTCATTTTAAAACACAGTAACCTTGTATTATTTTTTAAATGAACTTTGTGGGTGTGTTCCCTGTAAACCCTCACGAGACTTCACTCGTCCACTTGGGACACCAAGTGGTTTAAAACGCTTGTTGCATTCGCTAAATGCAACCGTGATAACTACGAAAGTGAGTTAGGTTTGTTTTTCATTTTATTTTTTTCTTTTTAGAATTACGCTTGTCGGTATTGTGATTTCAGGGATTGAAGTTTCTCGTGGGCCTTCTTCTTTTTGGAGAAAATTTCAGGGAAGTTCTCGCTCTAATTCTACCTTTCTCTTCACCTTTATTTTAATGCCTAGTACAAAAGGGACTTTGTACAATTCAAGTGGGGGGACGGAGTAGAATTATCTCTTGAACTTTATTTCACCCTCATTTTTCTAGTTTATTTTGAAAAATTATGCCATTTTTTATATTTTGACATGTTTTTCCGAACCTAACTATATTAGATCTTAGCCGAGCACATACAACCCTTGATATTACATGGTGAGATTAGCCTTATCCGTTTCCTATATTTTACCCAAATCCACCAAATTATGAGTGTGCCGGTAGCTTGTAAACTTTAGAACTTGGCCTATGCATCATTTCGAGACTATAGACGAGGTATGTTGAGTTAGCTCGATGTATTTGGACTTTTCAGTTTTAGAAGGCAGTATTATAGGATTATCACCCAAACAGCCTACCATTGTGAGTTTGTCGATTAGTCACCTCGACTTTTTCACCCCCATGTGAAACCCTTTTGTTGCACTCCCCTTTAGTGCAAGATACCCCTAGATACACCCTTCTGAGCCATTCCTTTCATTTTGTCACCCCAATATGTTGTTTCATTACACCCTTACACCTTAGCCTACCTTGTAGTCTTTATTTGTAATTGGGAAGTCATCATTTGCCTAAGTTCAAGGTTCGAGTGGAAAGGTTTGGAAATCACGCTTTCATCGAAAACAATTATGAAGATCATTGAAGACCCCCCGAATTCCCATTGTTCATCTCAAGTGGGGGGATGTTATGTTATCATGTATGATTCAAAAAAAAATAAATAAATAAAAAAAGAAGTTGATTCAGTTATGATTTTGTAAAGTGCAATGTTATAAGCACTATAGTATGAGCTTTATTGTTTAGTATCGAGGAGGCCACCTCAGTCACATTTGAAGATTGGAGTTGGAGTAATACCAACTGAAGAAGAAAAGGTAGTGTGCCCATCACGACGTCCTCTAATGACACATCTACCTTGCATTTTGTTGGGAAATATGTGAAATAGGATACCTTATTTTCCTCACCCACATACAACCAAAAACTTATTCACAATTCCTGGAACTGATGATGAATCAGATGTCACAAACACCAACAAAAACAACATCATCAAAAACACCACTTCTATGCAGCAACTTAGTCTCTCCAACAGTAATGGCAAGTTTCCTTATCTAAAAAAGGAAGAATATGATCTGTGGACCATGAAGATGCAGAACTGGATCTCCAATATTGATTGGAATCTATGGGAGATAGTGAAGAATGGTAACAGTCTAAAGAAGACCATCCCAGATCTTGATGGTAAGTTTTCCATTGCTCCTCCCACAACTGCTGAAGAGGTTTTGGCTGTGCAAAGAGAGCACAAGGTAAGAACCATCCTCCTCCAATCAATTCCCGAAGATCACTTAGGTGATTTTCACCACATGGTTGATGCAAAGGACATCTGGATGGCTCTTATAGCTAGGTTTGGTGGTAATGAAGAGTCCAGAAGAATGAGGAAGTCCATGCTGAGACAACACTTCCAAGAGTTCAATATCTCTGAAGAAGAGGGTATCCACAAGGGATACGACAGGTTTCACAAGATTCCGAGTCGGCTAAACCAATTGAATGCAAAACCCGACAATGATGATAGCAACTCAAAGTTCCTACGATCTTTGCCTCCATCTTGGTTGCATGTGAGTATAGCCCTGAAAGCTAAAGGTGGGCTGGACATGCTCACTGTTGACGAGCTATACAACAAACTCAGATCTCTTGAACTCGATGTCGATCTCCCTATCGTGCAACCTCCTCTCGGTCATTCAGCCTTTGTTGGGACATCCCACTCGAATATGATGATGCATGCTTCAAGTCCATCCTATTTACCATCATCATCTTATCGTCCCACTCCTTCTCATCCTCAAGCTAAGACTGGAAGTATATTGGAGGATGTCCTTCACTTTGTTGCCTGATTATGACACTCAGCAAAGATCGGTATATGAAGACTTTGATCAAGTGGACCCACTTGAGATGGAGGAGATGAAGTGAAATGGCGGTGGCCATGCTTTCAGTGGATATCAAGAGGTTTGAAGAGAAGGCAGGTAGGAAGTTTGGCTTCAAGGGGAAGGATCCATTTCGATTTGACAGAGCAAGGTCAAGTGCTTCTTTTGCCACCGGATGGGTCATTTCTCTAGGGAATGCAAAGACAGGAAGAGTGGAGAGAGTACTAGCTACAATTCCTATCAAGAGAATCGAAGGAACTAACACTTCAGCAGCTCTGGTCACCATGGATGAACAGTCAACGGGTTGCACATGAACCTCGTGAATGAGGAAGCTAATACAGAGAAGATTGGATTGCGGGCTAGGTGCACCTCGAAGATAGGCATGATCAGTTTGCCTTCATGGGTCTTTCTCTGGTACACAACTGTATATTTGGTTGTAGTGAGAGATACAATGAACTAAAAGAAGCTTATGATACTATGAAACCTAGATACAATGCATGCTATGTTGATAATGAAGTTCATAAACTTTTGTTAAAAACATTAGAAAGACAAAAGGTTTGGTTTCAAAATAATCAGATAGCTTATGAAGAAAAGATTAAGGTGCTTCAGTTGGATCTAAAAATTGCTAACATTAACTTGAAACGCACTGAAAAGGAAAAAGCTGATACTATTACCGAGAATCTAGAGCTTAAAGAGAAACTTGCTGAGGAAATAGCTAGACATAAACAATGGTTGATATCCGATGACAATCTAGCTAAAGAAATCTATAGTAGTCGTCTGAACTCGGAATAGGTTTAGGTTTTCAAAAGTATGTAGGATTGGAAGCTAGGAATGATGGGTAAATCTACACCCAGGCTTAGAACATTTTAGAAAGGAAGGTGATTTGCATGTTGTCCCTGGACCTATTAGAGGTGAATTCATGCCCACGATTGTCTATTATGTTGACTTTGATGGATCACACCATCTGTATGGCAAAAAGTCAAAAGACTTGTCTGACAATGATGCTTCATCTTGTGACTTTGTCTCTTTCTCTGACAGTGACAATTCATCGGATCAAGGATCTACTTACATCTGTGATTCAAGTGATAAGTCGACCTTCCCAAGCCCTCACCCAGCCTACACCCAAGCCTGCACCCAAGACCACCTACAAGCCTTCTAGGATAGCTGCTGAGGAATCAACTTCCAAGCCTGTTTCTACTGAAGACTTGTCTTTTACATCTTTGCATAATCATTCTGTTAAAAACAATTCCTTTAATGCTTCCGGTTTAAGTACTTCCACTGTAATAGAACATCTTCTTTGTTGAATAAATCTTCCAAAAGGAAGACATGTTTTGTTTGTGGAAGTAAAATTCATTTGATTAAGGATTGTGATTTTTATGAGCAAAGATTGGGTGTTTGTGCGAATCAGCAGAAACCAAGTCCTGTGTGGACCAATGTTAACAATATTCCACCTTATGTCCCACAAGCTAGAACTGACCCTTCTTGGAGGAAATCTCCTAATAGACTTTATGTGCGACCCACTAGCCCATACTTTAAACATGGTTATTGGCCTGCATATGTTGACTCTATGATTAAAAGGAAAGGATGTTGGGGCACTGGCACAAGTCCTCGAGCAGTTGTTCTTGGAATAATAAAAGACCTAACTATCAATGGAAACCCAAGAACAATGGTGGATCTTACTCTTTTGCTAAACCTAAATCTAATGATCCACAAGGCAGGTTCAAGTCAACTATGACTTGAGCCTCCTCGGTATACTAACATTCCTTTGTAAATATGTTTGTTTTATAGGATCATCCCCTTAAACATAAAGATATTGGTATTGTTGATAGTGGTTGTTCACGAAGTATGTCCGTAATAGAGATATGATGCACAATTTTGTTCCTATTGAAGAAGGAGGGAATGTGACCTTTGGTGGAAGTGATGGTAGAATTACTGGAAAAGGCACTATCAAGACACCTCTTCAACTTTGAGAATGTGTACTATGTTAGGGAACTTCAGAACTTCAACTTGTTCTCTGTCTCACAAATTTGTGACACCAAGAACAAGGTACTCTTCTCTGAAAATGAATGTCTTGTGCTTTCTAAAGAGTTCAAGCTTCCAGAAGATACCTCAATCCTGCTGAGAGTCCCTCGAACTCACAATCTGTATACATTCAACCTCAATGATGTTCACCCCGATGGTGACCTCACTTCTTGTCTGGCTAAAGCATCATTGGATGAGTCCAATAAATGGCATAGGAGAATTGCTCATGTGAATTTCAAAACTATAAACACTCTCTCCAAAAAGGGTCTTGTCGAAGGTCTTCCCACCAAAGTGTTCTCCAATGATCATAATTGTGTTGCATGCAACAAAGGGAAGCAACACAGAGCATCCTACAAAGCTATCACTGCAGTAAGCATCATCTCTTAACCTCTTCACTGTTACATATGGATCTTTTTGGTCCAACTCAAGTCAGAAGCATCGATCACAAGTACTATTGTTTGGTTATCACTGATGGTTATAGCAGATTTTGCTGGGTGTTCTTCCTAAGTACTAAAGATGAAACAACTCAGCTTCGAAAGAATTCATCACCCTAGTTGAAAATCAGTTGAACAAGAAGGTTAAGGGAATTCGGTGTGATAATGGGACAGAGTTCAAGAATGCAATTATAATAGAACTCTGTAGGTCTAAAGGGATAAAGAGGGACTATAGCAATCCAAGAACCCTGCAACAAAATGGGGTGGTCGAAAGAAAGAATAGGACCTTGATAGAGGCCGCAAGATCTATGCTTGCACTCCAAACAGCCACTATGTTGGACTGAAGCTGTTGGCACGACTTGCTATGTGCTTAACAAGGTCTCCATTACCAGACCTCACCTCAAGACACCATATGAACTTCTCTTTGGGAAGGTTCCAGTCATTCATTACCTCAAACCTTTTGGTTGTCAAGTGACCATACTAAACACCAGTGATCCGTTGGGGAAGTTCGATGAGAAGGCTGATGATGGTTATATTGTGGGTTATTCAGCTAATAGCAAGGCTTATAGAGTGTACAACTTATCTGCCAAAAGGATTGAGGAGACCTTGAACCTAAGGTACCTGGAAGACAAGCCCAATGTTCAAGGACGGGGTCATGTGGTCTTTTGACCTCGACTACCTAACGATTATCCTGGGGTATACTAGACATATGGCTAACCAAAGTACAGGCTCTCAAGAATCTTCCACTAACAATGCAGGTACCTTGGATGCTTGACTCAGAAGTGAATTTGAAGATGATGAACATCCCATACTTGTGCCTTCTTTCTCCCCTAACAATGTTGCGGTGTAACTCTTCTAGAGATACTTCACCGAGAGTGAAGATGAATCACACTATGCCTTGAGGACCTTGCTAGGCTTCGACCCAAGAGTTTGCAACTAAGCTTGAAGCCGAGAAAGTGGATGGGGAGCTTGCAAATGAGGGTCATCGTGGAAACCATGTTTCTACCGACACCGATGCAGCCTCTCCCATTGTCAACAAATCTGCAAAGCTCGTCTGCTACTACTCCTATTCCTACTAGAGTGTCCACAGACTTTGGTGACCTGTATACTCGCTTTCCAAGTCCTTCAGATCTTGGAAATCATCAACCCAAATCTGGCATTTTCTCGTCACCTTCCTATGACACAACTTTTGTACCTACTGTGTCTAATCTTGAACCCACCATTGATGTCAACCCCATCGCTACTAAAAGAATCAACATTACTCACCCTCAATCCAATATCATTGGAGACATTCTAGCTCCTGTTAGAACTCGAAGGGCTATCTCTAGCCCTAAATTTGGACAGTTGCTTTTCTTTCCTATGTCTCAAATCAGAAAGAGACAATCACTGGACTACAAGCATTGTCTGTTTGCATGTTTTCTTTCCCAAGTAGAACCAACCAGTGTCTCTCAAGCTCTTGAAGACTCAAGCTGGATTGAGGCAATGCAAGACGAAATGCAACAGTTTCAGAACCAACAAGTTTGGATCCTGGTACCTTTACCAGATGGGAAATATGCTATTGGAACTAAATGGGTTCTAAAGAACAAAAGAGATGCACGGGGTGTGGTGATTAAGAACAAAGCAAGATTAGTAGCTCAAGGTTACATGCAAGAGGAAGGGATTGACTATGATGAAGTGTTTGCACCTGTTGCAAGAGTAGAGGCCATTCAAATTTTCTTGGCATATGCCTCTTACATGGGCTTCATGTTATATCAGATGGATGTTAAAGGTGCTTTTCTATATGGAGAGATTGAAGAGGAAGTTTATGTCACACAACCCAAAGGATTTGAAGATCCAGATCATCCTACACATGTTTACAAAGTCGTTAAAGCTCTTTATGGACTTCATCAGGCACCAAGGGCCTGGTATGCTAGGCTTTCATCATTTCTACTGAAGCATGGCTACGAAGAGGTGCCATTGATAAAACTCTTTTTCTAAAGAAGAACTCGACAGATATCATACTTGTGCAAGTGTATGTGGATGACATCATTTTCGGATCCACTAAAGAAGCTTGGTGTAGGGAATTCGAGGATCTAATGAAGGGAGAATTTCAGATGAGTGCCATGGGAGAGCTCACTTTCTTCTTGGGTCTCCAAGTTCAGCAGAAACAGGATGGGATATTTATCAGTCGGGATAAATATGTGAGGGACATGTTGAAGAAATTCGGCATGGAAGGTATCGGACCGCCACAACACCTTATGAAGCTCCAAAACAAAAGCCAACAATGATCCGGATCTACCGTGAATGTTCATTTATACTGATCTATGATTGGTTCACTAATGTATCTACATGGCTTCAAGGCCCGATATTACCTTTGTTTGTAAGTGTGTGCTCTCGACATCAAGTCACTCCACTTACTTCCCATCTCAATGCAATCAAGAAGATCTTTAAGTACCTCAAAGGCCAACCTCTCTTGGGCCTTTGGTACCCAAAAGAGTCTCCTTTTAAGTTGGAAGCATATAGTGACGGTGATTATGCCTGGTGCAAATCTGGATAGGAGATCCACAACCGGAGGATGTCAATTCCTTGAAAGAGATTGATCTCGTGGCAAAGGTAAGAAACAAACCGTCGTGGCTACCTCAACTATGAAGCAGTAGTATGTTTGCTGCAAAACCGCTGGGCAAGTACTTTGGATCCAAAACCATTCTTGGACTATGGGTATAACTTCATGAACACAACTCATTTTATTGATAATCAGAGTACCATATGCATTGTCAAAAATCCAGTTTTTCACAATAGAACCAAACATATTGAAATCAGACACCACTTTATAAGAGATGCATATGAAAAACATTTGATAAATGTGGCTAAAATTCATACAGATGATAATGTGGCGGATCTGTTAACTAAAGCTTTTGATGGACCAAGGTTTCAACACCTAGTGGTCAATATTGTGATGCTTAACCCTTAAGCGCCTAGTTTAAGGGGAGGCATAGGCCTCAAGAGAGTGTTGTATTTGGTCCTTTGCATTATTTGTTTTATTTTACTTAATAATGTTTCTATTCCTTGTATTGGTTGTTATTATTAAAAAAAGAAATAAAAAATAAAAAAACTTTCTTTTGCAGTTTTGTCTTTGAAGGTTATTAACTCACCTGATATGCCTTGTGTGTATCAAAGAGTTGGCTAGTCCAAAGGGTACAACTTTGGTAAAGACATATCAAATATGTTGATAGTTGTAATGGTTTGCTCAAAATCATAGGGTTTGCAACCACCCATGCTTAATTGCTGAGAGTTGTATGGTCTTCAATTCACCATGGTCTATTCCTTTTGGAATCCAAGAATTGGCTAGCCCACACGTATATGGATTGTGGTAAAGGCAACTATCTCCATATTTGGTTATCAACTCACCAATTCTAAGAATTGACTAGTCCTGAGCAAACGGCTACAGGTAAAGACACCTCAAATCCGTTTATATAGTTGCTAATTTGCTCATAAATCAGATGGTTATCAATGTACCATAGTTTACGAACTTAAACATTTGGCTACTCAAGTAGTAATGGCTATTGGTAAAGAGACATCAAATCCATTATTTTCAATGATTCACCTCTCTCGATGTTAACACACCGGATGTGATGAGAATAGTATGCAAATGATAAGTATTGATGTACATTATGTCTTGTGTTGCTTTGCAAAGACCACGGAGTCTCAAAGGTTGATCATCATAGAGATGAGTTTGTTATTGGTTCTTTGCTACTTATGTGTGATAACAATCCTCTAGTCTTGAAGTCTCAAAGATCTTTCATAATGAAACTGGAACTTAACCTAGTCAAATTCCAGTTTAGGGGAGGATTGTTGGGAATTATGTGAAATAGGATTTCGCCATTCATTATCAGGTTTCTGCTGAAATAGAAGGGAATCTGAAGAAGTGATTCTTCGAAGAGTACAAGCATTGCCGTGTTACTGCTTTGAAGGGTAAAAGCCGACTAGGATCGTGATGCTTACTTGTATTAAATGCTAACTCATTATTCTCTTTGAACGGCCCGAGGTTAGCATGGGCTTTATTGTACTGCTCAATATAGTTTAGTGTATTAGTCATTAAATGCATGCGTGCATGTTTAGTCGATTGGGTAGTAAGAGATTAGGGTTCCTTGGTTATAAAAGGAACCAAATGGTTTGTAATAGATATCGATCTGAAACATAGAGTTTCAAGAAATAAAAAGATCCATAGAGGATCTAAGTGTTCTTAGTAATAACAACTTGTGTTTACATTCCGCTTTAGAACACGAGTTGTAGAGATTTTCTATTAGTTTGCTTATGATTACATAAGCAACACTAACGATCCACGAGTGCTAGATCTTTCAAGGTCCGAGAGTGTGCAACGAAGTAAAACGTCTTAACACATTTCATGATCCGGTCTCTAGAATTCTAAACTTGAACTTTGGGCGGACGGTAAGTGGTGATGACTTAGTTATAGATATAGACTACCTGCTTGTTTTTCATTTTACAAAAATTATACATCCCATGTCTTATCCTACCCTTTAGTCATGAAGCATGTCTAGGTGATGCAGCGAGCAATCTTTGGTGTTTTGGCCATGGATTTGGTCATGTATATTTGATTTTGTCCACTTCGCCGTGACATGTTAGTAATGACGAGTCACCCCTTAACCTTTGTCGTGTCTACCCATATTGCCTTCGAGAATTGTTTAGCCCTTAACTCCAGTGGTGGAGATTTGTGTAACCGCCAAGCTTATGATAGAATACATGCTATGACTGTGCAATTGAGTGATCACCCCGAAATTGACACTTATAATAGTTGAGAGATTTGAGTGTTTGTTCCCCTTTCGTGAGGTGTTCGACTTTTTTTTATTCTAGCATAAGGGATTTGTAAACTTATATTTTCAGGTTTTGGGAGATATCTTTTTAGGAATCTATCTAATAAGGTCTACTTGAGGGCAAGTAGAGTTCAAGTGGGGGATATTTGATAACATCAAATAGTCCTGAATATTAAGTGTCAATTTCCCCTGTTAATACTCGTATTTATATCATTTATATGGATTTACGCTTGTTTTCCATTGTTTTCCACTTTCGGGTAAATTACGAGCATTGGAGCTAAAGAGTCGCGGAAATGGAAACATTACTAAGGATTTATCACAGTATGCCTATTTTGAAGAGGTTACGCGTAACTTCGCCTCACATTACGCCGTAACTATTGCGTGACCCTGAAGTCCAACTCATCAAGAGGTTACGGTGTAACTCCTTCCAAATATTACGACGTAACTCCATTAGGTCAAAAGAGGTTCCACGCCACTGATACTTAAGCCGTAACTACTGCATCACTTGCGACGTAACCTGGTTTATTGAAGACTACGGCGTAACCACTTATAAGGTTACGCCGTAACTAGCAGATCTATAGCTTTTACGACGGAATAGAAGGTTACGGCGTAACTCATCTATTGGTTACGCCGTAACCCATACCTGGCCTATAAATACCCCACGAATTCTAGCATTTCTATTCATTCCATTCCACACACAATACTCTGAGAACGTGGGAAAACACTCAAGGAAGGTCTAGGGAAGCATACGGAGCTGTTTCCAAGGGAGAAGTCACACCATTACGATAAGCTTTAGCGTTTATTATTTCTTTTACTTTCAATTCATGTATTTCGTACCTTTGAATATTCAATTGATGTGCATGATTAATATGAGCGGCTAAGCACCCTTTGGTGCTAGCCTAGTTATGATTCCTTAATTGTTTTGTTTGCGTTTACCTTTACTTCCGTACAATTATTTCTAAGTGTATGCATGCATAGTTCTTTGGTAGTCACCCCTGGTTCGGTAGTTTTGAATGGCGGTAGAGGCCAATTGCCTAGGAGATATGACCAACTGACCCTAGGAGAGCGGACTGAGACGGGAAGGGTAAGATATGACCAACTGACGACCCTTTCTACTTGTGCGATTTGACCAACTGATCACCTATCGTTTAGATGAACTTAAGAATTAGGGGTGTAGTGTCTAAGTTCCTAACGGCCGGGCACTCACTATTTAGAATCTAGCATGTTGCGGTACTTAATGACTCGGCTTAGGGGACCGGGAACAACATGGGACCTATGACGGCGGATTTCTCTGTGGTGGCATCTTTGCCGATAGGTTAGGGCGAATTGACCAAATGTTGTCATCTCAATTTGACCCCACCTGAAGTAATTGGAAGTAGGTAGACGTAGACATAACTAGTTAGGAGGATTAACTAGGTTAGCACCACTATTCCTCTATTGATTTCCTTTCTACCATTTAATTGCTTTTATATTCTTCATTAGTAGTTTAATTAATTAAAACCCTATCAAACCATTTATATTCTGTGACAATTAGACTTAGTAATTATCCCACACACATAGCTCTTGGGACGACCTCGGCTTTACCATTTACTACACTACACACCGACCGGTACACTTTGCCCGTTAGTGCATTAGGGTAGACCATAGGTATAGCGAGACACTATAAATATTAAGACCTGGTCAGTAAAACCTGCATCACAAAGCATATCAAATAATGATACGGATTTAAAAGGTACCATTTTGAGGGGTCATTTAAGCTCTTAATTGATCACTTTTGTATCCGTTACTACTTAATTTCGTTCCTTTTCACTTTTTAGGTCTCTTGAAGGCAAATTGCTGGAATGACACTTATTCGGACGAAAAGGCGCGAATATACGAAGAAAATGGCCAAAGTCAAGATTCAAGACACTCAGGCTCTGAACGAAAGGGACGGCGGGTTCTAAGTGAGACGCCTTGTCGTGCATATTTTGTATTTGACTTTCGCCAAGAGCCAAATTGCTAATTATCAACCGACGGCATCAGGTTTTAAAAGAGTAGGGCATCACAACTCGGGACGTCCTAGATTTGATCCGCACGGCGCCATAAGATAAAGCCGGCGTAGCGCCACAACCATAAGGTGACGCCGCACAAGCGCAAATCGCGCGAAGTAGCCGATCGTTTTGGCCATAACTTTTGCATACCGAACCTCGATTTAGGTGATTCAAAAGCCCACGCGACCGGAACGAGAAAATCTACAGTTTGGTGAAAAACTGGTCGTGACACCATCAATCTATAAGCGTGACGCCGTCACTCATTGCTGACAGAAAATCTACCTATAAATAGAACATTATAACTTCACTTTTTGTAGGCTCTAAACCCTAACTCCGATTCCAAGGCTTAGATAGGTGTTTTTCCAGTAACTTTGAAGGTTTCAATCACTCCAAAAACATCTTGTAATGGTTTGTTGATTATATCTTAATCCATATATTCAATTTATCATTATGTCTATCCTATGTTTGATTGATTGTGTGTATGCTTGCATGTTTACCATGTCCGGCTAAATTACTTGTGTGTTTGCTTAGATATATGAAACCTAGTAGTTAATTATTGTTAGGTTGTCTCTTATCTTAATTGTAATTGGCTTAGGAGTGTGACTAGGCTATCGTTGTGTTTAATACTTGATAAATCTTTGATAGTTTATGAATGACTTAGTGGACTTCGTTTACTAAACCCAAAGATAACCAAAGTTAGTTTATGAATGACTTAGTGGATTTCGTTTACTACACTTAAAGGTGACTTCAAAGAGTTAGGGAATGCACACCTTACGACCTTAGAAAACACAACGCGTTAAGAATAAGGACATGACAATTCAACCATCAATAGGACATAACTAGGGAGTAGTAGCATCTAGGTAAACACATCTTTAACTATCATATGAGCACACATCAATTAGACATAGACTACACTCACCACTAGATTAGATAATTAGATAAGTAGAGTAATCGGTAGAAATACCAACCCCCCAAATCCAAACCCCGAGATTCGTACCTTTTCATTTCCTAAAAAACATAAAAAGATAAAAAAATAATCTTCCTCAAACCCAACCTTAGCGTAGTAACTTCTCACTAGCATTCCTATTCCCCTAGAGAACGATATCAATTCCCGTGGCTTACCCTAATACTACACTACAACGATTAGGTTCACTGCCTAGGGTGTTGAAAAACTTGCTCTACGAAAAGGAAGTTCCTTTGACCCCGAACGACGCGTGTAGCGTTATCAAGTTTTTGGCGCCACTGCCGGGGAAAAGAATAGCTAGTTAGGAGTCCACCTCGTTTAGGTTTCTTTGATTGATTCCTATCAAGTAAATTGTTTTCTTAATTTTAGCTTCCTCATAGTCTATCCCCCTTCTTCGTGACCTTTGTTCGTAACCCCATCACTATTCATCATAGAATGTGATAACCAACCACCATTCATCAACCTACCACCAAATGACCCGCCAAGAGGCCGTACTCTTGGTGAATACTCGAGACCAAGCCACCTAGGCTATAGGAACACCATTGAGCTTCCCGACCAAGCCCAATCTACGACCCTGCCATCCGACACCATCCGGTTGGTGCAAAACGGATGTGCATTCCATGGACTTTGTTATGAAGATCCTAATCAAGCATCTTAAGGATTTCCTTAAAATTGTCAATTCCATCGACCTCGATGCTACTACTCGCGAGACCACGCGTCTGCGTCTCTTCCAATTCTCTCTACGGGACCAAGCTAGTAATTGGCTTGAGCGACTTCCCCCCGGCTCCATCTCAAGTTGGGATGATCTCACCTCTCGCTTCCTTGCTCAATTTTCCCACCGGGGAGAACCACTAAGCTTAGGAATGATATCTTGATGTTCCAACAACGTCAAGGTGAATCTCTCTACTAAGCATGGACTCGATTCAAGGACTTACTCCATAAAGTCCCTCATCACGGCATTGATCTTTGGCTCCAAGTCCAACTCTTCTATGATCATGTCAACTTCCCCACCAAGCGATCCATTGACCAAGAAGCCGGTGGAAAACTTAGTGATCTCACCGCGGAAGAATCATGGGGTACAATAGAGGACCTTGCCCTCTATGAAAACGAATGTTGGAATGACCCTCGTGAGTTGTCCAAAAGCCGATAAGGCGTCTCTTTGCCTCCCATTGACTCACAACCTTCCAATCGTAGGATGCTCGAACTTGAAGATCAAGTCAAATTCCTAATGAGGACTCCTAAGCTCGAGCCAAATAACTTAGTAAAATCCTACAACAACCCTCCAAACACCGGAACTTCCACTAGTCTTGAGGGAATGGTGTCCAAATTCATGTCTTCTCAAGAGGCTCGATTGACGCAACTTGAAGCCGATTTCAAGCAACGACAAAGCGAGATGACAACCAAGCTCGAAACCCTCTTAAAAGCCTTCAATGGACAAAGGGATGAAATACAGGAAAAAATGGCGGAGATGATGGACTTAGTGAAAGAGTACACTAAGACGAAGATTCCCGAGAAGCTAGTGAGGAACAATGAGCACGCCACCTGCACTTTGTCTGTTAACGCCATTTCCATTGCTTCCGATGAGGATGGAGCAGTTGAGAAGAAGGAGCCTGAGAGCAGCAAGGATAGTAAGGATAAGAATGAGGCTCGGACTGATGATGAACCCAAATTCATCAAGCATTACCTTAAGCATGAGATCAATAAGAAAACAATCGTTAACCAAGTGAAAAACTTTAGGTGCAATGATGTTCTTAGGAAAGCCCTCTTAGGTGAAATAGGAGAGGAAGAGTATGACACCATGCCTATTGGACCTATGTACGAGTCGATTCTGAGAAAGCCAGTAACTAAGAAGCAGGAGATCTTTGGGAAATTTGTAATTCCATGTAGCATAGGTGACTTAGAGAACCTAAATTCCTTGGCCGACCAGGGATCCGATGTAAACATAATGCCACTGTCAGTCTATAATAAGTTGACTAAGGAGGAACCAACCAAGACCAATCTTAGACTTTCCTTAGCAAATCATTCATATGTTTAACCCATATGAATAGCGGAGGATGTCTTAATTGAGATTGCCAATATTGTCTATCCGGTGGACTTCGCAATTGTAGACATTGAGGAAGATAAAAACGCCATTAATCCCGGAACACCTTTCCTGACCACCGCCAAGGCAACCATCAAATGCGGTGAAGGGATTATGATACTCAAAAGTGGAAAAGTACAAGTTAGGATACCTGTTGTTCCGAGATATCCTTTGAAGATTATGGAGAAGGTAAAAGATAAGAATTTGCAGGTCTCCAATAATGCCGTAAAGAAGAAAATGGCTGAATGGGAAAGAGGTCTTAGAGAATTCATGGTTCAAGGGTTAAATGCGACATTGTGGAAACGTGATAAAAAGTTAGGAAATAACTATACCACAATACCACAAAATCAAAAGAACCCTAAGGAATTTTTGAATGGAGAAAAGGTGCTTTTGTATAAATCAAGAATAAAAGCATTATGGGGAAGGAATAAGCCAAGATGGTTTGGGCCTTATACGGTGAAAGAAACTAATCTAAAAAATAAAACCGTTATCATAATAGACGATGTTGGAAGAGAACTCACGGTGAGCATACAACGTCTACAACCTTATGATGAAGGCTTAATGGAAGAAAAGAAGGACGGCAATGAAGTCACGTAGGGGCACGACTTCGAGTCTAGCTACAAGACTCATAAATAAAGAAAAGCGCTTCGTGGGAGGCAGCCCATGCTTAATTGTTTGCTTGTTAGTGTGTCGTATATCTTTTTAATTATTGTTTATTCTCATGTTTAAATTTGTAAAAATGCTTTATTTTGTCTTTAACCTCGTCTTAATTACATATAAAGGTATTTTAAATAAGGGATAAGTGTAGGGAGGATTACACACGTTTTCAAAAGAAATGTGAACATGAGAATTACAATTATTTAAAAGATATACATGTGTGTTTGTTCGAGTCAAATTCTCGTATCGAGTCAAAATGGATGTTTTTGCAGGACTTTTTCCAGATTCTAAAGATAAAAAATTTCCAGAATTTTTTCCAGGAAATCGCATACCAGTTTTTGTCATGATAACTGACGGGCGTCAGGTACTTGAACCTGACGCTGGCCGAGGAGTAGAAACAGTTTCTAACTTTTTCTCGTTTTCTGTGCTACTTATAAATTTTTGGAATTTTCCAGGTCTTAATTTTCCAAAAAATCTGCAAACATCCATTCCACAAGCATTATATCTTATTTAAGTCTGGAATTACATCTTGTTGAGATTTTTGTTTGTTCGGTTTGATGCGTTGGGTTGTCTGTTTTCTCAAAGTGTGCAGGTTTAATTTACTAAGAAGAAGATATGTAGGACCTTACTTTTATCAACCTTATCACACAAATACCCACGTTTTGCATAGAACACTTTAACACACAAACAAACTATGCGTGAAACGAAAGAAATAAAGATGAGAAAGATGGTGACTTGATGTTATACAAACCGTGTATGTTGTGAGAGAAAGATGAAAATAATAGATGTTTTATTTCAAAGGAAAAACACACACACACACACACATTCAAGCACACCCCTCAAATGACCATTTGAGGGGTATTTATAGTCCAAGGGACTTGATGCCCTAAAAGGCTTTCCATGGGCTTGGTTTGGACTTGGATTGGGCTTGGGATTCTTAAGCTTATAAACGTTAGAATAGCTTAACTCTTAACCAATTAGCTTAGCCCAATCCACGAGCCCGATGACTATTCTATCACGATATCTAACACACGTTACAAAGTTCCTAATCGTGAATGACCATCACTTCTAATAAAACTGTCAGGACCGATTAACACAAAGATTTATGTGGTTTGGAGGTCGGGGTTGGTGGAAGAAGATGAAGATCTTCATCCTTTTTAGAGAGAGAAACTAGAGAGAGGAAGGAGAAGATAAGGATAACTTGAATAAAAAGAAAACAATACAATACACCAAATGCTTCACCTCACCCCTCATGGAGAGTCATGAGGGGTATATATAGGCCCTATCTTTGCCACTTAAACGATACTAGTCCCTAAGGGCAAAGTATACTACGCATCTAGTCCAATTCACGTAAGTGACGTTATCTTTAGAAAAAGCGAGGCTAACAATCTCCCTCCAAGATAGCATCACACGTGAATGGTTACAATGAGACCTATAAATACAAAACAAAGTAAATTACAATAGTAATGAACACTGTTGATTTTCTTGAAGTGCAGAGTCTCTGTAGTCTAGATACTCAGGCAAACTTGAAGTTCTCCCTTCCGATGACCTCGGCAAATGATCTTCTTGTAGCTCAACTTCAACTGTAACGGTCTAGTTAGGTTATTACTCCCTCCTAACTAGTGAGCCTTTTTTTTCTTTCAATGCTCCCTCCTGAACCGGACAACTCTTCCAACACGTCTTTAATCTTCGCACACGCAGCCGAGAAAGTAAACTCTTGAAGCACAATGGTTGTCGTTTCGGGAACATCATAACAACATAACTCACTTAGTATTGCATCCAAGTTGGTAAAAAACCCGATGTACACCACACTACTTCTCCTTCTTCAGTCTTAAGCAAAAATCCCTTCATAATCCAATCACGAAAGATGAAATACCAACTTCTCCCTCCTGATGGTTGCGAGCTATCGGAATCATCATAATGTTGCGTACATGTCGTATTACCTTCTTGATGCAATATTTAACATCATAGCTTGATCAAAATCCCGTGAGAATATGTCGCAAGAATACTCTCAATAAACTTCTCTCAAACCAACCTTTAATCGAACCTCCTTTGAATTCACCGGCTAATTGTAATGACCACATATGGAGAAAACACGATACGACCAACTTGAAAAGGAAGTAAGCATCCCAACTTGTGACTTGCTGCTTGTTCTAAAATTTTGAACAATCCACAATCAAGGTGACATCGAAAGCACAACAACGTAACTCCTTAAAGTGATGCTTACGACTGCGGAGCACTACAACGTAACTCCTTACCATTTATAACCAGATTTTCAAATTTCATAATGTGCTCCAACAAGTTATCTTGAGACATGCATCCAACCAACCATCGTCTCAAAGATAAAGAAGTCCACCCGGGAAATGTCACTTCAATGTCGCATCAATAATACCGTACAAAAACTCCGTAGCCATTTTTTTCAATTATTGCTCAAGCCGTGAATATATGTATCCCTCCGTGAAATTTTACCATACCAAAAATACCATACATTTTATAAATGTTAACAAAATTGTGTATCCAAAATTTATTTCGAATAACAAGTTTTGAGTTTCCATTTATATGAGTAGTAGCCCATGCATTGTTACGTGAGACGTAGTCTAAATTTACAAGGCCCAACTCCAATGTTGTGATAGTAACCCACGTTAACTCAATTACTGGTCCAGGTAAGTGAAATGAAATGAACGGCCCATGGATGGTAGTAGGCACCATATAACTGAAACCTAAAATTCATTTCATTGACACAACCCTAATCACATATCTCATAAAATCCGCCTACCAACAAAAATACTCCTTTCTTCTAATCCTCTCACCCTCTCGTTTTTCTCCAACATCAGATCTATCCTCACAATAAACTTTAGTCCTCAATCTCAGTCATCATCAATCACTCAGACGCATATCTTCTCCCTTTTTATCATCAAAGACGAATCAAAAAACACAAAACCTTTCTTGTTGGCACGGATGAAGAACAAACGAATTTACTCTTCAAGATCTTTAATTTGAGGTCTCCGGTAGGTTTATATGATTTGTTGTTTCGTTTTTAATTTATGACGAACTGAAGAAAAGATTATAATACGCTTGTTATTAGTCTTTTCATTTGATTCAGATATTATAGAAGCTATGCTTAAAAAATGGATCGATGAGGATTTGATTTCAACTAAAAAAATCTGTAAAAGATTGGAAACAAAGTTGAAATATTCTGAGATCTTTGGTGTTTATATTTTCGGTGTTGAAAGAGGATTGGAGTATAGGTGATGTTGTTTAAATTGAGATTGAAAGATGGATTATGATATATGTGAGGTATTTGTTGGGTCGAATCTGATGATGCTATACCTTTCGAATTCAATTGACCAATGACCAATGATGGTTGTAATATTCTGAGGTCGTGAGTCTTGGTAAATTGGTATTGTGGTACGTGGTCATGTTTACGCGTATCTTTTTTCCATTTATGCTCAATAATTTCTTACGCGTAACATTTCTTGAACCCTTATGCGTAACCTTACGCGTAAGATCACTTATGCGTAGCCTTACGCGTAAAAGCCTAGGCTTATGCGTAAGAGCATACGCGTAACTCATTCCTTACGCGTAACTTCACAACTACGTGTAACTTTCACTGTAGATGCTCCTTATGCGAAAGTTTAGGGTTTTGACCCGTTGACCACTTTTTCCGACTGAAAAATCCGACCATCTTCATAAAATACCCAGAAACGCATAAAACTGCTTCTGTTTTACCAGTTTGACCACTTTGACTTTCACAGAAATATTGGTACAAAAGTCATATAAACTACTGTTTGGACAAGATGTGACCAAGACAGATATTCATGAAGAAAGACTATGACTTTTTGTGTTTTAGACCAAAATAAGGATACAAAAAACATGAAATAGACTGTTTGCCCATATAATACGGAAAAAGAAATTTTCCGACCCACATATTAAGCACAAAAACAGTAAAAAAAAATGTGTAAAAAAACCACAATAAATCAACAAACAACAACCTTGGCTCGTTATACCAATTGTCAGGACCGATTAACACAAGATTTATGTGGTTTGGAGGTCGGGGTTGGTGGAAGAAGATGAAGATCTTCATCCTTTTTAGAGAGAGAAACTAGAGAGAGGAAGGAGAAGATAAGGATAACTTGAATAAAAAGAAAACAATACAATACACCAAATGCTTCACCTCACCCCTCATGGAGAGTCATGAGGGGTATATATAGGCCCTATCTTTGCCACTTAAACGATACTAGTCCCTAAGGGCAAAGTATACTACGCATCTAGTCCAATTCACGTAAGTGACGTTATCTTTAGAAAAAGCGAGGCTAACAAAAACTATTAAGGCTAACAAGATACATAAGATGAGAAGGAGCTTTTCACGCAAACGTTCTTCTTGAAGAAAGATGTAACCACCACTTTACACGGATCCTACCGAGCTAATCAGGGGAGTACTAGTTTCTTTCATCTTTTATTACCTTCCGTTATCATAACTTTGATACATTCGGGGAACATTGGGGACAAAGTTCAGTTTAAGTGTAGGGAAGGAAAATAAAACAGGAACTTTGAAACTATGCTTATCCTTGATTATTTGCTTTATCCAATTGCATTTGTGTAATAAACCATGAGAAAATGTCGGTTAGGGTAATTTTGGCACCAAATTTTTAATTTTTCATGACATATAGGAGTGGGCCATTAGTCTTAACAAAAGCGTCTCATGGATAGGAAATTATATGACTAGCACAAAAAACCCTTTACCACTTAAATTCCACCCAAAATGTGAGGATCGCTCTTAGATTAGTAGGAATTAAAGTATTCATCTTTAATGCTTAGAGTGTGAACTGGTAGTATATTAGATTCTAGAACTTGTTTTGTGATGTATCCCGAGATCGCTAGTAAGACTACACTTGTGTAGTTAGGAATAACTAAATGATAAGAGGCATTAGGATAACCCTTGTTTGATACCCGTAATATAATCACTTCTTCCACCTCGGTTGAGTAATTCCCCCACACCCTTGCATTGTACTCACTTTTAGTACACGATACCCCTAGTTAACCCCTCTGAGCCTATCCTTTTCGCGGCTCTCGTGATTTTTCGGTTTTCCGGAATATCAATGAAGAGCATTGTTTACACCCCACCCCCAAATGTACACCCAAATTGCCTTAGCCTACCTTGTATGCACTCACTTTTAGTGCATCATTGTTATCATACTAAACCCTTAGTTCAATTATCTAGTTGCTTGCATAAGTTGCTAAGTCGAGTCATATCCTTTGTACACAGTTTTGGGACGATTGGGACTCATGGGAAAAGTTAAATTTTGTGAGATGATGGGAAAGGAACGTTAAATTCCAATTCCCTTTATTTGCATAATAATGTACTCAAAGTGTTTTGATCTTTTCAATTCGGGTCATATTAGTGTTAGAGTAATAAAAACTCAAGTGTAGGGATGTTCCTATAAATCCCTATCATTTTGATGTTATCGTAGAGGATGGTAGAGTAAAAGTGTATGGAAAAAAAAATCAAAAAAAAATATAGAAAAAGAAAAAAAAAAAAAAAAAAAAAAAAAAAAAAAAAAAAAAAAAGTCTACCATCCTACATCTATCTTTAAATTTATGTTTGTTTGTTTTAGTTATCTAGAGTCTAAAGTGTCGAGTCATGGCTTAGCAACGCCATTCTTCTCATGCTTGTAACATAAAGATTTTTGACTTGCCACCACTAAATCGCCTATCCCACCAAACCCTTTGTTTCCCTACCGTAAGCCTAACATTACAACCCTTTTAAAGGTCCTCTTGGATAGTCTTTCCTAGGTGCTTACGCCAAAGCGATGGAGGTTTGATCTAGTCTCAAGCCTATGGTAATCTATGTACTAGGACCGGTTAATGAGTGTTTATCTTCCATTTCCACTTTGTTATATTTCATATACACCTGAGAGATGTGAGTATCCAAACACCCCTTGTGAGGTGCTAGTATGTAATTTCCGTGCTTGTTATGACTTTTGCGGGGCTTATATGTGTTGTGAATTGTTTTAAACCAATGCTTCATGACCCCTAACTTATAAATTAATTGGCTAAAAGCACATTTGCTTGAGGACAAGCAAATACCAAGTGTAAGGATATTTGATAAGGATTTAAAAGGTACCATTTTGAGGGGTCATTTAAGCCCTTAATTGATCACTTTTGTATCCGTTACTACTTAATTTCGCTCCTTTTCACTTTTTGGGTCTCTTGAAGGCAAATTGCTGGAATGACACTTATTCGGACGAAAAGGCGCGAATATACGAAGAAAATGGCCAAAGTCAGGAATCAAGACACTCAGGCTGCTGGAACTGAAAGGGACCGCGTCAGGTTCTAAGTGTGACGCCGTCGTGCATATTTTGTGACGGCTCAGTAGCCAAATTGCTAATTATCAAGTGACGGCATCAGGTTTTAAAAGAGTAGGGCGTCACAACTCAGACGGCCTAGATTTGATCCAGACGGCGTCATAAGATAAAGCCAACGGTGTCACAACCATAAGGTGACGCCGTCACAAGCTGCAACATACGCGCGAAGTAGCTGATACTGTTTTGGCCATAACTTTTGCAAAACGTCTTTTGATCTCAGAAACTTAACCCATGTATATCTCGAATAATCATCGACGATAACAAGAATATACTTTTTCCCATTAATGCTTTCAACTCTCATTGGGCCACATAAGTCCATGTGCAACATATGCAACTTTGCTTCCGAACTAGGTACGGTTTTGGGTTTATATGATGCTCTTTTGCTTTTTCCTTGTTCGCATGATGGACATAAGTGATCCTTGGTGTATTTGAACTTTGGAAGTCCGTTGACGATGTTGTCTTTGGCAATTTTGTTGATGGTGTCAAAATTGAGATGGGATAACCGTCGCGCCACAACCGTGACGTGTTCCGGATGCTCGTGTCATAAGACATATTGGTGATGAAGAGGCCATTTGATTGATGTCGATAGCATACAAGTTTGTATCACGATTCCCAGTTAAGAGATCAGTGCCATCCAAGTTTCTAACGGAGCAAGCATTTTTCCTAAAAGCAACCTCTAAATCGCATCACGAACGCCCGACTAAAACAAATTGTGTCCCAACCCTTCGACATAGTAAACCCGAGTGATCAAATAATTTCCAAAAGGTAGATCTCCATAACCCATGATAGCTGCTACATGATCATTTCCAAAATGTACGGTTCCCATGAATTTCTAGACGAAATTGATCGCCAGGTTCAGATTCCCGGTCATGTGCTTGAGCAACCCGAAGTCGACGATCCAAAGACAAATTTCGATAACCGCCAAGAATGTAAAAAGAATATTGTGGAAACCGTTTTGATTTTGGTTCCTTTGGGTTAGAGGTAAAATCCTGATCACATTCAGAGAGGTTTTCTACCGAGAATTCGGTTTATCACTCATTGTACCATTCTTGAGTGTGAAAGTTCTACCTGTGGGTTTCCAAATATCATCCCTAAAGTATACACTATAGTTTCTCACAAGAGTGTAAAGCCTAAGTTTTGCAACTAGTCTTCCTACTCGTTTAGCGTAGGATCTTTTGGGACGCTCTTCTTAACAGCTTATCATTCACATTCTTAGAAACACAATCATCTTGAACATTAACTAAAGATTTCTTGCAAGTTAAACAAAGAGATTCAACACATTCATTAGACTTAGTAAGTTTCATAGGTTCAAGAGATTCAGATGAAATGTCTTTCTTATTCAAAAGCGGTAAATTTCTAGGGTGTTCTTCTACTTTCTTCTCTTTATTCAAGCTACTACTCCTAGAGGCAGGCGAGACTCTATTGTTCCTTGTATTGCTCTTAGGCTTTAGTCTGCTGCTCCTAGAGGTGCTTTCTAGTCCTATAGAAGGTAAGGCACATGCATTAGGATTCACATTTTTTTCAAGGGAGGTGGTTTCAGCTTTCCTAGTCTCTTTAGAGTGCTTTTCTAAGCTTATGTCGTTTGTTCCATATGTTTTAGATGTGGAGGCAGACGCATTAGTGGTACTCATCTTAAAAAGTCCAAGAGCTAAAACTTTTGGTTTCTCGATAACCGCTTTTCCTTTATCAACATGTTGTTTAGGTAAGTGTGGAGTGACTAGTTTTGATGAAACATTTTTCTCATTGACTTTTGGAGGAGGCATAGAAACGTATATTTTGGTTTGGAAACCGGTTTGGGAACATTTTCTTTCCCGCAGTCAATGGTTTTTAATCACGTATCCACTGCCTTTCCTTTTTGACTTTCCATGAGCCCTCAAAAGATCATTTTTCGCCATGTCATTGTAGGCACGCCATACGACGTTTGTCATATTTGCATTCCTCGGTTTTTCGATCAAGTTGTTTAAAATATGACACGTTTTCTTTTTCAAGTTTTTCAAGAGCTTTTTCATAATTTGAAACAATTTCGAGGTCTCGATTGAGTCTTTCATGATCTTCAACATAATATGTTTGCAAAATGATGGACATAATATCAAGAGTCTAACATCTTCAAGAGTGAATCATTTAGATTTTCCAAAACTTTGATGTGTTCAACACTTTCATTAGCTTGCTTTACCAGGTATTTGTGGTCCTTGACAAAGTCACTGCTTTTCAAAAATGCTTGTTCAAAATGAATTACCCTTGAGTTGATGTTATTCAAATTGAGGGCAATTTGAGTTTCAAAAACTTTTTCTGTTCATTATCAAAACTATTGAACCAGATGTTTGTTGTATTATTGGTTTTAGTTTTAACGGTCTCTTGAAGATCTCAATTTCATTTTCACATTTTCCAAAATACTTCTGGCATCACTTGTGTTAAAAGGATTGTTTGAAGACATTTTTTCAATGTTCGAAAGAGATTTTGAGACAACAACCGGTTTTGAAACCTGATTTTGAAACAAGTGTTGACACTTTGTTTGAAACACTTGGTTTGGTGGAAAACGTTGATTGAGAAACAAACGAAATACCATTAATTTTGTTCCATGTGTTATAATCAATTGGTTTGATTTCTGGATGTTTTGTTTCATTTTTGATCTACTCTCCTCCGATAGTTCCAACGTTTCAAGAGAATCATGCACAATTATAGGTTCATGCAAAGGTTTTCCATTGTTTAACACATTCCGTTCTTTCTTGAGGAAACCAGGAGGTGAGTTACCAAGAGCCATCTTATGAGAAGTATGAAAACGTGGATTTACTTGGTTAGAAAGCATCTTGTTTGATTTAGCTGAATGACCCGTTGTAAGAAGCAAATTGTCCAATGGTTTGATTTTTTCGCTTTATCAAGAATTTCATCAAGAAGAGAATCTTCTCGCTTTGAAGAATCAAGAATCAACTGCTTTCTCTTTTCAAGATCGAAAACAATGCTTTTGTTTAGAAAGTTAGTCATTTAGATCAGAAATTTCCTTGTGTAAAGATTTTATTTTCAAGTTCAAATTCACATCAAGTGTGTCATACTTTATTTGCAATTGTTTTTCTTAAAACGAATCTCATAACCAATTTCTAATTCGACATTTTGTTAGTATGAAATTCAAAAGCTTTTGGCGTCCTTGTAACTCTCAAGCTCAATGGTCAATTTAACATTCGCGGCCTTAACTTCGCGATTGACCTTACTCACTTTTCCAATTTCAATGCCACATCGATTGATTAAAGATTCAAAATAAGCACGTGTTTACTCATCGCCTCGATTTTGTGCCACACAGCCTCCACTAGGATCCACATCCGAGTTTCGAGTTAGTATTGCTACAACTCGGATTGTCCGTGTATGTATCATAAGTAGGTGTCGCTATGCATGCGTTCGTCATGAGTAAACACATCAAATATGACATTGTTATAGCATGGATCAATGATTGGTACCTCGATATCGCGTTGGCGCCATAGACGTGAAGTGCGCCGAGTCGCAGGTCGCACTTAGTCTCCTGAAGATTTGCCATGAATATGCAGTTCGCATTGATTTCCTCGAGGTCTTCCGAATCATCCACGATGGCGAAAAAATCATTTTCCTCAGCACTCAACTGTATCCCTCGCTTTTGCTTCTAACAAAGATAGCTTTCCAAGAAACTCAGATTCTTCTTGTGTGGCTTAGTGGGACAGTTTCGGCCATGTGACCCATTCCTTGACAGCTTATAACATTTAACCCGATTACCCGATTCACATTTCCATAATTCCCAACGACCGGAGCGCAACATTCCCATTCGATTACCATCGCTCTATTCCCAACATTATGTCCCATCGATTTCCAACATTCTCGACCCAACCGATTACCCCGATACGGAATGTACCGATTACCCATACGAAATCCAAAGAGCATATCCTCGTTGATTCCCAATAACTCCAACCATTTGTCCTTGATTACCCATATTCACACCCCTACGTGCAATTTTCCTGCTATGCAGTGTTTGACGAAATCCTTTGGTTGTTGTTAGTTGGTGTGGAATAGCGACTTTTAAGTGCGTTACCCAATAAAGAGTATATCTGCAAGGTCGCTTCGGGTCGGCCGGATCGCTGATTCCTAGTTCCCGTATTGTTGATATGGATAGAATTGTTGTTGTGGTTGTGGAATGTATTGTTGCAAGTTGTTGTTGTTGGAAGATGATGAAGCTTGTTGTTGTGTATTCATTGAAGTTTGAGTCTTTGCAATGAGTGCCAATGGATCATGATTCTTTGCCAATCTTTCTTCCCCGACTTCATTGACTTCATTTTGGTTTTGTTTCGAAAATCATTCGCTTGATCAAAGTTCACCCGATGAAGGTCTTTTGTTTGGTTGACAATAGTTACATATCGCCCCATTCTTCCGAAGATTGTTCAGAACTTGATGTTTTGAACGATAGTTCGGGTGTCAACTTGTTTCGATAAGCTCATTCATCAAAGTGCAAAACCTTCCATAGTAGGATTCAATGGATTCTCCTCGAGTTGAAGTAAACTTCTCCCATTCAGTTAGCATCTTGTTCTCCATGTCTTGTTGACCAATTTCGCTCCATGACAAAGCCGCCTAACACGCTCCCACATATCGAAAGCGCTTTCACAACTATCTACCGCAAAGAAAGATGTCTATTGGTAAACCCAGCTTGGATAATATGAATTGCCATGTCATCTCGCTTCGACTTGTTTCTCGATCCTCTCAGGTATTCGATTCATTTTGAAGACGAGAGGATGGTGGGACGGAGGTGTTGCATCTGATTTCCGTGTACATGAACTTGTCGAGGCTTGAAGGGTCCATCCTGAATGGATTTAATCATGAGTTTACCATTAGGTTTGGTCTTGATGTAACGAGGCATACGACTTGTCCATTGAAGATAACCACCTTTTGCCAACATAGGAGGACGGTTTTCGGCACCTGCTGCATGAATGTCTTGTTGAGTTGCCATTGATGAAGGTATGAGATGATAAAGTTGATGTAGGATCGATTCAACGATAAAGGAGTTGTGTGTGATGAAGATTAAGCTCGTTGAGGTGTTTCGAAAAGTCGTACTCGTAACCTTGGTTCTAAAAAATTCACCCAAAATTTAAAATTCACTATAAAAATCAATTCTAAGGTCGTATGAAAATTTTGAGTTATGACAATTTTGACGCCAAATTTGACCGAAAATTTTGAATTTAGGCCCAAAAATTTGAATTTTTGACCAAAATTTTCACAGTTAAACCAAAATTTGAATTTCGCGTAAAAATTGAACGCTTAGTCTCCTCAAAATTTTTTTTATTTATTTTTTAAACCTTTATGCGTAGAAAGAGCTTAGGCGAGAAACGAAGTTACGAGTAGACGAGGCTTAGGCGTAGAGATTGTGCTTATGCGTAGGATCTTATGCATAGGATCTTAGGCATAGGATCTTATGCGTAATCGCTTAGGCGAGGAATCCTTATGCGCATCAGATCTAACGCGTAACCTTAAGCTTATGCGTAGACAAAAAGTTACTCGTAAACCTTACTCGTAATTGTGAAGTTATGCGTAGAGTTACTCGTAAGCTTTTAGCTTATGCGTAAACTATGGTTAAGAAACAAAAATCCTTTACAAAGGTCACAAGCAGTAAGGGATATCCACAAGTCGAAGTGTTCCACACACTTATCCAAGTGAGAGAAGCACCGAGTAACCGTATAGCTCAAGATTCTTCACCAAAATGTTATGCGAGAAAACTAGGGTTTTGACTTTTGACTTCTACGCGTAAGAAATTTCCAACGATTCAAATGATTTCTTTTGCACAGATAGCCTTAAAAACACTCGAATAACCCAAATATGTTGACCTTTTTCACCCAAAGTGCTTAGATAAGTTACGAGTAGAAATGACCAATGAACCAAAAACGAGTTCAAAAATGATATAAAACACGTAAAGCTTCGAACTTTTTGCAAAAAACTGAAACTTTAGCACTAAATAAACCTTAAACCACAAGAATCTTGAAGATTAAAGTGCAAAAAGTAAAGTTTTAAGCGCAACCACTTTTGAATACCGAGAGCTTACGCGTATACCACAAACCATAAAAAAACTTCAACCAACCACTCCTAAACCATTGTTAGGCGATTGATACCAATTGTAGGACCTTACTTTTATCAACCTTATCACACAAATACCCACGTTTTGCTTAGAACACGTTAACACACAAACAAACTATGCGTGAAACCAAAGAAATAAAGATGAGAAAGATGGTGACTTGATGTTATACAAACCGTGTATGTTGTGAGAGAAAGATGAAAACAATAGATGTTTTATTTCAAAGGAAAAACACACGCACACACATTCAATCACACCCCTCAAATGACCATTTGAGGGGTATTTATAGTCCAAGGGACTTGATGCCCTAAAAGGCTTTCCATGGGCTCGGTTTGGACTTGGATTGGGCTTGGGATTCTTAAGCTTATAAACGTTAGAATAGCTTAACTCTTAACCAATTAGCTTAGCCCAATCCACGAGCCCGATGACTATTCTATCACGATATCTAACACACGTTACAAAGTTCCTAATCGTGAATGACCATCACTTCTAATAAAACTATTAAGGCTAACAAGATACATAAGATGAGAAGGAGCTTTTCACGCAAACATTCTTCTTGAAGAAAGATGTAACCACCACTTTACACGGATCCTACCAAGCTAATCAGGGGAGTACTAGTTTCTTTCATCTTTTATTACCTTCCGTTATCATAACTTTGATACATTCGGGGAACATTGGGGACAATGTTCAGTTTAAGTGTAGGGAAGGAAAATAAAACAGGAACTTTGAAACTATGTTTATCCTTGATTATTTGATTTGTCCAATTGCATTTGTGTAATAAACCATGAGAAAATGTCGGTTAGGGTAATTTTGGCACCAAATTTTTAATTTTTCATGACATATATGAGTGGGCCATTAGTCTTAACAAAAGCGTCTCATGGATAGGAAATTATATGACTAGCACAAAAAACCCTTTACCACTTAAATTCCACCCAAAATGTGAGGATCGCTCTTAGATTAGTAGGAATTAAAGTATTCATCTTTAATGCTTAGAGTGTGAACTGGTAGTATATTAGATTCTAGAACTTGTTTTGTGATGTATCCCGAGATCGCTAGTAAGACTACACTTGTGTAGTTAGGAATAACTAAATGATAAGAGGCATTAGGATAACCCTTGTTTGATACCCGTAATATAATTACTTCTTCCACCTCGGTTAAGTAATTCCCCCACACCCTTGCGTTGTACTCACTTTTAGTACACGATACCCCTAGTTAACCCCTCTGAGCCTATCCTTTTCGCGGCTCTCATGATTTTTCGGTTTTCCGGAATATCAATGAAGAGCATTGTTTACACCCCACCCCCAAATGTACACCCAAATTGCCTTAGCCTACCTTGTATGCACTCACTTTTAGTGCATTATTGTTATCATACTAAACCCTTAGTTCAATTATCTAGTTGCTTGCATAAGTTGCTAAGTCGAGTCATATCCTTTGTACACAGTTTTGGGACGATTGGGACTCATGGGAAAAGTTAAATTTTGTGAGATGACGGGAAGGGAACGTTAAATTCCAATTCCCTTTATTTGCATAATAATGTACTCAAAGTGTTTTGATCTTTTCAATTCGGGTCATATTAGTGTTAGAGTAATAAAAACTCAAGTGTAGGGATGTGCCTATAAATCCCTATCATTTTGATGTTATCGTAGAGGATGGTAGAGTAAAAGTGTATGGAAAAAAAATCGAAAAAAAAATATAGAAAAAGAGAAAAAAAAAAAAAGGCTACCATCCTACATCTATCTTTAAATTTATGTTTGTTTGTTTTAGTTATCTAGAGTCTAAAGTGTCGAGTCTTGGCTTAGCAACGTCATTCTTCTCATGCTTGTAACATAAAGATTTTTGACTTGCCACCACTAAATCGCCTATCCCACCAAACCCTTTGTTTCCCTACCGTAAGCCTAACATTACAACCCTTTTAAAAGTCCTCTTGGATAGTCTTTCCTAGGTGCTTACGCCAAAGCGATGGAGGTTTGATCTAGTCTCAAGCCTATGGTAATCTATGTACTAGGACCGGTTAATGAGTGTTTATCTTCCATTTCCACTTTGTTATTTTTCATATACACCTGAGAGATGTGAGTATCCAAACACCCCTTGTGAGGTGCTAGTATGTAATTTCCGTGCTTGTTATGACTTTTGCGGGGCTTATATGTGTTGTGAATTGTTTTAAACCAATGCTTCATGACCCCTAACTTATAAATTAATTGATTAAAAGCACATTTGCTTGAGGACAAGCAAATACCAAGTGTAGGGATATTTGATAAGGATTTAAAAGGTACCATTTTAAGGGGTCATTTAAGCCCTTAATTGATCACTTTTGTATCCGTTACTACTTAATTTCGCTCCTTTTCACTTTTTGGGTCTCTTGAAGGCAAATTGCTGGAATGACACTTATTCGGACAAAAGGCGCGAATATACGAAGAAAATGGCCAAAGTCAAGAATCAAGACACTCGTGCTGCTAGAACTAAAAGGACCGCTCAGTTCTAAGTGTGACGCCGTCGTGCATATTTTGTGACGGCTCAATAGCCAAATTGCTAATTATCAAGTGACGGCATCATGTTTTAAAAGAGTAGGGCCACAACTCGACGGCCTAGATTTGATCCGACGGCGCCATAAGATAAAGCCGACGCGCCACAACCATAAGGTGACGCCACAAGCCGCAACATGCGCCGAAGTAGTGATACTGTTTTGGCCATAACTTTTGCATACGAACTCGGATTTAGGTGATTCAAAAGCCCACGCGACCGGAATGATTAAATCTACAGTTTGGTGAAAAATTGCCGTGATGCCGTCACTCTATAAGTTTGACGTCGTCACTCTTTGCCGACAGAAAATCTGCCTATAAATAGAACGTTATAACTTCACTTTTTGTAGGCTCTAAACCCTAACTCCGATTCCAGGGCTTAGATAGGTGTTTTTCCAGTAACTTTTAAGGTTTCAATCACTCCAAAAATATCTTGTAATGGTTTGTTGATTATATCTTAATCCATATATTCAATTTATCATTATGTTTATCCTATGTTTGATTGATTGTGTGTATGCTTGCATGTTTACCATGTCCGGCTAAATTACTTGTGTGTTTGCTTAGATATATGAAACCTAGTTGTTAATTATTGCTAGGTTGTCTTTTTTCTTAATTTTAATTGGCTTAGGAGTGCGACTAGGCTATCGTTGTGTTTAATACTTGATAAATCTTTGATAGTTTATGAATTACTTAGTGGACTTCGTTTACTAAACCCAAAGATAACCTCAAAGTTAGTTTATGAATGACTTAGTGGATTTCGTTTACTACACTTAAAGGTGACTTCAAAGAGTTAGGGAATGTACACCTTACGACCTTAGAAAACACAATGCGTTAAGAATAAGTACATGACAATTCAACCATCAATAGGAGATAACTAGGGAGTAGTAGCATCTAGGTAAACACATCTTTAACTATCATACGAGCACACATCAATTAGACATAGACTACACTCATCACTAGATTAGATAATTAGATAAGTAGAGTAATCGGTAGAAATACCACCCCCCAAATCCAAACCCCGAGATTCGTACCTTTTCATTTCCTAAAAAACATAAAAAGATAAAAAAATAATCTTCCTCAACCCCAACCTTAGCGTAGTAACTTCTCACTAGCATTCCTATTCCCCTAGAGAACGATATCAATTCCCGTGGCTTACCCTAATACTACACTACAACGATTAGGTTCACTGCCTAGGGTGTTGAAAAACTTGCTCGACGAAAAGGAAGTTCCTTTGACCCCGAACGACGCGTGTAGCTTTATCAAATAACCATTTCCATTAAGTGATCATCAAACCAAAGATATTGGACAGTTTATTCACTTGGATGTATGGTGTCCTTATAAGGTTCAAAGTAGGGAAGGTTCTAAGTAATTTCTAACTGTGGTTGATGATTTTTCTAGAGATGTGTGGGTTTTCTTGTTGAGGGGGAAATATGAAGTTTTTCAAAATATATTTACCTTTCATAACTTGATTAAAAATTAGTTTGAAAAAATAGTTAAAGTTTTTAGATCTGATAATGGAACAGAGTTTGTAAATAAAAATATGGGCAAGTTTTGTAAAGAAAATGGAATTTTGCGACAAACTTCTTGTGCATATACCCCCTCAACATAATGGGATAGCTGAGAGAAAACACATACACTTATTAAATGTTTCTAGCGCCTTCATGTTTCAGGGGGATTCCCTTGAACATGTTGACTGAATGCATTATAATTGTTGTCTACCTTATTAAAAGGTTACCCAGTTTTGTGTTGTCTGGAAAGTCACCATATGAAATAATGTATAAAGTTGAACCAAACATTTCCCATTTAAAAGTTTTTGGGTGTTTATGTTTTGCTACTGTTTTAAATGATTCAGATAAGTTTTCTTCTAGGTCTTAAAATCTATGTTTGTTGGTTATTCTTTTGAGAAAAAAGGGTATAAATTATTTAGTCTTAAAAGTAAAAAAATGTTTTTCTCAGGGGATGTGAAGTTTTCTGAAACTGTGTTTTCTTTTAAGAATAGTGCTAAAAATAAAGATTTTGTTATGCAGTTTCAAAACACAAATACTTTAAACTTTTTTAATCATTACCTAGATGATGAAACTATATCAGATGATCCCTATGATGAAAAGAGAGATAAACAACCTAATAGGAGTGAAGGCATAGACCACTCATCACTAGGAGGTACTTAAATAACTTATGACACAAAAGTGGGTGCGGGGTGCATCCTAGTGTCTCAGCAGAAGCAGTCAGTGATGAGGAGGAAAATGCAACACTTGAGGAAAATGTAAAATATCTGAGGGTGATGATAGTTACTACCAAGAGTTTAATGATCTTTTTCGTATACCTGTTGTGACACCAAACAGAGAGAGCAGTCTTAAAATATATATTAAAAAGTCTTCTAGGAAAACAAATATGCCTGTTAAACTGGGCGATTATAAAGTTAATACAAAAGTCAAATATAGTATTGAAAAGCAAGTCAATTATTCCAAGTTAAGTTTTGAATAAATATGGACAAAATAATTGAGCCTAAGTCTTATGAAGAGGCTGCTATTGATATAAGATGGATTGAGGCCATGAATCATGAAATGGAAGCTCTTAAAAGAAATGGTACTTGGACTGGCACTAGTCTTCCTATTTGTAGAAAACCAATAGGAGTTAAGTGGGTCTTTAAAGTTAAATATAAATCCAATGGAGAGGTTGAAAGGTGTAAAGCTAGATGGGTAGCTAAAGGATATAATTAAAAAGAAGGGACATATTATGATGAAACATTTTCACCAGTTGTCAATATTGTGTTAGCTAGATGTATGCTTGCTATAGTTGGCCAATTTATCAACTTGATATTAACAATGCTTTTTTATATGGTGAACTTGAAGAAGATGTTTATATGTCTTTGCTTGATGGGTTTTTGATAAGTTTGATACTAGGGTATGCAAGTTAAACAAGTCTTTATATGGCTTGAAACAAGCTCCTAGGAAGTGGAATGAAAAATTAACTTATGCTTTGATTGAAAATGGTTTTGAACAAAGTAAAAATGATTTTTCCTTATTTATCAAGAATAAAAATGGAATTTTCATTGCTTTACTTGTTTATGTTGATGACATTGTCATCACAGGGAATAATATTCATGAAATTAATGATGTAAAACGTTTTTTGAGTTCTAAATTTTTGATCAAGGATTTGGGTAAACTCAAATATTTTCTGGGTATAGAAGTACTTGAGTCAAATGGGAATATATATCTTAGCTGAATTTGTATGTTGGCTTGCAAACATTACAATACTCCTATTGAAACCAAAGATAGAGCTAAATAATTACCAAAAATTGGTGGGTAAACTTATATATCTTACTCATACAAGACTTGATATAATCTATGCAGTACATATTCTGAGTCAGTTTATGCATGCACCATTGCAGTCAAATTTAAAGATGGTTTTTAGGGTGTTGCGATATCTTAAAAATGCACCTGGTAAAGGTTTATCCTTTTGTAAAGGAAGTGAGTTTGGTCTGAATGTTTTTGTTGACTCAGACTAGGATAAGTGTAAGGTCACTAGAAAGTCTGACTGGTTATAGTGGGTTTCTGGGTAAAAGTTTTGTAGCCTGGAAAAGTAAAAAGCAGTCTATGCTTTCTAAATCATCTGCTGAGGCAGAATACAGAGCAATGAATAATGTAACTTGTGAAGTTATCTGGATTCAAAATATCTTAACTAAAATGATTAAAACATCTCTCCCAGTTCTAATTCATTGTGACAATAGTTCTGCTATACAAATAACAACTAATTCTGTGTTCCATGAAAAAACAAAACACTTTGAAATTGAATTGTTTTTCTTGAGAGAAAAGGTTTCTGTTGGTTTTGTTAAAACTGTTAAAGTAAATTCTTCTGATAATGTACCAGATATATTTACTAAAGGATTAAGTGTGCAGGATCACAATAATTTATGTGATAAGCTTGGTTTGTATGACATGTACAAAGCTGAGTAAGGGGGAATGTTCAAAAGAGTGATCACGACTTTGTTTTGAGCACTGTTAGTGATAACAGTTGTGATGTTCAGGGACTAACATGTATCATTTTATATTTACTTTGTTATAATTTGGATATAGTGTGCATATGGTTATTATTGCAAGGACTGTATGTGTCAGAGCTAATAGATTAGAACTGAAGTATGAAGCTGGAAACCCTAGAAGTTGCACTATATAAAGTCTTATTCTCTTAGTTGTAATTAGTTTTTATTGTGTGTTTCGTCTCTCTTTCTCTCTATTGAGATAAAACTTTGTGTAATCATTTTCTTTCATTCTTGTATTGTAATTGAACTCAAAACCTGCTATTGTATTTGAAGCAATAGGCAGATGTTGTGAATAAAACTGTGGGGAGGTTGGTTGTATGAAATCAAAGGTGTTCTAAATAGTTTTACATTGATCTTTGTATTGTTCTCAACAAATATTGTAAATAGTAAATGTTTACAGACTATTTATACTGATTTTCTTAAACACCACCGAACTCACATATATGGGTCTGTTAATATCAAAAATCATATCATCGAGGAAAAGATGACTATGAAAATGGTTGTTCACAAAGAAGATAGATAAAGGAGTAATCGTGTTTTCATCAGTGGCGGATGGAGAAAATTTGCAAAAGAACGTCAGTTTGACTATAATAAGATGTTAATGTTTAAGTATACATTCAATGTTTACTGCGTGAACCAAGATGATGAAGATCCGATACCGGTGTTTCATGTTTGTTAGGTTACCACTTTTGGTTTGATTAGTTTGATCAGTATACGAACATATATACTCATTCCGTCCTAAAATATAAATCCAATTTGAATTTTTGAAGTCTTTTTTCTCCGACTTTGATTTTAAATATTTTTGTTTGTATTATATATTACTTGATAAAAATTATACCATTGAAAATATATTTTTTGCATCAAGTGTTATATAATAAAAATAAAAAAATTTAAGGTCAAAATTGTCGAAAAAAGTCTTCAAGAAGTCAAAATGTACCTATATTTTGGGACGGAGGGAGTATTTGTGATTATTATTTCGTAACAGATGTTAACGCGTGGTACTTTTTAATAGTGTTATTATGGTCGTCTATTGTTTATTTCATTTTTCGTTTTGGTATTGATTGTAACACGCTCAGTTTGTTTCTTATATTTTTTACAGTCGCACGATTTTGATATGGTAAATTCGCAAGTGGAATGGTGGCATACATATATTCATTCGATACATGGTACATATGATTTGGTAAAGTTAGTTAAGTAAATTTAACAATGAATTGCTGAAACAAATTAATATGACAATGTCTGACGAATATGTAAAGTTAAAGATTATGAAGTAGTTTATATGCATACTACATAGATTTATTGTTTATAGCCATCTTTATGGCACGACAAAAGATTGTAAGCGTATTCTTGTTGATAACATTGATAACATTTAAATATGATAACATTTAATAAGGGTATAGTTGTTGGAACATTTTAAATACCCAAACTTGGGTTTTCCATTATTAGTCTAATACTAGGAGATAGCAAATAATATAGCAATTCATGTAAGTGAGCATTTGCTGAAAAATAACATTTTTTCCGTATTAAATTAATCGTTCACGTTTCTTTTTTAAATGTTACAATTAAATTGTCCACTACTAAAATAAATAAAAAAGTTTGATCGAATTTGTCATATTACTCTTACTTATAAAAAACTTTAATTAATTAGCTAATTGTAAAATTGTCATTTTACTAAAAAGTAAAAAAAAGAAAGCAATATCAATTATGATTTTCTTAAATTTGTGTTTCTTTTCGAAAATACAACTAATTTAGGAGGTTAAGGTGTTAGCCTTGATGCTCCATTGGGCCAAGATGTGCCTTCTGTAAAGAATTGGATTACCAAAAGAATGGGCTGAAAAGCCCATAGTGCACAGATCAAAATGTATACAATTCATCATATTTTAACAAGGATTGCTTCGATGCCGCCGCGTTGCGGCGGGGCATTTTATATTTATCGGTATACCTGCTCTGCATTAAATTGTGGTGAAAGTTGTTGATGTATTGACCTCAGAGAAAGCATTATAGTAATGCATTTGCTTACGTTTCATAATATTTATCAATAAACATATAAGTAAATGTAAGAATTCTAGCAATGGTTTAATTAGTAATCAAAATAATTAATTTATATTATCATTGATACTTTAGTTACTATCTATTAATCAAAGCAAAAGTCTGCCAAAGCATATATATAGGTTTCTCAATTTTTAATCTTAATTTGCTAATAAATAGAAAGCGTTAGTAATAATAAACCAATGATTGTTGAAATTTAGGACCCCACGTTTTTACTCTTGATCCTTTAAACCAACTGGATTACCTGCTAACTGAAACATGTTTACGTAAAAAATCCCCGCGAAATCCCACTAAAAGCCATCCAAACGCCCGTTAAAAATGACCCAGTTCACCCCTTTGCCGCTGATGTTTCACGCTAGTCTGACTCTTGATCCTTTAAACCAACTGGATTACATGCTAACTGGAGCATGTTCACTCCAAAAATTCCCGCGAAATCCCACTAAAAGCCATCCAAACACCCGTTAAAAATGACCCAGTTCACCCCTTTGGCGCTGATGTTTCACAGCAGCCCTCAACAGACATTATAACAGTTTTGGTTACCTAAACATTGTTTGATCACCATGGAAATAGCGTTGGAGTGTCAAAATTTGGCCTTCGAGGAGTGTCAAAATTTGTCGAAGGCCACCGCTCTTATTCTTTGACTTAAGGTACCATCAAAGAGCTCCAACACCAGTGAAGATACCAGCCACAATAGCATAGTTCCAGTTCTTGTCTGTTGATACACCAGCTGCAGAATAAACCCGAGCTTCATGACTTACCTTTAGCTTTTGGCCCTGCCAATTCACAAATGTTGTTCGTTACTCTTGCATCCAAAAGATTTGTAATATCTCATATATGAGACATTGTAAATCATTATATCTAAAGTACTTGATCTCAATCCCCCCAGTAGATTGTAGGTGTATTGCTTGAGCAATTTGTTGATTCTTAGCCTAATATGTTAAGTAATGTAGGCTAATACATTATCGCTGTTACCATACATAACCGTTGAATTAATAAAAATAACAGAAACAAAAACGTTTCCCGAAATTAGATAACAAAAATCACTGTCACCCTGTTATACGTTTCTTTTTTCCATACATAACCTTTATTGCTTTTAATTAGATGACGAAGGTTCTAGAAATGTTCTGGAATTTGAAACGTAACATAACAATTAACCGCAACAAAAACCCAACATTTGAAAACCTGAAAAGATTAACGCAATCGCAAAGAATCAGTATAACTTTAACTGTCATTTATGACTTGTATGCAATAAAATGGTCGAATAATAACTAATAAGTTCACTTACCTTGATTCATGAAATGTGTGTCTGTTGCTGGTATATGTGTCACCTACATTCCTTTCGGATGTTTAGTTATGACTGTAACAAAAACATGTCGTATATAGAATTAGTATAACTTAAATGGTCAGCTATATCTTGTACCAATAGAGCTTTATATTATCACTGATAACGATGGTACCTGCACATACATGTTTCATCAACTTGTCGAGGCATTAGACGCCTATCAAAAGAAGAACACGCTGTTGCATTTGTTGTTGCAGCAATACTGACAATAGATGAAATGCCCGGAACATGGTGTTGAGTGAGTTTAATGATAGCTGCCTTTGTTATTGTTGTTGATGCTAGACGTAAAGCAACACGCGTAGAGGGGTCAACACGAACATTTGTTTAATCCGTTGTAGAGTCGCTGTTAGAAACTTGTGGTAGCTTTCGTTTTCTGTTCCCATGTCTCTGCATACAGCTGTTATATCTGTCATTTAAATGTAGACCGGTACAATGTATAGTAGCTGCAATACATATGAAACAGGAAGAATCAATGTAATTGAACATATATCTAAACAAATACAACATGTAGAGCATAAGACATACGATATGCGGAGGCCATGGTTATAAGCCAGCCATGATTAGAACCTTCGGCCTGGCAATAGTATCTGAGACTGACCCCAAAGACATGCGAACCTGTCATGGCTGCAAACTGACTAAACCGAGAAAGTCTACCCCACCAAGATATGCCACCACAGTTACGTTCAGGCTGCCCCGCCAAGATATCAACGTTCGTTAATCGGGCTCTTAGTGTAGTCCAATTAAAGTGTAAACCAAACGTCCAGCTTGGCTGCAACCATAGTTAAGGTCAGGCCACCCCGCGATTAAAATGTGAACCAAATGTTGAGTTTGGATGCAACTAAACCATAGTTAAGGTCATAGACGCCTAGGGCAAGATATCCAAATGTTCTGATTACTCTTGCGCCTCGTGCGAATATGCAAGCCTGCAAATTGCAAATAATTATTTCATGAGATTATCGATGAAAATCCCACATAAGAATAATAGAGTAGGTCAAAATTGATTTTAAAGTCGACGGAAAATAGAAACGTATGAAAGCTTACCGGAAACCCAAACTGCTCAACAATTTTATACCAATAACAATAACAGGTTTTTTTTAATCTAAATGATCATATTTTATAATCCCTAAACCGTATCCATTAGCAGCCATCAACACCATCATATTAGCATCCACTCCTTTAACAAATATCTGCATAAGGATAAAACAAATTAGTCATACCATTACTTATCCTAGTCTTCCGGTTGCATAATAACATTTGCAACAGAAATTTCATACCTCTTTTGGGTTAGTTAACATTCCCACTATACCAGAATCTATTGGGATTTGGTTTCCGACGTCAGAGACAGTTGTAACAGCCATGAAATTCATTATGTTTATACGACTCTGAATCATTCCAGCATGTTATACATATTCATCGTATCTGTTATTGCATAAACATACAAAACAAATCAATATTGTTCCGGTTTTCATGAACAATATTTCTAGAATATATTATTACCTCGTTAACGTGGCCAGAAACCATTACCAACGCCTGGGCGACGTGGCCAGAAACCATTACCAACGCCTGGGGGCTGGGCTAAACACAGGCAAAATCGAAACGACATTGTGTGCGTCCTCCCTGTGCCTCTGTATGAGCCTGACCAAACTCAATATCTTTTCAACTCAAATCCGACCTTGACTCACCTTTGTTTATGTTATTTTCGTCTTTCAACCACTGTAACTAATTATCTGTGGAAATCAAAGTTTTGTTTTTCAAAAATAACCTACAATTTGAAACCCTACGATCACTCAACCATGAAAGAAATGAAATGAGGTGCCATGAAGTAAAGTTACTTGCATGTCAAAAAGGTATGCTGCATAACTTCCTATAGATTAAGCCACTAAGACAGGACGACGATCAATAATTCTACCATCACCAGGATAAGTACGGAAACTCAAACATACGCCTACTTCGAAGTGGTGAGTAAACATGATTTGTATAAATATAGAAACCATAAGGGGATAAATAAATACGAAGGTTACCGACCCACTTTCTCAGGAAAATCACTTTTAGGTAGAAAAAACCGATATGTCTGTCGAAAACCAAACCTGCACAAAAGGAAATGGGAAATAGAAGAGGATATGGCATGTGCGATTGAATGTTTGGTATGCGAAATTGTACTATAAATAGTTAGGCTCAGATTAGTAAATGCGGACCGGGTCATAAAACATTTGAACTTCACCATGGCTGCAAACAAACTCGGTTGCATAGTAACCATTTATACCATGTCGTCCGGTCATTGCCCCGCCAGGTTACAGTCAAGTTTTCAACGATCCATTTCATTTCCCTTAAATCATAACAATCATCAAAGCCCGTTAACTATCATCATTGCCTTTTCTATGTATTGTTATTAATAAGCCACATATTTAGCAAAATATCAGGCCAACAAAACACAAAAGGAATAACGACGCCGGATCAATTCACATATTAGTAAGGCCTAAACAGGAACTTCAAGAAACAAACGAAGTAAGTGTGAGGGTCAGATAGGGAACAAATCGAGGGCCGATACATCCGGCATGGCTGCAAACCTAATAGGTTGCCCCGCCAAGATCCGGACGATCCTACCTTCAACCGATCTCATGGTGACTCATCACTGCCTCCTTAATATGTTTTCTATACTATTTCTTAGACACAGAACACGGATACCAAAATCTTTCCAAACATTTACACAGATACATACAGTCAAATCAGATCATCAAAGCGTGAGCTAAGCGAGGCTCGGTAATGAGTCAAAAAGGATACGTCTGCCATGGATGCAAGTGTGGTTACCTGCAATGCCAAGGTGTGGAAAATCTCAGCTTCAACCCCAACCCCCCTGCAAACTCATCACAGCCTCTTGCAATGAATGTCAGCACAATTTTCATGGCGTAAAGCCAATTAAGATTCCAATATCAATATGCAACTATATTTCTAGTAACCTCATGCTAAGATATTCAAAAGTTTCACATCTAATAAAGCCTAACCAATTTTTTATTTGAGTAGCAGTTAGGCACACCAATCATTTACTTGCTTCATCAACATATATAAGGCTGAAGTATACCAATAATTTACAATTGAGCATCTAAAAACCCAGATCAATATAAAGTAACTCAATAATTTAATTAAGAGTCATAAACTTACATAGAAACGTATGATTATTACTCCAACTGAGGATCAGGTTGAATGTGTTCAAGATTATGGAAATCACCACAACAATTAGCCAAACCAAAAACCCCAAATTGGAACCCTAAATCTCACTCTGACTGTTATCAAAGCAACGAACGATTAGACAAAAGCAAGAGACGATTGAGACAAAATATGAGGCGGCAAACGTCGAGGATGATGATAAAGGAGATGGTGCCACGTAGAAGTGAGAAACACACATATATGAGAACAGAAGTAACCACAACGACGTAAAGCAATGGGCTTGGCAATTGGGCTTAAGAAAAACAGCGGAGCCTAAACGACCAATATGGTCGCCGTTTCATATTCCCGCATTAATATATATATAATCATTATACACGTTACACACATATTATTGTAAGTTTGTAACACAATCTTTTTTTTATATCAAATCATATGTATGACGTGTTAAAACTATTGACTAGATTTTGTTTAGAAAAGAAAATAAGAAGCGTGGATGCCGGCAAGTTTGACCGCCACGCTAACGAAGCAGCTCGATATTCAACAATAGACAATATGGTAATGGCGGTTCAAAAACTATTCATGGATGACAACTCCTCGTATTAAGTTCTCTTTGAATTTGGTCTACCAATTTCTTATCGTATAAAGTGATACCGGATTAAAGATGCAACTAAAATATGAAATAGTATAAAAATAAAAAAATGACTCACGATTTTAACGCGAAAAAAATTTAATAAAGTAAAAATCACAGGAAAAAAAAGTTACATTTTACTATTTAGAAAATTAGTAATTACACTTTCTTTAATTATCTTTATCTTTATAAAATAGAAAAATGGTTAAAGGTGAAAGTGAAAATTGAAAAGTTGAAAATTGAAAGTCAAAAGTGAGATAAATGTATAATGTAATTAATACTCTTATTAAAACACCATATTACTTAAAAGTACATTGATTTATTCATATTGTACAACCAACTAAAAGCATATTCACCAAATTAAATACAAACAATTAAAACACCACATATTAAAAAGTACAATAAAATTTTCACAATATACAATTTAAACAAGTTACAACAAAATCCAGAATATAAAATAATTAAACACACTAATTAATGTTATTTTTAAAACAACCTAAAATGAAAAGTACGTGTTATTATACAAATTATACAAATTAATAAAACACACAATGTTTCATACAAGCTAACAAGTTGATTGTACATATAGTTTTGAAAATCGGACCGGACCAACGAGTTCAACCGGGAACCGGTTTCGCCACTGGTTCAACTAACCAATAAAAGTAATCCGAAAATGAACCAAGAGGACCCGTTGAAACCGATACAAACCGGTAAATCGGGCTTCATCGAGATCTATTTCTCCAGTTAATCGTCACAGGTATCCAAGATACTATATATAAAAGAAAAAACAAAAAGTAAAAAGTTGAAACTAAAAATAGAAATGTTGAAAACATATATTTCAAAAGGAAACTATTAATACACATCGAAAACCGAGTTGACCCGGGACGCTTCAAACCCGACTGGTTGACCCGGTTTAATTTCACCCGTGTTCAACCCAACCACCGGGTTGACCCGGTTTAAATCAATTCATTTTTCGACCAAAACGGTTCAACCAGTTGAACCACCCGGTCGATCCGGTTTCAAAACATTATGTTTAATACCCAAGTCTTCAAACTTTTATTATTTTTCATTTATAACCCATAAACATTTTTTATCACTAAACGACTGTCAAATCCCGCTATGCACGAGTACTCGTCTTTAACTACATGTATATATAATTACCATTAAAAATTCAAACTAATATTAAATGAAAATAGATTCGGCATATTCAATGTTGGAAATTCAATACAACTTTTTTTTATTATTATACATACAAAGCATGTATCCATGTTTTTGAAACTTAAAAAGTGAGTAATGTTAAATTTCTGGAATTCCTTTCAAACTAAAATTTCTATATAAAAATCCAAAGAATTTGTCCTTAATGAAATAGCTATCACAACAATTCACACCTAAATTTCAAAAAATGTATGACACATTTTGACAACTTTTACTAATGTAATTTCCCAAAAAATATATATATTTTTTAATTTATTTAATCTTAACACTAATAATTTCTAAAACTTTATCACCATATTTTATTTTATAAGGCACCATATTACAATTTATTATTTTTATTGTTATGTTACTTCATAATGTGTGTATCATATGCATCTCAGCTCCGTCCCACATTAAGTGTCCACTATGACTTTTTCAAGTCTTTTTTCTTTAATTTTGACCGTAAATATATTTTTTTGTGTTATATGATACTTAATGAAAATTATACAAATGAAAATACATTTAAAAACTTAATCCATTCATATATTTTGCATCAAATATTACATAACACGAACAAAAATATTTAAAGTCAAAGTTTAAGAAAAAATACTTAAAAAAGTCATAGTGGACACTTAATGTGGGACGGAGGGAGTATTAAATATTGAAATGTGTGCAATGACCATATGATTTTTAAAAATTTTGTTTTGACATTTATAGATAGTTGAAATTGCAAAGATATTGTTGTGAATAACTTGAATGTTTACAATCACAAAGCATCAGACGATTTATTATATAGTCACGGGTTCATTTTTGTTCTTGTTTTTGCGCATTAAATAAGTTAAATACAAACCGCTTCCGAATATTGCTATAATGATGGTGATTGATTGGTGCTTTAATCATTGATTGTTCCGGAGCATTAATTTCAAGGATATACAAAGTTTTCTCAAATAATTTGTCAAATACATTATACACCCGTGTATATATTTTTGTTAAGTTTCTTAGGTTCAAGCTTTTTGATTGGGTCAAATACCATGCATTGATGATTGATAACTACAAAGTGAAGCCAATCAAAGAGTTCAGCCAAAGAGGATTCAACACCTCATATGCGCGGTACTAAGAAATTTTACACGACGAGTAACGTGCATTGTTAGTTATCTCATAGTTGATGTAATGTTTTATTTTCAGTTTCAATAAATATTTTTATATATTCTTTGATACATGTTAATAATTTTTGCTTCAGTTGAATTATCGCATGTTACGAAACACTTACCACAATATCGCATATTGTTAATTATCTGCCGCTAGGAACCGCTGCCGCTAGGCGCGGGTACTCGTCTAGTAAAGATAAATACTATTATATCTCTAATGATTAAAAAATATTACACAAATTCTAATAATCACACAAGTACTAGAAGAACTTCTTTATGTGTATGTGGAATGAGATGAGATGTCAAATGAGCCAAGTGCCCTTGACTTTTATAGGCACATTTTAGAGCCAAATGACCGAGAGCCAAAATCTTTCATTTCATTCAAGAGGAAAATGCCTTTTTTCCATAAAGGCAAATGCCATTTCACATCTAACAATCTCTCATTTGAAGATTTAATTGAAACTTAATTAATCTTCACACGCTATCCAACCTTGCCATTTTGGTTGCTTACGTTTTTGCTAGGCCACATGAGGTTCAAAGACCATATAAACTTGTCACAGCTGATTGCTTTCGTCAGATAATCTGCCATGTTTTCATCAATATGAATTTAATGCCGGATTCCTTTTTCCATTTTCTCACGAGCGAAGTGATACTGAAATTGTATATGCTTTGTCTTTGAATTTAATGCCGGATTCCTTGCTAGATACAAGGTGCTCTGATTGTCAAAAACTAGAATAATTTTCTCTTTTTCGTGCCCGAGCTCTTCCATCAACATCTTCACCTATACTGCTTCTTTGCTAGCTTGAGCAACGACGACATATTCTGCTTCCGTTGTTGACATGGTCACAACTGACTGCAGTCTTGAAGCCCAACTTGTTTCGCCAGAAAGCGTAAACACATACCCAATGGTTGATTTGCTTCCATCAAGATCACCTGCATAATTAGAATCAACATATCATTTGAAAGTAAAACCTCGTTCCCCCAAACATACTGCAACATCTAAGGTTCCTTAAATGTATCTAAGGATCCTCTTCACAGCTTCCTAATGCTCTTTACCAGGTTCTGCCATCTACCGACTCACTACTCCCACTGCATGCGCCATGTCTGGTCTTGTAAAATCATCGTGAACATTAAACTTCCCACTGTTGGTGCATACGGTACTCGAGACCTCTTCATCCTCTCTTTTTTACTGCTAGAACTCATTTTAGAGGATAACTTGACGTTAGTTGGGAACGGGGTTGATATTGGCTTACAATTTTGCATAATAAACTACTACAAGATTTTCTTCAAATAATTTTTCTGTGAAAGCCAAATTTTTTTACTAACTCTATTTTGGTGAATTTACTTTCGTAGAATCTTCTTTGCGGGTCTAAGGTCTTTCATCTCAAATTCCATAGCCAATTGAGCCTTCAATTTACTTGTAACACACCCAAATTATCGCAGCAGAAAGATAACCAGAGGTGTGACTAATAGAAAACGACCGAAATGAATCATTCTTAAAAGATACTCTTGATTACATTAAAATAAGTTTAAAATATTGATAAGTCTTAACAATTACATGGGCCCAAATGAAAATAGTTCAAAACATATGATATAATTGTGTGAAAACACTTCTTGAATGTGTGATGATGTGTGAGACTCTATGTCATTCTGAAAAGCTAAGCACCTGATAAAACATGCTTAAAAAGTCACCATAAGGCTGGTAAGTTCATAGGTTTAAGTAAATTCATAAGGTGGATCACAAGGTTTCAAGCATACGACCATTATAACATATATAACGTCATACAAAAAGGTATTACGGTTGCCCAAAGTCCACGACACCGAAGCTACGATAGTTAAAGTATGCAAATCTATGCACATAGTATTAAGGCCCGGTAAGTGTTTAACCCTCGATACTTAGATTCCGACATAGTATATGTTCGTTTGCCTATCCGGTCAATCCGAACGGGAGAGCCACCCAAATAGATCTATTTATAACACTCGCGCTTCCATAAGAACTAATGGTTCATGGTAGCGGGCATAGTGTGTTATCATTACTTAGGCTAATCTGTAACAGTTAAAAGAAAAGTACTTGTGTCCAAAGAAAAATGCAAGCAATGTTCTCACCCCAAGTTTGTAAAACAAGTAAGTAAATGATTACAAAGGTGAGGCTATAAACTCATCTCAAGTTTGATAGTGGTTCGGGAATGACTAAGTCAAGAAATAAGGCACAACGGCTTTGAAACGCGACCTAAATAAGTACGGGTTTGTCTTAGTATGATGCTAAATGAAATGAAATGATGCAATGCGTTTTCAAGACTTTGTATCACCATTGCACCTTTTTGTTTTAGTTTTATAAGTAAAAAAAATACACTTTACGTCAAAGTTATGTAAAATTAAGTCTCGACACTTTGTCAAATACTCACGTGTTAACCAAACTTTAGTAGTCATGTTATAGAAATAATCTCGTTTGTTTTATTCGTATTTAAAATAATACTCTTTTTATAATTTATAAAAAGTTATAAAAGTATCACGTCTTTTTGTCGGGTTTAAAATAGTATTCATTTTATTATTTATAGAAATCTATAGTTTCGTCTTTATATCGTGTTTAAAAATAATAACCATTTTATTGTTTATAAAAGTCTATAGTTTCGTCTTTATATCATTATTTCTAGAAAATAATCATACGGAGTATATGTATGTTGTAAAGTTTTAACGAAAATTGGGCATGACCCGTTCGTTTATTTTCATTTTACAAGTCTCGGACTTTTCCGGAAAATAACTAAATATATATTAACCAATGTTTTTTTACCAATTTTCACTCATCTCTTTTCTAATGGTTCAAAGCTATCTCAAAGCTTATAAAAAAATACATTTGCTAATAGTGCAGTTTTTTTAAGGGTCATTTGCATATATATCCCTCCAAAGATGCAAAATTGCATATATATCCTTTGCATGCATAAAAATCATTGTACTATGTGCATCAAAAACTTGTAAGAAGGATATATATGGAATTATTCACCTTTGGAGGGATATATATGCAATTCCCCCTTTTTTTAAAGTATATAGTTTTCGTCAAAACCTAAAATTGTCGCATCTTTTTCGTTATAGGTCCTTTTTGAGTGGTTCAAGCGGCCACCTTTAGCTTATAGTGTCTAGTTTTTATTTTTATATCCTATTGTTGAAAAACTTAAGTCCATTTTGGTTTATTTTCTGTTTTAGGACAGCAAGGTCATAAAATATGTATTTCGACATTTTAACCACGTTTTCAACCGCAAATCACAACTTCAAGCTAAACCTAGTCCATTTCACTGATTGTTATTATTTTCTCAATCAACAACAACTCCAAACTACCTAGTCCCTTCCACCGATTTGAAAAAAGAACTTAAACATATCAACTAACAAAAATAAACCGCAAACTAACCGCAAGTGAACTTTGTACATATATTTAAACAAAAAGACAAACACAAACATAACGATACAAATCTTGTCAATGTTTTTGCATGTATGCCGTGTACATATATAAATGTACATAGTTTGTTCTTAATTTTTCTTATAGATGTTAATATAAGTTTTACTTTTGTTAAACATATTTTATGAACATCAAGAAAGTACAAGAAATTTCAAGAAAAGATGACTTACAAAATTTGGTGAAAAGTGTAAATTTAGTATGCAAGAACAACCCAAGGTAAGTGTTGACAGTGTTGTGACCCAAGAAAGTTAACCCAAATGAACTAATCAAGCTTTCTTAAACCCAAAATCTTCAAGATTCAAGCAAAAACTATGAATTTAAGGGTGTTTGTGTTTTGTACGATCTAAAGGGGAGGGAGAGGAGCAAAGTAAGCTAGATTTTTAGTTGGTGGTTTTGTGAAGTGAGATTGGATGAGTTTGTTGGCTTTTAACCTAAGCTAAGTAATACAAACAAGAATGTTGACATATGAATAAGACCAAATACATAATCTCATTGTACTTAAGTAGTTATACAAGACAAAAAATCACCCATACGGGTGCTCATGGGTGTGTTCGGCCGAAAGTGGACAAAGAGGGGGGGTTTAAATATCAAAGTTTGTGTATTTGAGTGTGTTTTGTGATGTTTAATGCAAAGGTGATGGGTCGGCCGAGCTTTTTTTCGTGGACACGTAAGTAAAGAAAATTGAAAATGTAAGCGTTTTTATGCAAAAGTTATAACAATAAATTTATAAGTATTAGAATATACTAATTTAATGCAAACCATAGCTAGTTTAGTGTTGGTACGCGTTCGAGCTCGTTTTTCAAAGTAAGCGGGATAACTTCTCGGTTTTGAGTTAAATAAGCTTATAAATGTTCAAAAAGAGATAATTTGAGTTTCTGGTTAAATAATAACCTGTAAATTTACCAGTTGTTATATTACTGATACAGTCTTCGTTGGGGCCTGCTACCAACATGTCATCAACATATAACTGCACAATGATTAAATCATTATTTCCAAACTTCTGGAAATATGCACAAGGGTCTGCATGTTGCCTGCTATATTCAAGGCTCCTGATGAAAGAATCAAATCTCTTATACCAACACCTTGGCACCTGCTATAAACTGTACGTACATAGATTTGTTTAACCTGCAAACCATGTTCTTTTATTCTTTTTTTTTTTCAAAACCTTTTGGTTGGAGCATGTAAAATTCTTCTTCAAGATTTCTATGAAGACATGCAGTTTTCACATCTAGCTACTCTAGATGTAAATCATATGTAGCACACAATGCCAGAACCACTCGAATTGTTGTCATTCGAACCACAGGGAAAAATATTTCGTTGAAGTCGATTCCTTCTTTCTGAGCATATCCTTTAACCACAAATCTTGCACGATACTGCTCCACTTGATCTTCACCGTTTCTCTTAATTTTATACACCCATTTGTTTCCAATAGGTTTTCTACCTCCTAGTAGTTGCATCAGCTCCCATGTGTTATCTTTATGAAGGGATTCAATTTCTTCTTGCATTGCTGTCATCTATAGCGATGTATCTAGGTTATTTAGTGCCTCTTGCAGAGTTAATGACTTTCGTTCCTCTGTAAGAAGAAAGTATGCAACATTGCATTCCATAACATAATTTGAGTGCCACACTTGACATTTTCTTTCACGATTAAGAGTACGGGTCGTTGGGGCTTGGGACTCATTTGTCTTATTTACCTCAAGCTGAAGTGTAGCTTCAGAAGAATCCTTCTGTTGAAATTGCTTTTCCATCTGCATTAAAGTAGTTTCTTTTGTTGTGCTATCATCTTCTCTATTATCTTGAATTTTGTCTTCTATAAAGACTATATCTCTGCAGGTAGTGAGGTCCCACAAGCGATACCCTTTTACTCCGTCAACATACCCCAAGAAAAAACATTATCTGGATTTCTGATCCAGTTTTGTAGTTTCTTGGGTATTATACATCATATACACATGACTACTAAATATATGAAGGTCTGAATAATTGTCTGGCTTTCCCGTCTACATCTCCATCGGAATCTTCAACTCAACTGCATTTAAAGGTGACCGCTTTATCACATAACATGCGATGTTGGATGCTTCTGCCCATAAACGATATTTCCAAACATGTAGTTTCCAACATTGCTCTTGATTTTTCAAACAAGGTTCTATTCATTCGCTCTGCCACTCCGTTCTGTTGAAAAGTGTACGTTGTAGTGAACTGCCTTTTAATTCCTTCTTGCTTGCAAAAATTAACAAATTCATCACCGGTGTATTCGTATGCATTATTTTTTCTCAAAAACTTGATCTTTTTTTTAGAACCAAGTTCAACCCACGCTTTGTAAACTTTGAAAACTTTAAACGATATTACTCTGTAAATAAAAACAATAATTGCACATTATTAATTATTTTGACTTTAATCGAAGTTAATTTTTTGGGTCTTTAATCTAACATACATGATTTGAAAATGGTGATGATGTTAATTTTAGAGAGAGAATGGTGAAGGTGTTTGATTGAGATTATGTTTTTTTGTGGAGGGGTTTATGAGATTTGATAGTAGTGATGGTGTTAATTTTAGAGAGAGAAGCAGAAATTTAGAGAGAGAAGCAGGAAAAAGAGATAAAGGGAGGGTGGTGGTGGTGATGGTATAATTTTATTGATTAAATACATCGTTAGTCCCTAAGGTTGTACTAGTCTTACCACCAAAATAATTAACAAAAACAATGAAATGACCATTTTGCCCTCATGTGCAAGGCACATGGGGAAAATAACAGACGTTAACTAACAGAAAATTGGCAAGGGACTTGTCTAGAGTATAAAACCCAAGTTTTGAACTCCCAACAATGAAAAAGGCAAAGTTTATCTTAATGTGATGCGCAAATACAAGTTTAGGGACCAACTGTGTATTTTAGTCTATTTTTTATTGATTAACAGGATAAATAACATTGAAACCAATTTGAAAAAATCTCTGACCAATTAAGAAAGATTCGCACACAAAAGGTACTATTAGCACAAGCCCTTTGTATATGTTGGTCTATTGTACACCGCATTTATTTATTTATTTATTTTTGAACTGCAACATTTATATTACCACAAAAACAAACTTACGAAAGAGAAGCTCCCTCTACAAGATATAGAGGGGACCATAAAAAACACCCAACAAAGTGGGAGGGAAATCCAGGACTTAGCCTACAAAACTCAGACAACCAGAAACTACCACCTAGAGCTGGATCAGCTTGATGCATACTAGGTGTAAAACCCTAAAATTCGTAAACACGTTAAATGACCATAATGCCCTCAATCAGAATCCATAAAATAAAGCGAACTCGTTAATTTTGTTAGACATTCAATTTATGATGTTTACGCAAGACACTCAAAATAAAAGTTGCATTATATCACAAATGTATATAACACATTTAAAGGTTTCATGTACTATTTTTTTTACATCTAGAATAAATGTAACAAGTAATTTTAGTAAGAAATAAAAATGTGATTTTGGTCACCCTTATCTCCTCTAATTTCGGTACAAAAAAAACGCCCCTTCCCCTTTTGACCATCCTTTAATCACGCCCCACACTCCCTAAAATATCCCCCATTTATTCTACATCATCTCATTATTCTGTAACCTTCATATCTCCTTAAAAGAATTCATCTACACAAACCCTAATTCCCTATACAAGAAGTGACGGCAAAAGTAAAAACCCCTCCCTTTCTCCATTTTTTTCTGTCGCATAGAAGAGAGTCCAAGAGGAGGTCCGTAGACGTTGTGTAAGGGCTGATATCGTGGGTTGATTCAAAGGTTTGGTTGATAGTGTCGTTGGCTTAATTGTTGCTGCTGGTCGTGGCACATCGTGGTACAAAAGGGACTCGTTTTGCTTATTGCCCTTGCCTTCTTCACCCTTGTTTCACGTTAAATGGCACCAACATCATTTTGGTGATTTCGTTGTCCCTGGATTGGTCGTGGAGAGGTTAGTTGTGAAGTCGCTTTGGACTATTTCGTTGGCCAAACAAAGCGGGTCGTGGCTATCATGAATGCCGTGAGGTCTAAGCCAAGGAGAGGCTGTCGTGGGTTTGATAACCCCTAGTACTTGTTTTCTTTTCACGTTCATGCTACTAAGGTAATATGGCTTCATCTCGTACCACCTTTTCTTTATCTCTTGGTCATATCTTGTGAGATGGTTCTCCTTGGATGCATGTTTACACGTTAGAAAACACATGAAGTAAATAAAGATACGCAAATCAGGAAAATGATCACGTGAACTAGCAACTTGTCACATGAATTAACCCATGAAGATGAACCATATAACCTACCCTTATGAGCCATTTAGATGATAATCTGTAGGACCCAACATGTACACGTTTAGGAGCAATTGCATAAAATGATAAACGGCTCAGAAATAATAATCTTGGCTCTCATTTATGTCAAATGGATGAGCACACATATAAATCACGTGCATAATCTGTTTTTGATCCTCACCGTGATAGATACATTTGTCTTGGTTTAACTTGTGCCAAATTAAAATGAATAAATGGTGTCACATAAAATCATAAGGTATCACATGAAAATAATGAATGAGAAGGCCATGCATGTCGACCCTACATCTTGGCATTAATCTGTGTTGAACCACCCAAGGCACGTCATACACCTAGTACAATTTTTATGCATGTTTTCTTTATAAGTTACCTAAAATGGAAAGTTACTAAATATGGAAACTTGCTAAAAGTGGAAACCTGCTAAAAATGGAAAGCCGTCTAAAATGAGTAATCCGATCTTAACAAGCGTTATCAAATTCATATAGGTGCCGGACGGCGGGATTGATACATCGTGTGACTTACGTTTCTATTTTGCTTGCTTCGATTGAGGTACAGATATTCTGACCTTATCTCTTAAGGTTTCTCATGATTCGTTTACATCCTTCGATATTAGCTTTGAACTGTTATACTTTGCTCTGAGCCTTTTTATTAGGGCTTCCCATGATTTTGCTATGCTCCCTTTGATTGGATCTCCTGTGTGAACTGTTTGATTTTGAACTATTATGATATTTCATTGCTATGTTTTCCTTTGCTATTGACCCTCTGATATTGAAACATTGCTATTGACCCATCTGTTACTGAACCTCGGTTATTGAACTACTGTTATTAAACTTATGTTATTGACCTCTGTAACTGAACCTTTGATATTGAACCTCTGTTACTGAACCCTTGATATTGGACTTGATATTGGACTATTGTTATGAACCTCTGAATTATGACCTATTGATACTGAACCTCTGATTATGATGACTGATATATATTGCTACACTGTGGATCTTTGTTTGACCCTTCAGACTTATACCCAAGCCAAATATGTTAACTAGTCATGGAGGTACCATGACCGTGTCATTGATGCACCAATGGCATGACTCCAGTGTGTATGAGTGATGTTACACACCGTCCCTTTCTGTTGTCTGATTATGAGCTCGATATATATTGTATGGCTACTATCTGTCTGCAGGGGCGTATGGATGCATCCTAGATATGTATCGCATCGTTACGATATATATATTGTTCTAGTGATGTGGTGCGTGTGTGCAATACACCCTCACAGTCCGGGAGCTAGCTACTCCACCGGTTACGAGGTCTCCCCTCCTATTGTCTGGTATTCCGAGGTCACCCCTCCGAATACGATGGTTACTATTGATTATTGGGCCGCTATTGCCACTACCGAGCATATCAGATCTGCATTGTTGGCTCGGGATAGATTTCTGACAACCCTTGCATTGTTGATATACTTATATTGATTACTGGGCTGCTATTGCCACTACTGATATACTTGTATTGACTGCCCATTACCCTGTACCCTTATGTGACTTATTCTTCTATCATTCCATTCACGTACCGAGTTATTATGTGATTATTGAATTTGATTATGCTTTTACATGTTTTACATGACTATCGTTTGCCCTGCTACTATATGATTAATATGTGATTGTCTGATTCATCTATTGACATGCTAATAACTGACAAACGGTTTACCATACTGTTATGTGACTCTTTTATTCACTGCGGTCCATGTTATGATTGTTTTGACGGCTTATCATGTAAACTCGCTTTTGTTAACCTCGTGGTCTACGAATATCTGTTAGTATCTTTTCCCGCTTATTGTTGATCTGCCATGTGTACATTGCTGTTTATGCTACTGTTCGATTGGATAAATGGTTCAACTCATTTCTTTTGGCTTGTTAACTTCTATTTGTCGTGCTATGTCCCCAAGTCATTCAATTATAGTGTTCATGCTGAATTCATACTTGATACTTGTGGTTACCATGTCTCAATATCGATTGTATTTCGCTATCGTGATACTTGTGATGTTATTAAGCGTGAATTATTCGACTTGGGTGATTTCCATGATCACTTTCTAATTAGATGCTTCCGCTAGCTTTTGGACTTCCGTTTGGCTTATATGTATTCTGACTTCCTGATTTATTTGTATGCCTGGTTATTTAGATGTGCTTCCGCCGTATATGTCATCAATGTGTTATGTGCTTTGTCCTCCTCTCTGTATCCTGTTCCTTCGGATATCTCAGATAATTGTGTTTCTGCAGGAATCCTCATCGACTCATTGTTTCCTTTTCGTTACGACATTGTTATTGTTTTCCTCTGTTTCATTTCGTATTTCGATTCTGCTTTAGCTTTCGCTTTGTTATATCCGTTCACCGGGCTTTTTAAGCTCACCGCATTTCTTTCCTCGCGCAGGGTTTTTAGGTTTGAAGATAGGCTTTGATGGGCCTGAGAGTTGGATTATCCGGAGTGGACCAACCCTAGTTACCTTATATATTGGACTTATTTTGACGGGCTAATGTTTTGCAATCTCAGTTTATTTTACTCATCTGGGAGGTTAAAATTTTCATTGTAATCATTCGTTTATATGACTTGGTACGTTATTTTCCAAGACTTCCACTTGTAAAATTTTATTTATATGTTCTGATATGACACCAGAATGTGACACTTCTACCCTTGTCGGGTTGGGGTGTTACATTAGGTGTGATATGCCGCTCTCACTTAGAATATGTTCGGAACAGTCAAACCGCTGATCCAATCCTCCCATTTCAAATTACCTCTTTTTATCCTAGCATCAATCCACTCGAACACCCTTCCTTGAACTTCCTTGAAAAAATCTGGAAATTGCGACCCGTTCCTACTAAATACCACTTGATTTCTATTCGACCATATAAAGTACAACACTGACCAAACTACCCCTTTCCATATATCTCTTTTAATCCCTGTATAAGTAGTGGCTTCAACGAGATTAAACACATCTTCGAGAGAGACAAGATTTTGCATACCTACACCCCACCACTCGGACACCCTATCCCACACCGGCTTAACTTTCGGACATAGAACAAAACAATGATCCAACGATTCGATTGGCTCGTCACAACACGGGCATAATACCGAATGTAAGTCGATACCCATGTTGTCAAGAACTACTCGAATCGATTCTCCTATGATACAAACGCCAAATAAAAATGCACACCTTTTTGGAGTAAGCTTGCACCAAGAGGTCTCAAAGGTATTCCCTGATGTATCAAGAATCTTTGAGTCCACCATGTCACGGAGTCCCTTAACTGTAAAACTCCCATCTTCATGGAGCTGCCACTTGCACTTGTCTTTAATAACTTTTTTCAGATGGATATCCTGCACAAGATGAGACAAGTTATGCATATCAGTGACTGCCCTACCTTTAATTTCAGACCCCCAGACCCAATTCCACACCCACTCGTCTCCGTGCCAAAACCCCTTATTGCCTAAAACTACATCACTAACACCATCTAAATGATATAACCTCGGAAACAACTTGTTAATACAAATAAGCCGTAAAAACGTTTATTTATATTTCACGATCTTCTAATGTTTTGTCGATAACAAACGTAAAATCATTTTAACGAAACGAATAGAGTACGTAAATAGTTTGAACTAATAGTTTTCTAACATACTTACGCTCACACATAAAACACTAAAACAAGTATAAGTGATTTTATGATTTAGATACATATGTACAAACAACTAGTGTTTACATATTGGGTTAAACATATACTTAAACTAAGTGTATACTAAAATGGGTAAAAACTAAGTGTATGCTAAATTGGGTAAATACAAGTATATACTAAATGGGTAAATACTAGCAAATGGTTTTGACCCATAACCCATGGTTTTATATATACCACTTAACCAAGTTCATTGTATCCTTAAGATACATTGTATCTTGAAAGAAAACCATGGATCAACCCATAACCCATGACCCATAACCAAAAATACCCATGGGCAAAGAGGAGCGGACCACGGATCCCTAGCTTTGTGCTAGCCGGATCCCTTGTGGTAGGGATCCGTGGGATCCGGGGAACAGTAGAGAATTTTCTCTATAAATAGAGAGCCATTTCTACCTCTCTAGACATGACTTCACACACATACTTCCCCAAAGTATTCTAACCTTCTAACCTCAGATCTAAGTGATCTATGTAGTTTGTCTTTTGTTTTTGTGTGATCTTCTAGGTTCCTCTTAAAGGAGAGATCACCACTTCTTGAAGACGTGCAAGCTGCATTTGGGAAGAATGCCTAGGTCGTATAATCGAATGAGGTCGTATAATCAAGTTGCATTTGGGAAGAATGCCTAGGTCGTATAATCGATGAGGTGCATCGTTATACATATAAGTATTTGTTTATTTACAAGGATGGTGATATCCTTGATGGTGTTGTAACAAGGAGAAGATCTCCTAGAGATTAGGTGTCGTGTCGTGAAGGGGTAGTAGTTCCTCCATAGTAATGGAACTAGGTGCTTAGCCTAGTACCTAATAAAGGGTAGGCGACGTTGTGAAGGATTAGTTCTCCTAAGGTGTGAAAGAACTCGATGGTTAGCCTAGCATTGTATAAAGGGTAGGCAACGTTGTGTCAGGTGTGGTTCGCCTTGGTGTGAAAGAACTCGGTTTTTAGCTTTGTACCGGAAAAAGGTTAAGCGACGTTGGGAAGGCTTCTCCGCCACAAGGAGTTGGTGTAGTGCTTACGAACTCTCGAGTAGGTGACTCGGGAGTGGAGTAGGGAAAGGAAGGTGTCCTTGTAGCCGAACCACTATAAATAACTTGTGTCGTGGTGATGTGCTTCTTACTCTTTATATTTCATTACACTTTTATATATCTATCTATCAACGTCCAACATAAACAATCAAATAGATTGACATAAGTTGATCAAAATATTTAAAAGGAAGTTTTAAATTGGTAAAACTATTCAACCCCCCCCCCCTTCTAGTTTTCCACAATTGGTATCAGAGCTTCGTTACCAAGTTTCTTAGAGTATTTTGTACTTTAAAAACTTGATACGATCCATGTATGTTTGAAAACTACAAAGAAGGATTATTTTTGGTCATATTTTAAAAATCACTATATTGCTTATTGTTGGACAGTGATAGAATGCACTAACATTTTTTAAAGCATTATCCATTCTTGGATTTGGAGTTACCAAGAAGATCATAAAGAATTTATCTAAATAATTTTTCGCAAAAGAATGTTTAAGTATTCTTACAACATAAATCTTGAGATTCCAAGAAGATCACAAAACATCTAAATACTTCTTTTCTTAAAAAGAATATTTGGCAAATGTATGATCTTTAATTACTTACCTCTATTTTTATTATAATCTTAGATGCATAATTTTTTTGGTAATTTCTCTAGTAGTTTTTCATATCGTAGTCATCATCTATATAGTATTCTTCGTTTTATTTGTTTAGTCTACATTACCAACCCATAATAATGATATCTTGGTTATATGATAACCTCAATCATTATTTATCACAAAGAACTTATTGACACTTCATCTATGTCAATAAATATACATGTGAAACTTCTTATGTTATAATAAAATGAGATTTTATTATAATATTTGAAAAAGTCTCACAAGAATTAAGACTAATTCTTAAAAAGGGAACCTCGTCTAATAGGAATAGTATTAAAACGTCAAAACCTCAGAACCACAAGCTTTAGAACCTTAACATCAAAACACTAGGCGTTTTAGAACTCCCAAGTCAAAGTTATCAAGGAATACTTGAGCTGATTTTTGCTATCATGCCGGATCCCTTCGCATTATACTAGCTAGTTTGATCCCAAATGAGAGGATCCCGAGATCCGCAGGTAAAGAAGACAAAGTATATGATCAAGAATGATCACTGTGGATGTTCCACAATAATACTCACCTCAAAGACTCACGAACAAAAAAACCCAGGTACTGTTCATAGGAGCAAATTGATCATTCTTCTCAAGTCTAACAATCACTTGTGTAAGTATAATCTTCACTACATTGTTAATTTTATTCCTTGATTCTTAGAATTACAATTTCTTCATCTTTAAGAGTTGGGTTCAAATGAGTTTATTATAATTTGTCACCACATTGTTTTCTAAGATAATCTAAATCAAAGAATTAACATTGTTAATACAAATTAAACACATTTCTTGAACTCAACAAAGATGATGAGAGCAAAATTGTGATCAAACCCTCTAGGCTACTATTCACCATTAACACCACATTGGGGTTGTATTGTTTAGGAATATCATGCCTAGCAACAAGCAACAAGACTACCAAGACATCGCCCACTACATACCCATGTATCATAGGAAAAATGGTCTAAGTCCGGACGATAGAAAGGTCTTTAAGTTGCTCGAAGGAGACTCTTTCATGAAGGTAGAGTTGTTGATCCATCATTTCTTGCAAATACCGACGAGGGGAAGTTTTTGCAACTATTGGATTTGATTGTTTATTGGATATAAACGAACAAATTTGCCCGGTCTTTGTGCTTGAGTTTTACAAGACAATGGGGATAATTAGAAATGATTACGGGTCCATCTCAATTGAATTCACCATCAATGAGCGAGAGTTTAGTCTTTCACTTATAGAGTTTGGAAGAATTATAGGAGTTCCATATCAAGGCATTTGTATGTACTCGAATGAATGGTCTTTGGAACAACTACACACAATGGTTGATCATCATGATATTTACTACAATTTGATCCCAGAAGCAACCACGGTGAGGGACACCGTGTTCATGCCAAGAGCATCACCATCAAGAGTCACAAGGAAGTCAAAAGTGATCCATAGGGATCCTTTTCAAATGGAGCTTTCCGAAATGTATGCATTGTATAGGAAGTGGGAGGATGTGATAAGAGAAAATGTGGTGTGCCTAGTAGGGAACAAGGACCACCCAACGCATGTCTAAGCTTCATGATCTATTGCCTAGTGACCAATACTCAATTCAACCTTGCCTACTACATGGTAAAAAGAATGGCAAGTGTTAGAAGCATGGACAAGATGGTGCTTCCGTACGCAATGCTTTTAACCCGTCTCGCCAAATTCATATTTGCTTTAGACCCTTCTCCACAATCCCTTGATCATAGCTTTTGCAATAAGGTTATGGTACCATTGACCGAAGGTAGAACAACAAGGTTTATGGTCGAAGGCAAGAGACCACATCCACCCACGGACTCCTCGGATGAAAGGGAGAGGCAAGAAGAAGGTGAAGGGAGTAGTAGCAACCCACTTGACAATATCGATCTTGACCCCTTGGACTACATTAACCAATTGCCAAACATTCCTAATGAATCACCCGAATGGAAACAAACCAAGGGAATCTTCAAATGCTTCGCCAACTTCTTGAGGAATAAAGTAAAGATAGGTTGATAAAGAGTGGAGGACGGGTGAAGAAGTGAAGGAGGAAATGAAAGGTAAAGTCTTAGGACTCAAGTGAATGATGAACAATTTCAACAATGGTTTGTAAACAATTTAAACTATGGTTGTAGTTTGTAGGTATTGCCATATCTTGGCATTAAACAATCCTAAAGTAGGTACTTAGGAAATGAGATTTACGACCCCCTAGAGTGGTTGTCGTCACTCATTCTAAAGAATTCTAGCTCTTCCTACCTTGGTATATACTTTATTATTGCCTACTGTCCCCGTAGAAACAACTAGGAAAAACATTTAATATAAAGTGCAAAGATGCACATTTCCTGAAAGCTCTCTGATCTGCAGTAGGCGGATCCCAGCTTTTGAACTAGCCGGATCCCTCCCATAAGGGAACCGCGGGATCCGTATGCACCTGATGTGCAAAACAGATTTGGCTACATCATAATAGTCCACTAGATCACCTCAAACAAGTCAAACATAAGACACTAGAGCCAACTAAGTCTTCCGCTAATAGTTGAAAACGTTACTCTCATCCATGGCTTATCTAGGATACTTTTTCGATATATCCTTTTGATTTATCAACTAGTCAAAACTCACCATAATTCCGCTCCAACACTCACACATTATCCATCACATTTGATAGCACTTAGTTTGGTATACCCGTCAATTTTAGTAAATTGACCTCAATCATCTTTGACTCAAGATTAGGACCAAAAACTAGTTTTTCATTTCTTTTTATTTTTAGAAATTTTAGTAAATTTATCCTAGGACATCATCGGACTTTTAGGACTTGGTATCATCATTTCTCTACGACAAATTAAAAGGAATCTTTATCAAACATATGGTTAGACTACCCAAAGTCAATGTTCCTTGCCAAAACCATCATTAAGCACCATTACTTGTTATGGTTAAGGATTTGAGATATCCAACGGCTAAAGACTTCAAAATTAAGTCAAAACCTCGAAATCCATTGATGATAAACCTTACAAAAGCTTAATGACTTCACCTAAAACCTGTCTGATAGCCGGATCCCTGGTCTATAACCAGGCGGATCCCTGCTGAGAAGGATCCGCGGGATCCGTAGATGCAGAGAGCATAAACCAGCTCCATATTTGAATTCAAGTCACATTTTGGGTCTCCAACCACCCTTAGCATTCATTAATTATCCTCCTAGAACTGATCAAAACACCAAAAGCATGCTTAGCCCTCTAAGTGGCCAAAAATTTAATTTCCTAATTCAAATTACCCTTTAGAAACCAAACAACCTTAGGATTAAGTTACCAATCTCAAATCACATCTCAAAATCAGCAACTAAAGGAGCTCTCACTAGCACCATCATCACTATGACTAAGGCTCCTAGTGCTAACTCATCCACTCAAGAACCACCCAAGAAACTTGCTAGAATCATACATGAAGTTTCCTCAACCGAATCATCTTCGGTTAAGTCCACCAAAGCTAGGATTTCTCCCACACTAAGAAAACCAATCAAACTAATTCCCAAGAAGAGTGTTCCCACTAGGATTTCATCACATAATTCTACTATACCCTCCACAACTCAACCTATTTCATTAGTGCCTAGAGCCACCTCACAATCACTTGAAGATCCTCAACCCACTTCACTTGAACCTCCACTTCAAGAAACTCAAAACCATGACAAGGAGTGCGATCATTGTAAACATGTTGAAATATTGAAACATGAACTAGATAGATTGATACATGAACTAAAAGTCAAACTGAGAATGTTTAGGAAAACTCATCTCATCATTTATCGTCATTAAAGCTTTTCGATGAATCTAAAGTTTGGGGTAACTCATTAGCATTAGTAGCACTTGTTTGGCTAGTTCATTCTCTTAGTTTTAGAGATTTGGTTGTGTATCTCTTGTTTTATTGAATGAATATCCATATGCTATATTTAGTGCATTGTGCTTGTTATTTCACATCTTCATTAGCATTGAATGGAACATTCTCATTGCTGAATAAATTGTCATCAGATAGCCGGATCCCTCCATAATGCCTAGACGGATCCCTCCAAGAAGGGAACCGTGGGATCCGTGGTACAAGAGCACAAATTTCTACTAACTTGAGTCTCATTTGCAGGAAATTATGCACTATACTCTTGTTTTTCTAACATTTGTTTTGTAGTTATTCAAAATACACATGAAGATATTGACACCATAAAGCTAGGGGGAGCTTTATGTCAAACGACATTGCAAAATCATTTGCAACTTAATCCAATTTTGGATTACACTTCATGACACCCCATTGTAACATTGCAATATTCAAGGGGGAGCACGCTTTCGTAACTTAGACGAACCATTTGCAAACTCAATTGCAAACACAATTAGTTTATCTTACGTTATGTCCTTGACACCCTTTCAAAGGGATGGACTCGTCAAGGGGGAGTTAAGACGAGTACCATTCCCGTCACTTGCTCTCTTTACATTTTTTTTAAAATTGTGTTAGTTTCTTTTAACACTTTTTTTTTCGAAAAAGGGGAGAAGAAAGTAAAAACTACAAATTCAAACTTTTACGAATTTTAGCTTTCCTTAAAATAATTTTATGTTTTGTCATCAACAAAAAGGGGGAGATTGTTAATACAAATAAGCCGTAAAAACGTTTATTTATATTTCACGATCTTCTAATGTTTTGTCGATAACAAACGTAAAATCATTTTAACGAAACAAATATAGTACGTAAATAGTTTGAACTAATAGTTTTCTAACACACTTACGCTCTCACATAAAACACTAAAACAAATATAAGTGATTTTATGATTTAGATACATATGTACAAACAACTAGTTTTTACATATTGGGTTAAACATATACTTAAACTAAGTGTATACTAAAATGGGTAAAAACTAAGTGTATGCTAAATTGGGTAAATACAAGTATATACTAAATGGGTAAATACTAGCAAATGGTTTTGACCCATAACCCATGGTTTTATATATACCACTTAACCAAGTTCATTGTATCCTTAAGATACATTGAATCTTGAAAGAAAACCATGGATCAACCCATAACCCATGACCCATGACCCATAACCAAAAATAACATGGGCAAAGAGGAGCGGACCACGGATCCCTAGCTTTGTGCTAGCCGGATCCCTTGTGGTAGGGATCCGTGCGATCCGGGGAACAGTAGAGAATTTTCTCTATAAATAGAGAGCCATTTCTACCTCTCTTGACATGACTTCACACACATACTTCCCCAAAGTATTCTAACCTTCTAACCTCAGATCTAAGTGATCTATGTAGTTTGTCTTTTGTTTCTGTGTGATCTTCTAGGTTCTTCTTAAAGGAGAGATCACCACTTCTTGAAGACGTGCAAGCTCAAGTCCATGAGTTGCCATGCTTCGTCATCATCAAGACAACTAAGGTTCTCTTGTTGATAGTTCTTTCTTTCTCCATAGATGTTGGGTTGAAGGCATTAGTGAAGAATGCCAAAAGTGTCAAGATGAAAGCATTAGTGAAAGGTGCTCATCATCCGTCTCAAAGCATTAGTGAAGGATGCTAAAGGTGTCAAGACGAAGGCATTAGTGTAGGGTGCCAAGCGTTGTGTCAAAGGCATTAGTGAAGGATGCCTAAGAATCAAATCAAGTTGCATTTGGGAAGAATGCCTAGGTCGTATAATGGATGAGGTGCATCGTTATACATATAAGTATTTGTTTATTTACAAGGATGGTGATATCCTTGATGGTGTTGTAACAAGGAGAAGATCTCCTTGAGATTAGGTGTCGTGTCGTGAAGGGTAGTAGTTCCTCCATAGTAATGGAACTAGGTGCTTAGCCTAGTACCTAATAAAGGGTAGGCGATGTTGTGAAGGGTTAGTTCTCCTAAGGTGTGAAAGAACTCGGTGGTTAGCCTAGCACTGTATAAAGGGTAGGCAACGTTGTGTTAGGTGTGGTTCGCCTTGGTGTCAAAGAACTCGGTATTTAGCTTTGTACCGGAAAAAGGTTAAGCGACGTTGTGAAGGCTTCTCCGCCACAAGGAGTTGGTGTAGTGCTTACGAACTCTCGAGTAGGTGACTCGGGGAGTGGAGTTGGGCAAGGAAGGTGTCCTTATAGCCGAACCACTATAAATAACTTGTGTCGTGGTGATGTGCTTCTTACTCTTTATATTTCATTACACGTTTATATATCTATCTATCAACGTCCAACATAAACAATCAAATAGATTGACATAAGTTGATCTAAATATTTAAAAAGAAGTTTTAAATTGGTAAAACTATTCACCCCCCCCCCCCTTCTAGTTTTCCACACAACTTACGTAATCTACCCACGTCAGTCCAATTGTCCTTCCAAAACATAATTGCATCACCACTTCCCACTTTCCACTCTAACGATGATGACAAGTGGATCCCAATCTTATCTAAATCTTTTCCAACTTTTATGATATTACACCACACACTAAATCCGCTACCATTTAAACTTCGCCCCACTGTTCCACCACCCTCCCCGTATAAACTCTTAATAACTTTAACCCAAAATGCTTTTCTCTCTAAGTGAAATCTCCACCACCATTTCGCTAGAAGTGCCCAATTCATAGCCTTGAGACTACCAATATTTAGACCCCCCATCCCATAACTAGATATGACCTTTTCCCACTTCACCCAAGCCACACTTTTTGATTCCCCATTCCCCCCGCCCCAGAAGAAATCTCTCCTCACACTCTCTAACACATGTAACACACTCATCGGGGCACGAAACAAAGAGAAAAAGTACAATGGTAGGCTACCAAGAACAGATTTCACCAAAGTCAGTCTGCCACCAAACGAAATCATCCTCGCTTTCCAACACGCCAATTTATTATTAAACTTCTGCACTAAGTTATTCCAGTTCTCTGTTCTTCCCATATTATAACCCACTGGTAGACCAAGATAATAAAATGGAAGGGAACCCGACTGACATCTCATACTCGTTGCCCACCCCTCGACTTCCTCCCTCTCCAAACCCATCCCAAACAATCTACTTTTGTTTAGATTAACTTTCAATCCTGATGCCATTTGGAAGCATTTAAGTAGCTTCATTAAACTAATAATATTCCTTCTATTCCAGTCCCCAACAAAAATCGTGTCATCTGCGTATTGCAAATGCGATACTTCGATGCCATCCAAACCCACTTTAACACCTTCAAAATGACCACCCCGTACAACCTCTTGCATTGCAACACTAAGACTTTCAGCTACAATAAGAAAAAGAAAGGGCGACAAGGGATCCCCTTGTCTAATACCCCTTTCCAACCTAAATTCTTTTGTCGGGGAACCATTAACAAGAATGGAAGATGTCCCCGATTCCAAGCATGCCCGAATCTAACCATACCATTTCCTTCCAAAACCCATTTTTTGCATAGTGGAATCCAAGAACTCCCAATCAACACAATCATACGCCTTTTCGAAGTCTACTTTAAAGATCAAGCATCGTTTCCTCGATTTCTTTATAAATTCCACCACTTCATTGATCACCAGAACACCATCGAGGATGAAATGGTCCTTTATGAAAGCACTTTGAACCTCCCCGATTAGTTTGTTCATTACCCTTTTTAGCCTTTCCGCTAAAATCTTGGAGATTATTTTATAATAACTACTAATAAGACTGATAGGGCGAAACTCGCCAAGAGAAATAGGATCCACAACCTTCGGTATAAGGGCTATGAAGGAAGTGTTACACCCCCTACTAATCTTACCTTCCTCCCAGAACCACTTTACTGTTGTAAGAAGCTCTTCTTTAATTATCGTCCAACAATGCTTAAAAAATTTAATAATGAAACCATCGGGGCCGGGGGCTTTCGAACTGCCACACGCTTTAACCGCGTTCCATATTTCTTCATCCTCAAACGGGGCCTCTAACAGACTTGCCTCACCTTGAGATAACCTTCTGAAGCGACTGCTTGCAAAAACTGGACGATTTCTATCCGTTTCCTTGTACATTTATTTTCATAATCATAATAATCCACGATACTATTCAATAAATTTAAGATAAAGGGCCACAACAAGTTGGCCGGTAACTTAACAACTTGGCATATTTAAAAAAGATCTTTTATAGGTCGAATATTATTTTAGACATATCTTCAAGTCGACGTGTATCGTCATAACAATTCAACACGTTGAATAAGAAATAGAATACAGAAACTACAAGGATTCAACCTCTTATTTTTCTAGGAGTTTTCTAGGAGTATATATATGAACCTTTCCATTTAGCAATCTTCACTCAAACCAACTTCACCCATTTAAGCAAAACACAATCCAATATATAATATCAAGTAATCATGAATTCAGTATTTAGTTCATTTGATGCTTTATCTGCTGAGTTCTTAGGCCAATCTTTACGTTCCTTCAACACCAAGTCACCTAGTGGTACTATTATAAAAGATGAGCAAAAGAAGGTTAAGCACGAGACCGATCGAAAACAAAGTTACACGAGTTATGGCGCACGGTGGGCACCCGAGTTGGATGGGCTTCATTGCTTTGAGTCTTTGGTGTTTCATTGAGATTTCATCACCATGATTACTTGATTAGATCTTTTTGTTGAAGGGATCTAAAAAGAAGCTTTGTTTTCTTTTTGAGGATCTTTTTTTTTTTGGATTAATCACTGTTATACTTGTAAACAAATTAGATTATTTATAGTGACGTGGTTACGTTATTGAGTATATATATATTCTTATATAAATTTACTTGTTCAATTAAATCTAGTATTGGGAACGTTTGGTGGGATATGTTACTTTGTTTTCATTTGGCTATAGCTGTATTTTTTTTGAACGGCATGAATAAATATATATAAAAAAAGCTACTAGCAAGGCGTTAGAATCCAAAAAATACAGAAACAAGACTAGAAATAAACAGAAACTACTTTTTCTAAAAACTACCCAAGACTAGACATTGTTCAACTCCCGAATGACCAATTGATATATAAAAGGGATGGCAGTTCTTAAATTGGTTCGTGAGGCATTAACGTGATTCATCTACAAGCCGTGTACTATGTCTTTACTACGTATGCAACATTATATTGTCGCTTCACATGACCCAACTGATTAAATTTTTTAACTAACCTTCATTTACAAGCCTTGCAGTAAATCCACACATGTTTTGAGTTACCTTCACAAACTAGAGTATTAGTTTAGACCATTTGACTTCCAATATATATAAACGGAGAGGGTATGTATGCAGAGGGATATATGATGTTCAAGCTATATATTCACGGAAATTTGAGATACTTAAACATTTTTGTTCGAACTCGTGCGTGTGGCCTAATCGTTATTTTTATGGTTGTTTCCGGACTACTACTTGTTTTATCATCCTAAGATGTTTCGTGATTTGAACCATGTTCTCTTAATCTCTTCTATAATCTCATATATACCACCTTACCACTAAGACACACTCTATTAGAGACTGTTATATATATTGGGCTTCATATGTACATGTAATTTAAATTTTTGGGATAATAGTTTTCTTATGACGATAGGTAATCTTTAAATATTTGGGCCGAAAAGCCATTCACAATATTGGGTCATGGGTAATATTCAGATTATGAAGTAACATCCTTAGAGCAACTGGTAGGCGGATATAGTAGCGAGGCACCCTCATCAATCCGAGGTGTACCTCACCATTTCGCTTGCCACTGCACTTTTGGTGTCTTCGTCATTTCACTCGCCAGTTATTTGGCTTAGGCCAAATGAGAAAATTAGTGTTAAAGACTTTCAGTAAGACTAGTTTGTGTTTTAATTAAGTATGGTGGGTTATAAAAGTAGGATTTTGGCTTAAGTTAGTGGGATGATGTTTTGAATGTGTGAATGAGAGTTAAGTAAAAGAAGAAAAACTAAAGTGGCGTTTTGGCATTTGGCTTATGTTACTGCATCTAGTGCTATTAGCTAAGTATGTGTTTGGCATGTAAAAAATGGTGAGGAAAGAAGCGTGGGGACGCCGCCGAGTTTGACAGCCACGTTACTTCGAAGTAGAGTGACTTGGTAACGGCGTGTGAATAAACTATTCATTCAACCGATAACGATAACTCATATTATATACCCGTTAATATTGGTCCACATATTCGTCATTTTGTTTCTGTTATAAAAATTTGTACACTTGGTAAATGCCAACTAAAATGAGGTGTGAAACATGTTAAATATGAGGATTTTTCGAAAGTATATCTCTTAAAAAGTTTGATACGAGGAGCAACCATAATTCAAGAAACTTGTTGTGAACAAGAATTGAGAGAATGACAAGTATTCTTCAATTTATATTACTATATAAAGCATTTAAGTTGTGGGCTCCATAAAAAATTAAGATAAAGAGTTTCAATCATTTAGTGACATGTATCACTTCTCTAACTAAAAAATAACAAAAAATGAGGAGCTCTAACAAACTAAAATAAGGAGGCTTCAATAATGGGGTGACACATGTCATTTCTTAACTAATTAATCACTTTTATTTTTAAATTTAAATATCTTTTAATTCGTTTAATTTTTGTATGATCTAATTTCACCATATTTTTTAAAATTTTGTGTTCTTTAATTCAACATCCATTTTGATATATTTTTACGAGTTTTTAGTTTTTACATTTTTAGTAGGTTTATTTTATTTTGATTCAAATTTTTATACCTTTAACCTTTATTTCAATCAATACAAACTTTATTTATCAAAATCATTTACTTTTGTGAAAGTGTTTGACGGGTAAGAAATTGTGAAGGTCTTTTTATATGCGGGAATAATGATGTCACGGGAAAGATACGGAAAACCCAAACAAACACATACAACTAACACATATACATTTGGAGTGTTGTGAAATGAATTCACTAAGCGGCTAGGAAATTGCGAGGAGAGTTGGGTTAACAATTCATTTACTATATTTATTATATAACTATATTTATCGTCGCCGCTGTGCGCGGGTATCCAACTAGTTGATCATAATGTATAAGATACAATGAGTATATATAAGATAAACATTATGGTTAAAACCCTGATAGCTAATTGGGCCATGGGCTTCTTATTGGTTATATAGACATTCACATAATATTATCCATAACACTCCCTCTTGGATGTCCATATTATTAATACGCTTTAAGAATGCTGCCTCATTAAAAACCTTGTCAGGAAAACCTAGTGGGACAAAACCATGACTAAGGACAAAAGAGGCAATCGTATTGTCTCCATCTGATGACTATATCACTTGAGCTCTTTGAGTCGATGCATTCCAATGTTGTGACTTAGTTTTCTAAATGTTGAGGTAGAAAGTGCCTTGGTAAATAGATCCGCAAAATTGTCGCTTGAACGAACTTGTTGAACAATAATATCACCATTTTTCTGTAAGTCATGAGTGAAGAAGAATTTTGGCAAAATATGTTTCGTCCCATCGCCCTTGATATAACCTTCTTTAAGTTAAGCAATACATGATGCATTATCTTCATGCAAAACTGTTGGTGCCACCCTCTCTAAAGAATTACCACATGATCTAGGTATGTGTTGCATCACACTTCTTAGCCAAACACATTCTCGACTTTCTTCATGGATCGCTAGAATTTCTGCATGGTTGGATGATGTCGTTGAGATCGTCTGCTTAACTAAACTTCATGAAATTGCGGTTCCTCCACTTGTAAATACATATCCAGTTTAAGATTGATCGTTGTGAGGGTCAGACATTCTGAAAGATATGTAATCTTCTAATATAACTCAATTACCTCTAATCAATATCCAATAAGATATGGACATCCATATTATAATTATCCATAACACTCCCCTTTGGATGTCCATTTGAGGATAATGCCTCGTTAAAACCTTACTAGACAAAACCCAGTGGGACAAAAATCTAGTGAAGGGAAAAAAGTGCATACTTCCTTTATAATGGGATGTTGCCTCATTAAAAAACTCATGGGGTCAGGACAAAACTGGGTCAAAGGAAAAGAGTGCAACGCGCCTTCTCCCCTTGATGATCACATCACTTAAGCTCATTGAGTCAGTGAAATGCACATTAAAGTGTCTTGATAGAATCACATGAATAAATATTCTCTACAAGTTGTTCGCATATTCATATTACAATATGTCATACACCTCATGCAAGTATATCATCATACTTCATAAGTTATTCATTGCCAACAAATTCAAAGTGAATGATATATTATATCATGTATGACCACTAGCGAGAACTTTAGTCGTTCCATATGCATTTTAGTGTCACACTTTTAAATCCATATTATGATCATCATCTTTATAAATCAAGGGGGTTTTTTCAGCATCATGTGACCTCATAAACATGAGCGTCATTTATCCATATGGTTATTTAGCATCATTCTCTATCTTTTATTATGTTCAAGGATTTCATCCTTAAGATATTCAATCAGAAAAACTATCTTTTCTTTCAAGGTTCAATTTCTAAGCATTCAATCGCCTTTGAAGCTCTGCCAGAGTTCCATCAATATTCAAATTATCAAACTATATGAAACTTACATCATATTGAAGACCAAGTCTTCTTATAAAGTAACATGGGCAAACATAGTTATTTTATGGCACAATTTTCAGTAAGTGTATTCTAAGGCGATTATAACACACATGCCTAATAATATGACTGATTCAGTATAATCAAATAATGTTCTCGAGAACTTTTCTTATATGCTCCAAGCATTAAAAATCACTAGCATGCTTCTTGCATTTTATATCTTATAATAAAATCTCAACATTACATGAGCTATATTCATTTATCTTTTAGACGCATATTAATTAGTTATCATATCACCAGACTTATAAATATTAAATAGATTATTGGATCCACCACATGAGATCATGTCTATATGCAAAGTCTTTGCGAAAATATTTGTGTGCCATCAATTATGCCTTAAATATAATAGTTTCAATACTTTAATTTCGCTCTCTCATAATGACCAATGCATATCCAATAATTTCACATAATCATATGTACGAACTTCAAGTCCCAGTAACCATGTCTCGTCACAACAAACTTTAATCTTTCTTTAGTTCTTTGCGTCTTTACTTCTTTTGGCCATTCATTTATACATGTGCACTTCTTGCATGTATGCTTTCATGATCCTCACCATGATTATAACGCTATCTTATTTATTTACATAATCATTACCATTTCGACGTCGATTCGTTACTTTTTGATTCCACACTTTACTAGACATTGCATTATATCATTTATTGAGATCTCATAGTTTTTCATGTACCCAGGGTTTTTTCCAATTACTTTCATGTATAGTGTCTCTTTAGGAGACTATGGGGTCTTTATTGCCTCAATTCAACCATCTTAATTTTCTTGCTCCATTTTATCTATTATTCAAGGACTTTTAATTGGAATCGATTAGTCTATCACGCTGCAGGCGTGCCATAGACTCACTAGCAATCAGTGGTTGTCATGTTGAGACACACATTATAATTGGAGCACTAGCAGCGTATATATATGATCTAGTCACTTTCTTTAGGTCACTAAACATGTCTGGCAATTACTAGATCCGGAATGTAAATTGTCCCTTGAACTTCAAGTTCATATTCATTAGTGTGAGGATCTTACATCAACATAATTCATTCCAAACTTCTTGCTGCTCATTCTCTCCCTGAATAAATTATCAATTACAACATCCCATTGTTGTGCGTTGTGGTGGATTATCAATACAGGTTTCACACATTTACATAAAATTTTAATGGGAAACATATGGTTCGTGACCAAAACCATTATAATGGGGAGGATTCAGTATACATTGTTGGCAAGATGCGAATATTTTTAACATGCCCCATAAACTAAGAGTTTTGTTCTCGAAATTATTGGCTTTGCAATCAACTGAAGACGTTTTATAAACGTTTCAACAAAAGTAATTCGTGTATGAACATGGGCTTCATGAAGTTCAACACTTATTCTAATAATCGCCCAATACTTGAAAGTATTCACCACCATATCCAAAGATTTATTATTGGATAACCATGCTCGCATTACATAAGTCGAGCCAATAATCACGCTAACTTTAAGTTGCGTCTTTAATGATCATTTTGACGATGCATCGATTTTAAAACTCAAAATGATCCACATGGCGGATGTATATGCCTACATACATCCCCTTTATATAATTTCCAAAACTTTATAAGACAATATCCTTACTTTAATTTGGTGATGATAGATGAACAATTAACTTCCAATGAGAACAATCAAATCTTATCTTCGAAGAAACTTATGGTTCTTCTATACATTTCGCATCATCATAGACCCAAGATGGTCCAACCGGTCATGCCAATTACTACAAAATTTTTGGTTCATAAACTTATACTTTATGACCATATACCATGTTTTAGGTAAAAGTCGAATAATATAGAGAGCTCACATTTCTCAAATTAACTCTTTTATGTCTTTTACACAAAGTTTAATATAATATTCACATTATCTTATAGCATTATCAAATAATAAAACACAATCTATACTAGTAAATTATCTCATTAATCAAGTAATAAAATATCTTACATGCAAACAAATATATCACCAAATGAGTCAACTAACATAGCTTATTCTTATATTTAATAGCTATGCTACTCTTTGACAATCTTTAACAACAATATTACAAATTTCACAATAGCTTTTTAACTTGTATATTTCGCGTTTATTCATAGGATATCTTATGCGATAATGATGCTCATACTGCACTTTCCTAGTTTGGCAAACAAGTCATACGCATATATAAGCAATTCCATACGACGACGTATAAATTCTATTTTTACCTAACAGTAATAATCATAAAAGCATGCACCATTCCCTTTTTCTTGTCATCCTATTTTGAAAACTATTTTTGTCTCTATTAATTTAGCATTAAAAAGGAATCACATAACTGCATTATGAACCAAAAAGTCAAATCATTCAAACTATATATTTCTCATATGGTAAGGATCAAATTTGCGAGCAAAAACTTAGTAATATTCGCACATATCTAAAATCATAAACAAATGGAAGGCAACATCTAATATTATAGTTTATAATCTTCAAACTTTTAAATTAAAAACATAAGAAAAATTTGGTGTGAGGACCAAAATAGTGTATAAAATTTTAATTATTCAACCTCTTAATCGAACAAAACGAACAATTAAATCAAACATATGTCACAAGAATATCTTTCAAGTTCAAACATATACTCCACATCAAAATAGTTATCCTTATCATTAATATATCTTTTGCAACATATAATAAAGGATCTGTTATAATGACATATTTTAGTAACACGCAAGAGTTCATGCAAATCACTTATTTTATAAGAACTAGATAAAAGTTGAAGTTATCTTAGATACTAAACTAGATATTAACGAATTCTCATTATGTCACAACTGCTTTATATAAAGAAATAAAAATCAGAATTACTGGGGCCAAGTACATTCAAATCTATAACCAAAATTCATAACGTGTGTAACATGGAAATACACAAACTCGAACACATAAAGATATATGTTACCCTTCACATAATATGACATATGTATAACTTTTATCTGTTAAAACGCATGACAATATGACATCACAAAATTTCAAGCATACATAAAGTATCTTATAAAGAACGATAACTTTATAAAAACACAACGATCTTGTCCATAATGATCAAATTTCATAATTAGTTGCTATCCCGGTTTTCATAGGTTTTATTAATCACTAAACAAGCATTAAAGGTGATGTATTAGGGATAGAAATCATCTCATAGGATATATGTTTATATTAACAATTAGTTAAAAAAATATCTGTTTACTTTCCTGAAGCATATATCAATCCATAGATTGTCTCTTTAATTGCAATATATTTAATATTTTCAATGGCAATAGAATCAATTTCCAAAATAACAGTTAAAGGCAAATTTATGCTCGTATAATCACATAAAGTAAAAATCATTTAAGAGTCACAATAAAAACATGTACACAAATAAAAGAGATAATCGTTTAGAAGCATAAAGCATAACAATATATAAAAAAACAACCAATTAATATAAAGTCTTCAATAATATCCGAGTCTCAATGTGTAAAAAATTTATACGAGTAATAAGTAGTCATTATTATTATTTATTTATTGAACCACTCTAAGCAAATACAACTTACTATATGTTATAGGTGATCAATATTTTAGGTGGCGCAAATTACGGTAGGTAAATTAATAGTTACAATACCTTTAACAAATCGACAATAATGTAACAAATCAAACATAAAGTTCAAGGGCATTAGAGTGGTATGGACCCATAAAAAAGGACTAAAAAAACGTTTTTTAACTCAGGGACCCACACACAAAGTACACTTTTCAAATTAAAAAACGTTTTTTAATCCTTTTTTGTGGGTCCATACCCTCCTTAACCAATGCCCTTAGGGCATTGGTTAGACAATCCCAACAATAAATAACTAAATATATCTATAAGCAAGGATTGACACATGATAGTTGGCTATAACCAAATCAATGAAAAATAACAAATCTCATGCTCGCTCTTTTTATTTTATCCGTTTTCAATTATCACCGATTTGTCTTTAGTTTATGTAATAGATTAATACTCGTAGAAAAAGAGAACTAACGTTACCCGTAATCAAGATGATAACCTCATATATTATTGTCATATGAACACTTTACAGGTTAATATCAAACACATATGCGAAAAGTATCAATCACAGTATCATAAAGAGAGTAATGAAACTAATAATCTATTATTAGTGCCACCGTCCTTTAATATAAGATACCGTCACTTTAATTATGTCACTAAGTCGGTTATACATGCGTGCATTATTTATTATTTGATTTTATTTGATTACGGGACCCTTTATTGAATGGTTAGTGGTTTATATATATGTTTAAAAAATTATGCAACTTCAATGGTACAAAGGATATGTTTCTTGTTTAATGTAGCTATAAGCTAATGGAGTATTATATTACACTATGTAAAACCTATGAAAGAGCTCATATATAGGTTCTCCTTATTATTCGACTTTTAGATATAAGTCAAGTGCAGTTGAAGCACGTGTGGTCATAAAATATAAGTTTATGAGCCAAGATTGTTGTATTAATTGGCATGACCGGTTGGACCATTCCGAGTTAATAATGATGCGAAAAGTATAAAAGAACCATGGGTTCTTCAAGGTTGATTTGTTTGTTATTATTGTACTCAATGGAAGTTAATTGTTTATCTATCACCGCCAAATTAAAGTAAGGAATTTGTCCTATAAGGTTTTGGGAAGAATATAAAGGGGATGTATATAGGCCTATACATCTGCCATGCGGATCATTTTGAATTTTAAAATCGATGCATCGTCAAAATGATCATCAAATACGCAACTTAAGGTTAGTGTAATTAGTGGCTCGACTTATAAAATGCGAGCACGGTTTTCCACATTGTATTATTGAGAATGGTGGTGAAAACTTCTAAGTACTAGGCGATTATTAGAATAAGTGTTGAACTTTATGTAGCCCAAGTTCATACGCGAATTGATTTTGTTGAAACGTTCATAAAACGTCTTCAGTTGATTGCAAAACCAATAATTATGAGAACAAAAATCTTAGATTATGGGGTATGTTATAAAATATGAATTCGCATCATGCCAAGAAGATTAATGAATACCCCCCAATAAAATGGTTTACGGTCACGAACCATATGTTTCCCATTAAAGTTTATGTAAATGCAAAACCGGTATTGAAAATCCACCACAACGCACAACAATGGGATGTTGTAATTGATAATTCATTCGGGGAGAATGAGCGAGAGATATGGAATGAATTATAATATAAATGTTGATCCTCAGACCAATGAATATGAACTTGAAGGGACAATTTACATTCCTGATCTAGTAATTGCGGACTTGTTTAATGACATTAAGAAGTGACTAGATCATATATACGCTGCTAGTGCTCCAATTATAATGTATGTCCCGAAATGAAAACCAATGATTGGTAGTAAGTCTATGGCACGTTAGCGTGATAGACTATTCAATTAAATAAAGTCCTCGAATGAATAGATAAAATGGAGCAAGAAAATTCAGATGGTCTACTCGAGGTAATAAAGACCCCATAATAATTCTCCTATAGAGCATAGTTTTAAAAAGCGCGCCTCGCTCAAGGCTCAAGCTCTAGGGATTTTTTCGGATCGAGGCTCACGACATGCATGAATCCCAAAAAAACGCAGCGCCTTGGGGCTTTTTGCGCCTCGGAGATGTAACAAGTTTTGGGGCTGTTTTCTAAATATTAAGATAAGATACATGGGCTTTATAAGTTATATACATGAGCCTTTTAAGTTATATCTAATAACCCTAATTTGGAAAAGAACTAAAACACACAATCAAGTGGGTAACTATAGATTCAGATCATTTTACAAATATGTAATCTCTCTCACGTCATAAGTTTATATCTTGAACTGATTTTTATTGATTGTTTATTTTATTGAATTGTAAATAATGTCATAAGTTTATTTTATCTTCATGCATCACATCATAGGGTGAGTATTTGTATGATTTGCATTATGCGTTGAATATTAATATGTTGCTTGCTTGATATTTGGGTTAAATTGTGAACTTTGTTAGATGTAAGTCTGCAAGTGTAGGACACAGGCATATTTAGTATGATATAGATTTTAATCTATATGTAGTTCATCGAGCCAAAGAGTTGATCCATTTGAGAAGTGACAACTGATCCATTTTAATCTTTATAATGGCTATATGTGTCATGTATTAAGTATTTAATGTTATTTTGTGTTATTTAAGCAACATAAATGGTCACATATATTATTAAAAAACTTAATGTATTTAGTGCGTCTCGTATTCATGAATCCCGCGCCTTGGTACGCGCCTCGCCTCGAGGCTCTTTGGTCCCCTTCACGCCTTAGTGCGCCTTGAGCCTTTCAAAACATTGCTATAGAGACACTAGACATGAAGGTAATTGAAAAACCCCGGGTACTTGAAAAACTATGAAATATCAATAAATGATATATTCCAATGTCTAATGAAGTGTGGAATCGAAAATATAAATGAATCGACGTCGATGGTGATATTGTATACAATAATACACATGGTAATGATTATGTAAATAAATAATATAGCGCTATAATCATGGTGAGGATCATGGAAGCATACCTGCAGGAAGTGCAGATGTATAAATGAATGGCCAAAAGAAATAAAGACGTAAAGAACTAATGAAAGATTAAAATCTCTTGTGATGAGACATGGTTACAGGGACTTGAAGTCCATACATATAAATGTGTAAAATTATTGGATATGCATTGGTCATTATGAGAGAGCGAAATTAAAGTATTGAAACTATTATATTTAAGGCATAATTAATGGCACACAAATATTTTCGCTAAGACTTTGCATATAGAGACATGATCTCATGTGGTGGATCTAATAATCTATTTAATATTTATAAGTCTGGCGATATGATAACTAATCGATTTGCGTCTAAAAGAAAATGAATAGAGCTCATTTGAAGTTGAGATTCCATGAGGGATATAAAATGCATGAAGCATGTCTCGTGATTTAACATGCTAAAAGCATATAAGAAAGTTTTCAAGAATAACACTTGATCAAGATGAATATATCACTATATAAGTGAAAGGCAATATGGTATTGGTTAAAAATGAGCCATTGAAATAACAAAATTTACCCATGTTAGTTTTAAAGAGATTTATATTTGAATATGGTATAAGTTACATATGTTTTGATGAGGTAAATGTGAATGGAACTCATGAAGAGATTTTCAAGACGGTTGAATACCTTGAGATGAAATACGAAGTTTTGTCTTGTTTTATGAATTAAACATCTTAACGATGAAATCATTTATCATAATGAAAGTTAAAGAAAGATGCTATATATCTTTCTATGGATAAATGACGATCATCTTTATGAGGTCAATTGATGAAGAAAGACCCCTTTACTTTTAAAGATGATTATCACAATATCAGTTTACATGTGTCATACTAAAATGTGTATATGTGAAGTACAATGATGTACTTAAATGATATGTATGATGTATCTTAATCCTTAAATTAGATATGCGAACAACATGTAGAGAGTATTTATTCATGTGATTCTATCAAGACACATTAAGGTGCATTCACTGATTTAATGAGCTTAAGTGATGTGATCATCAGGGGGAGAGAAGATACGGTGCACTCTTTTT
>OU343217.1:56033203-56247580 GCA_910596185.1 Chrysanthemum makinoi | reverse complement strand
GATCTGGTTACTTACTCAGATAGTGATTATGCTGGAGCTAGATTGGATAGAAAATCTACAACTGGTGGACGTCAATTTCTTGGCAACAGGTTAGTGTCATGGCAGTGCAAGAAACAAACAATGGTGGCTAATTCTTCAACTGAGGCAGAGTATATAGCTGCTGCAAGTTGCTGTGCTCAAGTTCTATGGCTTCAGAATCAACTTTTGGACTATGGGTACAATTTCATGAATACCATCATACATATTGACAATAGCAGTACCATTTGCATCATTAAAAATCCTGTTCAACACACAAAGACCAAACATATTGAAATTAGACGCCACTTCATTCGAGATTGCTATGAAAAGGGACTAATTCAAGTTGTCAAAATTCATACTGATGACAACTATGCTGATTTATTAACAAAAGGTCTTGATGTGGGAAGATTTCAGTACTTGGTAACAAGTCTTGGAATGCTTAATCCATAATTGTTCTCAAGTGTTGAGGGGAGGCTGTTGGGTACTAAAATTGTTGTATGAGTTTGTATAACAAAGATTTGATAGGAATTGAATGTAAAAGGTGTATATCTGAGATACACAACAAATGGTTATTGATTCACCATGTCTAATCCACATAAGAATCAACTAGTCCAGAGCAAACAGCTACTGGTAAAGACTTGACAAATCCGTTTATGGTTGATAGTTTACCAAAAACTATATGGTTATCAACTCACCATATTCTTTATGATTAAGAGTTGGCTAGTCCATAGCAAACGGCTCATGGTAAAGACATATCAAATCCGTTGATAGCTGGTAGTTTGCTAAAAACTATAATAAGAGCAGTTTTTGCTAGTTCACAGTTTCCATTGATAGTGTTATTTTACCACTGATGTTCTAGCCGTTACAACTGCTTGTGTCAGTAACTATTTTTTACTAGCCGTTGAAAGTAACCACTGTTTGTCATATATACAGGGTTAAAATTTTAAGGAAATTATCTTCTTTCCATATTTTAATACTTTCTAAAGATAATTTTACTTGCGCAATAATTCTAAACCCTAATCCTATATATCATTCTCTCTCAATTGGCTAGTTAATTCTTTCATTCTTACTGACATCATCTTGTTTTTCATCAAAAGTTTCTATGGCGTCTTTGAAGTTTGCAGATGAGCACAATCTTGTGGCCTACTTACAAAAGTCTAATGAGAAGACCGGCCCTGTTTATCATCAAATTGTAGACTTTCTAAATACCACACATATAAGGTATGCTTTGCTTTTAAAACCCACAATTTATATCTCTCAAATCAAACAGTTTTGGACTACTGCTAAGTCTATAACACTTGAGATTGGAGATACACATGAAACAGTGGATGCTCTACGAGCCACTGTGGATGGGGTAACTATTAATGTTACTGAGGCATCTTTGAGGAGAATACTCCACTTGGGTGATCTCAATGGTGTCATTACATGACCTCTGCCTGAAATTCATGATACTTTATCATCCATGGGGTATGATACCACTGACAAAAAGGCTACTTTCAAAAAGAGTGGTTTTTGTCCTCAATGGAGATTTTTGATTCATACTATGTTGTATTGTCTCAGTCCAAAGAAAACATCTTATGAGCAATTTAGTTCAACCATGGCTTATCCTTTGGTTTGTCTAGTCACTGATAAGATTTTCAACTGGTCAAATTATATTTTTACAAGCATGAAAGGCAATGTACAGAGTAAAACCAAAATTTTAATGTATCCAAGGTTTGTGCAAGCAGTGCTTAATGAGTTTCAACTGCAACCCCACACAAATGTTTATCAAATCAGTTGCCTAAAGCCTAAAGTTTTTTAAAATTTGAACAAAGATGGCAATATGATTTTTACACCTCTCCTACCACAAATGCTTGCTAAAATTTTAACTGAACAAAACACATCCACAATTAATGTTCCAAACATTGATTATACCCCACCAGTTTCAAGAACCTATGAGAGAAGGCCTAAACAGTCAACTCCTCTCATGACAACACAACAAGTTTCTGAACCTTATGGTCTAGGAACAAGCAGTGGTGGTTCTAGACTTCAAACTAGTCCCATTAGGGAGGAATCTGAACCTTTGCCCTATGATTCACCTCTCCCAACAGGTAACACAGTTGGAAGTGATGAGGGCAGTGGGAACCAATTGGAATTGATGGTTTTGTGTACCCAGTTAGCAAAGCAGGTTGACTCTCTACAGAAGTCTTTGGTCCAAATCAAGAAGCAGCATGCCAAAGATATTCAATACTTAAAGAAAGAGATTCAGACGTTAAAGGAAGAGATACAAGGGTTGAAACAGCACAAGAGGACTGCAAAGCTGGTGATTTCATCTTCATCCTCACCAACTGATGGTGATTTAGCTGATCAAAATTTGGGAAATTCTTCCAAACAGGGGAGGAAAACAGGTGCTGACACTGAGGGGAGGACAATTGATTTTGAAGATACAAGTAAAGGAGCAAAGGAAACTGAAACTCATGGAGAGCAACTTGAAGATCAAGACATTTTTCAAACTGCAATGATTTTACCATCGATGTTATTTCCACTACAGAACCAAATTTTGCCACTGCAAGTGAAGAATTTGATAATTTGAAAAAAGATAAGGGTAAAGCAGTTATGGAAGATGTAGAGCAAACTAGAAGCAAAATTTCAAAGAAAAGACAAACTCAGATTGATCTTGATAGAGAACTTGCTAAGAAGATAGCAGAAGATCAAATTGCTGAGAAAGTTGCTGAGAAGAAAAGATTGAAAGAAATGGAGGTTGCAAGATTTTTGGATGCTAAAAGATTGGATAAAATGGAAGATTTTGTTGAAGATCCACTTTCCAATGTTCAACCTACAGTTCTTAGAGAGAAGACTCCAGAGTTTAGTTATGTTCCTACTGAAGATGATATTGAATTCTTGATTGCTAATAATCCAGAAATCAAGAAAAAGGCAATTGACCTGATAGCTGATGCATCCTTAACGAGGAACAAAGAACGCTCGTTGAAGGATTTCATTATAATGAAGAACAATCAAGCACTTGAAGATGTGATTAGTACAGTCAAAAAGGGTCAAAAGAAATCAAGACAACCTTCCAAGAGACAAATTCTTTCATATATGAAGACTTATTGTTGTCATGTTGGTAGTTGGAAGATGCATCCATTCAAAGGAATGTCTGATGATCAAATTGAAAAAGCTTACTACAGAACTCAAAAACATGATAAAGCTTTTATTCCAATGGGTTCAAGAAGAAGCAAAAGGGTTCCTAGATTGAGGAGAAAGGCCAAAGTAAGAGATTCTCAAACTGTTAAGAAGAATAAGGTTGATGAAGATCAAACAATGTCTACTGAGAAGGAAGTTCCTACTGAGAAACTTACTGAAGATCAATTAACTGGAATGATTGTGATTGAAGAAAGAGATTTTTATCCAGAACCACTGCAAGTTCGACATCCTATTATTGATTGGGAAGTTTTCACTGCTAGAAATTTTGCTCCATCATGGAAGATCACAAGGCTAGGTGCTGCAACTTCATCATTCATGACATTTGAAGATCTTATTAAAGCTTTTGACAGAGATGACCTTAATACACTATGGAGATTAGTTCAAGAAAGGTTTAATGCACAAGATCTCAAAGATACAAAGGAGATGCAGTTATGGGTGAATCTTAGAAGGCTCTATGAACCAAATGTTGATGATGACTTCTGGAAAACCTTATTCACAAGTTTTGGTACTAAATGGTTTTACTATGATTCATGTGAAGTTCATCATGTCTCTACAACAAATGGAGAAGACTTTTTCATGCTTGCTGAGAAAGAATATCCACTTAGAGTTGGAGCTCTTACAGTGATGTTAACCTTACCAATAAGAGTTAATGAAGACAATGAAAAGGTCAGAGCATTGTTACAAAGACTTCAAGATCAATGTTCAAGAGCCATACAGAAGTTAAGAAAGAAGTGAAGTGTTTGATTGAATTCCCCAAATCCTTGAAGATAATGCATATTGAAGAAACTTATTGATTTATAGAGAAATCATAAGTTTAGGGGAGGATTGTTGGGAATAATCCGTTACTACAGATAGTATGTGGTTTACACTGCTTGTTTTAACACTAGCAGTGGAAACGTATTCCCACTGCCAGTTCATTATTACCACTGCTATCAGTTTAAGTTTAGCTTAACGCGTCTAGATAAGTATAGAATAGATCTTGTGTATATTCTATTATGTTAGCTTTATACTTATCTTGTAAAGGACTCTTTGTTGTATAAAAGGAGTGTTGGAATCACTCCTAAACCTTATTCAAGTGTTAGTGACTCATATATAATAGTTAGCTTAATATGGCCTTTATGTTAGTATTTAGCCTTAGGCTTATGTAGAAGGCCCATAAGCCTAGGCCTAGTCCAATAAGGAAAAGGATGGGAACTAGGAGTGTTGCCCTAGCTTCCCTCCTATAAATACCATGTAATAACCCTCACTTGAGGGTTGGTTATTCAATTCATTTCTCTTTCACTATAGCTACGCATAACCGTCCTTAGTATTCATACGCATAGTGTTTGGTTTGTGTCTTGTTCATCCGATCTTTCTCTCTATCTCTTTCTATTATGCTTGTGTTGTAAACTTAGTGACCTAATAGTGGTATCAATCGCCAAATAGTTGGGTGAATCGTTATTGTTTTTGAAGTGGGTTTTGGTCCTACGCGTAAAACAACGGTTCGAACTTTGGCTCGCTTAAAAACTGATTTTTTACACTTTTTAATCCAATATTCTTGTACTTTCAACGTTTTAAGGTGTTAAAATAATCGTTTTTGGCAAAAAGTTTCAAACTTTACGCGTGGATCATCATTTTTAAGCTAGTTTTTGTACGAGGGTTTCGTTCTACGCGTAACTGTTTTAGACGCTTTGGATCATCAAGTTTCACACTTTTGTGTTATTTTGGTGATATTGAAGCTATTTCATCACAAAAATCTGGTTTAGAAACATCTTTGGGCAAAAGTCACTTTACGAGTAGAACTACGCGTATCAAAACCCTAATTCTACGCGTAACTTGCTTCTTGGTTTGATCGTCAGTTTCGTGGTTTACTCTGTGTTTTCTTGCTTGGATAAGCCTGAAAATACGTCGATCAAAATTATGCACAAACTTATGGTCCTTTACCTTCCATCAGTGAAGTAAACTCAAAACCTGAAAATCGCAAAATTCTTAGATATTTTGACCTTTTCATGGCTGACCTCAAAACTTTACAACATGAGATAGAATATTATTCTGAAATCAAAGTTCAACATTTTCAATCACCTCTGGCGCGAGAACAAAGAGACATTTTTAGAAAAAGCTTTTACCAAATGTTAAAAATTTGAAAAATTGTGCATTGTCTTGGGAACGGGACTTTCATAAGGAACTTGGATTGATGAAGGCCGTTTTTGAGAAAACAGAAACATCTATTTCTAATACTAAATTTAAAAAGAAAATGTTGAGAAAAGATTTTGATCGACTCTTGGAAGATGTCATCTGTGCTGATGTCCATAATGTTGTGTTATTGAATTCTTTGTCATATGCATCTGATTATATCTCTGTTGATACTGTTGATTCTGTGGTGTTGAGAACACGATAATGTGCTTCAGATCGAGTCTTTAAAGTTGATAATGAACGATTGTCAAACGAGCTTTCTAATGCAAAACGTCGTCTTAATTGGTGTCAAAAGATATTCACGATCAACAACTTGCTTATCAAAACAAAATCGCCCAGTTGCGTGAAAAATCTTCTGATCCAAAAATTGAGCAACTGGATGATCAAAACGTGTCTTTTAAATGTCAAATCTCAAAATATGAACAAGAAATTGCAAAAGTTAAAAAGGAATATGGTATCATATTTGATTTACTTAAACAAACTCGTGATGAAGCATCTAACGAACTTGATCATTATCTTGCACACACTAAAGAAGTTATGCATTTTGCTGGAAATCTTCGGTTTGAAAATCAAGATCTGATTCACACTATCTTTAAGTTAAGAGAAATGTTAGGAAAGTATGAACAACTTCCGCCTACCGTGATTAAGAGAATAGCACCAGTAACACTTAGTAATCGTGAACCTAGAATCCCTACTGCCAAATCACAAGTTGCTAACGTGCTTCCTTCTACTGAAACAGGAATAGTTGCCTCTTTTCCAAACATCCGCACTTCACGCCTAGAGCAATACAAGGAAGAATAGGAAGTTGCGACCTAAGAAAATAACAATAAAGAATGCTGAAGTAGAAGAACACCCTAGGACTATGAATAAGACTCACGTTGCTTCCACTATAAATATTGCATCCGAAATGTAATAGAAATAGTGATGTAACGAATGCTAAACCGTTAAGTACCTTTGATATTCAGTTTGATGCACCTTGTGTTATTTGTTGTAAAAGTATGAATTCTGATTGTCATGACAAATGTGTTGCTAAAGCTATCATCTCTCGTTTACGGAATCCTAAGAATCGGAATACCTCTAGGCCCACTAATCTTTCTAAGTCTCAGCTTGCTAAACCGCCCTCTTTAGATTCTAGGAAACGCATTGATGTCCCTGTAGCTCCAGTTTCACCTCCTAGGAATGTAGTATCGCCTAGTGCATTCACTAAGACTAAAGAAAATACTAGTTGGAGATGGCAAAAATGGATATATAACACACTAGGATTTAAATGGATGCCTAAAGTTATTGATGTGTGTATGTCTACTATAACTGCTCCGGAACCCTCTAACATTTCGGGTTCCACATCTACTTCTATTCCATCTGTGTTGTTGATGGCGGATGTTCCCGACACATGACAGGAAACCTTAAACTGTTATCAAACTTTATTGCAAAGTTCATTGGCACTGTCAGATTCGGGAATGATCACTTCGCAGCTATCATGGGCTACGGAGACTATATCAATGGGAACATCGAAATTAGCAGGGTTTATTATGTGGAAGGCCTCGGTCACAATTTGTTTTCAGTAGGTCAGTTCTGTGATGGAGATTTGGAGGTTGCTTTCAGGGAGAAATCTTGTTTCATTCGTGATTTACAAGGAAACGACCTTATATCCGCTCGCGTAATTCTAGTCTTTACACTATCTCTATGCAAGACATGGTTGCTTCATCTCCCATCCGCTTACTTTCAAAGGCAACATCAACAAAATCCTGGCTATGGCACCGTCGTCTCTCACATTTAAACTTTCAAACTATAACCAATCTTGCTCGACACAAACTAGTTGAAGGACTCCCACGATTCCGTTATTCTAAAGATCACCTTTGCTCAGCTTGTGAACAAGGGAAAAGTACTCGTGCTCATTTTCCTTCAAAGGTGGAACACGCTCTCAAAGATGTGCTTCACCTTCTTCACATGGATTTGTGTGGCCCGATGCGTGTGCAAACGATCAATGGAAAACGCTACATCTTAGTAATTGTTGATGACTATTCACACTGGACTTGGGTCTACTTTCTTCGAAGCAAAGACCAAGCTCCACAGATGATCATCACCTTTATCACGAAAATACGTGTTCAAAACACCGCCGACAAAGGAACTGAATTTGTTAACACAGCTCTTGTGAATTTTATGAGAAAGTGGAATTCAACATCGACATCTATTGCACGCACACCATAACAAAACGGAGTTGTTGAAAGACGAAACCGAACGTTAGTGGAAGCTGCAAGAACAATGTTAATCAATGCTAAACTCCTAGATTACTTGTGGGCAGAAGCTGTATCTACTGCATGCTATACTCAAAACCGTTCTGTGATTACAAAACGTCACAACAAAACACCTTTCGAGCTTGTCCACAACCGAAAACCGAATCTCAAACACTTTCATGTATTTGGATCTCTTTGCTATCCGAATAATGATCGTGATGACTTTGGAAAGCTCAAAGCCAAAGCTGACATTGGAGTCTTTATTGGATATTGTGATAATTCAAAAGGTTTCCGAATCTGGAATCGTCGAACAAAGGCGGTTATGGAAACGATTCATGCTCATTTTGATGAAATCACGTAAATGGCTTCTGAGTATAACAGCTTGGAACCCGGTCACAACCGCTTAAACTTCCCCAAACCCCATCATCACCGATACAAGCCCTCGCTTACTCACAACAAATGGAAAGACTATTTGCTCATCTGTTCAGGATCGATATTGATGAACGTGATCCAGGTGTATCCGATGTTTCCGCTGCTCAACCTGATAATACTCTTATACCTGATACACTGCTACAACAACTACTGTTGAAGAAGCACAACCAGTTGACTCTACAACAACAGTTGAACAAACTGCTTCCAACGACGCAGAACCAGCTGATGATGTTCTTAATGAAGTACCCCCACCTGCAGATTTTGATCCAAATGCGTTCTTTAACCCATTCGCCAATGAAACTGCTGCACTCGACGCTATGAATCATCGACAAGCCATTTGAATCCTCAGAATCTGCACAATGTATACCAACATCAACCCTCTACACATCGATGGACAAAAGACCATCATCTGGAAAATATTATTGGCAACCCGAATCAACCAGTCGTTACGAGACAACGCCTTTCACACGACGGTGAACATTGCATTTATGCACTCACCGCTCGCCAAACTAAACCCAAAACATTAAGGATGCCATGACAAAAGATAACTAGATTGAATCCATGCAAGAAGAACTCAACCAATTCAAACATCTTGAAGTATGGGAACGGGTTGAAAGACCATCAGGGGTCTACGTCATTGGTCTAAAATGGATTTGGAAGAACAAATTGATGTCTGAAGGGAATGTCATCGAAACAAGTCACGCCTGGTGGCTAAGGGTTATCGACAGGAAGAGGGTATTGACTTTGAAGAATCATTTGCTCCGGTTGCTCGTCTTGAGGTCGTTCGATATTTCTGCGTTCGCAACTCATATGAACATAACGGTCTTTTAGATGGACGTCAAAATGCTTCGAATGGTCAACTGAAAGAAATAGTTTATGTCAGCCAGCCGAAGGATTCGTTGATCCCGAACCATGTCTACAAACTGAACAAAGCTCTGTATGGTCTCAAACAAGCTCCTCGGGCGTGGTATGATAAGCTATCATCTTTCCTCATCGCCAATAATTTTACCAAAGGTTTGGTCGACCCAACTCTTTTCATACAATATCACGGGGAACATATTTTAATTGTTCAAATTTACGTGGATGACATCATTTTTGGGTCAACACATAAAAGGTACTCAATCGCTTTTGCAAAACTAATGAAGAAACATTTTGAAATGTCAATGATGGGTGAACTTACGTTCTTTCTAGGACTGCAAGTTCATCAATCACCCCGTGGTATTTTCTTGAGTCAGTCCAAATATGCCCTTGAAATTCTGAACAAATTTGGAATGCAAAACTATGACACCTACGCCACACCAATGGCTCATACCAAGAAGCTAGACGCTAATTTACATGGGAAATTGGTGGACCCTACCAAATACCGTAGTATCATTGGGTCTCTCATGTATCTAACAGCTAGCAGGCCTGACATTGTATTTGCCGTATATCTTTGCTCCCGTTATCAGTCGAGACCAACTGAAACCCACCTCTCTGAGGCTAAAAGAATCCTCCGATACATCAAGGGAACCATTAATTTGGGGATATGGTATCCGAAGGATTCTGGTTTTAAACTAATCGCTTTTTCAGGCGCTGACCACGCAGGATGCTTAGATTCACGAAAAAGTACTTCAGGAGCTCTACAATTTCTTGGTGACAAACTGGTGTCATGGCAATCGAAGAAGCAGGACTGTACATCGCTGTCCTCAACCGAAGCAGAATATGTAGCCATGTCGGCGTGTTGTGCTCAAGTCATTTGGATGAGAACACAACTCTGTTGGATCGATGTACTCTAACCAAACTAACTTAAATAGCTTGTTTAAGGTTTAACAACCTTGGATAAATCCTAAGTTATTAACAAATAAACACTGAACAAACTCTATTAAGTATGCGGAATTTACTTAACAAAGCTAAGAAGAATAACTTTTATTATTAACTCTAAATCTGCTTATTATGCAGATACTTTAACAACTCTAAGAATATCGAACTTCTCTAAAACTCTAAATAATGACTTATGAACTCGTACGTCTAATGCCAATCTAGGGGTCCTTTTATAGGCTCAAGGATAACCCTAGTCGGTTTACAAATTGTATCCTTGTACGACAAGTAATCTCATACAGAATATTCTAGAGTTACAATACTTTCTATAAACGAATATAACAGTTCTTTGTTCTTGCAGTACTTTGACTTTCATGTGCAGTACTTTGACTTTATCTTTAGCAGTACTTTGACTCTTTTCCAGTACTTTGTAGTTTACAGTACTTAATCAATCTTCAGTACTTTTTCAATCTTCAGCATTTTCATATCCCAACAATCCTCCCCTAACTTGAATTCTACTAGCTTGAATTCAAGTTCCTTTGTGAATTTATCTTTAACAGCTTTATCTTTAAGGACAGATTGTTTCTTAGTCTTTGGATTGTATCTCTGTAGTGTCTGTGCTTGTCAAAGTATCTCTAGAATTATTCTTTTACAGCATCATCCAGCAAGCTCCATCTTTTCAGCAACACAGCAACATATGACAATTTGTACATTAACTCAATTTAAGTTGCATACTATTCTCATCACTTCCAGGTGTGTTAACTCCTGTGAGAGGTGAATCATTGAAAATTTAATGGATTTAGATCTCTTTACCAAAGCCATTAACTCTGGAGTAGCCAAATGTTTTGGTGTGTAAGACCATGGTACATTGATAACCATATGATTTTTAGCAAATCATCAGCTATCAACAGATTTGAGTTGTCTTTACCAAAAGTTGTACCCTTCTGGACTAGTTAGTTCTTTTATCTAATGGTGAACTAATTACCAATAATGGTTTTTCCACAACCTTTACCACAAGCCATTTTCTTGTGGGCTAGCCAACTCTTCACATTAACTGATATGGTGAGTTGATTACCATACAACTTATTAGCAAGTTGTCAACTAAAAACGGATTTGAAATATCTTTACCAGAGCCGTTTGCTCATGGATTAGCCAATCCTTTTGTAACCATGGTGGATTGATGACCTATTGATGTTGTCATCTCAAAAACCATTTATTTTATTCAACCTTTGTTTCAAAATATTTGTTACTTAACAAAAGGTTTCTTTCAAAAATCACTTAACTGGTTAAAAAGTTGCAAGCAGTACTTTGATGAAAGTACTGTTTGATCAGCAGTACTTTGAATAAAGTACTGATTTATCAAAAATAATTTATTCAAATACGATTCATACCAGTCAGTCATCCTCATCAGCAATAGTAGTCCAGTTGATAAATAAATTGATAACCATGCAAGCAATTTCATTATCCTCTTCTACTTCCATTCCATGCTCTAGCATCCTTCTCATAAGTTCAACAGAAGAGGGTATCTTCTATTTTCAAACATGTGTATCATTGTACCATTTTCCAGTTCTAAAACATGAACACCAGACTCTTCAAAGAATCTCCAGAAGACAATTTCCCAATTCTCTTGATTCTTCCAAATATCATCAGTGCTCTCTTCTTCAGTTTCCCATGCAGTTGTGAGATCTCCAAGTAAAACTAAACCAATCCCTTCTAATGGATTATGTTCAAAGTAAGCTTTCACCACATGATATAAATAGAATAGATCCACTCTATCTATAATGTGCAATACATCCCATAGCCTATTGAATACTCTGAAACTCTCATCTTCTTTATGAAATATCAGATAATCTCCTTCTTTGGATTTCACAACTTCAAAAGCACTAATCTGAGATCTGTTCATCTTCATGTTAGTATCTTCTTTGGAATATTCAAAATCTACTATTCTGAGATAATTTCTTAGTTCATCCCTAGTCTCAGATCTTAACTCAACTTTTTCTTTCTTTGAGAACTGAACATCTTTAACTTTAGTTTTCCTATTTCTTTTTAAACTCTTCTTCCTTTCTGCTTCAGTCCAAGTAGTTTCTCCTCTAAAATCTTTGATGCCTTCAACATGTTGCTTATAAGCTTCCCTAGCAGCATCATACAATCTTTTCATCTCAAAATAATTAAACCTTTGCAATCCTTTATACCCTTGACTTTTAAGATAAGCCATCATAGCATTTCTGTCTTTAGCTTTATTAGGTCTTCTTGGCATAAATCTAACAGGAGTAGGTGACTGTAATGGTTCAGCAGCTTCAGCATCCAATTCTTCTTGTATTTTCCTAGCTGCTTCTTCATTAATTGCCTCTTCATTAGTAACTTCAGCCACTACTTCAGCATTAAGTTCTTCTTGTACTTTTCTAGCTGCAGCTTCATTCCTAGCAACTTCAATTGCTCTAAGCTCTGCCAAAGTTAGCTTTTTCTTCTTAGTTTCTACCAGAACACCCTTTCCTTTATCTTTAGGATCAATTGTAGGTTGAGAAGCTCTTGGTTGTTCCTCTGCAACTTCAGAAATAGTAACACCACCCCTTGGTTGTGATAAATCTTGCAAAATTACAGCAATGAACTCATCATCACTTGCAGAATGGATGGGTTTGAGTGTAGCTTCCTCTTTTTGTATAACAGTTGAGGGACCAACAACTTCTTCATGTACAGTTGTTGAAGGACCAGCTTCCTCTTCAAAGTTCAACAACCTTGGAGTTAATAATGCTTGCCTGTAGGATCCTTGTTGTTGAAAAGCAGTATTTTGATCTTCAGTACTTTGAACTGGAACTTGAACTTGCTCTTCAGTATCTTGAATGTTCTGTTCTTCAGTCTTTTCATGTTCTTCAGTACCTTCAGGTTCATTCTCCTTAACATCTTCTTTCAAATTCTCTTCTTCTAAATTCCTCCCCAATTGGACAGAAGATTGTTGGTGAACCTTTTGGCGTTTGCTTTTCTTAGACTGCCTTTGCTCTTTCTTCTTTGATTTGACCCAGATACGATGATGTTGAACCAAAGGCCAAACAAAATTCTTTAGCCGTCTAAACTTGAGCTTCAATTTCTTAATCTGCTTAGCTTGAGCCTCAGTAGTCTTTTTCAACTTAACCAACTCCCTTGTCAAAACATAATTATCCAATGTTAATTCTTCAGGGGGTATGGTATGTGAATCATCTCCTTGAAGTGGTGAATGTTCCTCTGATTGAGAAGCAGGAACAGATCTTTGTGGAGATGGAGAAGGTGAAACTGCAACATCTTCTTGAACTTCAGTACTTGGGGAAGCAGTACCTTGTGGAGATGCAGTACCTTCTTGAGATGCAGCTTGTTGAGAAGCAGTACTTGCAGATGCAGTACCTTCAGTAGCTTCATCTTCTTCATCAGCGCGAACAGCCTGAACAACTTCCATCATAGAAGTAGTTAAGGGAGTATCCCTTCCAGTGAATTGATCACTCTTCCTAGCCATAAAGGTGAAAATTTTGGCTTGTTGAACCACAACAGGTAAAAGATCTGTTGGCTTAGGAACATCAAAAAGTTGTTTATTGAGGAAGACTTGAACAAATCTTGGATACATTAGCCATTTGGAACCATGAGTGATGTGAGAAAGCATGCCATCAAGAATGAGCCTTGAGAAATTAAAAACACGATCTGTAGCCAAACCCACAATAGCAGACGCTATATTTAATCCAAATTGCTCCCAAGAAGTACTTTTTGCACTAATACAGTGATGCAACACATGTACTAAAAACTTCCATTGAGGGCAAAAGAGTTGTTTTCTAAATGTTTGTTCATTTAAAGACCCTTCATAACCAATATGTCCAAAAGTATCCCATATCAACTGCTTATCAAACCGAATAGCCCCATCTTCATCATTAAACAACAAGTCTTCTCTAATGGAGGCTTCAGTAATCTTTACAGTTCTTCCAGAAACTGTAGCTCTAATATAAAATTCATCATTCTCCATATTTTCCCCAGCAGTAGCCCAAAATTCTTGAATCCAAGGCTCAATTATATCCGGCTCCACTAAAAGAGCATAACTGATTGGCGATCCAGTAAGATAATCAATGATATCATGAAAAAGTACATTCGCTTCAGTCTTATCTAAATTAGCCACCATATTGTGTTTTGAAACGGTTGGACGATTCGCCATTGTTGAGTATGTGAGCACAATAAGAGATATAATCGAATAATATAGAGGTGATGAGAGAATTATGGAAAAGATTCTAAAGTATCAATATGAGAGGGAAAATCGGAGAGCAGTTATTTATAGGTGAGATTTAAAAAATCACAGCCATAAATACCAAAGTTACCGTTAGAAGTAATTATCCCTTAATATTACCGTTGGAACAGTACGTTAATAAGACAAACAGTACTTTCCACGTATGCAGTACTTTCCCAAGCAGTACTTTCCAAACAGTACTTTCCAAACAGTACTTTCAAAAATAACAGTACTTTTCCAAATTCCTCTGTATAAGCTAAGTACACATAAATATCCTCCCCTCAAGCAATGCACAGGACTATACTAATACTAAATAGTCATCCTCTTAAATGTAGCTCAGTAGTTAATCATGCCAATGCTCACCACCAAGTGATTAAATCTTGAAACATCAAAGCCTTTGGTGAGTAAGTCAGCTACATTATCATCTGTGTGAACCTTAACCACATTAATGAGCCTGTGCTCATAGCAATCTCTAATAAAGTGATGCCTAATCTGTATGTGCTTGGTCTTGGAATGATAAACCGGATTCTTCACAATACAAATGGTACTCTCATTATCAATATTGATAGGAGTATTCTTGAAATTGAACCCATAGTCCAAGAGTTGATTCTGCATCCACAAAACTTGTCCACAACAGCTTGCAGCAGCTACATATTCAGCTTCAGTAGAGGATGTTGCTGCAATTGTTTGTTTCTTACATTGCCAGGAGACTAATCTTCTTCCAAGATATTGGCATCCACCAGTTGTTGATCTTCTATCATAGTTATCACCTGCATAATCACTATCTGAAAAAGCTTCTAAGTGAAAAGGTGACTCTTTTGGATACCACAACCCCAACTTAGGTTGTTGTTTCAAATAACAGAAAATTCTCTTCACTGCATTCATGTGAGAGATCTTTGGTGAGACTTGATATCTTGCACATAAACAAACTGCAAACATGATATCAGGCCTTGATGCAGTGAGATACATAAGAGAGCCAATCATTGATCTGTATAACTTGACTTCAACAGGTTGTCCATCTTCATCTTTGCCCAATGAATTGATAGATTTAATAGGTGTAGTAACAGTCTTCATATCATCAAAATTGAACTTCTTAAGTATGTCTGTAACATACTTGTCTTGACTTATGAAAATTCCTTCCTTTGACTGTTTAACTTGAAGTCCCAAAAAGAATGTTAACTCTCCCATTGAACTCATTTGAAATTCCTTCTGCATCAGCTGCTCAAACTCCTTGACCATGGACTGTTTGGTAGCCCCAAAGATGATATCATCAACATAGACTTGAACTAACATGATATCCTTCTTGTCTCTCTTGATAAACAAAGTCTTGTCAATAGCTCCTCTTCTGTAGCCATGTAGCAATAAGAATGTAGAGAGTCTCTCATACCAAGCTCTAGGTGCCTGATGAAGGCCATAAAGAGCCTTAACCACCTTGTAGACTTTGTTTGGATGTTTAGGATCTTCAAAACCAGGAGGTTGTTTGACATAAACTTCCTCTGTAATCTTGCCATATAAAAAGGCACTTTTGACATCCATCTGGTAAACCTGAAATCCCATATAAGAAGCAAAAGCAAGAAATATTCTAATAGCTTCAATTCTTGCTACAGGAGCAAACACTTCATCATAATCCACTCCTTCTTCTTGTTTGTAGCCTTGTGCTACTAACCTTGCTTTATTCTTGATAACATTACCTCTTTCATCTCTTTTAACCCTGAAAACCCATCTGGTTCCAATAACTCTCTTCCCATCTGGAAGATCACATAAAACCCAAACTTCTTGAAGTTTAAATTGAAGAAGTTCTTCCTGCATAGCTTCAACCCAGCTTTCTTTAGTCAAAGCTTGAGCAATATTCTTGGGTTCTTCTTGAGAGATAAAACAAGTAAACAGACATGTTTGATGGTCCTTATGATTAAGTCTATTTTGTTTATACACAAAGCTAAGTAAAGCATTATGAGGTGATGAAAAAGTCTTAGCTCTGTGTCTTGTCATTACTCCAGAAGTAAAAGGACCAATGATTTGATCAGAAGGATGATTCTTATGAATTCTTAAGCTTGGAGACTGTGGAACTCCATAAGTATCATCCAAATTAGTAACATCAGCATCTTCATTGGAATCTGAGAAAATACCTTCAGCTTCAAACTCATCATCAGTTTCCTCTAATCCAGGAATGGTAGGATCATCCAAATCATCTAAAGTACTGTCAACTGGTGCAGCAGTACTTTGTTCGAAAGTACTGTCCAAAGTACTGTGAGAGTACTCTGCAGTCTTGTTCTTCTTCTTTGCCTCTTCATAAGCTCTTCTTTGTTCATCAGTGTAAGCATGTGCTAAAACATCTTGAAGAAGCATCTGATTAAGTTCCTCTTGAATAGATTGATCCTCAGCAGACAATGAGGATTGTGGTGCAATAGTACTTTGCTTAGGAGCATCAGTACTTTGCTTTGGAACATCAGTACTTTGCTTTGGACTAACAGGATCTTCATCAGGGACAGCATCAGGTCTAATATTCACTCCATGAACAACATATTGTAAATCTTCTCCATTGTGCACAAGTTGATTTTCTTCTCTAACAGGTACATAGTTCATGGAAGGAGTTAAAACTTCAAGATCAAACATCCAATCAAGACCTTTACCTTTCTCATTAATTTGATCTTCTAAAAACTCAACATGAAGACAATCTTGAACCTTCTTAGTGACTCTATTGTACACTCTAAATCCCTTACTGTTTGTACAATAACCCAATAAATATCCTTCTTCTGACTTGCCATCAAACTTTCCCAAATTATCAATTGTGTTTAAAATAGTGAGAGGGCATCCAAAAGGCTTCATAAAACGAATATTGGGTTTGTTGCCCATCAGCAACTCATAAGGTGTCTTCATCTGTGGTTTGGTGACTGAGACTCTGTTAAGTACATAGCAAGCAGTACTTATAGCTTCAGCCCAGAATTGAATAGGTAGTTGGGAATCTGCTAGCATTGTTCTTGCTGCTTCAATCAAAGTCCTATTCTTCCTCTCTGCAACACCATTCTGCTGTGGTGTTCTTGCAATGCTGAACTCCCTCTTGATTCCTTTGTTTGCACAAAATTCATCCATAAGCTTGTTCTTGAATTCAGTCCCATCGTCACATCTAATACCTCTAACCTTGAGTCTCAATTGGTTTTCAAGTGCTATTATGAGAGTTTGAATAGCATCAAAAGTATCATCCTTAAATCCCAAAAAGAATACCCAACTGAATCTACTGCAATCATTTGTAACAACCAAGCAGTACTTTTTCTTGTTTAAACTTGCCACAGAGACAGGTCCAAACAAATCCATATGTAACAGCTCCAAAGGTTCTCTAATAGTCCTCTCCTCAAGCTTCTTGCATGAAGCTTTGTGTTGTTTACCCTTCTTGCATGCCAAACATGAATGATCATTCTTGTAAGTCTTTGAAGGTAAACCTCTAACTAATTTGCCTTTGACCAGTTTGTTGATATTCTTGAAATTAACATGGCCCAATCTTCTATGCCATTGATGTGCCTCTTCAGTTGTTGCTTTAGCCACCAAACATGTGGCTCTTCCAAAAGAATGTAGACTCTTCATGTCTAAGCTATACACATCATTTGTCCTTGGTACTCTAAGAACTACCAAGTTATCATCAACAGGCTTAAAGTCAGGGGAAAGGATGAGACATTCTGTGTCAGTGAATAACACAGGATGCTTTTTATCACAGATTTGAGAGACTGACAATAAGTTGAACTTAAGCTCCTTCACATATCTAACATTCTCAAAATCAATACGCCCTGCTTTGATAGTTCCTTTTCCAGTAATCCTTCCTCCATTGGGATCATTCCCAAATGCAACTCTTCCTCCACTAATATTTCTAAAATCAGACAGGATCTCTTTGTCTCCTGTCATACTTCCAGAGCAACCACTATCTACAATCAGATGATCTTTAAGCTCCTCTTCTGGGTTGCCCTGCACAAAAAGAAAAGAGTTAGTGATTTTTAGGAACCCAAGCCATTACTGACTTGTGTTCCCCTTGTGGAGTTACAAACTCAAATTCTTTGAGTATGTAATTTCCACTATTTTTCAAAACATGATCCAGAATTATCTTTTGATTTTTAGCATGTGGATTTTCAAAACTTTCTGGTTTTTCAACACAACTCTCTTTCACAAGTTCATTCTCTTTTTCTTGTATCACAAAAACATCTGATTCACTTTTTGTTGAAAGTACTGTTTGTCCCTCAGCAGTACTTTCCCTCTTAACCCATTCTGGTTTAACACGTGGTTCCTGTGATCTAGATCCCCTATGTGAATTATAATACCTTCTAGGTTGATAGTGATGAGATCTCCTAGGGTTCCTATTCCAAAGAGTGTGATCAGTACCTTGTTTTGGCTGAGCAGTACTTTGAGAAAGTACTGGTCTAGAATTAACAGTACTTTGGAAAGTACTGTGAGATACTGAAGGTTTTGAAAAAGGTCTTCTTTGGTGTGGGTATCTATGATCTGGTGAGGAATTTCTGTGATTGACCCTATTTGAGTTATTCCAAACTGGTTTTTGCTCTCTAGGTTTCTGGTTGGCAGACCTGTTCTTTGGAAATTTGCTAAGATATTTTGAGTGATGTTCACAATCCTTGATTAAATGAGTAGGACTAAAACACACAAAACACAGTTTTTGACCCATACTTCCAAAGTGATTTCTTCTATGTCTATGACCAAAACTATTGTGCCTTCTAGGTGAATGATTAAACTTGTTTTGACCAAAGTTATCCCAAAAAGGTTTAGCAGTACTGTTTTGAAAAGGTTTTCCTGAAGGTACTGCTTGTGGAGCAGTACTTTGAGTTGAAGGTACTGCTTGACTTTGAACATTGTTTTCAGTAGTCTCTTTGGGGTTTTCAGACCTAGATTGAGCAACTAGCTTTTTCCTAAACTCTAGACTGTCTACTCCAAAACGAGAAACATCAGGCCTAGGAGGTTGATGACTTCCAGTGGGATGGGGAACTGCATGATAACCATTATCTTTCTTATACTCAGGAGGTGGTTCACTAATTGAATCCTCATTACTAGATGTGTCTACATAATTAATGAGTTCATCATCACTAGTGGTTATATCCTCTAGGTCATCATCAGCTTGATTCTCTTCTATGTTATCAAAGTCCATTCCAAAACCTAAGCCAGTTTTAATATAAGCTTTTCTCTGTTTTTGAACATAAGTAACATGTGACAGACCAGACTCACCCCAAGCAAAGAAACTTAGCTAACAAAGCATCTCTTTCCTTAGTCAGTTTCTCTATTTCAGAAATTTTACAGTTTAATTTCCATTCACTTAGTTTTAACTGATAATCCTGTTGTGCATATTTTTCAGCCCAAGCTACTTCATTATTTTCATGTGTTAAGATTTTAGCTTCCATAGATTCTAAGGTTATTTGGTAACCAGCTACCTCAGACCTAGCCCTAACACAATTATCTCTTTCAATCACATAACTGCCAAGTAATTTGTGATAAAAATCATGACAATTTGAGCATACCTCAGAGATAGGGGTGAACTTGGTGAAGTAGCCACCATTGCAAGTTGAACAGGATCATCTTCACTTTCCAAGCTCCAATCAAATTCTCCTAGACAATCTCTGGATTCCAAATCAGCATGTTCAGGTTCCTCATCAAAAGCAGTGCTCCAGTCCAATTCTTCCACTGACTCTTCAACTACTTCTTCCACTGCTACCATACAATAAGTCACTGGTTCATCATCAAACTCTTCACTCCAGTCAACTTCTGATAACTTCTCTTGAGCAACCAAAGCCTTTGTTTCAGTAATTGGAATTTCTTTGAGCTCTAACTTTGGTTTCTCAGATGTCCTGTTTGCTTGATACTTAGCAAACCTGCACTCCCTTGCAAAGTGTCCAGTCTTTTGACAATTGAAGCATTCAATTTTGGATTTGTCAAAAGTTATTCCCTGTTTTGGTTTGAAATCAATGCTTTTCCTGTCTTCTTCATATACTTCTTAATCCTAGCAGTGATCATAGCAACTTGCCACCTGATATCAATTTCTTCAAGTGCATCTTCTTCAATTTGTGCTAGATCTTCTTCATAAGTGACAGGTAAACTAGCTTGTTGTGCAAAGAAGGAGCACACAACTTCATCTGAGTGCAAAGTAGTAGTTGGTGGGGCTTGCTCAGCATAGGTGGGGGAGGTGTAGACAGCAGTACTTTGAGAAACAGTACTTTGAGGAGAAGCAGTACTTTTGGTTGAAGTACTACCCTTCTTTTCAGATGACAGAAAAGCAATACTGTGTGATTTAGAACTGGTTTGACCATTCATCTCATGCTCATACACCTTTAGTTGATGGTAGAGATCATCAAAGTCCATGACATCCAAACCTGGTTGTCCTCTGATCATTGTAGCAATCACATGCCATGTAGATGGCAAACTCCTTAGAAACTTCAAATTAGCATCCTCAACTCGATACTTCGCCTTGTATAACTCCAACATGTTGAGGAGATTTTGAAACCTATCATATGCAGATCAAGACTCTCTCTTTCACCAACTGTAAAAGTTTCAAATTGTTGCTTCACCAGATTTCTGTGCATCTTCTTAGAAGCTTCATTCCCTCCAAATCGGTCTTGAGAGCGCCCAGTCGCTTAGCATCTTTAGCATCATGAAATTTTAGAAGATGACCATCTGGAATGGCAGATAAGAGAATGTTGAGTGCCTTCTCTTGATTCCTTAAGGTTGTTGCTGGTAAGACTGCCTTAGGTGCTTTGGGTTGTCCAGGAACATCAATAGGTTCTGGAACTTCTTCATTACCATTAACAATTACATTCCATAGAGCTTGGTCTGTAATGGCAATGTACTGCCTCATCTTCATACACCATAGATCATATTCGCCTTTCTTGATGACAGGAATCCTCATTGAGGTGATGGAAGGTTGTGGAACAGAATCAGTCGACATCTTTAGATTTTGTTGTAGTAGGGTTTCTTCCTAGTCAGAGTTTCCACACAAGCTCTGATACCACTTGTTGGATCGATGTACTCTAACCAAACTAACTTAAATAGCTTGTTTAAGGTTTAACAACCTCGGATAAATCCTAAGTTATTAACAAAGAAACACTGAACAAACTCTATTAAGTATGCGGAATTTACTTAACAAAGCTAAGAAGAATAACTTTTATTATTAACTCTAAATCTGCTTATTATGCAGATACTTTAACAACTCTAAGAATATCGAACTTCTCTAAAACTCTAAATAATGACTTATGAACTCGTACGTCTAATGCCAATCTAGGGGTCCTTTTATAGGCTCAAGGATAACCCTAGTCGGTTTACAAATTGTATCCTTGTACGACAAGTAATCTAATACAGAATATTCTAGAGTTACAATACTTTCTATAAACGAATATAACAGTTCTTTGTTCTTGCAATACTTTGACTTTCATGTGCAGTACTTTGACTTTATCTTTAGCAGTACTTTGACTCTTTTCCAAGATACTTGTAGTTTACAGTACTTTATCAATCTTCAGTACTTTGTCAATCTTCAGCATTTTCATATCCCAACAAACTCAAAGACTATGGTTACGTATTTGACAGAATCCCGATGTACTGTGACAATCGGAGTGCAATTGCGATCTCGTGCAACTCAGTTCAACACTCAAAGTCAAAGCACATCGATCTTCGATATCATTTCATCAAGGATCACGTGGAACGGGGTACTGTTGAATTATACTCATGGGTACAGAATACCAATCAAGTGCATCTTCTCACCAAAGCCTTAGCTCCTGCTAGGTTTAATGAGTTGGTCCACCGGATTGGTATGCGTGTTTGACTCAAGAGGAACTGGATGAACTCTTAAAACATTCTTAAAACCAGTCAAACACCAAAACCTCTTTTGTAAATATTTTTTCAAAAACAAAATACAAAAATATAAAATCAGATAAAACTTCAAAAATATTCTTCTATCTATATTTATTTTAACATGGCAAGTACAAATCTTCCGTCAACACTTCATTCTTTCAAAATTCAGTATTTTTCCGATCAAGTGTTGAGGGGGAGAAAGCAAATATTTTCAGTTTCATAAAACCTTGTACTTGCATGTTATCTTATCCCGGTTGTTTCTTTAATAATGGTGGTCATATTTCTGTTTTATGACACTCCTCGGACTAAAATTTATAAACTTTCATTATTTCTTAAGTCGAGGGGGAGTGTCGTCAAAGTTATTTCCAAATATTCTTCGTTTGGTAACCAAAATGGAAGTTAAAAGGCTTTGGATGAAAATGGAAAAGGTGGAGGGACTAAAACTGCCAAAAGCTTAAAAGTTATTTTAATAAAACTCCTCCACCTAACCTAATCTTCACATTTATTACACATATCAAACAAATCCTATGCACAAAAATCTTTCATCAAATCCGGTTATCTGATCTTCAATTTGTAAGTGATTTTGTGTTCTTAACAAGTTTTTAAACAATGGTTTTGAATTTCATGCGAATCCAACGGTTAAAACTTAAGATTTAATGATTTTTGTGTTTTACGCGTAAGTGTTAGAACACATAATCTTGTTTATGTGTTTGAGGTTAAAAGGATTGTGTCAAAACGTTTCTTTTACATCACTAATACCATTCTTACACTCAAAACACACCCAGAATCACGTATTGATTGAATTTGAAAAACTAGGGTTTATGCGTGGGTTTGGGAATTTTAAAATGTGAATGTTTTTGGTCAAAAAGATTGTTGTGTGATGTTGTTATCATGGTGAATTGATGATATCCAGGCTTTAAAACAACCCAGAAACACTAATTGATTGTAAATTAGAAATTAGGGTTTAATGTTCTTCGCGTTTGGGTATTTTTGAATCATTGAGAGTTTGATGTTAAAACTTGGTTATTACACTCACATGACATCTAAAAACCACCAGAAAAACTTTGGTGTAATTCCTGTGGCTAAAATTCTTACGCGTAATCTTGGAACTATTAGGGTTTTGGTTTACGCATAAGTTTCTTTACGCGTAGCTGTTTGATTGAGTGTTTGTGAGTAAATCTAATATACAATGAATGAGGGTGTTAATATTGATGTTGTGATGAATTTATTTCAGGTCTGCTACTCGTAAAAAATCAGAATCAAGGTTGTTAACCATCTACGCATAAGGATCACCTTACGCGTAGCATGTTATGCGTAAGAGAAATCTTACGTGTAGCGTTTACGCGTAAGGTTCTACAAAGGGACTACGCGTATCCTGTGAAGGATATGCGTAAACAGTGACCTCTGCGCATAAGGTCTACTCTTACGAGTAAGCCTTACGCGTAAGGTTTTATATACGCCTACGCGTAAGCTTTACACATAAGGTCCCCTTTTCCTACGCGTAAGTAAGGACCCTACACTTAAGCTTGCGTCTACGCGTATATTTCTCCTGTTTACGCATAAGCTGCCATCTCTACGCCTAAGCCTTGATCAAACCTTCATTATGAATTGTTACGCGTGCATACTTGTAAATAAATAAATCATAACGTCACGAAACCAATAAATGTCACTAATAAGCTTGAACGTTTAATATGTTGTGAAAAATAAGTGATAACATAAACTTTAAAACTTAAAGTTAACTAACTCACGAAAATTTTCTCGACGTCATTGGACTATTGAACAAACAAGTGACTTTGGGCTCGTAACAATCATTGACATATCTCATTCAATAAGTAGACAATAAAACCTTCTATTGACTAACATTATGTCTTTCGATATGTTGGTTCTGTTGGCAAAATGTATTTCAGATCACGACATGGATGCTCAAATGAATGTGGATGCACCAAATGTTCTCACCATTGCTGATATTTTCCCTCATGGTTATCCAATGAAGATTGGAAAGAATAATCTTCGTGTCGACTTTGAAACTCTCACCTGCTCGGAATATTCTTGTCTCATTGTTGTTGACATTCTAAAGAGCCATCCTTATCAGAACATGCTCACCAATTACGCCACGGAGATCTACATTCATCAGTTCTGGAACACAATGCAAAAGATCAAAGGATAGAATGCTGTGACTGTGACTCTCAACCACAAACAAGTCACTATCACACCTGCAGATTTAAGAGCTGTTCTCCTCATTCCTGACATCATACCAACTGAATACTCTGCTGCACCAACTGAAGAGACTGTTCTGCAATTCTTGATTGATATTGGGTACGACGAAGCTTCAGGAGTAATCAATAAGCATTCACACGTGGATCTAAAGAACATTCCTCAGCCTTGGAGAACCCTTTATATCATCATCACAAAATCCGTTTCTGGTCGTGACAGCGGCTATGAGCATCCCAAGCTCGTGGAACTGCAAATATTTTGGGCTCTGATCAACATGAAACACATCGAAATTGAAGCTCTGATATGGGATGACATGATGACATTCCTCAAAAAGCTTGGCTCAAAGATTCCTTATATCAGATATACAAAACTGTTGATCCAAAGAGCACTTGGATATAACCCTGATATCCCCAAGAGAATCAATGATCCCGATAATCTCGACATGTTGACTGAACCCACTCTAACAAATCGATTTAAGGAGTCAACTTCCAAGAAACAAGGTGCTGTGTTGCCAGACCACCTTCTCTCAGATGAACTCAAAAAGCTCAACTCTTACAAAAGGTATCTGAAAGCTGTGCAAAAGAACAAAGTTGGTTTTCTAGATGAAAAATCTTCTGGCACACCTACCAGGAAAACCAGACGAGGGAGTGCAGGCAGTGCCGCAAGCACTGAGAGTCAACGAAAGTTCCCGAAGAGGAATCCTCCAAGCAAAAGGAGAGTTCCTTCTCAAGAAGCTGTTCCTATTCCTATTCCCAAGCCTGAACCACAAAGAAAGTTAACGGACGAGGACTCTGAGGGTACTGAATCAGATGAAGAGATTACCTAATCTGAAACTGCAAAGGATGACACTCCATCAGTACCGAAACCTCCCAGTCCACCGGCAGATACAGGCAAAGGGAAGACTCCAGTGATTGAGCACGAAAAGGATAGTTCAGATGAAGAGCCACTGGACACTGATTACAGGAAAATGTTCAAATTCATTAGACTCCAACACGTCGCAAAAGAATTTGCTAAGGATCAAATGGGTGGCCCCGGGGGTTCAAGTGGTGGAGTTCAACCTACACCAAATCCTGATGCGGTTAATCGACCCGATAAGGGAACTGGTGCCACCACTTTGGAGCAACAACAAAAGCGCGTGGAAGATTCTATTGATTACAACAGTGAAGAACCAGAAACTGAAATGTCCAAGAAAGATAAAGCTGATGAAAAAGCTAAGTCTGGAAATGAAGAAGATATTGAATATGATAAGTTTCTTCTAGATAGTCATGCACGCTCAAAGGAGGAAACTTCTGAGCCACCTAAGGACCCGGAGTCTCCTCATATCTCATCATCATCCGATTCATCTTCTCACTCTTCACCACCACCATCAAAAAGAACAACCAGATCCACATCCAGATCAGTGAAGAAGCCAACTGCATCTTGGATCTCTCATGCAAAGACTCGAATCGTTAAAGATGTCAAGCAGTCGAAGAAAGACATACTCTACAGAAAGCTGAATTTTCTCACGATCGATACGTATCTTCATGACGAGAATGAAAAGATGCAAGCTGAAAGGGAACACGTCGAGAAGTTTATCAGTGGATATTTCCAAAAGGAATTGGAGAAGATAGCAAGAGACACTCACAAATTCCTTCTCGACACCATTCCTAAAGTGACAAGGGAGTTATATTCCAAACTACTTACTCCAAACATCGTTACATTGGTCAAACATACAATGACCAAAGAATCTGATTACTCTGAATTGATTACTAAATTAGTGATGCAAATGTCAAAAAGAGTCGAACCTTCACCGGATGAAGCTAAGTTTTTTGAGACTCTATTAGATTATCAACTCAGGACTTCATGCAAAGAATCAGCAAGTTAACCAAAACGACCAAGAGATGACGATGATAAGGACAAGGATTCTGCACCTAAACATCCAAAGAAATCTAGTGAATCTTCTTCAATGCCACCTCCACCCCGAAGGACCTCACCACCAAGACGATCTCCTCCTCGCTCTTCTACTGAAAAACCTCAGGATTCGTTACCACCCTGACTCAAAACCGGTGATCACATTGAGTATACGGGTGGTGACGATGAGGAAATCCCTGAGCCCCAACAACAACCCATTTCTCCTGACACAGCCAAGAAACCAGAATCCTCCTCTAGGCCAAAGAAAAAGAAGAAGAAGGCGCCTATGACTGACGTCTTATCATGGCTGGATGAGGATGACACTGAATTCGACTGGTTCTCGAAGCTTGTTGATTCTACACCCTACCCACCTGAAGGTCAAGATGTGGTAGAAGGTCGTACATTGGACATGCTAAGTTCTTACAAGAAAAATTTCCGTGTGAAAAAGATGACGAAATCCGAGTTGAAGCGAATCAAGAATGAAGCATTTCAACTGCTAAAAGATAGCTCAGAAAGTGCTATTGAAGTCGAGTATCACCTTGATAATATAGCACGAGCCATGTCTAACAATATGGATTGGCTCAACCCAGAAGCAAACATCGACTTCACTCAACGGGACAATCCTCCATATTACACCGAATGGTCTAAACCTCTACCAACAATTGGCCAACCAGATCAGCCTAGGATTCCATTACGATATTTCTTCAACAAAGATTTGGAATTCCTTCTACACGGTGGCGATGGTTCAAGGAAATACGCTACATCTCTGACACTTCCATTCCCGGCACCATATACTCTAACCAGTATAGCCATCGAGGAAAGAGCTAACCACATGTTCTCCAACAATGTGGAAGAGTATGAACGTGATGCAATGTATGGGATTCACCATTGGCCGAAGCCGAAGAATCTACTACAGTAGCTGCCAGTTCGAAGTCTCAACATGAAGTGTTCAGTACTAAAGCAATCGTGGCCATCAAACATGTTGATCTTTCGTCTAAATGGGACTACACTTTTCTCAAGAATATCGTGGTCAAAAGACAAGACGAAAGGGATTATGCATTCTCTGAAGCGAACTTTGAGAATTTGTCTATCAACGACATTGAAGACATGTACCTTGCCAAAGTACAGGGTCGCATGAGACAATTCTCGACTGAAGTGCAACGTGAATTCATCAAGTCCTTGCTTATCTTCATCAGAAGCATAGTCATCAAAGAACGTGTAGAAGATCTCCAGCTTGCGTTGAATCATATCGCACCCGTGTCAACTTCAATCCACCTCAGCTAGATCTTCCCGACATCAACCAGCTTTCACAATACACACTCATCAGCCAACCATTCGGAGTGGTTTACCTTAGTGAAACACTACGCAACTACTTGATGGCATGTAGAGATCTTCACAAGTTTGGGGATCAAACATTGAAGAAAGTTAGGGATGGATTGGCTTATAGGTTGAAGGATATTCATGAAGTAATTGGGTCACAAAAGCGATGGAATTCTAAGGAAAGACGGGATCTGAAGAGAATCATCACCAAGATTGATGAAAGGTTGTATTGACGGGACTAGTTCAGAACTCTGGAGAGCTTTGTAGGTGATCGTCCCAGGATTGCTCTCGCCGGCTATCAACGTCCAGCTCGCATTCCTGGAAACATTGATGGATTTCCTGGTACCCCTTGAACTACTTCTATTTCATATAATTTGAATGTGTGATTATATATGACGATGGCTTATGCACACATAACAGTGTACAACTCGCTCTTGTAAATAAAGAACCCTGTGGTACGCCTCAGTGCCACAATCCTTATAAAAGGAGCGAAAGCTTCTTACTTTTGAGTAAAACCTATCAAACCTTTCAATTTTCAAAGGTTTTTTGCTCAAAAGAACAAGTACTTCCCCTTATGATTTTCTAACCTCAACCGTTTATATCACTTGTTGAGGGGGAGTATTTGACTTAAAAACTTTGTTCACAAAATGTTCTTTGTGTTATCTTCCCACAAAACTCAAAATAGACATATTTATTCTCAACATTTCTTCAAAAATAACATTTATATGCCATTTGGGGGAGAAAACCATGTGATAAGAAATATATTGTGTAAATGCAAATGAATCTTTGGGCTACAGACTTAACCAACGAATTGACGAGATCTTAACTGTTAGTAACTCGAAAAGACTTGTCCGGGACGGGTAATAATTTCAAGCTAGTTCGCTAGTGATGTAAACGTGTCTCGCAAAGGACTTGTCCGAGTAGAATGTACCATTCGAGAAACTCCTGGTAGACATGATCTTTGACGGGTTTGACAACCTTTCGAGGTTTGTCCACACCTTCAAGATAGTTATTAGAGCTAGTTGTCACCTAAAACTGACAATGCAACTCTTTAACTATTCAACGTAACCGTGTCTCGCGGGGGATTGTCTATCTTGAGTCGATCAATTCAAAAGTGCGCGCTCTTCTCTCACCGTGCGATTGTCTTTAACACTTAAGCACGTGTGGACGGGAGTATTTCGCTAAAAGATAAAACTCTCACAAGGGTAAAAAATGTTTTTCATCCACAAACACTTCGAGAGATTTTCATGAAAATGGTTTTATGGCAATGGAGTTATAAGGTGATTAAGGTTAGGAATAACCGTCCTATGATCCGCCAGAGCCGGATGGATCTACCCAAGGACACTACCAATAGTTAGAATTAGAAGTCCTTAGGTATGATTATAAAAAGGAGAAAATGAGAATCGGAGAAAGAAAGAGTTGAAGAATTAAAAAGAAAAGCAAAGAAAAGGGTGAAAAGAAATAGCCCTCAGATTATTCAACTTAGGGCAGACACCAGGTTCAATTCATATGCTACTGGTTGTCACTTGATGACACCGGTATTGAAGATTAAAAGTCGTCATGGACCCAGTGACGCATGCACTAAACCTTCTTAGCCACTCAAGTTTCTCTCAAAAGAAGCTTGTTTCATTCTAACAGGGAACCCTACGTAAACTATCGGCTTTCTCTTAGAGATTGCTGGTATTGAAGAAGGAGACCCTCTCCCTAGTCTCCGCTCAGGAAAACCAAAACGCACTATTGAGTCTAGAGCCACGAGATTCATCAAAAGATCTCTTAGGTACACTTGACATTTTATCACTTGTCGTTCAACAATAAGAACTTCAGTGATAAATTATCGAGTCCTACACAGATCTTAGCAATCTGTCAAGAACATTTATGAGAGGTTCACATTTGTGATCCTCAGTGATTGAATGGAAACTCCTGCCAGGGTCAACATCAAACAGCCCGACAGAGGTCACTTCGGTAACTCCCGTGGATTACGCTTAGTGTATCAAACGGTCTACATCGTGGTGATGCTTCGGTGTACTTCAGCGACTCATCTGAACCGTAGATGTACTTCGGTACATCGCGTTATCTCACTTGTGGGACTCCGGTTCAGAGAATGGCCTTTGTGAGAATTAGAGTAGTGTTTTCACACTATGCTGTTAACACTCTCGAAGTTCGAACTGTAAGTGCGGTATCCGCTATTACTAACCTTTCTTATGATTACTTCTTATGGAAGCTCTGGAGCGGACTGATCGTGCATATTCTCCACATGCTCATACTAACATCATCACTTATGAAAGTTCTGTCATAATCAAAGGCAACACAAAGTCAGAATGATTTTTCGTCAACAAAGAATCTACAAAGTTTAAAGACTTAAAGAACTTCATCAACTATAATCCAACGTTAAAGAACGTGTGAGCATGTTGGAGAAAGACGTGGAGACACTGTAGAGAAGCGAGCTGACGGATGCACAACAACAACATACTATAACTACCATCACAAAGAACAAAGATCAAAGAACAAAGATGACGTCAAAGCAGAATACTTCAAAGAAACAATTTCTCTACACTGGAGAGATTGTTCGAATCAAGGCAATTCTTCTCACAAGAAAGAAGAATGTCAGAAGACGTCAAAGCTACTATTACATCAGCACCCTCACCGTCAGCATTCATTCATCACCAACACTTAGGGGGAGATTGTTGGAATCACTCCTAAAACTTATTCAAGTGTTAGTGACTCATATGTAATAGTTAGCTTAATATGGCCTTTATGTTAGTATTTAGCCTTAGGCTTATGTAGAAGGCCCATAAGCCTAGGCCTAGTCCAATAAGGAAAAGGATGGGAACTAGGAGTGTTGCCCTAGCTTCCCTCCTATAAATACCATGTAATAACCCTCACTTGAGGGTTGGTTGTTCAATTCATTTCTCTTTCACTATAGCTACGCATAACCGTCCTTAGTATTCATACGCATAGTGTTTCGTTTGTGTCTTGTTCATCCGATCTTTCTCTCTATCTCTTTCTATTATGCTTGTGTTGTAAACTTAGTGACCTAACACAGTATTATAATTACTTCATCTACATCGGTCGAGTAATTACCCCACACCCTTGCGATGTACTCATCTTTAATACACGATACCCCTAGTAAACCCCTCTGAGCCTATCCTTTTCGTGGTTCTCGTGATGTTTTGGTTTTCTGGAATATTAATGAAGAGCATTGTTTACAATCCACCCCCAAATGTACATCCAAATCTCCTTAGCCTACCTTGTATGCACTCACCTTTAGTGCATTATTGTTATCATTACTAAACCCTTAGTTCAAATACCTAGTTACTTGCATGGTTGCTAAGTCGAATGGTTGCTTGCATGATTGCTGATGCAGGTTTTACTGACCAGGTTTTAATATTTATAAAGTCTCGTTATCCCTATGGTCTACCCTAGTGCACTAACGGGCAGTGTACCCGGTCGTGTGTAGTGTAGTAATCGGTAAAGCCGAGGTCGTCCCAAGAGCTATGTGTGTTGGATTATTACTAAGTCTAGGTGTCACAGATTTATAATGGTTTCGATAGGGAATTAATTAATTAAACTACTAAAGCAGAATAAAGCAAATAAAAGGTAAAGGTAAATCAATAGAGGAGAGTGGTGCTAACCTAGTTAATCCTCCTAGCTAGTTATGTCTATGTCTACTTACTTCTAATTACTTCAGGTGGGGTCAAAGTCGAGAGGACAACATTTGGTCAATTCGCCCTAACCTATCAGCAAAGATGCCACCACAGGAGAAGTCAGGTGTCCCCTCATAAGTCCTGTTGTTCCTGGTCCCCTAAGCCAAGTCATTAAGTTCCGCTACATGCTAGATTTATAATAGTGAGTGCCCGGCCGTTAGGAACTTAGACACTCACCCCCTAATTCTTAAGTTCATCCAAATGATAGGTGATTAGTTATTCAAATCGCACAAGTAGAAAGGGTCGTCAGTTGGTTATATCTTACCCTTCCGTCTCAAATCTCACCTAGGGTCAGCTGGTCATATCTCCTAGGCAATTGGCCTCTACCGCCATTTAAAACTACCGAACCAAGGGTGGCTACCAATAAACTATGCATGCATACACTTAGAAATAATTGTACGGAAGTAAAGTAAACGCAAACAAAACAATTAAGGAATCATAACTAGGCCACCACCAAGAGGTGCTTAGCCGCTCATATTAATCATACAAACCAATTCAATATTCAAAGGTACGAAATACATGAATTGAAAGTAAAGAAAATATAAAATGCTAATGCTTATCGTAGGGGAGTGATTTCTCCCTTGGAGACAGCTTTGTATGCTCCTCTAGACCTAACTTGAGCTTTTTCCCACGTTCTCTGGTTGTTGTGTGTGGAATGGGATGATTAGAAATGCTAGAAATCGTGGGGTATTTATAGGCCAAATCTGGGTTACGGCATAACTAATCTAAGAGTTACGCCGTAACCTTCAATTCCTCCGTAATAGCACTAGATATGCTGGTTACGGCGTAACCTTATTAGTGATTACGCCGTAGTCTTCATTAAACTTGGTTACGCCGTAGTTGAGGATGTAGTTACGGCGTAGTTATCAGCGGCGTGGATCCTCATTTGACCTAATGTAGTTACGTTGTAGCTTTTGGAAAGAGTTACGCCGTAACCTTCTGATGAGTTGGTTTTCTGAGTCACGCAATAGTTGCGGCGTAATGTGAGAGAAGAGTTACGCCGTAACTTCTTCAAAATCAGCATACTATGATAAATCTTTAGATAATTCTCCAATTCCGCGTCTCTTTAGCTCCAATGCTCATAATTTACCTGAAAGTGGAAAACAATGTAAAACAAGCGTAAATCCATATAAAGGATATAAATTACAAGCATTATTGACACTTAATAATCAGGACTATTTGATGTTATCAAATATCCCCCCACTTGAACTCTACTTGCCCTCAAGTAGACCTTATTAGAAAGATTCCTAAAAATATATCTCCCAATACCTGGAAAATATAAGTTTACAAATCCCTTATGCTAGAATAAAACAAAGCCGAACACCTCACAAAAGGGGAACAAAACACTCAAATCTCTCAACTATTCTAAGTGTCAATTTCGGGGTGATCACTCAATCGCACAGTCATAGCATGTATTCTATCATAAGCTTGGCGGTTACACAAATATCCACCACTAGAGTTAAGGGATAAACAATTCTCGAAGGCAATATGGGTAGACACGACAAAGGTTAAGGGGTGACTCGTCATTACTAACATGTCACGGCGAAGTAGACAAAATCAATGATACATAACCAAATCCATGGCCAAGACACCAAAGATTGCTCGCTGCATCACCTAGACACGCTTCATGACTAAAGGGTAGGATAAGACATTGGATATATAAATGGTGTAAAATAAAAAACAAGCAGGTAGTCTAAATCTATAACCAGGTCATCACCAGTTATCGTCCGCCCAAAGTTCAAGTTTTGAAGTCAAGAAACCGGATCATTAAATATAAGGTAGATGTGTCATTAGAGGACGTCGTGATGGGCACACTGCCTTTTCTCCAACTGCTGGCATAACTACCAACGCCAATCTTCAAATGTGGCTGAGGTGGCCTCCTCGATACTAAATCTATAAAGCTCATAATATAGTGCTTATAACATCGCACTTTACAATAACTAAATCATAACAATTTTTTTTTCAACATAACAATAATAACTTAAACATAATATCCCCCCACTTGAGATGAACAATGGGAATTCGGGGGTCTTCAATGATCTTCAGGAATGTTGTCGATGAAAGCGTGATTTCCGAACCTTTCCACTCGAACCTTGAACTTAGGCAAATGATGACTTCCCATTCACAAATAAAGACTACAGGGTAGGCTAAGGTGTATAGGTATATCAAAACAATATATATTGGGTTAACAAAATGAAAGGAATGGCTCAGATGGGTGTATCTAGGGGTATCTTGCACTAAAAGAGAGTGCAACAAAAGGGTTTCACATGGGGGTCGAGAAGTCGAGGTGACTAATCGATAGACACACAATGATAGGCTGTTTGGGTGATAATCCTATAATATTGCCTTCTAAAACTGAAAAGTCCAAATACATCGAGCTAACTCAACATACCTCGTCTATGGTCTCTAAATGATGCAAAGGCCAAGTTCTAAAGTTTACAAGCTACCGGCACACTCATAATTTGGTGGATTTGGGGTAAAATATTGGAAACGGATAAGGCTAATCTCACCATATAATATCAAGGGTTGTATGTGCTCGGCTAAGGTCTACTCTAGTTAGGTTAAGAAAAACATGTCAAAATTTTAAAAATGGCATAATTTTTCAAAATAAACTAGAAAAGCGAGGGCAAAATAATGTTCAAGAGATAATTCTACTCCCGTCCCCCCACTTGAATTGTACAAAGTCCCTTTTGTACTAAGCATTTAAATAAAGGTGAAGAGAAAAGTAGAATTAGAGCGAGAACTTCCTTGAAATTTGCTCCATAAAGAAAGAAGGCCCACGAAAAAGAGACGTGCCTTCGTATAAGCATCATGAGCAAACTTCAATCCCTGAAATCACAATAACGACAAGCATAATTCTAAAAATAAAAAATGAAAAACAAACCTAACTTACTTTCGTAGGAATCATGGTTGCATTTAGCATATGCAACAAGCCTTTTAAACCACTTGGTGTCCTAAGTGGACGAGTGAAGTCTCGTGAGGGTTTACAGGGAACACACCCATAAAGTTCATTTAAAATACTAATACAATGTTATTGTGTTTTAAAATGAAAGAATTAAAGTAGAGGAAGGTTACGTCGTAACTCTTTTAAGGGAGTTACGCCGTAACTAGCAAAACCTGACATAAGCTGCAAAGCGAGTGGTTACGGCGTAACCACATAGATGGTATTAAGCCGTAGTTAGTAATGCGTCAAGAATTCTGCTGCTAAAAAGTAGGTTATGGCCTAATCACATAAATGAGTTACGCCGTAACTCTGATCAGATTAGCAACTGCAGTAGTAATTACTTCCTCGTTTCCTGCAAAAATAGCTAGAAAACACAAAACCCTACAGAAATGGAAATAAAACAAAAGAAATGGATAATTCGGGTTGTCTCCCGAAAGAGCACTTTTCTTTATTTACGAGTCTTTAAGTTAGACTCAGAGCCGCGGGGCTACCAGTGCTTGTTGGTCATTTCGTGGATATGGCAATCTCCACGGTGGATCCAACTTACCAAATTCTTATCCCGTTTGTAGTCATCCCCTAATTCTAAACAGCCCGAGTAGAAACTCTTGATTTTCTGGTAAGGATGGTCAATACCTTTATCTTTGTCTTCCTCACTGATATCGAGCAGTGGTTGGGCTTGGCTTAACTGCTTCTTGGTCCAATTTTTAAAGTTCTTGATCGTTCTCGGCATTTTGAAAATAGTCTTATTATCGTTTACCTTCAGCCATACTAACCCTTCTTTTTCATTTTTATCTAACCCCGACATTTCTTGAAAAGGTTTTCCTAAAATTACTCCCGTAAGTCCATCTTCCACAAATTCGCTTACGTCGTCTAAAACCATAAATTCCACCAAAAATGAATGAGTTTCAACGAAGACATGGATGTTAGTTGCAAACCCAAGAAAGTTATTTCCCTTATATTCTAATTCTTTCTTCATAACTCAGTTGTAGCATTCTTTCGACATGATGTTGACTGGGGAAGTAGTGTCAATAAATGGGTGGAAGTCGATGAACCGGATTTTGCATGAGATCTTGAGATAATAGGGGTTTCTATGATGTATGCGGGTTCCTACCTCATGAAATCTAGGATGATTGGTTTGCGAAAAAGCCTTAACAGAGTTATCTTGCCAATGGGTCATCTCGACGTCACTTGAGAGATCTTCAACACTTAATCCTAATTTATCCTCTTCCTCAAAGTTGACGAAAACATCAAAATCTCTTCCCGAATCAACCTCGCCAGGATCTGGGGGGTCGCTAAGAAATTCTTCTAAAGCGTCACCAAAACTGCCTTTTGGGTCAATTGCACATACCTATTCCGGGGTAGACAAGTGTTCATTAGGTCTGAACGTTGCAATTTCTCCATTAGCTTCAAGAGTTAACTTTCCAGCAAAGACATCCACCTTAGTATGGGCAGTGGCAAGCATATGCCTACCTAAAATGACAGGTATTCTGTTGTCTTCCGGAATGTCAAGAATCACAAAATCTACTGGGAAAAGAAATTTCTTAATTTTTACCAACACATTTTCAACGATGCCCAACGGCGATTGCATAGATTGATCTGCCATTTCAATTTTTATCTTTGCCGGCTTTAGGTCACCAATCCCCATACGCAAAAACATCGAACGAGACATTATACTAATACTAGCTCCAAGATCAGCTAGGGCATTACACATGTTTAGACTCCCGATCAAGCAAGGGAGAGTGAAACACCCTGAATCTTTTTCCTTTTGTGGTAGCTCATTTCTCAAAACTGCTGAACATCTTTCGTTGAGGTGAATTGTCTCGTCATTGCTTAATTCCTGCGAAATATCATCATGATTAGTTTTAATAGAATTATTGATCGGGAAATTTACCGGTAAAGCTTTGTCCAGAAGTGACTGTCTTTCCATGTTGATTCGTTGCTTAACTTTTTCCGAAAAGGTCATGGGTTCTTCAAGGATAGTTTCTATAGTGTGGACAACTTCCTCCTCTCGAGCTGCTAGGTAATCAGAGATGGCTTCTGAATACGAGCTAACACTCTTCTCCAATCTATTAATCCTATCATCGTGTGTCACACCCCCAAATTACCTGTTTTGCAGCGGAATGGAATTCCTGGGGGATGACTGTCATAGCACTACAATCACAGTTATATTGAACGACCTAAAGTGTCGTTTGAAAAGCACATCGTTTGATATAATAAAACATTAAGAATTTACAAAAGATAGGTCCCAAAAAGATAGTCATCATTTGCGGAAATAAGTTTGTTACAATTCAAACTATGTTTTAAAGTGCATAAAATCCATGTGAGACGCGTCGTCACCGCGACTCTATGATAAGTCCTTATGCATGCCATGAAGTATGTGCCTTAGATACCTGAAAATACATCGCTAAAAGTGTCAGCACAAAGGTTGAGTAAGTTCATAGAGTTTATGAAAATGTTTATTACGACCAACACAAGTATAAGATATGTATGACAAATATGTCACATAAAAATGTTACAATTGCTAAGCACATGAAACCGAAGCTAGACTGATCATGATGTTCGCACCAACAGAGTGTTTTGCCAAACAACTCAAATTCTGACATGAAATGAAATGCATCCGTTTGACTAGTTGGGACCACCAACCCGGATGGAGGAGTCACCCTCAATAGATCTATTCACTCACCCTCGCTTCTTCAGGAATTAACGGTTCATGATTATGAAATGGCGACATTCAATTGGCAATGAGGTAACTTAAGCAATGTAAATGAATTTGAATATACTTGGGCTCGTAATAAAATGATGTGCAATGTATTCTCCCCCGTAGGTTTGAAATAATGTATAAACTTGAATAAATCGAGGCTATGAAAACTCACTTGGTACAATGATGCGATGGCAAAAGTGGATACACTGAAATGAGGCGCAACCTCTAACCGTGACCTATTATGAATGATGTGTTCTATAATAAGTTATGATGTAATGTTATGCATGCAACTCGTATGATATTTATACCACTTGTGAATTTTTGAAAATAAAGTTTATCGTCGAAAAATAAGTTTATAACGTATTGTCAAGTTATAAATTACTTTACAAGTATTTTCGTTGAAATGATATCCTACGATAATCATTTAGTGATTTATTAAGAAATCATAGTTTTTCGTCGTAAGATGATATAATTTGACAATTCATGAAAGTGACTAAATGGCATCGAAAAGCTAGTCGTAAAATAGTGAATATCGAGTGTTAGGAAACAAACTCAATGTTTTTGGAAAACTTGTAGCATTATCTCGAAGTCTTAGCATTTGAATTTTCATCATAGAGGTCTCGATCATGGAGAAAAACATAGGTAAAGTAGGGTACTTGTACCAAAAATATTGTTTAAGGGTAGTTTTCGGCAAAGTTTGAGTGACCGTATTTTATTTGTTACAACTCCGTTTGACGAACGGTTGAACATTTTGGAAAATAGGCTAGGTGAACTTACTTTTACTAGAAGACATCATTTTTTAAAAAGTATTCTAACAATGTTAAAAACGACTCCCAACATGGTCCTTAGTGGCAACTAGTTTTTGTCTAATAGGAAAAATATATAAGTGTTATATACTTGTAATAAAAGTTACGATAACCTTGTTTAAAATGTGAATAACTTAGTCGTTATAAGACCGTTTTCTACGTTTTATATGTCTTTAGCTTCGTGTTAAAGTATACTAATATATTTTTGATAAATCGACTCATTTAGATAATGCTTAAGACTCATTTTTAACCCTTAAAAATCTGGACAGCATGCTGAATTTTCCGGAAAATATAGTTTTCGTCGTTAAACTTGAAAATAGCATAACTTCTTCGTTATAAATCCGTTTTAACCCGTTCAAGCAACCACGTTTTCGTTTTAAAGTATATTTTCTGAATATCTAGCCGAAAATATTTTACAAACTGTCGAAATTTCCAGATTTCACAAAAACCAACAGACCACTATTTAATGTTGTCGAAATTGATTTTTCTCTCGTAATACTTGTTTCAATCACTTCAAATCAATACCAAATCTATTCTAAACCTACCATACACCTTCTTAGGGTGTCATGGGTTCCGAAAAATCATCAAAAATGATATGTTTCAAGGGATTAATTATAGGATGATATATACTAATTATAAGTACTAAAAACATTAAAAGTGGTATAGATACTCATATAACTTGCATGTTTTCTTGTAAAAATGATGAAATAACATAAATATGAATATGAAAGAGTTATGAAGATCATGAAATGCTTACTAGTGTAGTGATGAGGTTATAGCACAAGGTTTTTCCTAATTACCCTAGCTTTCTATTGCAAAACCTTAATTAAGAGTATGCTAGTGTTGTAAAATTACTTGATCCTTGAAAAGTTCTGGTTTTCTTCTTGGTCTACTCCCTTGGCCGGTTTATAAAATGGAATGGGAGAGTGATATCTTTTTTTTAACACCTTATGTTATGTGTATATATGTGTGAATGTTTGTATAATAATAATTGTAGTAAAAAATATCTAATCTACTCTTGTGTATGTGTAGTCTAGTTAAAGGATTTTTATGTCAAAATTTGATGTGTCATCCTCTTGGTCGACAAGAGTAATAAAAAAAATGGAAGTGATGTGTTTTTGTTGTGTAAGTATATAAATGTATAAGATTAGTTGGTAACTTGTAAGTTAAAATAGATATTTGAGGTAGCGTTAGCTAGAAATAAATTTAACAGAACAAAATAAAATATATCAATGTCATAAAAATTGTAAAAATACATTTCTTGCAAAAATTTAGTGAAATAATAATTATCGAGTAGTATTTACGAAAACCGTCGTAATTATATAAATATAACAATTTATATACAAAATAAATTTAAAACACTAGGTAAACTAATATTATAATTTTTATAGTCTTAAAATGAGTATAAAAATATATCAGAATAATTTTTGGAAGTGTCGGATCAAAAGTTCAAAATAAATGATTACGCGATAGCGTTTATTTAATAGGAAATTATACGTTTAATGAAAAATGCAAAACCATGCATGAACTAACATGATGATGATGTTGCTAATGATATGTAGACTAATCCTAGTCTATATGAAATGTCCTTAATGATTGTTCATGAATTCGCAGCTAAACCATTAAGGTTACGCGAATTTGATACTCGTAAACCTAGTTTACGACATATGATGAATAGTGAAGCATGAATAGTGATTTTTCTCCGGGAGTGAATAGTGTTTCATGAATAGTAAAATTTTGAAATACGTTCTCAGAATATCAAAACGACTTCAAAAATGATGAATAGTAACCGATGAATAGTAAATTCCCGACATGAATAGTAAATTTGAGAAATGACCTGAAAGTACGAGTTGTCACATTCGCCCATCCAAAAAGGAATTCAGTCCCTGAATTCAGTCCATGTTGGGTTCTACGGTGTTATCGGTGAATAGGTGAGGATATTTGAGTCGTATCGGGTCTTCCCATGTTTTTCTGAATCGTACCACGCCTTTCCAAGGCGAGACTTTGAACATAAATCTGTTGCAACTTGAAATTCTAATGGTTTGCGACTTATGGAACATATTTCCAATATTTTGCGTCGTATATCGACGTAGCTTTTCTATCTATGTGTTGTTGCTTGTAACTGATTCTTGATCTGTACGATTACTTTGTTGTTTCATGAATGAGTTATGGACTAATGAGTTGGACTTTCCTGATTTTTACCCGTGAATAAGTGATTGACACCTCAACCTTAGAGTGCCTCAAATGGTGCAGTCAATATGTTCATGTAATAACTATTATTGTAAGGCAACTTGTTCAATGATGTATGATTTGTCTAATCATTTCTAGAAAATCACACATGCTTTGAGCATATCTTCTAATGTTGGAATTGTTCTCTCGCTCTGACCATTGAGCTGAGGATAATAGGTGGTACTCATGTCCTAGTAGGTTCCATGGGAATCTTGAAAAAAAGTGTCAGAAGTCTAAGGTGAATCGGCTACCTTATATTAGGTATAATTGAAATTGACACCACGTGTCTCATGAAAAATTCCAAAATGTCAAGTCTGTCAAAAAGGACATTATTGAAAAGAATAGATTATGGGTAACAGTTGTGATTTCTCGTGCTTCTAGTTCTAGCGAATGTCATGTCTTGAGTCTTCCTTGCCTAAGGTGCTTAGTCTCCATTACTAAAATGTTTATTGTTTGATGGTGTCTCTTAATTTCTCTTATCAAAATATTTCCACGCTCTATGTTGTCAAGTCACAAAACCTTAAATATTTAGGTGACGTGGTGTGGTGATTGATTTTCAGGATTTGTTTCAATATTGAAGGCTTCTAAAATAGTTCATCACTGAGATTGTTATCATGCTAGCAAGAAAATAGATATCAGCTCATACTATGTCGAAGAATGTTTGTTCTAATTTCACTTGTAGATGGAGAATCATTGATTGTCCGATATGTTCAGACCTGTTGCATCTCTTGATATGAAAGTGAGGTCATCTGGAATTTCTAGAGAACACAATGCCTTAAAGAAAGTTTACATCGATAATCTTAATTTAACTTAATTTTCCTTTAAGGAAAACTCATTGTAGGGAAGTCCACATATTGTTGAGACCATGTTTAATGGGATGTTCTGCAGTCTTGGTTAGAAGAATTGGTTTATCTCTATAGTGTTACTTAGTGGGTATTTGCTTTGTACAATTTCTTGTAACACGGTCTAGCTGGCACTTTTGAAATGATAGAATTTGGCTTCTAGTCCAAAGATAGTGGTTCAGATTATCTCATGATGTCTTAAGCTTTATGTTGAGTTTTGAATCATCCTACTACCTACTTCTAGTCCTTGTTGGTAGTTCTGAAATCCTTTTATTGTTTTCTTGTTTCGAGGAATCCTTTTCATAGATGGTATGGAAAATCTTTCCTAAAAAGGTCACTGGTAAAATTTCAACTTATCGGTTGAGTGAGTGATGAATGGCGTAGGCATCTATAGAGTGTTAAGAAAAGAGATGTTTATGATCAATTTATCTGATTACAAATCCTTGCTTTTGAGTGAAGATTGTTTTAAGAGATTTGAAATGATGCTTGTTACTTTCATGACATAATTCTTCCTGAATTATACATAGGTGATCAGGCTATGTATAATCAAGGACAAATGATGTGATGCTTGGTTTTGTTAAAATGGTATTATGTTTCTCCGAAGTTTTAGATGGTATTCAACGTTTTGTTTTGTAAGATAATGGCTCAATAATTTTTCAGATTAACATGAAAATCGTTTCGCATGATAGTATTAAATAGTTGATAAAATGACTGAAAATCAATTTATAGGGTGTGTAAAAAAACAGCTTGCTTTAGAATTCTGTGAAGCCATTTTCCCAAGATGGTAGTAAAATAGCATGGAATAAAATGATGTGAAATAATTTTATGAAGTAGTAGCAAAGTAACTTGAAATAAAATTTGTTGAATGGTTTGTAGAATACATGGAAGAACCTCATAGAATGGTAATAGTCTCCTAATTGGTCAAGAATAAAGTTGGCCTAATCCCTAGTAAGATAGTGGTATATTGTTGCGAAGTGATTGAAAATTAGGCAATTGGAATAGGGAATGAAATAAACAAAGGCTGTGAATATCGTGGAGATAATAAATGATAAAGATTACATTAGCTAGAAAGGTACTTATTATCTGTTCCTGTTGGTGGTCTAATCATGTCTCAAGTGTAGGAGCAGTAGGGTGTCTAGCAACAACAGCTTTGAAACTCTCACAGTCCTCAAATCTATAAGATAGTGTAGTTTCTGTAGTCTTAGTGGTAGATGGTAGTGGTGTGTCAAATCATGCACGCTTCCCAAGCGGTAAATCAAATGTATGAGTAGTGTATATGAGATGTGATGGTACGGATGGTGCTCTAGATGATAATGATGATGATGGAAATCCTAGCGGTAAGTTAGGAGATGATGGTGAATGAAATACTACTCTCTTTTGTGTTGTCTCGCGACGTTTCAAAAGTAAAGCTAGAGTATGCACTATTGGACTACTAATAGTGGTATGAGTAGCTGATGATGGTTGTATTACATGAGTAGCAGGTGATCTAAGAATGAGGGTAAGATAATGTACTCTCTTCCTTGCAGTGAGCATCCTAATAGGTCCATTAGGACTAAGTCAATAAGTCCTACCAAATGGTATGATCTGTCCTGACAGAATGATAGAGACTGTCCTGATCTTACGGTGAATCAACGGTGATTGTGGTGGTGTAGGTGCAACTTCGCCCTCCTAAAAGGGTTCAGTCTCCACATCGGATAATATGTGTGGTAAGTTTGGTGTAGAGTCAACTAATGTTAAAATTGTGATAGGGAATGTCAGGGCATTCTCCATGTCAGAGTCTGATGTGAGTATGATGGGATGGGTATCTGAAGGCATCTATGTGACAATCGATGTGAAATGGAAGTAATAACCCGCATAATGTGGGTATAAAACCGCATGTATAGTGATTATGCACTTATGATGAAATGGTGAGATGCCATGATGATGTAGTTATAGTCTAGGGTCAATCATACAACCTAGTTCTCTATAACCGAAGCTCTGATGCCAATCTGTCACATCCCCAAATTACCTGTTTTGCAGCGGAATGGAATTCCTGGGGGATGACTGTCATAGCACCACAATCACAGTTATATTGAACGACCTAAAGTGTCGTTTGAAAAGCACATCGTTTGAAATAATAAAACATTAAGAATTTACAAAAGATATGTCCCAAGAAGATAGTCATCATTTGCGGAAATAAGTTTGTTACAATTCAAACGATGTTTTAAAGTGCATAAAATCCATGTGAGACGCGTCGTCACCGCGACTCTATGATAAGTCCTTATGCATGCCATGAAGTATGTGCCTTAGATACCTGAAAATACATCGCTAAAAGTGTCAACACAAAGGTTGAGTGAGTTCATAGAGTTTATGAAAATGTTTATTACGACCAACACAAGTATAAGATATGTATGACAAATATGTCACATAAAAATGTTACAATTGCTAAGCACATGACACCGAAGCTAGACTGATCATGATGTTCGCCCCAACAGAGTGTTTTGCCAAACAACTCAAATTCTGACATGAAATGAAATGCATCCGTTTGACCAGTTGGGACCACCAACCCGAATGGAGGAGTCACCCTCAATAGCTCTATTCACTCACCCTCGCTTCTTCCGGAATTAACGGTTCATGATTATGAAATGGGGACATTCAATTGGAAATGAGGTAACTTAAGCAATGTAAATGAATTTGAATTTACTTGGGCTCGTAATAAAATGATGTGCAATGTATTCTCCCCCGTAGGTTTGAAATAATGTATAAACTTGAATAAATCGGGGCTATGAAAACTCACTTGGTACAATGATGCGATGGCAAAAGTGGATACACTGAAATGAGGCGCAACCTCTAACCGTGACCTATTATGAATGATATGTTCTATAATAAGTTATGATGTAATGTTATGCATGCAACTTGTATGATATTTATACCACTTGTGAATTTTTGAAAATAAAGTTTATCGTCGAAAAATAAGTTTATAACGTATTGTCAAGTTATAAATTACTTTACAAGTATTTTCGTTGAAATGATATTCTACGATAATCATTTAGTGATTTATTAAGAAATCATAGTTTTTCGTCGCAAGATGATATAATTTGACAATTCATGAAAGTGACTAAATGGCCTCGAAAAGCTAGTCGTAAAATAGTGAATATCGAGTGTTATGAAACAAACTCAATATTTTTGGAAAGCTTGTAGCATTATCTCAAAGTCTTAGCTTTTGAATTTTCATCATACAGGTCTCGATCATGGAGAAAAACATAGGTAAAGTAGGGTACTTGTACCAAAAATATTGTTTAAGGGTAGTTTTCGGCAAAGTTTGAGTGACCGTATTTTATTCGTTACAACTCCGTTTGACGAACGGTTGAACATTTTGGAAAATAGGCTAGGTGAACTTACTTTTACTAGAAGACATTGTTTTCTAAAAAGTATTCTAACAATGTTAAAAACGACTCCCAACATGGTCCTTAGTGGCAACTAGTTTTTGTCTAATAGGAAAAATATAAAAGTGTTATATACTTGTAATAAAAGTTACGATAACCTTGTTTAAAATGTGAATAACTTAGTCGTTATAAGACCGTTTTCTACGTTTTATATGTCCTTAGCTTCGTGTTAAAGTATACTAATATATTTTTGATAAATCGACTCATTTAGATAACGCTTAAGACTCATTTTTAACCATTAAAAATCTGGACAGCATGCTGAATTTTCCGGAAAATATAGTTTTCGTCGTTAAACTTGAAAATAGCATAACTTCTTCGTTATAAATCCGTTTTAACCCGTTCAAGCGACCACGTTTTCGTTTTAAAGTATATTTTCTGAATATCTAGCCCAAAATATTTTACAAACTGTTCAAATTTCCAGATTTCACAAAAACCAACAGACCATTATTTAATGTTGTCGAAATTGATTTTTCTCGCGTAATACTTGTTTCAATCACTTCAAATCAACACCAAATCTAATCTAAACCTACCATACACCTTCTTAGGGTGTCATGGGTTCCTAAACATCATCAAAAATGATATGTTTCAAGGGATTAATTATAGGATGATATATACTAATTATAAGTACTAAAAACATTAAAAGTGATATAGATAATCATATAACTTGCATGTTTTCTTGCAAAAATGATGAAATAACATAAATATGAATATGAAAGAGTTATGAAGATCATGAAATGCTTACTAGTGTAGTGATGAGGTTTATAGAACAAGGTTTTTCCTAATACCCTAGGTTTTTATTGCAAAACCTTAAATAAGAGTATGCTAGTGTTGTAAAATTGCTTGATCCTTGAAAAGTTTTGGTTTTCTTCTTGGTCTTCTCCCTTGGCCGGTTTATAAGATGGAATGGGAGAGTGATATCTTTTTTTTTTACACCTTATGTTATGTGTATGTATGTGTGAGTGTTTGTATAATAATAATTGTAGTAAAAAATATATAATCTACTCTTGTGTATGTGTAGTCTAGTTAAAGGATTTTTATGTCAAAATTTGGTGTGTCATCCTCTTGGTCGACAAGAGTAAAAAAAAAAGGAAGTGATGTGTTTTTGTTGTGTAAGTATATAAATGTATAAGATTAGTTGGTAACTTGTAAGTTAAAATAGATATTTGAGGTAGCGTTAGCTAGAAATAAATTTTAACGGAACAAAATAAAATATATCGATGTCATAAAAATTGTAAAAATGCATTTCTTGCAAAAATTTAGTGAAATAGTAATTATCGAGTAGTATTTACGAAAACCGTCGTAATTTTATAAATATAACAATTTATATACAAAATAAATTTAAAACGCCGGGTAAACTAATATTATAATTTTTATAATCTTAAAATGAGTATAAAAATATATCAGAATAATTTTTGGAAGTGTCGGATCAAAAGTTCAAAATAAATGATTACGCGATGGCGTTTATTTTATAGGAAATTATACGTTTAATGAAAAATGCAAAACCATGAACTAACATGATGATGATGTTGCTAATGATATGTAGACTAATCCTAGTCTATATGAAATGTCCTTATTGATTGTTTATGAATTCGCAGCTAAACCATTAAGGTTACGCGAATTTGATACTCGTAAACCTAGTTTACGACATATGATGAATAGTGAAGCATGAATAGCGATTTTCTCCGGGAATGAATAGTGTTTCATGAATAGTAAAATTTTGAAATACGTTCTTAGAATATCAAAACAACTTCGAAAACGATGAATAGTAACCAATGAATAGTAAATTCCCGAGATGAATAGTAAATTTGAGAAATGACCTGAAAGTACGAGTTGTCACATCGTGAATCTTGAGAGAAGAGATTGTATTATCCACGAATGTTTTCATCAATTTTTCAATCCTATCATCTCGTTCTCTTGATTCCTTGATGTGGTCAAGAATCTTTTTCTCAAGATCGCTCCCGGTTTTGGTCCCAAACAGACTCTTAACCCTTTCAACCCTGCATGCTTCAGCTTCTCTTTCTAACCTTCATTTTTCGAAAATCTCCCCATAATTGTATTCTTGTTTTGTTATTGTCTTCATTACCTTATGATCGAAATTATCTCTCGGTCCATACCCTGTATCCATATGCCACTTGTAGCAATGTTCAGAAATCCGTTGAATACATTCCAGGGCTTGGTCGGGAGTCATGCTAGGAATAGGTCTTGGGGAATCTAGAAGTTCTCGTGTTAACGCATTAATCCCACGATAAAAGACGTAGACGATCTGATGTTTGTTTAAATCATGAGTGGGGCATCGATAGAGTAGCTCATTAAATCTTTCCCATGCTTGGTAAAGCGTTTCTTCTCCAACCTGAACGACTTGATAGATTTTCCCAAAAAGCTTGGCCATTTTTTAAGGAGGGCAAAATTGCTGGACGAACTATTTTCTTAGTTTATCCCATGCTCCTTTACAATCGTTAGGGAGTTTGTTATACCATCTTTTCGTTGTCCCAGTAAGAGTCATAGGAAAAATCCTTGCAGTGACCGAATAGCTCGGGGTACATCTGACATTGAAAAGAGAGGATAAGTGGAGAACTTCTTCAACGTGATCCTGAACGTCCTCTTCTTCATCTCCAGAAAACTTAAGTTCGTGTAAATCTCGAATAATATGATCTGGAATAGAGTATTTTTCAGTATGAGAATCCTGTGTGAAGCTTCGTTGGCAGTTCTCATTTGGTCGCTCCAAATACTGCTCCATAGTTAGGTCATTGATATTATATTCATTGATGACCTCCGGTTTTGCATCAGACTGGTCTGATTCGTAAAATGAGAAGATGTTGTGAATAGGAACTGGAGAGTAAACTTTTCTTATCCGAAATTGCTCCTCCGGGTCGTCGAACGGGGTGGCCAGAAAAGGCCTCGAGCTGCGAGTTTTGTATCCTGACATTTAAGAAAGAAAATTAAAAATAGACTTAATACGAAATCCTAAAATAGCTCCCCGACAGCGGCACCAAAAACTTGATGCAGGTTTTACTGACCAGGTTTTAATATTTATAAAGTCTCGTTATACCTATGGTCTACCCTAGTGCACTAACGGGCAGTGTACCCGGTCGTGTGTAGTGTAGTAATCGGTAAAGCCGAGGTCGTCCCAAGAGCTATGTGTGTTGGATTATTACTAAGTCTAGGTGTCACAGATTTATAATGGTTTCGATAGGGAATTAATTAATTAAACTACTAAAGCAGAATAAAGCAAATAAAAGGTAAAGGTAAATCAATAGAGGAGAGTGGTGCTAACCTAGTTAATCCTCCTAGCTAGTTATGTCTACGTCTACTTACTTCTAATTACTTCAGGTGGGGTCAAAGTCGAGAGGACAGCATTTGGTCAATTCGCCCTAACCTATCAGCAAAGATGCCACCACAGAGAAGTCGGTGTCCCTCATAAGTCTGTTGTTCCGGTCCCCTAAGCCGAGTCATTAAGTTCCGCTACATGCTAGATTTATAATAGTGAGTGCCCGGCCGTTAGGAACTTAGACACTCACCCCCTAATTCTTACGTTCATCCAAACGATAGGTGATCAGTTGGTAAAATCGCACAAGTAGAAAGGGTCGTCAGTTGGTCATATCTTACCCTTCCCGTCTTAGTCCGCTCACCTAGGGTCAGTTGGTCATATCTCCTAGGCAATTAGCCTCTACTGCCATTCAAAACTACCGAACCAAGGGTGGCTACCAATAAACTATGCATGCATACACTTAGAAATAATTGTACGGAAGTAAAGTAAACGCAAATAAAATAATTAAGGAATCATAACTAGGCCAGCACCAAGAGGTTCTTAGCCGCTCATATTAATCATACAAACCAATTCAATATTCAAAGGTACGAAATACATGAATTGAAAGTAAAGAAAATATAAAATGCTAATGCTTACCGTAGGGGAGTGATTTCTCCCTTGGAGACACTCAGCATGCTCTTCTAGACCTCGCTTGAGCTTTTTCCCACGTTCTCTGGTTGTTGTGTGTGGAATGGGATGATTAGAAATGCTGAAAATCGTGAGGTATTTATAGGCCAGATCTGGGTTACGGCGTAACTAATCTAAGAGTTACGCCGTAACCTTTAATTCCTCCGTAATAGCACTAGATCCACCGGTTACAGTAACCTTATTAGTGGTTACGCGTAGTCTTCATTAAACTTGGTTACGCCGTAGTTGAGGATGTAGTTACGGCGTAGTTATCAGTGGCGTGGATCCTCATTTGACCTAATGTAGTTACGTCGTAGCTTTTGGAAAGAGTTACGCTGTAACCTTCTGATGAGTTGGTTTTCTGAGTCACGCAATAGTTACGGCGTAATGTGAGAGAAGAGTTACGTCGTAACTTCTTTAAAATCAGCATACTTTGATAAATCTTTAGATAATTCACCAATTCCGCGTCTCTTTAGCTCCATTTCTCATAATTTACCTGAAAGTGGAAAACAATGAAAAACAAGCGTAAATCCATATAAAGGATATAAATTACAAGCATTATTGGGGGAAATTGACACTTAATAATCAGGATTATTTGATGTTATCAGTTGCTAAAAAAAATGGTTTCTAAGTCGAGTCATATCTTTTGTACACAGTTTTGGGATGATTGGGACTCATGGGTAAAAGTAATATTTTATAGAGTAACGGGAAATAACAATAAATTCAAATTCCCTTTGTCTATGTAATTAAATACTACAAGTGTTTTGATCTTTTCAAATCAGGTCAATTAGTGTTAGAGAAATAAAAACTCAAGTGTAGGGATGCTCTTATAAATCCCTTAGATTTTGATGTTACCATAGAGGATGGTAGAGTAAAAATGTATGCAAAAAAAAAAAAAAAAAAAAAACATACGGGTTATTATCCTACATCTATCTTTATGTTTATGTCTTTAAATTTATGTTTGTTTGTTTGTTTTAAGTTATCTAGAGTTAGTGAGTCGAGTCTTGGCTTAGCAACTCCACGCTTTTCATGCTTGTAACATAAGATTTTTGACTTGCCACCACTAAATTTCGCCTATCCAACAAAACCCTTTGTTTCCCTACCGTAAGCCTAACACAACCCTTGCAAAGACCTCTTAGATATTTGTTCCTATGTGCTTACGCTAAAGCGGTGGAGGTTTGATCTAGTCTCAAGCTTATGGTAATCTATGTACTATGCCAGGTAATGAGTGTTTATCTTCCATTTCCATTTATTATATTTCATATAAACCCGAGAGATGAGAGAATTCAAACACCCCTTGTGAGGTGCTAATATATAATTTTCGTGCTTGTTATGACTATTGCGGTACTTTTACTTGTTATGACTTATTCTAAACCCATGCTTCATGCCCCATAACTTATAAATTGATTGGCCAAAAGCACATTTGCTTGAGGATAAGCAAATACCAAGTGTAGGGATATTTGATAAGGATTTAAAACGTACGGTTTTAGGGGGTCATTTAAGCCCTTAATCGACCACATTTATTTCCATTACTGCTTAATTTCGTTCCTTTTCACTTTTTAGGTCTCTTGAAAGCAAAATGCTGGAATGAAGCACATTTGGACGAAAAGGAGCACATACATGAAGAAAATGGCAAAGTCAATATCGAAGCCACTCAAGCTGCTCAAACAGAACCTGACGGCGTCTCAATCAAAGAGCGACGCAATCCCTCTATAAAGACTTGATCAAAATATGCAATAGACGGCTCAGTGAAAATTTTGCTCACATAACCTGACGGCGTCACGTTGTAAAGAAGGAGGGCGTCACTCAGACTTTTCATCTTAGACGGCCCAGATCCATAATCAAGACGACGTCCCAACTGAAGACTGACGGCGTCACAACTCTAAGGTGACGCCGTCCCATCGATGACTTGGCCAAGACAAAACCCTAATGACGGCGAGCTGACGGCGTCCCATCCAAAAGGTGACGTCGTCGCAAGTGTAAATCTATATATAGAATTCGATTTTTCTGCATTTAAAGAGGTAGACTTTTGGAGAAAAAACCCTAATTCGTTTGTAGTCCGATTTGGACAGTATCTTAGGGTCCCAAACCCTATTTTACACATCAAGATAAGTATTTTAATCCAAAGTATCATTATGTCTTCAATTGATTGTGTGTATGCTTGCTTGTTTACCATGTCTAGCTAAATTCCTTGTGTGTTTGCTTAGAACTATGAAAACTAGTTATTGATTATTGTTAGGTTGTTTCTTATCTTAATTGTAAATTGGCTTAGGAGTGCAACTAGGCATCATTCGTTGTATTTAATGCTTGAGAATGCTTTATGAAAGTGAGGCTTATGAATGAAATAGCTTAAGGGCTAGCCGATTTCGTATGCTAAACCCGAGAGATAACCTCAAAGAACTAGGGACTACGCATACCCTACCAACTTTCGAATACAACGCGTTAAGATAAGGTGTGATAATTCAACCGACCAATAAAAGATAACTAGGGAGTAATAGTATCTAGGTAAACACATTTTTAATCATCATACGAGCACACATAAAATAGACATAGCTACTTCTAGATAACTAGATAATTAGAGAAGTAGAAGTAATCGGTAGAAGTATCACCCCCGAACCAATTGCCCCGAGATTTTTACCTTAGCTTTCTAAAAAAACCAATAAAAAGATTAAAAAAAAAAAAAAAAAATAAAAAAAATCCTCAACCCCCACCTTCTCGTAATATATTTCCTACTAGCATTCCTATTCCACTAGAGAACGATATCAATCCCCGAGGCTTACCCAATACTACACTACAACGATTAGGTTTATTGCCTTGGTAGTTGAAAAACTTGCTCGAAGAAAAGGAAGTTCCTTTGACCCCAAACGCGCTTCGTACGCGCATCAAAATTTCCTAGAGAAAAAGATGTGAGAGGTGTATAAAGCACGCAACACCAAGCAATATTGATCAAAAAGTTTAACAACAAACCAATCAACTAACATCACAGCGGAATTAATCACAAAAACCTGAAAAAATAACAATAACACAATTATAACATCTACTATTACCAAATAGACAAACAAACAATCAAGAACATACTCAATTATCCAAGAATTAAAAAAACCCTGAATTAGGGTTGATACAAGAAACCCTAATTTTGAGACACCTCTAAATAATGACTCAGATCAAACAGATCTAACACAAACTCAATCGATTAACACTTGTTAATCACAACTAAACACCAAGAATACAAAATCCCCCAATTTTAGAAACCCTAAAAAATCAAAAACTTCGATTAACCCCCGATTGAACCTCAAATGGAATAATTCACCACTCATAATCCAATTAACAATACGATCTACAGAGATCTGAACTCAAAATAAAAAATGCCCAAAAATTTTTGAAACCCTAATTTAAAAAAAACTTTTTAAAACTGATTGATCTTTGTATGAAAGTCAACATTTTTTATTCAACCAACCTCCCAACAGTTTTTATTCACAACATCTGCCTATTGTTTCAAATACAATAACAGGTTTTGAGTTCAATTACAATACAAGAATGAAAGAAAACGATTACACAAAGTTTTATCTCAACAGAGAGAAAGAGAAACGAAACACACAGTAAAAACTAATTAGAACTAGACTTTATATAGTGTAGCTTCTAGGGTTTCCAGCTTCATACTTCAGTCTAATCTTTTAGCTCTAGACACGTATAGTCCCTGCAATAATTACCATATGCACACTATATCCAAAATATAACAAAGTAAATATAATGTAGGATATTGGATTTCACATACACATCAAACCATAACACAAAGTAGGCGTATAAGTGGAATTCTAGAGAGAGAAAGTTAGAGGTTTAGGGAACTTTAGTGAGAGAAAGAAAATTCTTATTATGAGCTCCAACTCTCTACCTTGGAAGGTAGAGAGTATTTATAGTCTTACAATAAAACGCCACACAACGGGTGTGGATCAGGCATACAGTGGGTAAAGACCCGTCCGTCCTCCACGGTGTTACTAAACTAAATACTACTTAACATAAAAGTACTATGACTACGAGCTTTCTAACGATTACATATACTTGAGGTGACCGACTCTTTAATACCTGGAATTTCTAATTCCTAACAATCTCCCCATAAGGGAGGTCACCTCAAACATATACTAAAATGACATTGAATACAATCAGATATTACATTAACAATTGATCTTGCATTCTTGATGTAGTACTTTGCTCCAAAGCTCGTAGTCATTGATTCCACTCATTGCATGTTTGGTTAATCCAAGTGGAGGTCTTTATCGATCCACGTGATAATAATGTTGAGCCAGCTTTTGAGATCATCAGCTAATAGAAAATCTCGATACATCCATTGTGGTATAGGTATTATGTGATGTTGTGACTTTCGGACCGACATGCTCACATTCTGGATCATGATATCTTCTCATCGGAGTAGCGGAAGCTTTCGTTGATTCATGATATTGGCGCAGCAGTAAGCGAAGCATGGAGTTAGTATATCAGAGTCATTGATGCACCAATCATGATTTCTTTCGATATGAATGTGTTGTGTGAGCATGCGGCTATGGATTGACCGCTCCATTCCGATCACCGAACGCCGGGTGTACCTGCATAAAATAGTTAGCAATAAAGAGCACGAAAGTGTCTTTGATCACTTTCGATGAATTGAGGTACACGCCCACGGTTCCCCTGATCGACAAGTACGTCCGTGATTAGGTATAATTCAAGAATTTCCTTGACAGGGTTTCGCAATGCTCTAGCGTTCTCAAACCGGAACGTCTCAAAGAAGACAACACGGAGTGAGTGAACCAATTTTAAGTCCATCGATTGATGAAAAGAGATTTGAAAAACAATCGTGTATTGCTCAATAGAAATTTTTTTGCAATATAACGAAGGTTTTAATGAAAATCAATTATCAATCATAAAACACCTTTTGATTTGAAAAATTAGTACACCGTCGACGTGCTAATGAAAAGAGTTTTAAAGCACAAAGACCGGTTTTTCAAAGGTATCCGTCAATCCATAACCTGAACCAGGATTGATTCAAAAGATTGAATCGCCCCATTGTTTCGATTCAGTTGTCACATGGTTGATCTGTATAATAGATCTCACATGCCACCTACCAGAGCTTGTTAGATGTTGGCTCCAAAAGACTTTCCATCTTCACAGTGAATATGTAAACACATCACTCAGATGTTCTCGCAATACCACAAGGATAATGCGTAGGACTCAGGATATAATTTCTCTTCCACATTGTGTGAAACAGAGAGTCTTCATTGAAATTGTCCTAATGAGATTTATTGATGATCTCGTGGCTCTAGACTCAATTTGTGCATTTTGGATCCTATATCGGAGACTAGGGAGAGGGTCTCCTTCTTCAATATCAACAATCTCTAAGAGAAAGTCGATAGATAATGTAGGTTCCCCGTGAGAATGAAACAAGCCCTTTAAGAGGAACTTGAGTAGCTTGGGAAGTTTAGTGCAAGGCCACTGGGTCCATGACGTCTTGTCTTCAATACCGAGTTACCTAAGTAACCACCAGTAGCATATGTATTGAACTCGGTTTCTGCCCTAAGGTTGAATTATTGGAGGGCTATTTCTTTTCACCCCTTTTCACATTCAATTCTTTTTCATTCTTCAACCCCTTCTGCTTACCGAGACTTCATAACTAGAACCTTGTTGGGTTTATTCCAAGATTAGCTCGTCTCACCGCACTCTTCCCGTAACTCACTTTTCTCCTTTTTTCAATATACCTAAGGACTCTACACTATCTAGTGGATTGTCCCTGGGTAGATCCCTCCTGCTCAAGGGATCATGGGAACCACTACCTAACCTTATCATCCTTATATCACCGTACATAAAGTAAAGTTGGTCGGTCTATTTGGTATTGTTCATCCGCCATAGGAACCAATTGAAAACCATTTGAAAATCAATCCGGATACTTGTGATATATTATCAAAGCATTTTGTACCTGAATTGTTTTTGATATTTTTAGAAGAAGAACTCCCCTCAACATGTGAATCAAGTATTTGAAATAGTTTTCCACACGGAGGCAAGAGAAAGAATTAACTTCTTTGATTACCATTTTCTAAAAATATCAACATCACTTCCCTAATCGAATCAAGTAGATAAAGCATTTTGGGAAAGGATGAGGTTTTCATGATTTTGCTCCCCTCAATATGTGCCTCGAGATTTGAAAAGAGTTTTGCACATACTAGAGGGAACTTGCACATTGAGATAAGTGATCACGTTTCAAATCATAGGTTTAAGATAGATGCTCCCCTCAACATGTGCATGGAAATTTAAGGAGAGCTTGTACATCCTTATAAAACCATTTACCGAATTATCAGCTTAAATCCAATTTAAATCACACATTCTCCCCTATCACAATTATCAAATCATTTGAGATTTGTGATCTCTTATAGATTTAAATTGATTTTGAAAGCTTTTGAGGAGAATTGTGACTTGATTATGAAAGCGTTTTAACCGATAAGGATCTGATTTTGAGATTTTAAACTCCATTGGTTAAACATGCATGATTATCTTTTGAAAACAATTGAATGCCAAATAACTTTTAATTTAATTGAAATCATTCTCCCCTCAATCAATGACATAGGTTGTTGATTGAGAGATAGATATTTTGACAAATAATTCCAGATGATTATCAAAAATAGAGTCCGAGTTATTTTTCATAGCAGTTGTTTTCGAGATAAATGTTTTTAGAATCAGAGCATGGAATTTTGAAAATATGATAAAGTATGGCTCTGTTCTTTCTTTGACAAGCGGTTATCTGCTGACATGACAATAAACCATTTTTTTTCTTTCTCTCAAAAAAATTTTTTTTTTATTTTTTTTTATTTTTAAGAATTCGAACAACATCTAAAGTCCCGTGTCATTCTTTGAATGACAAGACAAAGACCGTAGATATTATCGAATCGAGAAAAACATGACAAATTGACAATATTTTTGAAGATTTTTCGAATTTTTCATATTTTTATGGATTTTGAAAGTTTTATAATTTTGTATTTTGTTTTTCAAATAAATATTTACAAGAGATAGATGAGCATAGACCTTTACTCCTCGTCTTCTTCCTCAAGACGTTTGAGTGTTTTCGTTGAAGGCTTTTCAAGCCTAGTCGTGGAAGTATGAACTCAAAACGTTCTCTTGGAAGAGCTTTGGTGAAGATGTCTGCTAACCGATATTCAGACCTCACAAAATAGAGTTCCACCACACCTTTTTCCACTTGTTCCCTCGATGAAATGATGACGACTGTCGATATGCTTAGCTCTTGAGTGTTGAACGTTATTGCATGAAAGAGCAATAGCACTTTTATTATCACAGAACAGAGGGATTTTGTTAAATACAAAGCCATAGTCAGATAATTGAGATCTCATCCAAAGGATTTGAGCACAACAAGATGACATGGCTATGTATTCTGCCTCTCTAGAGGAAATAGAAGTACTCATTTGCTTCTTTGAAGACCAGCTCACAAGCTTATCACCCAAAAACCGAGCACCTCCGCATACTTCGACGAGTATCTTGACATCCTGCATGATCGCATCTCGCATAGGTCGTTAGTGACATACCAGAGTCCTTCGGGTACCAAAGTCCCATATTGATGGTTCCTTGGAGATACCGAAAGACCCGCTTAACCGCTTCAAGGTGCTTTTTAGTAGGCTTAGCCTGGTATCTAGCACACATGCAAACAGCGAATAAGATGTCTGGTCTACTAGCAGTGAGGTACATCATGGATCCAATCATACTACGATATTTCGTTTGGTCAATCATGATCCCCGAGTGGTCCTCATCTAGTTTGGTTCGATCAATCATGGGAGTGTCAACAGGTCACTTGAATCAAATCCAAATTTCTTTAAGATCTCAGTAGCATATTTAGATTGATTTATGAAAATGCCTCCGGAACTTTGTGAAATTTGTAATCCCAAGAAAATGACATTTGTCCCATCATTGACATTTGAAATTTTGAACTCATTTCATTTGAAAAACGATCACACTCATTGGGGTCAGTCGAGGCAAAAATGATATCATCAACATAAATTTGAACATGAATTAAATGTTTGCCCGACTTTCTGGTGAACAATGTTGGATCAACTGCTCCTTTGCTGAATCCGTAGATAGAAGAAACTTTGATAGCGTATCATACCATGCCCTTGGAGCTTGCTTTAAACCATAAGAGCCTTCTTCAAACGATAAACGGGTAGGATGTTCGATTCACAAAGCCTTCAGGTTGGCCGACATAGACGACTTCTTTAAGATCTCCGCTTCAGGAATGCCGCTCTTCACGTCCATTTGATAGACTACCATGTTCTTACTTGCAGCATTAGCCAAAAGATTCTAATTGCCTCGATTCGAGCCAAAGGAGCAAAAGATTCTTCAAAGTCTATACCCTCCTCTTGACGGTATCCTTTAGCAACTAATCGAGCCTTGTTCTTCAACACATCACCATGCTCATCAAGTTTCACTTTGAAGATCCATTTTAGAGCAATAATCATAGCACAACTGAGCGGTACTAACTCCCATAAATTAAGTCGATCAAACTCATGAATTTCTTCTTGCATGGCATTGAACCAGCTATCTTCATTCATGGCGGTTTTGACATCTTTTGGTTCGATCTTAGAGAGTACGGAGTTGAAGAAGCACCATAAGGCATCGGTTGCAAGTTGTTTCCGTGTTGATACAGGACGAGAAGGATTTCCAATGATGTTGTCTAATGGATGATCGTGAGTCCATTTTCTGAGGTGTTCATGTGGTAGTTGTTGAGGGAATGAAGTAGCAGAGTCGATGTCTCCTGAAGAAGATGGTTCTGATGAAGATTCAGAGCAAATATGTTTTCAAATGGAGCATCTTCAGTATTAGCAAAGGGATTAACTTCATCATTGATGCCGTAAACAGTTCCATGATGTACATTTGAAGAATGATGATTTGTTGATGAGATCTGAAGGATCGCCAGCAGGCGCTTCTTGACTTAATGATGTTGAGACTGAGGGATTGACTTCATTCACAGGAATATGAACAGTCTCTGTTGTAGGAATCGACACCTCATTAGTACTTGGATCATAAAGTTCATCAAACATAGGATCAAACAATTTCTTTAAATCATCTTCGGATGGAGGTACATATGGAGTTTCTTGAGAAAAGTTTGGAACAAGGGATGAACCAATGGGACTATTTTGAAGTGCGGGTTCTAATCGATTGTTCAGAGCCATTTGACCGGACATCTCATCAAACGTAACGTGAATTGTTTCCATGATATTTCGGGTTCTTTTGTTGTAGATTCGGTATCCCTTTTGTTTGGTGCATACCCTACAAATATTCCAATGTCTGCTTTAGCTCTAAGTTTGCCTAAGTCTTGACCCTCATTAGTTGGATAACACAATGCACCAAACACACGAAGGAAAGAGAGATTAGGTTTTCTGTTGTGGACAAGTTCATATGGAGTTTTTCCATGAACAATGTGAATCAAGGAACGATTTTGTGTGTAGCATGCAGTGGCAATAGCTTCAGCCAGAGAAACATTGGAACCTTTGAGTAAATCAGCATTGTTCTAGCGGCTTCTACAAGAGTTCGATTGCGCCTTTCAACTACACCGTTCTGTTGAGGAGTTCGTGGAACACTTCTTTGATGGTGATTCCAATGATTTCATAAAATTCACTAAGTTGTTTGTTAACAAACTCAGTTCCATTGTCCGTCCGGATAATTCTGACGGTTTTGTTAAGTCGAACCTGCAGCTGTTTGATGAGTTTGATGATGATATCGGGAGTTTCATCCTTTGTCCTTAAGAACTTGACCCAGGTGAATCTAGAGTAATCATCAACCACAACTAACACATATTTCTTCCCAAAGATATTCTCCACTCTCATTGGTCCACATAAATCCATATGAATTGTATGAAGAACTTCGTGATGAGTTAGTAGGTTTGGGTTTATGGGCATACTTCTTGCTTTTTCCCAATTGACATGCTGAACAAAGATGATCCTTTTCATACTTTAGTCGAGGTAAACCTACAACTAAGTCCTTTCGGGAGAGATCATTGATGGTGCCGAAGTTCAAGTGATTGAGACGACGATGCCATAACCATGACTTTGTTTTCGAAGCCTTTGACAACAAGCAGAATTGAGAAGACTTCATCATGTCTTCGATAGAGATGGTGTAAAGATTTGAACCACGAGTTCCTCTTAAAAGTTCCTTACCATCAAGTTCTCTAACAAAACAAGTATGTTTTCTGAAGGCTACTTCTAGATCGAATCACGAATTGACCGACAGATAATAGATTATGACCAAGACCTTCCACATAGTATACTCTAGAGATAACACTATCACCAACAACATAATCACCATAACCCATAATTGCACCGAAATGATCATTACCGAATCTAACTGTCTCGATGAATTTGCTCACGAAGTTCATGAGCGCGACCGTCTCCGGTCATATGCTTGGAACACTGAGTCCGGTACCACGTAACGATTTGAACGATCTGCAGTTGAACACAGACAAGAATGGATAACATGATAATTGGGATCCCCATGCAAGAAAGGGTTCCACTTGGTTAGTAACAAGAATTGGAACACCCACATCAGAAATAGAAACATCCATATCAGAAATAAAAGCAATGGAATCATTGGGAATAGATGCAATGCTGGTGTCTGATTTGACCTATTCAAAGTATGTTCACTTCTTAAGGGAATAGTTCTACCAAGAGGCATCCATTTTCTAGTGGGCATAATCTTAGTAGTTTGAGAGCAAACTGATTATTCTTATGGCCAAAAGGTATCCAATAATAACCTATCTTTATAAAAGTTCTTCCTGTGGGTTTCCAATGTTTTCTAACAATCTTTCGTTTTTGCCTTTTTGCCTTCTTTGCACGATTATTAGCGAACAATTTTAATCGGGCATTTGACAAAGATTAGACAAAGCATTCACACCACATTCATGATTAGCAAATGAATTCAAGCGCACATCATTACAAGGTTTGCAAATAGTATCGAATTAATTAATTACATACGCCTTAAGGCTAATACTAGAATCAACACGATTCGCTTTTATTCAAGCTTAAAGATCCTAGGTTGGTCTTCTACTCTCTTCCAATGCACATTTTAGCTTGCGAGGTCCTATCATTCCTTGTATTGTCTTGAGACTTTGACCCTTCGCTTTAATGTCATTGATTACCCTCTGTAGAGGGAATTATGGGAACATTAGTTGGTTGATCTACTTTTTGCATTCTGAACTAGACGCAAGGATCTCAGATTACTAGACGACACATTGATGTAGACTTTCTTAAAACTGGGCCTAGAATGGTTTGAAGGCTCGGCACTAGGCATAGAACAAGGCATCACAGCTTTGCCTTTTGCACCTAAGGTTAAGGATTTGGGACATGTTGCAATTACACATTCTAGCGACTCTTGAGATCGTTTGGCCTGGAGGCAAGCAAACCTAATTTCACTATCAAGAGGTTTGTTAATGAAATCCTCTTCGACAATCTCACGGAGACATTCTAGACTATCCTTAAGGTGAGCACAAGAGTCATGAAAAGCATGTTCATTATTCCTAAGATGAGGAGGAATATATTTAATCACACAGTGTATTTGCAAACTAAGGGTGACTTTGAGACAACATTCTTATTGAAAACAAGTGGTAGTTTCCCATTTCCACGACTTCTCGATTCTCAATTTCTTTTTGTAAAGACGTTATTTTTTCGTTGTTTTGGTCACGGGTGACTTTTATTGAATCATATAACTCTTTAAAATGTCGTTTAACTTTTTCATTTTCTTCTATAAAACTCTCGTTTTCCTTTTGTAAGGCATTAACTAAGTTTTGAAGATGAAAAGTTTGAGAATTCTGAGAATCTAAAGGAGGAGGCATTTGGGAGCCTGTCATATTGTTCTTTTGACCCTTTAATTGAGAGATTTGGGCTTTCAACTTTCTGATCGTGTTGCAATGAGCTTGAATCGGTTCATCACGTTTGTTAATTTGAAAAACTGCATCAAACTCTGGAGCATCCGAGGATGTCTTGATATTTGAAGTTTTGACATTTTCTTTAAGATGTTGATATTTTAGTTGTAAATTAAAATGCTCAACTTCTAGTTTAGAAAAATGTTTAACCAAATTGTCGTGATCATCCAGTTCAATTTTCTCGCTTAGTTTAGAATTAGTTTTTTCAAGCTCAATGACACGATCATGGGAGACTTTCGTGGCAAAGATAATTCATGAAATTGAGAAGCATTAATAGAACAAGTTTGTAGCAAAGGAAAAACACATCTTGAGCAATACATTCAGAAATCATATTCTCATTCAATGTATGCAAGTTCTTCCTTTCAATCTCATTATATTTTAATGCTCGCTCATAGTCACTAACCTCAACTATCATTGCATCAAATTCCTTTTCCATTTCTTTAATGTCTCAATTCATTCCCTTTTTAAGACTCTCAAAGTGATCTTTTAGTTGTTTAAAGAAAGGCATGACTTCAGTTAAATAACATTCTTTAGTTTGCTCAAAACCCTCTTTCTCCTTCGCTATATACCGTGGGTGTGATCCTTTTCTTGCAAGTTTTCTCAAAATCAACAAATAGTTGAAAGATAACATATTGACTGATTAAGGTCTTGCTTTTAGTGGCAATTGTTCTAGGAACTAGATGCATTGGTGTATTTGGAGGATACACAACGCTTCTAGGCATTTTCCAAAGGGGGGTTGGTTTCAACAATATTTTCTTTCGCTTATCTAAATCCATTTTCCGAACACTTGTTCGGGTGTCAACAATGTCTGAGGCTTAAACTTGTTTAAGGCAATCCAATTCTCCTTTTGTAATCATGGGGTGTGATGATTACTTTCTTTTCTTTACATTTTGGATCACCTAGTTTCTTGTTTAACTTTTCCCTAGTGATTTCATCTTATTTCTTATCTTCCTCTGCACTCAAGCAACTAGGTTTCTGTATAGGTTTAAGGATTTCCTTGCCATCATAAAGAACCTTATGAGCATTTCTAGCCTTTTTAATGACCTCTGGATTTGGTTCCTCAACAAGGGGAATGCTATGCTTATCGCTTAGGACTCTATGCTTAGTGATCATGTGAGCCGTCTGAATGGTGTTTCCTTGTACGTACAACTTATTTTCAAGCTTGTTTTTCAAGGTTTTTAGATTAGAAAAATCATTCAAAAGTTTTGATTCCTTAGCATTAAATTCTTGCTTAAGCATTTTAACATTTTCTTGAAGTTCTTGTTTTTGCTTAGCAGCTTTTGAAAGTTTTTCTTGTAAGGAGTTTAACTCTTGTTTTAATACTTCTTCTCTAAACCTACTTTTTCTAATAGTTGTACGCATTTGGTCATCCATTTCCGGCTCACGGGTGGTCAACTCAAATTTTGCACGTTGTTCATAAATAGCAACACGTTCTTTATAGGCATTCAAGCAGAGATAACAAAGATCATCGGGGCACATGCAGTGAATTCATCAAAAACATAGTCATTGTTGACTGCAGAAGATGCATCACTTGATACAATTTCACTTTCACTTTGTTTCACATATTGATCATATGGGACAACATTGATATTACCCATGTTTTCAATATTTGATTCAATAGTTTCAGTTGATTGTACTTTGTCATGCATCTTTTGTACATCAACATCATCGTATAGTTTTAATACCTCTGAGATGAGTTTGTCTTTGGATGGGCCACCTTGTGGTGAAGAAAAGACCTTGGGAGAAACCATTGGAGAAATGCTAGCCATAAAAATTGTGTGTGCAGTAGGTCCATCATCCACATCGAGTCGATGCATCACAATCAGCGACTTGAAAGGCGTCTCGATGATTGTGACCTATCTCCTGAATTGGCCGCTCATCCACATCTGCATCATAGGTCTTGGCATTGCCCTCAGCAAGAAACAATAACTCCTCTTCATCCAACGCAAAGACCATTATCCCGAGCTTGTACAAGCAAAGATCTTATCTCTGAAGTAATCAAAGATTCTGTGGACGCTGGAGATGTGCGTTCCTTGCAATGTGTCCCTCACCACCACACTTATAGCATTTGATCGGCTTAGTTTGACCTTGATTTCCATTTCTTCCTCGATTCGGATTACCAACATAACCTCTACCAGCTCCTCCTCTTCCTTGATCATACTGTCTTTCCTGAACTGGTTGCACAACAATTTTCCCATCTCTCGACAAGAGCTTGATTGTGGGTTAGAAGTCGCTCGAGGTTGTTGTTGGTTTGTGGGAGAGAATTCATGTTTTGACTAATCAAGAGAGCTAGTTGATTAATGAAGTTACCCACGTGTGCATCAAGATCGCCTTGTTTGAACTTTGGATCTGGAATGAGTTTGTGAGTTCCATCACCCATGGGTATAACTTGTGAAGCTTTAGTGGTAATCCCAATGTTTGAGTAGAAGGCAGTTGAATCATTTGATGAGCTTGTCTCTCCGGGATTTGTTTTGAATTGTTCAAGAATCCTCTTTTCAAACATGGCATGTCTCTCATTCTCAAGAAGGAAGGCATAGAGTTGCTCATAGTTTGTATTCTTCAATCCTTTAGTGAGCTTCACGGAAGTAACAAATTTGTGCCATTCGGGATTCATGTTGTTTACAAATTTTGAGTTCAACTGAATGTTAGGCATAGTCATTCTGATGTTCCTCATGTCATTCACCAACTTATGAAATCTCACATAGTACTCATAGACACTTTCATCTGGTTTCATCTTGAAGTGCTCAAATTCATCATACAGTTGTGATTCTCGGTCTTCATAGTTAGCTCGAACCGAAAGAAGCATCTTGGCATTATCCCATACAGCTTTTGCCTCGGTGTTGTGATTGATAAGCTTGTAGATGTCCTTTGGTAGACCTTGCAAGATAATGTTGAAGCTCGGATATCTGCATCGAATCTCTTTTTCTCCTTATCGTCAAGCTCATCATACATCTTTGGTCTGTCCATTCCGAAAATCAAAGTTCCATCTTCAGCAGTATCAAGTACATCTCTAGTAGTTTCAACTCGGTAAGGTCCTTCATCAATGGATTTGAGAATGTTAACCCCATTTTCTTTTTCAAGATAGTACAACCTGATTCGTTGAGCCCAAGAGTCATAGTCAGTTCTGTCAAGCATGGGTGGACGAGTGTCTGAACCACTGCTGAACATCCTCCAAAGTGGAGATGATTGTAAGAACGTTGGTAGACATGATGACAAGTTAAACGAGATTTTATAACTCTATGATTAAACCGAGAAATAGATTCTTTCACGGGATTTTACTAAATCAAGAGAAAACCGTATTTAAAGGAAATCACTCAAGTCGCTAGGAAAATTGTGAACCAAGTCGCTAAGTGCTAAGTCGCTAAAGTTCCAAGTCGTTATGTAACAACTCGCTACAATCCAAGTCGCTAACAAAATTTTGGCAAAGAATTCGCAAGCACCAAGTCGCTATATATTCAAGTCGCTAAATAGCAACTCGCTAGGTACCAACTCGCTAACACCAAGTCGCTAACAATATAAAGTACAAGTCGCTAACTTCCACCAAGTCGCTACCCGTAGTGGAGATTCCACTACTTGTATTGTTTGTCGGCTTGTCTCACTAGGCAAGTCGCTAGGCCTAAGTCGCTAACTCCACAAACTACAACTCGCTACCAAAATGTAAAGCAAGTCGCTAGCAAGAAAAGCTATCCGTAGATCAAGTCGCTAGCTAGAAAACTTCACAAACACCACTTTTCAATCCAAAACAACCCAACCAAGATGATTCAAGCTTACCAAATGAAAACCTAAACACTTGTGATGATTCTAAACACAAAAGTACTAACAAAATCCAAGCTTTAACACAAGAAATCAACCAAATGATGCAAAACCACTAAACTTTTTCAAACTCAAAACCACTAGAAATCCAAAGATGTGTAAGATATGATCTAACCATGGCTCTTGATACCAATTGTAGGATATTGGATTTCACATACACATCAAACCATAACACAAAGTAGGCGAATAAGTGGAATTCTAGAGAGAGAAAGTTAGAGGTTTAGGGAACTTTAGTGAGAGAAAGAAAATTCTTATTATGAGCTCCAACTCTATACCTTGGAAGGTAGAGAGTATTTATAGTCTTACAATAAAACGCCACACAACGGGCTGGAGATCAGGCATACAGTGGGTAAAGACCCGTCCGTCCTCCACGGTGTTACTAAACTAAATACTACTTAACATAAAAGTACTATGACTACGAGCTTTCTAACGATTACATATACTTGAGGTGACCGACTCTTTAATACCTGGAATTTCTAATTCCTAACATATAAAATGATACCTGTTAGTCCCTGAACATCACAACTATTATCACTAACAGTCCTCGAAACAAAGTTGTGATTACTCTTTTGAACATTACTGATACATTGTTTTATTATATCTAAAACACAATTTTTTCCTTTTATATATTTGTGTAACTCATTAAATATTTTATATGATCATTAAAGATAATCAACTTTATTGATTAGCCTTATAATATGCATTCAAAATATTTCATAGCGTTAGCCCGTCCATCAGGCGGGTTTTAAGCTAGTTTTTAAGAGATCCACTTTTGGTATGCAAATTTTCATGTAAGTGTTTAGATTAGTTAATTATTAGTTTAAGTAATCAAATTGTGTCAATCGCTCAGACTGAAACCCTTTTTAAGTGTTTAGATTAGTTAATTAAACTGCCACTAAGTTTAGTTTACGTCAATTCGCTTCTTGTGAACGATCCGTACTTATCATTCTAGCTATGACTAATTGGGTACACTACCCATTAGAGCATCCCCATTGTTAACGGGGTAACGCCCGTTAACAAGCAAATAACGCCGTTAGCGGCGTTACACCCTTGGAAGTGTGTTTGTTTAACGCCGTTGGTCCCTTTGCTAATTCCCTTTAACGCCACAAGTATAGGCAATGCCAGGTAAATCAAAATTTTTCATTTCTAGTCCCTCTAACGGCTACTAGGCATTAAGTTTTAAAAAAAATTCAAAAAACACCCCTAACGGCTAGAATTTAAAAATAAATAAATAAATAAATCAAAAACCTTTTTTTACCACTATAAATACACAATTAAAACACCATTTTTTTCACACTTCCACTACTAAATCCTCTCAATACTCTCAATCTTTCAACTTCACCACTGAAAAAAAACAATGCTGGGAGGAAACGACGATACTTTCTTCAATCTTCCTGATGGGTGGAATCCCTCAAACCCGTGTTCATCATCTAACTTAACGTTCATCTTCAAACTCCAACACACTAGGCTTCGAGCCAAGAAATGTATCAACAACAAAGAAACACTTCGTTTTGGGCAACAACAAACCAACAAAATACCCAATTAAACTCCAACTTTCAAAATCTACAACTCACACAATAGTCACAACAATCACAAACTGAAATACAAGATGTTCCTGACACACCCACGTCTCATCCAAAAAAAAAGGAAAATGTCAGATAAGCTTAAAAATCAAAGAAATCCAAAGACCCCGAGCCCGAACCAATTGATTCATGAAGAGGAGGTTGCTGGTTAATGCTGAATTCGCAGAGGAAGCATTACTTGCAAGGTGTTACATAGCCGCCGTTCTGAGGATCCGAAGTTGAAAGTGCCAACCCGAGATACGTTTTGGTACTTCGAAATGAGTTCAATAAAACAACTTTCAACGGCGCACGGACATGATGTCAAGCAAATGGAAACGTTGAACGCCATATGCACAAAAAGTTCAACGCTTTGTTTCTTACGCGGCGCAACGGAACAAATAAAGCTGGGAAAGTGAGCTGGATGTGATGAAACGGGCAAAGCAATGGTATCGTGAGGAATCTAAAGGAGCACCGCTGGTCTCAAGACGCTGGGAGGTTTTCGTAAGGCCATTATAAAAATGGGATATGCCGCAAGACCGGTTGATTTAACCGGCGGTGTGCCAAAACCAAACAAACGAGGCTTTGTTTGGTAATGATGAACAAACCACGCCTACGGAAAGAAACGCGGCTACCAAGAAGCAAGATCCGGTGACTACAACAAGCAATCGGGGAACAAGCACTCTGAGGAACGAAAGCTCGCCGCCATTATTTCACGTAAACTATGGCAAACGAAGTTTCAGTATGAAAAACGAGAAGTCTCCTCGGCCAGATTCGGGCCTAGCAGTGAAAGAGATCTCACATTAACAAGTTGGAAGAGATAAAGTTTTTGATGACGCTTCTAATGAGGCAAGATCCAATGGTCACTGGCAAAGGATCAATGTTAAAAAGATCAATTATCGCGAAAATATAACTTGAAACCCTCACAAGAGATGATCGTATTCTCGCCATTTCCTTTAATTTGTTGTAACGTTTTTATTTGCAGTTATGTTTTTTTATTTCGTTGTAATTTTTTTTAAATCTCGTGATTGTATATTTTTAGTTTTAATGAAATGTTTGTTTTAGTTTAATAAATGAAGTGTTTGTTTTAGTTTAGTCGGGAAATTGAAAATATGAAATATTATCGTATATATTATGTTATCTATGGATGCATAAGGGTGTTGGGATGTTAATGTAAAATGTTAAAGTTCGATGTATACGACGCTGACGGTGTTATTGGTGTTATGAATGGGGATGCTCTTAGTGTTAGTCTATAAATTAATCTGGTATTATAAATTTAAAACCTGAACAACTCACATACATAAATTGCTATATTATGTTATTTCCGTGTAGAGTGTAGACTCATAATAGAAAACCCAGGTACGAGTTTTTAAATGTTCCAACAACTATACCCATATTCAATGTTACCATAGTTAATCAAAGCCATGGGCTATATTTAGTAAAACCTATTAACTTTATGTTATTCACTATAAGTCTTTGGTAATATACATTGATAAAAGATCATTTGAGGAAAAAAGATTATTTACATATCAAGAGATCAATCTCCACCCTTCATTTTTATTTGATCTAATGGATGAGATTAATCCCAAAAATTTTAAAAACCCACTTTCATCATTTTTTCAAATATTAATATTAAACTGCTTAATCAATGTCGAAAAAAATATATTATTGCGACGCAGCATTTAATTATCTTTCTATAGATAGAATATTTGGATATACTTTCACAAAAAAAAAATTTTCGTATTTTCACGCTTTTTTTCAAGTTTTTCGCTTTTTGAACGCTAATGTTTCATTTGAAAATATAGTATGATAAAAACACTAATTTGAATACCATATGTGATATTAGTGTAATATCATATATGATATGTAATATCACATGTGATATTAGTGTAATATCATATATGATATTACATATAATATCACATGTGATATTACATATCATATATGATTTAACACTAATATCACATGCGATATTCAATTTAAGTTTTATCATATACGATTTTTTTATGTAAATTTCAAGAAAGAAAAACACTAAAAAATAACTAAAAAAAGGTGAAAAACTAGTTTTTTTTCGAAAGATATCAAAGTGCCTGCCTATATAAAGATAATTAAATGCTTTAAATCAATACGATGGTGTAAATATTTTTACTTAACGATTAACGGCTTAGAGATATTTAAATTATAAAAATATGCTAAATAATAAAATGATTTTAATCCAGCCTATTGATTTCTTTTAAAATGGACTTGAGGTGAAGATGAAATTCCTTGCAGTGATGGAAAAGTTTGGTATGTAAAATAACTCTCCTCATATACATTATGTTATGCAAGTACTTAAATCCAAATGAATGGTAAGGCTGCTCGCCGTAAGGATGGTCGATCGATATAGTCGATCGATTGCATCTCGATCGCCTTGTTGTGGGGTTTCGATCATTCAATTTTTTTTCTTTCTTTCGATCGTGTACACGACCGATGTTGTGAGGTATTTTGTGTGTATTTATGTGTATTTTATTATATATAAAAGGTGATTTCGTATGCTTCAGAAGTGCAGCCGTTTTGGTATCTTTTGGTATAAGAAAAAAACGCCACAGGTGTTCAAATTCTAATAATGATAGAAAAATAAGAAAAGATCAGACCTTTATTGGGGCATCCTAATATTTGTCGACACAACATAACAATGATAAAGAAAAAGTTGGTTGATTGATGAAAAAATGACAAAAAGAACATGATAGACCCATGTCGTAATGTAACATGTGAAATCTCATACATACCCTTGAAATATCAAGTGAATGTTAGCCTGTTAGGCATGTGAAGATTGTCTAATAATTGATTTTTAGTGTGAATACAGATTGCATTTTCATCCTCTTCCTCTTGCATCATTTCCATCCCCACTCACACTACCCCACACAAACTTTATTGTCAAATGTAACCGTTACTAGCTTTAAACAAAAGTGCTTTAATTTGCTTATAACATCACCATTTCATTTTCTTATGTCTACTTAACCAAAGTATATGTTCGTCCTTATTCATCATTCCTTTTTTATCAAGTCCTCATCAAATCCGGAACCAATTTATCCTATAAAAGTAAAAGCATAACCCCTTTTCCTCCCCCTCTCACAAAATTCCTCCCCTCATCGTGATTTTCACGCTCCGGAACACAAGTAAGTAATCCTAAACAGACCACGGTAAAATAAAAACAAAGCCCAAATTTACCTTAGTGGCCCATGCCATATCAGCCAGACTGGCCTAGAGTTAAACAAAAGATCCCATAAGATGCACCACATCTTGGTTTGGTTATAATCATTTGGTTCAACCACTCTTGAGCTCATTTCTCATCTTCTTTCTTCTCTTTTTCTCACCATCAATTTCATCACCATCATCATCTATGGAGCATCATCAGCTAGCTATCTTCTTTTTAGGTACTATTTCCTTTTACTCACTACATTTGTTAACTTTTCTTTTACACTATACAACTCACACTCATACATAACTGGCTGAGATTGCGTCTTGAAACAGATTATATGTTAACGCATATAATCTGTTTCAGACACGCAATCTCAAACTCTACTTTAGTACTTTTTTACCAGAGTGTCTGAGATTGCGTCTTGAAACATATTATATACATTAATCTGTTTCAGACACGCAATCCCAAACATTACTTTGGTAGTACTATTTTTAGCTATCTCTTAGCAATGTATTTTTGTTTTTGTTTTTTGTAGGGTTACTATTTCCGGCAATAGTGACATCAGTAGGAATAAACTACGGCCAAATAGCAAACAACCTCCCCACACCCGAACACGTAGTCCCATTAGTCAAACAAATCGGCGCGACACGAGTAAAACTCTACGACGCCGATCCAAAAGTACTAAAAGCATTCGCAAACACAGGTGTCGAATTTATAGTAGGCCTAGGCAATGAGTACCTGTCCAAAATGACAAACCAAGCAAACGCCCTAGCTTGGGTTAAACAAAATGTCCAATGCTACTTACCCGCTACTAAAATCGTCTCAATAGCCGTAGGAAATGAAGTATTAACATTTAACGATACTTCGTTATCGGGCTGTTTGCTACCAGCTATGCAAAGTGTGCACACAGCTTTAGTGACCCTAAAACTAGATAACAAAATAACAGTCACTACTGCTCACTCCGTTGCGATATTACAAAACTCGTACCCTCCCTCATCAGGGACTTTTCGGCCTGATTTAAAAAACTGTATATCGCCTATACTAGACTTTTTGTCGAAAACTTGTTCGCCTTTTTTAATAAACGCTTACCCTTTTTTCGCGTATAAGGCGAACCCTAAACAAGTACCTATAGAGTTTGTTTTGTTTCAGCCTAATTCAGGAGTTATTGATCCTGTTACTAAGTTACATTATGATAATATGTTATTCGCGCAAATAGACGCGGTTTATGCTGCTTTAAGTACTTTAGGTTATTCTAAGCTGCCGGTGCAGATTAGTGAAACTGGATGGCCTTCTAAAGGCGACGACAATGAGATCGGTGCGTCGACTGAGAATGCCAAAAAGTATAATGGCAATTTGTTGAAAATTGTTAGTCAGAAGAAGGGAACTCCTGCGAGGCCGAATAATGATTTGAATATATTTGTGTTTGCGATGTTTAATGAGAATTTGAAGCCTGGGCCGACTTCGGAAAGGAATTATGGGTTGTTTAAGCCGGATGGGACTCCGGTTTATGGTTTGGGGTTTTCGGGTGTGTCGGTCTCGAGTGGTAATTCGACGAGTGGTGGGAGTGGGAATGGAAATGGGAATGGTAATGGTAATGGGAATGGACCGTCTGTGTATTTGTCGCCCCCGGCTAACTCATCGAGTGGGTACCTTGCGATTTCGTCATCAACGGTAAGTTTTTGTTCTTAAGCTCCTTTTTAGCTTAGAAAAACTTATGGATTATTCTGTTTGCAAAATGCACTAACCACAAAAGTTTGTTTCACAAACTTTTTAGGAAAAGAAGTTTTAAGGGTGATTGTTTAAGCTTGTATAACGGCATGTGTTTCGGCTTATGTTTTATGAGTTCATCGTTTGTGGTTTATTTTGAAACTTTTATATAAGAATATCATGAATTTATGATAAGCTTATATATGTTTATATAAGCCGGAAAATTTCAAAACAAACCACAATATGTAAACTTATATAACATAAGCCGAACCTAATACATAAGTTTAAACAAACACTCCCTTATACTACGTAAAGCATATTGCAAACCGGTTTTTGAGAGCTCAGTTTTGTTAATGCATAATTTGTTTTAAAACGAAATTTAGATGACAATATTTCACAATTATTATATGGTATAAGTGTTAATGTGTGTTTTGAAAAATGTCTGTAAATTTATGAATGTATCACTTTTTGTAGTAAAAAATGGAAATTGTGTGACATGCTAATGTGCCCACAGTGTCAATAGTATGACTGTATGACTAGTGAGCAGTTAATGAATAATTATTTGACACGTTAGTAACGTTGTAGGACACACACTCACTATTCCCAAGGTATACTTTGACGTTTGTTGCATTGCACCGACTAAAACTATCTCATACCATAGAATTAGTGACTTTGGATAATATATTAAAGTTACCGCATTATAGAAACTAGAAAGTCTTATTATTACCTGTCCACTGGTCCATATGTAATTGTTTTTTAACTACAAAATAATTTGCAAGATTTACGTTGGTAGTGGCAAAATGTCTTTCCTTTTCTTTTTGGGAACATGAACATCATAGACATTTGTATGTAGTCATAAGATATGAGTCAGTGGTTTGTTTATTCGTTCGAGTAATATTAATTGTTGAGTAAATTGCAAAAGGGTCCTTTGATTCATACACACTTTTGATTTGAACCATACACACTTATAATGTCAAAGTGTGTATGAAACTAATGACCCATTGCAAAAATAGTCTATTGGTTTGGCCAAATTTAGTCTTTATCATTTCGAAACTGCATTCATAGTTGTTGCAGAAACTTATAAGTGCATTCTTGGTTCCTGATTAAAATTAAATGACTAAATTACCTTCACATGAACCAAAGTGAAAGATAAACAAACAATGTAGTTTAGTACGTAATTTAACTTTAGCCAGAGTCCAAATATGCACTTACGATGAGTGCACTGTTGAAAAGATAAGGACCGAGCCTGCAATCTGGCAGGGACGATTTTTGCAATTTACTCTTAAATTTTTTTTTACATAGTTTCTCAAAATAATATTGAACATAAATTCAGATATCAGACGGTGGTTGTTATTGTAGATGTTTTGCCGGTTTCTAGAGTTCGTTATCTTTCTTTTATGTGATTAAAACAAAATCCTGACTACGTCACTGACTATACGGTATCTCTTACGCTTTCAGGAAAGACTTATTTGGAGCAGTTGGACAAGATTAAGCATGGGGTTAATCTTGATGTCAATGGGTTTACCATATTTGTTGGGTTAGTGTATGTATGTGGTACTGTGGTTAGATTAGAGGAAGAGACAACATGACATATTCTATGTAGAAAATGTGGTGATGTTCTTCTTTGCTTCTTGTAGTTTGCAAATTCTTTAATTAAATCTTTGTGTCATATATCCATCATCATTTTCAATGTGTCTGTTTTGTTTTGCATGAAATTGATGTCAACATAGATCTTGTTTATTTTGTGTTTTGGGAGTTCAAATGCACCTACAAACTTTCAACCGAAAGTTAAAAAAAGATGAATGATGCCTTGCACATGACTTAATTAAAGATTTATCGTAAATAAATATAATTCAACAATTAAATAATATCAAGTCAACTTATCCATAACTATCATGCATGTATTTTGTTTATTTTGTGTTTTGGGAGTTCAAATGCACCTACAAACTTTCAACCGAAAGTTAAAAAAGATAAATGATGCCTTGCACATGACTTCAAGAATATACTATTGCTTAAAGCAGATATTACACTATTTAATTATTATATCCTAACGGTTCTTTTCTTAAAGCAAAACAAGTTGGTCGATATAGTATGAAGTCTGACATTTCTTGTGTTGTGCCTCGAGCCTCAGCACAAATCACGCCTGTATGTTTACGAGCGGATCTGGATCAAGATCCGACCCATTGACAGACATGTCAAACGAACTTTTTCACCTTGCCATGATAATATAGAGCCGAAAACGGATGACGTGTAAACCTAATGTTTGTTCAAAGAAGGGTATAAGGTAGACATATCGACCGAAAAACCCGAACATCAACTAAGTTGTAGCTTATCAAAACAAAGCCAGTTCAAGTATAAAATGGGGAACAATTCATGTGCAAAGAAGTGTTACATTTTTTTTAACGCGGCTTGTTAGTTGTTAATGGTTCAGGGCCAACCGTAACATCCAATTAGACAGTATGCTGACCCCGAGACTCGCATGCTCCTTCTTTATCACCTAAAGGGGTAAAAATCTCAAGTGAGACTCGAACTTAAGACCTCACAAAACCAAACATCCACTCTCCGAAACACCTTAAAAAAAACTTTTATGGCTAACTGATCTAGGCCAATTGCAAAAAGTGTTACTAATGCAAAATCAACTTAAGATCACATCACGTGTAAGAAGTAGGTGAAATTTGATTAAATGCTTATTATAAGATCCAACCAAAGACGTCAATGATTCATTACCATTACTTCAATTGGGTATTGCATAATAACTATACGTACCTACCATGGCCCTTTGTCTTGAATGCAAATCACAATATTACATACTAGCATTTATCAATTGTCACCCTTAAAATTGAAAGCCTATAGGGCCAAACATGCTCAAAAAGGGTTCACTTTAGATTTTTTTAAAGATAGTTGCAGTATAATTTTTTGTTATTTTATTGTGTACTGTGACGGAATGAGGAGGCCCTGCGGCATCACGGGACCAAAATGAAATCAGTTGCATGGTGCTAATTCTAATAAAAATAATGTTAAATGTATTTAAATGCATCCGGTCTAAAGTCATTATGTTTTTATTACTTGTTTAATTGATTCGTTAAAAGGTGAAAAATAGACCCAATTAATAAACTCAATCGTTTTAATTGAAATCTCACATTGTATTCAATTTTTCCTCTAATACTACAGTTTAAAAAAAATTGTTGGTCCCGATCAATTTTAATCCTGGTTGCGTTACTGAATCTGAATCTGTATATGGTTGATTAAATATTTTTAGCAGTTTGCGAACTTATCAACTTAAGTTTGTAGTTTCGCGGCTGTAATAAGTTGGCGCTAAAATAAGCTGAAACAAACACCCCTGATTCTTCTGATGTCGGCGACTCATATCATCGGTTATGCATATACTAAAGACAATTCGCAAGTTGACATGTAATTCTGAATATGAGTTGTACAAGTACGTGTAATAATCCATTATCTATCTGGCAATCACTAGCAGAAATTTCAACAACATAGTCATTTACTCATGGACCCTCATGAAAGAGACGTTGCTACAGTGCTACTTATTAGTGGAGCTATAGTGAGCAACCACTTTTTGATTTTTTTTGGTCTCTTGTAAAGAAATTGGCCAAGAATCTGTTCATCTTACATGGCTTAAACTAGCTAGAAGTTATATACATGCTAGAAATTGTGTCAATTTGGGTCATTTTCTAACCTAGATAATAGCATCTATAAATGATGATCTTTGTACAAATATGTTATTTTGATGCATAACATTGTTTGACATTGATGCAGTATTAAGTTTTATATAAAAATGTTAAGGTTACTTGTTACATAAATGAATCAAACGGGTATAGACGTTTTTTTTTTTTTTTTTAATAATAATAAATTAGATATAAAAAGCGATTCAATGACTAAAATTAGAGAAATGAAAAGTGACAATGCTATGTTATGCAAGAAACCTAAATTGTTATGTCCTCCTGAAGTTGATATTAGAGGAATAAAGGGGGCAAAATGATTGAGTTGGCGGTGGTGAACGTTTTGGTCACCACTACACCCAGTCTAACATGTGTTCTTGTCATACGTTTTAATGTTGAACGTTTTGGGCCAATGACATAACTTCCCAATGAGCAGCAGGTAAACCGAATGGTGCACCAATGATATTTACCTACACGTTATGCCAAAATCGTTCAGTCGTGTATTTGGGTCTAGGTTTTGTTACACTTTAATTTTACATACATTATATATGAGCTTCAAAAGCAAGTGTAATCTTTTGCATATGAAGATGGAAATATGCAAAGTAAGCTATAATAACATAGCTGAAACATTAAAGTCCATAAAGGGGAACTCAAGGCCCATTTATTCTAGCGATCCAGATATAAAAATGGGCTGCTTATTTAGATGACCATGGATGCAGAGATTAAATTAGTCCAATGATTACGACTAAAATTATAAAAGGTCGAATTCAGCAGCACGGAATGTCGATCAAATTCGCTAAAGGAATCCTAATCAAAGCGGGCGAATAAGAGGATCTGAATGACTTGACGATGGACCGGATCTTGAAAGGTGAAAGGCTTACGAGTTTATTGTTGGGGCATTTTCCAAACGACATTATCCTAGAACGTGGAATTGATATTGAAATTAACACAACATTTAATATCATAAGAAAAGATTATATTCAAGCAACAAAAACAAATACAAGAAGTTAATTTGGACTAGCTCTATGCAATGGATTGGGCCGCAAATAAGAATAACTTTGGTTGCTAGCTATCTAATTGAAATATGTAAATTGACAAATTGTTATTTAGAGTACCGCATGCATGCACTTGATTTTCAACATTGTCACTATCTCTTGTACATATAGAGCAAAAATGTTTTTCTTTAATCCTTAAAAATTTTAAAAATAAGTAATATTTAATTCTCGATTACCTCTTTAATACTTAAATTTAAATCTTTTGTTACTTACATATATAAAAACATTTTTAAAAATAGTTTTTGAAATAATTGCTTTAAAAACAATTTTTTTTTCTTTCTAAAATTACTCTCCCTTAATTATTTTTTTATTTTTTTTATTTTACAAATTCATCTCAATCCCGATCTATATTTCAATCCCTATTTATTTATCTGTACTGGTATGATGTTGTCATATGAATTATGATGAACACTTACCAACATCAATTGTTTAATATTACACGAAATATTTAACCACAATATATCAAGTATAACTATTTGGCGTTAAAAAATTCAATCGCCATACGCATATACACGCTTAATATATATTGAGTTATATAAAAATCATATTCAAACGTGTACATTCTTACAATCAAAATTCATAAAAGCTTTTGAATTACTGTTAGAGAGTTGTCATTATTTAATACACACCTTGTTGCATTCAAGTAATTAATTAAATCCAGCGTCATTTTCAAACTCCCCAATGTCCTAAGGCAGGCTCCAATAGTTCGATAGAGGTAATGCTCGATCGATTCATGAATCGATCGTCTTTGATGTGGGGGATCGATCGGCACTAAAGTTTTACACAACTTGGTCACGATCACGATCGAGTATGTAACGTTTTAATGTCAAAAAATTATGGCTATATGTAACGGTTTAAAAAAAAATAACCTTTATAAATATACAATACAAACACACTTCAATCCACAAATCTATTTCACACAATTCAAACTCAAAATACTTCTCAACACAAGATTTAATATGGCTTGCCGTCTCCCCCATTCCATTGAAGATATGCAAGCGTACGTTCAAAATCAATGCAATAACGACGATGAGGCTCGAAAAAACGCTATTATAAGCGTCATCGAATTGTTTGACGAGGCGAGGCGGAGAAGCAAAGATGAGAGAAAACTACAAGAGTTGCAACGACATTACGCTGAACGAAAATTGTGATCGACAAATTTTTGAAAGATCAAGCCCGCAAAGACGGTGAGATTGTGACAAGTTGTGGCGGTGTGTTCAAAGGTACCGGACAACGTCGGCACCAAAATCAATTGGAGCTACCAGGAGAACGAAAAAGATGGTGTAGGTGCATCAACTTCGACTGCCAATTGTTTTGGGGAACCTCTGCTGAGCGAGGAAGATTTGACTCGCATCGAGGAATTTGCCGATTATCGTACTCCTCATTATGACTCTGCATGCGGGAGCATTCAGATTAGATTTATGATTTATGTATTTCGTTATTGTTTTATATTTAATATATTACTGTTTTTATTTAGTATTGTAACATTTTAATTATTAATGAAATTTTATTTTGTGTTAAAAATGTTTAAAAAAAAAAAAAAAAAGAAGAAGAAGAACTTGGTCGCTCTTACTGGGACACCTAATCGCCGAAGATTCTTTGAAGAGAAAGCCGGCGAGTAAAAGTAAAGGGATTGAATCCCTGGAGGCAGCCTAACAAACTAAAGACACAAATGTCCATTGATAAGACAAAGCATCTGCTTTTAGCGTGACTTGACTTGCTTCCAACCAATTTAATTACAGTATTATTCGTCCTTCACCCTATTTTTGTTAATCAAAATGATAAACAAAGGTATAATCTCAACCCCTTTACTTTAATTTCGATTTGACGGTGAAAAAAAAAAAAAAAACCTTTTCTTTATTTTTATTTTTTTATTTTTTTTCTGACATAAGTGAACCTATACGCCGTATAGGATTTATCCGTATATAACTTTTGACCTCTATTTATCCAATTTCAAAATCTAATAAATGTCACCAAACTTTTATTATGACAATAATTTCGCCTTTTATTTTTTATCTTTAATCGTTTTACTAAATTAGTAATAATTAAATTATCTTTCTATAGATATGCACTACTATATATTTTTCAACAATTCTTTTTCAAAATTTTACATAACCATCTATATGATTTGTGACAAATTATATGACTTCGATTAAAACATATAAACTTTTTGAGAATCATATATGATCAAGCCACATGAAACTCAAAAATCATGGTTTTCTCGGTGACATGGATGTACTCATACATGATTTGGTTAAAACTCATATATGATGGCGTAAAAATCATATATGTTTTATTTCGGACGGAATTTTGAAAAAATGGTTAGCGGGAAGTCCATGAACCAAGAATTCAATGATTTTTGCACATGCTAGCTTTCGATATTGGTTCAAGGAATAAGTTTTAAGGATTGTTGTTTTAAAAAAAAAGGTCTGGAAAAATGGTGTGTATTTTGGCGGATATTGGCCGGAATTTAGAGAATAATATGTAAAAGTTGGAGGAGAGAGTAAAATTAATGTATTGTTATGAGGGCTTATTTTGTTTTCAATAAAAGTTACTTTATTTATTTATTTAATGTAAAAAGAGTTTATCCGTATAAACTTTTGAGAAATGTTATCCAATTTCAATCTAGGCGTCGACCAAGTAAACTCTTGGTGAATTTAGTAGCACCCTTCATATATCATACACATTTTGATTACAAACTTCGTATTTAAGTCACGCGAAAGCTTTTTTTTAATGAAGTGCGTGTGTTAAACCAAACACTCCTTTTCGACACATAACTATTTAACATTGTTCATAAATATTCATTTACAAAACACTACTGATTTTTTCAAAGACTATTTAAACTCAAAAGCTCTTTTACTACTATTGTTTTGGGGCATTTAGAAATTGACTATCGAAAGAGTAGTGTGAATGGATGCTCGTTACCTATTCCCACGAGCATTATCGTTACCCTTGCAAAATCACCCTCTTTATCTACAAGCCGTATACCACTTCATATACCTTTTAAATTACGAGCTAACTTTCCACGTGATGAATAGATGATCAACACTTGAAGACTACTTTCCAGTTTATCTCTAAATTCTATAATGCTTCCTTAAGATTATCTCCTTTTATTTCAAGGTTATGTGACTAATCCTCATTTCCGCCTCAAAATGCCAACAGAAAACACGTACTTCTACACGTGTCAAAATGAGAGAATAAATCCCTGGATTGACATGTTATAAGTCCGTAAAGGCATTTTTATGTTTTCACATCATCTTTCTTACTTTGGCATAGTTTGTCCCCATCGTTAGTTCTGTCACATTGAAGGACCTTTTCAGTTAACTTAAATCACATTTTTGGTCCTTCTTCTATTAAAAACCGACTCTAATAACTTTTAAAAATTCCATAAATACAATTAAAATATCCAAAACTAAAACTCCAAATTTTAGGGTGTTACAAATGGTGTTGTGAATCATCAAGGACAAGTTCACAGTTATATTGAACACAAACAAGCTTGTCCGAATTTCTTTAAGAGAACTGTAGCACCCACAAATCGTATAACAGAACGCAATGTCAAATTGTGCTAGAGTTTTACGTTATGTGACTAAAAAGGTACATTTTCCTAACGTGCGTTATTTTTTAGGCAATTGTATTAAGTTACTAGCGAAGAACTCGTAAATCAATTACAAAGTACATGATAGGAAATACAAGAGTCGCTAAACCTAACTATCTTATTAGATAAGCTTTTCTAATCCTGCGAGTAATCCAAGTGAAAGATGAGAGCTTAATGTCATTGAAAAGGAGATTCTATTAGATATGCTTCGATTGAAGACTCGTGAAGATTGATCTTTCAAATGAGAGAAGATATAATATTATCTTTGGAAGAAAAAATAGTTTCATTATTAGATTTTTTTCTTCTTCAAAAATAAGAAACAAAATTTAACGCTTTTTTATTGAGAAAATTTTGAGGTAACATAAGATTGTATTTATATATTAACTCGTAATTAGATTGCTAAGATATTTGCATGATCTCAGTAGATTAGTGTAATAATGACCCGACAAGTTAAACTTCAATTTTTGTTGTTGTAAGGGAATTACAATGTAAAGGACATTTGGTGGTTTAGATTTGGACCATCCATCATACCAAATCCTTTATCTAGGGTTTCTAAAAGAGCGGATCTGAGTACCTTTCAATACATGAATAAATTTACCCTCAATAAATCATCCAAGAAACCACATGAACTTGTAGCTCATCATAAACTAATATAATAACACATCGCTTACCAAATTGTTATGTGTTATGTTGATTTTGTGCACCACATTTTAGAGCAATAGTTTGATGTGGAATGGTGCAATTCCAAAAACAAACCACAAGAGTATGATGAGTCAAGAAAATGATTGTAATCCATTCTTATATCATTGGTATATGGGTTAACTCTATTAAATAAAAAAGTATTTTTAATAATTTACACATTTAGTAAACGAAATTTTTTATTACACAATCTAGCATGCCATATTTTCAATTTCATTATAGGATAGTAAATATGGTAATTGACTACAGGGTCAGCAGGTAAAATCAATTACCAGTTTACAACATAATATATTTATTTAGAGCTATGCTTATGTAAATATATAATATAATAACGTTACACATAACTCATGTTAAACATATCTAAAAACCTATCCACTTCACCTTGTCTCCTAGGCTTATCACGATAACTCCATAACTACCGCTAGCCACATCCGGTAATGGCGGCCACAACAGCATTACCACCACATACCACACCCCAACCACTATCCAAATTCCTCTACACCTTCCACCTAGTCACTCCATTCCTCAAACCACACATAACCCATGTTTCTTTACCACTTATTAATCTAAAGTGGGCCACAACACTTGAAGATTGCTTTCTAGTTTATCTCTAAATTCTCTAAAGCTTCCTTAAGATTATCTTCGTTAATTTTCAGGTTATGTGACTAATCCTCTTTTCCCCCCAAAATGCCACCATAAAACACGTACTTCTACACGGGTGAAAACGAGGGAATAAATCCCTGGATTGATATGTAGTGAGTCCATAAGGGTATTTCTAAGTTTTCGCATCATCTTTCTTACTTTGACATAGTTAGTCCCCATCGTTAGTTCTGTCACATTCAAGGACCTTTTCAGTTAACTTACGTCACATTTTTGGTCCTTTTTTCTTTAAATACTGACTCTAATAACTTTTAAAATTTTCATTAATACTATTAAAATATCCAAAACTAATACTACAAATTTTAGGGTGTTACAAATGGTGCCGTGAATCATCACGGACAAGTTCACAATTACATTAAACACAAAAAAGTTTGTCGGTATTTCTTTAGAGAACTGTAACACCCACAAATTGTATATTAGAACACATTTTCAAATTGTGCTAGAGTTTCACGTTATGTGACAAAAAAGGTACATTTTCCTAACATTCGTTAATTTTTTAGGCAATTGTTTTATGTTACTAATGAAGAGCTACTAAAATCAACTACAAAGTACATGATAGGAAATACAAGAGTCGCTAAACTTAGCTATCTTATTAGATAAGCTTTTCTAGTAATCTAAGTGAAAGTTTAGAGATTAATGTCATTGAAAAGGAGATTCTCTTATATACGCTTTTAGTGAAGACTGATAAAGATTTGATCTTTTAAATGAGAGAAGATGTAATATCATGCTAGAAGAAGAAACGAGTTATATTATTGGATTTTTTTTTACTCAAATAAGAAAAAAATGTAATCACTCCTTTTATTAAAAGAAAATTTTGAGGTAACATAATATTGTATATTAGCTAATGATTATATTGCTAAGATACTTGCATGATCTCAATAGATTAGTGTAATAATGACTCGAGTAGTTAAACTTCATTTTTTCTGTTGCAAGGGAACTACAATGTAAAGGATATTTGGTGGTTTGGATTTGGACCATCCATTATACCAAATCCTTTATCTAAGGTTCTAAAATATTGTATCCAAGTACCTTACAATACATGAATAAATTTACCCCCTATAAGTCAACCAAGAAAACACATGAACTTGTAGCTCATCATAAACCAATATTACATCGACTAATACACCGCTTACCAAATTGTTAGGTGTTATTTTGATTTTGTGCACCACATTTTAGAGCTATATTTTGATGTGGAATGGTTCAATTCCAAAAAAGAACCACAAAAGTATGATGGGTTAAGAAAAAGATTGTATTCCATTCTTGAATCATTCGTATATGGGTTAACTCTATTAAATAAAAACGTAATTTTAATATTTTACACATTTAGTAGACGAACTTTTTTGTAACACATTCTAGCATGCCAGATTTTCAAATTCTTTACAGGATAGTAAATATGGTAACCGACTACTGGGTCAGCAGATAAAATCTCTTACCAATTTACATCGTAATATATATATTTAGATCTATGCTTATGTAAATATATATAACATAATAACGTGTACATATAACTCATGTTAAACATATATCCAAACACATTTAAAAACCTATCCATTTCACCTTGTCTCTTTGGCTTATCACCATAACATCATAACCACCACTAGCCACCTCCGGTAATGGCGACCATAACACTCACAAGGGCATTACCACCACACACCACACCCTAACCAATCTCCAAATTCCTCTACACCCTCCACCTAGTCACACCATTCCTCAAAATACACATAACCCATGTTTCTTTACCACTTATTAATCTAAAGTAGGCCACAACACTTGAAGACTGCTTTCTAGTTTATCTCTAAATTCTCTAAAGCTTCCATAAGATTATCTCCGTTGCGGTTATGTGACTAATCCTCTTTTCCCCTAAAATGCCACTATAAAACACGTATTTCTACACGGGTAAAAATGAGGTAATAAATCTCTGGATTGACATGTTATGAGTCCATAAGGGCATTTCTATGTTTTCGCATCATCTTTCTTACTTTGACATAGTTAGTCCCCATCGTTAGTTCCGTCACATTCAAGGACCTTTTCAGTTAACTTATGTCATATTTTTGGTCCTTTTTTCTATAAATACTGACTCTAATAACTTTTAAAATTTTCATTAATACTATTAAAATATCCAAAACTAATACTACAAATTTTAGGGTGTTACAAATGGTGCCGTGAATCATCACGGACAAGTTCACAGTTACATTAAACACAAAAAAGTTTGTCGGTATTTCTTTAGAGAACTGTAGCACCCACAAATTGTATATTAGAACACATTTTCAAATTGTGCTAGAGTTTCACGTTATGTGACTAAAAAGGTACATATCCTAATGTGCGTTAATTATTTAGGCAATTGTATTAAGTTACTAGCGAAGAGCTAGTAAAATCAATTACAAAGTACATGATAGGAAATACATGAGTCGCTAAACCTAACTATCTTACTAGATAAGCTTTTCTAATCCTGTCAGTAATCGAAGTGAAAAATGAGAGCTTAATGTCATTAAAAAGCAAATTCTCTTAGATATGCTTTAAGTGAAGACCGATCAAGATTTGATCTTTTAAATGAGAGAAGATGTAATATCATGTTGGAAGAAGAAGATAGTTTATAATTATATTATTGGATTTTTTTAATTCAAATAAGAAAAAAATGTAATCACTCTTCTTATTGAAAGAAACTTATGAGGTAACATAATATTGTATTTATATATTAGCTTGTTATTAGATTGCTAAGCTACTTGCATGATCTCACTAGATTAGTGTAATAATGATCCGAGTTGTTAAACTTCAATTTATTTGGTGTAAGGGAATTACAATGTAAAGGACATTTGGTGGTTTGGATTTGGACCATCTATCATACGAAATCCTTTATCTAGAGTTTTTAAAAGAGTGGATTCTTGTACCTTTCAATACATGAATAAATTTACCCTCTATAAGTCACCAAAGAAAACACATGAACTTGTAGCTCATCATGAACTAATATTACATCGATTAACACACTGCTTACCAAGTTGTTATGTGTTATGTTGATTTTGTGCGCCACATTTTTGAGCAATAGTTTGAAGTAGAATGGTGCAATTCCAAAAAAGAACCATAAGAGTATGATCAGTTAAGAAAATGATTGTATTACATTCTTATATCATTTGTACATGGGTTAACTCTATTAAATAAAATGGTACTTTCAATATTTTACACATTCTGTAAACAAACTTTTTTATTACAGAGTTTAGCATGTCAGATTTTCAAATTCGTTATAGGATAGTAAATATGGTAACCGACTATCGGGTTAGCAGCTAAAATCAATTACTAGTTTACAACATAATATATATATTTAGGGCCCGTTTGGTTTGTGGGAGGGTTTAGGATTTGGATTTGGATTTTGGATTTGAATTTGCTTTAGGATTTGAATTTGATATTAATAATGAGAGAGAAAAACAAAATTGTTTAAAATATTATTGCTTTTTAATTAAATATAAGAGTAAAAAGTAAAAAGTACTCCCTCCGTCTCATTTTTATTGTCCAGTTTGACTTTGACCAGTCTTTCTTGTTCAACTTTGACCATTAATATATTTATTTGTGTTATATAATACTTGATGAAAATTATACCAACGAAAAATACATTTAAAACCCAATACATTCATATATTTTTCATCAAGTACTATATAACACAAACAAAAATAATTATGGTAAAAGTTGAAGAAGAAAGACTAAAAAAGTCAATTGTGGACAGTAATTTTGGGACGGAAAGAGTATATTATTATAAAATATACTAAAAAAAAAAGCTAATGATGGGCCCATTTGTTTTCACTAAAAGATATACTACATAATAAAATAAGGGTATATTTTGTGTAATCCTTACCTTCCACCTATGATTTGTACACGCCGGATTTTGAGCTTTCATCCCCACTGAAGGGACCCATCAACTCATACCAAACAACTATATTTTACCATCACTCCAAAACCCTTGCCAAAATACCTCAACCAAACAGGCCCTTAGATATATGGTTATCTAAATATATAAATATAGCATAATAACGTGTGGACATAAGTCATGTTAAACCTATATCCAAACACATCTAAAAACCTGTGCATTTCACCTTGTCTCCTTGGGTTATAAACATAACTCCATAACCACCACTTAGTGGGGGACCTAGGCAGAAATCCAAGGTGGTTCCTTAATCAAGTTGAAAAATGCGATGAGTCAACCAACTCAACCGATCAAAATTTCGGGTCGGGTCGGGTCCAATTTAACAAGATGCGATAATGAAAAAAAACAATAAACATAGATTATAACATAATAGTTAATGCGATTACACATTTTTCATTTTCATTTGCGTCTTCCTAGATTTCATAGCTTGAAAACGAGCAATGATTGTATCATTACTAATACCTTCTAATATATCCTTTTCAACATACGATACTAAACAATCATGCATAAATTCATCCCCCATCTTATTACGTAGATCACTCTTAATCAGCTTCATTGCCGAAAATGCACAGTCCACAGTTGAAGTTGCAACCGGCAAAATCAATACTAATTTGATGAGAAGATATACATTTGGGTAAATTTCATTTTTCTTTGTTTCAACCATCTTCTTGCATAGATCTTTAATATCTTTCAAGGTAGCAAACTCTTTATCTCCACTCACATCTACAATATACCGTTTAAGTTCTAATTCAAGTGAATCATAAGGTGTTGGAAACTCTTCCGGAGAAAAAGTAGCCAATTCTATTAGATCGTTGACTTTAAATGCTTCAAATGAATTAGTTGGGCACAAAGAAGACATACAAATAAGTAGTCTCGTGTTCACCTCATTAAAGCGATCATTGAGCTCTTGAAGTTGCATATCAATAACTAAGCAAAGTACATCAACCCGATAATGGTGCAAGTTGTTAACCTAAAAAAAATAGTTAAAATCATATTGTTAAGGGCTAATATGTGAAGTGTGAACTAGTAAAACAAATACATCAACTAAAATGTAGTGGAAATTGCTAACCTTTGAACCAATGCGGCGACTTATTCCATCAAAATATGCACCATTCATATCAATAAGTTCACAATCATATTTTTCACAAAACAAAGCAACCTTCTCTATAAGTGTTTCCCATCCTTCATTCCTCATGTCTAGTAATCTTTTCTTAGAAGTCCTCACTTGATGAATTGCATTAACAATTTGTTGGTCTTTCTTTTGTAATGTTTTATTTAAACCATCTGTTTCCCCTAAGATGTCAACCATCAAGTGTAGACAAAATACAAAATCAAATGTTTTGATTTTTCTTAAGACAGGAAGTGCTTCGGCTCTATTGTCTTGATCACTACTATCAACGGTAAGGTCTTGAAGTACTTCACAAATTGAAGAATATATTTTCTTGATATTTAACAGTGAACCATAATGGAACCCCATCTAGTGTCGCATTGTCTTTTTACACCATATTTTTGATTCACCCCTTTACCACTTTCAAGATCACCTTAAAAGTAATAGTACAAAAGTATTATTTAGTTAGCTAAAGTACATAATTCTTATAATACATAAAAAATAGCCCCATGCCACAACTAAGTAAGTGATATATAGTTTAAACAAACCTTGTGCCAATAATGCTACAATTTTGGTTGCTTGTTTCTCCCTTAGTTTATCCCTTCGTGTTAGGAATTAGAAATTCCATGTTAAAGTGTCGGTCACCCCAATTATGGTCTAGCATAAGTTAGCTCGTAGACATGTCGTTATTTACGTTGTTTAGTAGTTTATTAGTTAGTTTGTAGCGTAGTTTAGTTTAGTGCAACACCGTGGAGGAAGGACGGGTCTTTACCCACTGTATGCCTGATCCACAGTCCGTCAGGAGGACGTTAGCTTTGTAACTATAAATACCCCTTCCATCCATGGAAGGGGTGGTGCTTTTCTCATAATCTAACCTTACATTTGTGAAGCAAGTCTCTACCAAGAAAACACCCTATCACTCTTTCTCTCTCTAAAACATGGCTTTCTTGTATCACCACCATCCAAGACCACCCGAATCATCAAACACAATAATATTTACGATCCTACAAATGGTACCAGAGCCATGGTTATTGTGTTATCTTTGATTTGTGTGGTCCGTACCATGGTTGTTTGTGGTTTTTGGTTCACGCTTTTAAGATGTTTTGGTATTTTTCTCTTGGCCGGAAATATTTTTTATTCTTGTGGGTGAACAGTTTGTTAACATGTTTTGTGTCCTTTATGGTCTGAAAAGTCTAATGCTTTTTCAAACTTATAATATCAGTTTGCGTCATAACTTTGTCCACATAGTTTCAGTCACATCTATTAGGTTTTAGACTGTTTTTTGAGTCATTTATGTGAAATCTTTGTGGGCAAATGGTCACCTTTTCTTGGTCAAAACTGTTTTTCTGGGTAACTATGAATATGGTCAGAAAAACATGGTCGGAATAATCGCCGGATAAAGTCAAATGGCCAGGTTTACAAGTAGCTACTTGTCTCTACTTTTTGATGCTAGCGACTTGAACCAAATAATGCAGCGAATAGTTGAAGTAGCGAGTTGGGTTGAATTTTTGAATGCAACATGATATGTTGTCCAGGTTCTATGTATCCACTGTGTAGCGAGTTGATAATTTGATAGCGAGTTGTGGTTTTTGACTCTTGAGTCAAAAAATCTTAGCGACTTGGCTCATAAAATAGAAGATGCAACTTGACTCAAAGCTAGCGACTTAACTCAAAAAAAAAGTTAGCGACTTGTGTTAAAAAATATAGCGAGTTGTGTGTCTAAAAACGTAGCAACTTGTTGTGTTTTGAAGATGTAGCAACTTGAGTTACAAATGAAGTAGCGAGTTGTCAAAGAAAATGTTTAACGACTTGACCTCAAAACCAAAAGCCAACAAGACTCATCTACAATCTACAAACATTCATCTACATCATATCGACATATTAACTACATTCGGACTTATTCAAAACAGAAATGCAAAGTGCATGATCTCAGTTTGGGTGCACCACTGTTCCAACAATTTACGATTTTTTTGTGTCACCTCAATACATCACAGATCTAGTCTCAAACTTCTCTTAATCTCAGAATTTATTTCGTGTTACTTAATGATTCATCAAGACTTCCAAGAGTCTTTAAACTCGAAATCTCATCTTCATGGATCCAGATGTGTTACAATATACGAACTAAATTAAAGAGTGAACAAAACTACAAGGTTTCATCCACACTTTCAGTCGTTAATTTCAAAAAATCAATATGAAAAGATCCAAACCTAAAGTACTCGATCTACTCGATCTCAGTTTTCTATCTTTCGTCGAACTCAAAGGTTACATCAAGACCACAGGTCTAAAGCATGAAAATAGAAATCATCACGGATCCACAAAAGTGTTTGAAGACCAAGCTCCAATTAAATATTCGAATCAACAAAGAAATGAAAATATAACAACTATGTTGTCTTTCCTTTCTTTAAATTCGTTACATGACCTCTAATATGTTCAAGAAACGCAAACGAAATTTTATTATACCTACCTTGAACCATGGGTTAGATCTTGTAACGGTCACATAACCCTTGTGCCATCCCAGTGGCGAGGTCAAACGGGTCACAATCTTGAAGCCATCTCTATGGCTTACGTTTAGAACCATACGAGATATATTGTCTTCGCTAATGGAAGAATTAGGTTGTGATATTGATTCGATGGTGTGATAAATCTGCCTTAGATATTGGTTTGATGAGATTATAATAGAATAGAGGCGAATGGATCACCTTTTTTGGAGCATTTGTTTTTTGGTCAGATGGAGGCTGAGAGTTTTTAGGGTTTGTTGGTGATTAGAGAGTTGTGGGAGGCGGATGAATGAGTTAGAGAGTTTAGGGTTTGGGTATTACAGATTTTTAGGGATGTATGTGAGTAAGTGTGGCTTATATACTCCTATTATTTTAGGGTAAGTGATAGAGTGATGGATCAAGTGGTTGATAATGCAATGGGTTTTTTTGTGTGTGTCTAAATGGGCCTTGGATACCACAAATAATCAATTTGTTTGGCACATAAATCGTTTGGCACTTGGGCCTTAGACATATTCGCTTGGTACACTGAACATTGAAGCATTGTTGAAAACGTTTGTTTATCAAACGCTTATATTAACATGGATGTGTGTGTGGATAAATTGTGATTGTTGTCCGTTATTATACCACGGTTAAGCTGAGATTGTATCCGAATTTGTGTGTGTTTGATGAGTTTTGTCATGGGCCGACTTATTATTGTTTCATTCGTCTTGGGTTGTGAGTTTATTGGACTGAAACATTGATAGCTTTGTTATGATTTGAACCGGACTTCATGCTGGGCTATAAATTCATGCTTAAAATGGGTTATCAAAGTGGGCTTAAGTTTCTTTCTTACATGACGTTGGAATTAATTGGATAATATTTATATGATTTGATATTATGAGATTCTGAGATTTGGATTATATAAGGTTTGACATTGAGATCTGTCGAAGAGATTTGATGTCGATGTGAATTGATGATATGATGTGATGAGTTATGCGGTTTGATACTTTAGGATACACATCTTCACGGTGAATATTCTGTCACGGCTTGACTTGTTATTAGAACTTGGTTGACTACGGGGTTGCTGTTCGGTACTTCTTATTTGGATTTGAAGTAAGGATTTCTGGGCTCGTTTACTTATATCGTCTTCTTTCTTTCTACCTTTCCGCGAAGACGACTTGTTTGGGCGTTTATTGAGGGTGATAAAGACTTGGCTATTTAGTTACGTTTGTGATTCTTTCTCGCTTAACCCACAACATAGCTATCACTTCGGTGTCTCACTCAGTTGAGAATGTCAAGAGGTTTTGTACATTGGGTACACCGTTTCTTTTTCACAAGGATTAGTACAAGCTTAAGTAACAAATCTGGAGAATTTTACATCATGTTCAAGTTTGATATATCGGGTTTACTTTAACAAGTGGTCACAACAAATAGCCGACATAATATGTGAATGATGTGTTTACCATAGTGTTTACTGGATGGGTGATAATATTGTTGATGCTGGACAATGAACCATTGATGAACCGCTGCATGTTCCCCTAAAACAGATATTCACCGAAACCAAAGTTGTCATAACACATTCAAGCTGACATTGTTTACGGTTTTGTCTTGATTTTGTAAAATCCCGCGAAAGAATCTATTTCTCGGTTTAAATCATAGACTTGTAAAATCCCGTGACAATGGAAACATCCTGGTAATAGTAAAGTGCATTTCCGGATCTATCTTACGGTTTATTCTTGGTTTTGTAAAATCCCGCGAAAGAAACTGTTTCTCGGTTTAAACCATAGAATTGTAAAATCCCTTATTGATGGAACCATCCTGGAGAAAGGAAAGTGTATTTCGGGATCTTATCTGATACTGGTACTACGGTTCTAGCTTCAAAGAAGGGATAAAAGGGTGTACTTCATGAATTGGATGTGTGTTTGGTTATTCGTCATGACAGTTTGGTTATTTCATGGTTTTACGGGGTTATGTGCTTCTAACCATGGTCAGGATGAAAACCATTATCATAGTTCACTTAAAACGTCAAAGAAGGCTAGATTTGAGCTTTTAATCAGAAGATGTGACGACGAGGTTAATTCACTATTATTTATTTCAGGTTGAAGTGAAATATCACGGGCAAGTGTACTCAGTATCTGAAGGTATCGGGGATGGTTGGATGAAGATTGTTCAAGATCCTTGTTCGAGCTTATTATAAAAAATGAAGACTTGGAAATCTAGTTATTGTTGGGTGAATTTTACCTTTTCTTTTTACCACTTGGGGGAATTGGGCTCTTATCACCTCAAAATAACTATCACTTTAAGGAGTTACGTTGTAGTGCTCAGTGTCACATTCAATTGTGGATTTTCAAGAGGTGATGTACGTCTTATACTTGATGGTTGGTTGGATGAAGAGTATAGAGTACTTAGAGATTCAATGGAGGATGAAGTCTCGGCACCGCTCTTTGTTACATATGTGCAAGTTTAAGTCACGAGTTCACGATAGTTTACTTCAGGGTCAAATTCATCATATTGGGTTTTCTCCATCAGTTGTCACGACAAAGAGCCTACTGAATGATAATGGGGTTGATTACAAGTTTTGCCAAGAGAGATAATGACGTCTGTTCACATCAGTTCAGGCCTCGTACTTCAACATTATGACGTTTGAACACAACAGTTCAAGCCTCGTACTCTAAAGTAAAGAAAAGTGTACGTCTCAGTGCGCTTTATCTTCAAAATAAGAGAAATCTTCTTATGATGTTTGAACACTACAGTTCAAGCCTCATACTCTATAGAAAAGAAATGTGTACGCCTCAGTGTGCATTATCTTCGGAAGAAGAGAAATCTTCTTATTTATGACCATTCTCGTCAACATGCTTCATGCTTTTTCCATGCGCTTCAATTCTCAAGTGAACCGGGCTTCTGTTGATTGTTTTCTTATTCCACTTGCTCAACTATAATGACGATGGCGACATCTTGTGCTAATTTTGAGGGGGAGAAGTGTGATTAGAATGCATTTGAATGATTTTCACTTATTTAATCAAGAATGGCAACTCCGTATGCAATTCTTGAGGGGGAGAAGAAGTGTGAATTTACTGCATGGTTGATTGATATATGAGAACAAATGGTCAAACGGCTCCAAACTCATGTAAGAACCGAGCTTCTTCTTATCGGGTCATCTTCACATGGAGTTTTCTTCTAAAGAGCCGTTGGTTAACATCTTCACACGGGCTGATTTTGATTAATGACAAAGTGCTTCCAGTTGCGAGGCGGATTTCCTTGATGAACGTCTTTATGTTCTTGTTTGATTGGGAGGGATTTGAGTTAAGGGGATTTGCTATATACAAGTTAACGGGAATGCATTTGGTGAGTTGAAGATGTTAACTATCTATTCCCCAACTGGACAATCTTGAAGAAGGTCGAGTCTACAGTCGGTTCTACATTCGCTGCTACATGTTAGAAGACTAAAGACGAGTTGCATTAGATTATCTAAAGACTTCTTCTTAATCTGAGCATTTATCAAACAGATTGTCGGTTTAGGGGAGAGCACTAATTGGGGGAGAGTGAAATGTCAAATTTAATCCCCAATTAGACTTGCTCATATTCTTCAGCAAGTTGATTCTCACAAAGACTTCTAAGGTTCTTCTCAAATGATTTCAAATATATGGGCTTACAATGTGTTGCTGATTCTGAAGTATCAAAACCAGCAAGGGGGAAGGAAACACGTATCTAAACGCGATTAATCTTGATGAGCTTAATACTTCTAAGTGATTGAAGATATCCCGGGAAGACTATTGTCATTACCGCAGAGAATCTCAAGGTTTGACTCATGGCGCTTAGTTCTCTTATTCCAACTATGTGGGGGAAGAGATGGAAGAGTTAGTTTCTGAAGATGAAAGAGGTACACAAGTGTGTGATGATTTTGATGTTATCACAATCATCAGGGGATAGAGATTGTGTACATTGTGGACGCTCAGCTGTTTCACTTGAGTGCTTAATAAGTGATTCAAAGATATAATCACTTATTCCGGAGTTGAAATCCACAGAGATAGTCCTCCGCAGAGATAATCAATGATTCGACCTGCTTCTTCAATGTTATCGGTTATTCTCTCTTTGGGCATTCGAGTACTTCGGGTTCTTGAGCTTCATACACTTTCTTCAGGGGGAGAGAAAAGTATACATCGGGGTTATTCTTTGGCTATTGGACTTAATCTGCTACTTCGATGGTATAAGTTTCTTTGTCTTCGGGTATGTGTATTCGGGTTCGTGAGCTCTAGTCCAAGAGACTGACTACATCAATTCATCTACTTGGGGGAAGTGGTCTCTTGACAACTCATTGGGGATGCATAGCTTCAGACTTCAGTGGCAATGAAATATGAGAAGAAATTTAAAGAGTGGGATGATACGTTGTTGTTCTTGTTGATGATATAACCCCGAACGAAGAATCTCGATTTTCGTTCTTAAATGGAGCAGCGGGATTTATGATAATGGTGTGCTTCTCTGTGCACCTGGCTAAGGCAAGCTTGAAATAGAGCTTCGAATCTGCTCATCTAATGGATTTTCGGTTTGGGGGGAAGCTGCCAAAGTCTCTCTTTCTCAAAGGCTCGGGTTCTCTCTTCTATTCTGGAGCCTCGGAAGCTTTGGTGGTGGAAGGTTAAGAGATGACGAAGTCTATCTTCTACGACGTGCTATTCGATATCTTTATCTCGGTACTCGTATCATCGTCTTCTTTAACTATATCATCTTCTCTATCTTTGTAAATATTTATCAGAAAAACAAAATACAAAAATTTAAAACCAACAAAACAAAATAGAAAATTATAAAATCTTCAAAAACCCATAAAAATCAGAAAATTTAAAAAATTCCAAAAATATGTTTTCACATGACATGTCTTCTGGTATCGATAACATCTGCGGTCTTAGAAATGTCATTCAATAATGGCACGGGAGCATAGATGAAGTTCGAGCAGAAGGTGTAAATATTCTTTTCTAAACATGTCTCAAACTATGGTATGCAGTTACTTCAGACTGTAACCCGTGCTTAAAACTATGGTTTGCTATTATTTCAGATAGCAACCCGCTCTTCAAGAAAGGAAAGTGCTACGCTAAACCAATTTTCAAATATTTCGTGCACTTATCCTAAAAACAAATTGAGGAAAGTATGTCGAAGGACTGCTGTTCCTACACAAATGTTTTTCCGTCTAAAATTCTTCAGAAAAATATTTGTTGTTTTTCAAAAATGGTGGTAAAAGGGTTGCTTGAAAAATCAATCAGAATCAGAGTTTTTATATAAATTTGAAAACTCAATCAATGACTTCAGCGCTTTTAAACTTTTCAGAAAATGAGTCATTGATTGAGGGGGAGAATGTTTTCAAATTTACATCATCTAACGGGCTTTCTTAATTATCCTACGTGCTTAATTAAAAATGATATTTGCCTATGTCGAAGGACTAGGAATTTAGGATATGATTGTTATGATTAGATGATTAGAGTTTGACTAACACATAAACCCCATGCCTTATATGATCTGATTGTTATGTTGAATTGACTTTAATTAGTCGATTGCTGTTATGGGTGATGTCGACCACCATATATATGTATGTGTGTTCACTAACGTATGCAGGTATATTGGTTATAAGAATGTTCCCGATCCGGATCCCACAATAGAAGATGACTGGATGCCGAAAGGAAAGGGTAACTATATCTTGGGTTGACAAATGAAGAAACGAAGCTTAATTGGACTTCTATGGAGAGTTGGCATGGAAAAATGCAACGTAAGAGGTCTCACTGCATCAGCAGATGGTTTTCTTCATCAACAAATGAAGAAACGGAGCTTAATTTGACCTCAGTTGTCATTAAAATCCAACGTAAGAAGTCTCACTGCATCAGCAGACGGTTTTCTTCCAAGCCCTACAGCAACAACATAAGCTTCTCAACCTCCTAACGTATCTTTGTGCAGGATAATTGTGATGATACCATTTTTCTAAAACAATTTTGAAAATGTTGTTTTGAAAATGGAAAAATATTGTTTTGAAAATTAACTGGACTAAATTTTGAAAATCACCGGACTTCATTTTTTCAAAACTTAAGTCACTCAATCATCGACTACGGTCATCGATTGATGGGGAGAGTGATTTAATTTAAAATATTTTCAAATGATATTTCTTCATAAAAGGTCCGGGTTGTACAAAAACAAAGTGGTGATCTAAAGATTTAATGTTATGTCACGGTATGATTTTCTTTAAAACTCAAAAATCTTACAAAATGAATTTTTTTTCTGTTCTTGTTTGATTGTGAAATTGTTTTATTTTACCTAAAGATCTCTTGAAACTATCATACCTGACACTAACAATCTTTATTGTCTAAATTTGGTCCATCTCAGTCATTTTTCAAATGTAAATCATGCCACGTCTTTCTCCTAAAATTTTCTAAATAATTTAAATCAATTGGGATCACAAATCTCAAGAGGTTTGAAATTTTTGATCGGGGGAGAGACAGTGATTTAAATCTCAAATCTGTTTTAGTCCTTTAAAGGCACTCCTGCCTCCCATGTGCCAAACGCTTTCATATACATGATGCACATGATTCAGGAGGAGCATTTATCCAAAAACAAGATGAGTATTTAAACCAGGCCACATATTCTCCCATGTTTTCTAAACCTTATTAAATCACTTGGGATCCAAAATCTCAAAGGGCTTGATATTTTTGATCGGGGGAGAATTTGTGATTTAATATGAAATTTGATAAAAGGTGATCGTTTTGATTCAATTGCGCATACTGCTCTCTCATATGTGCTAAACGCTTTCGAATATCGAAGCATATATTGAGGGGGAGTATTTCAAAAAGAAAATAAACTTTCAAGGTACAAAGATTTCTATGTTTCAACATAAAGTACCTTGATTGATTTTCTAATGGTTTCTTAATGGCTTTTGTGATCGTGGATGTACTTCAAAATAACTCTTTCCTCTATGTGATAAAATCATTTCAAATATCCTACGCACATATTGAGGGGGAGAATTTACCAAAGAAAATCAAATGGCTTTTTCTACGGAAATTGTGATCAAGAATATATTTCAAAGAACTCTTGCTTCCATGTGCTAAACAATTTAAAAATCATATGCACATGTTGAGGGGGAACATTTCTAAATGATCAAAACTATTAAGGTACAAAATGCTTTGATCTCGTATCACAAGTACCTTGATTGATTTTCCAAATGAGTTTTCAATTGGTTTCAAGGAAGAATGAACTGTACCAAAAGACCGACCATTTTACTTTATGCATGGAGTTATAAGGATGGTTAGGTTAGGTATTCGTTCCCACGATCCCGCCAACGCCGGAGGGATCTACCCAGGGATAATCCACTAGATAGTGTAGAGTCCTTAGGTATGATGAAAAAAAGAGAAAAGTGAGATATGGGAAGAGTGCGGACTGAGATAGAGCTAGAACTGGAATAAATCCAACAAGGTTCTAGTTATGAAGTCTCGGTAAGCATTGAAGGGGTTGAAGAATGAAAAAGAATTGAATGTGAAAAGGGTGAAAAGAAATAGCCCTCCAATAATTCAACCTTAGGGCAGAAACCGGGTTTAATACATATGCTATTGGTGTTTACTAAGGTAACACTAATATTGAAGACAAGACGTCATGGACCCAGTGACGCACTGCACCTAACTTCCCAAACTACTCAAGTTCCTCTTAAAAGGGCTTGTTTCATCCTCACGGGGAACTACATAATCTATCAACTTTCTCTTAGAGATTGTTGATATTGAAGAAGGAGACCCTCTCCCTAGTCTCCGGCATAGGAACTAAATGTGCACAATTGAGTCTAGAGCCAAGAGATCATCCACAATATCTCATTAGGACACAAAATTATTGAAGACTTGCTGTTTCACACAATGTGGAAATTAAGATTATATTTTAAGATTCCTACGCATTATCCTTGTGGTATTGCCAGAACATCCGAGTGATATGTAAAAATATTCACGATGAAGATGGAAATCCTTCTCGAGCCAACATCAAACAAGCTCTTGGTGGGTGACATGTGAGATCTTTTCTAAAAGATCAAACTTGTGAAAACTGGATAGAAACGATGGGGCGATTCACTTGTGAATCAACCTTGGTCCAGGAAATGAATTGACGAATACTTTTGGAAAAACTGTTCGATGTGCAAATCTTCTTTTCTCTAGCGCATCGAATGTGTATTCATGTTTTCAAACACAAAAAGTATCTCTGATTGAAAAAATACTTTTGGAAAAACCGTTTGATGTGCGAATCTCTTCTTTTCTTTAGCACATCGAATGTGTACTCTTCTCAAATACAAAAAGTATTTCTGATTGAAAATTGATCTTTCTCATTAAACCTTCGTCGTATTGCAAAAATCTTTCTTCTAAGCAATACGCGATTGTTTTTCAAATCATTTTTCATCAATCAGTTAATCTCAATTTGCTGGTTCACTCACTCCGTGTTGTCTTCTTTGAGACGTTCCGGTTTGAAAACGGCTAGAGCAGCTGCGAAACCCTGTCAAGGAGATTCTTTGGAATTATACCTGATCACAGGCAGTACTTGTACTGATCAACGGGGAACCGTGGGCCGTGTACCTCAATTCAACGAAAGTGATCAAAGACACTTTCGTGTGTTTTATTGCTAACTGTTGTTTGCAGGTACATTTGGACGGTTGTAGCTGATCAGAATTGAGGAGTCAATCCAAAGCCGCATGCTCACAGCATCCACACTTAATTGAAGAAATCATGACTGGTGCATATCTACATAACCTGGTTCTGATATTTTTATATTATGCTTCTGCTACACTGCTGCAAATATCATGAACCTGTAATGCTTCCGCTACTCTGATGAAAAGATGTCATGATTCAAAAGTGTGAGCATGTCGGTCCGAAAGTCACAACTTCACATGATGGCAACACAACAAAGGGTGATCCAGAGATTTACTGTGGCTGATGATCTCAATGAAAGCTCGAAGATCATCAAAGATGTGGATCAGTTAAAGGCCTCCACTTAAAGTACAAAATAATCGGACTATGAAGAGTCACTACAAAAGCACAAAGAATGTGGACATTGAAGAATTGAAGTCTACGAGCTCAGAACAGAAGACAAATTAGAATGCTAGGATGCAAAATGTATTTCATGGGGTGACCTCCCTTAGGGGGAGATTGTTAGGAATTGGAAATTCCATGTTAAAGTGTCGGTCACCCCAATTATGGTCTAGCATAAGTTAGCTCGTAGACATGTCATTATTTACGTTGTTTAGTAGTTTATTAGTTAGTTTGTAGCGTAGTTTAGTTTAGTGCAACACCGTGGAGGAAGGACGGGTCTTTACCCACTGTATGCCTGATCCACAGTCCGTCAGGAGGACGTTAGCTTTGTAACTATAAATACCCCTTCCATCCATGGAAGGGGTGGTGCTTTTCTCATAATCTAACCTTACATTTGTGAAGCAAGTCTCTACCAAGAAAACACCCTCTCACTCTTTCTCTCTCTAAAACATGGCTTTCTTGTATCACCACCATCCAAGACCACCCGAATCATCAAACACAATAATATTTACGATCCTACACTTAGCTTATAGGAAGATCCAATAAGATTCAACAAACGAGTAACGGTATAAAAGAAATCATTAATTTTACCATGATTCTTTGCAACAAACACAAGTGCTAATTGTAATTGATGAGCAAAACAATGAACAAAGTATGCAGACGGTGCATCATTTTGAATTAAGGTCCTCAAGCCATTGAATGCACCACTCATGTTACTAGCCCCATCATAACCTTGTCTTCGAATTCTAGTATCACTCAATTTCAATTTCCCTAGCATTTCACAAACATAATTCTTTAGTGCCAAACCTTAAGTATCCTCAACTTTCTTAATACCAACAAGCCTTTCCACAACTTCTCCTTTTTTATTTACGAACCGTAAAACCAATGCCATTTGCTCTTTACAAGACACATCACATGACTCGTCTACTAAAATTGCAAACAAATCGTCACCAAGCTCTACTTTAATAGCATTAATAATTTCATCCGCACACGCAGTTGCAATATCCTTTTGAATTTTACCATATGTCATTTTTTGCTTCTTTAGTGTCGCACGCCATGCTAGATCACATCGTTTTCCTAACCATCTTAAAAATTCAAGAAAGTTACCTTTGTTGTGTGACTCTTCCGTTTCATCATGAGCACGAAAAGATAATGCTTGTCTCAATAAGAATCTAACAACATCAATTGAACAAATAAACGGATATAATGTTCATTTTTCTCTAGTAAAGTTTGATTATCAAATGCAGTTGTGATGGATTGTTTTTGGTTCATCAAGCTTTTACATTTTTCTACTGCAAGAATGTGCGGCTTTCCTCCATTATGTTCGTCTAGCCCCGACTTCCTATTCCAAGCTCTAAATCCACCTTTTACAAAATTATCCGACCCCCCTTGACATTTTATCTCGGATTTGAATAGATAACAACATAAGCAAAAAGCAGCTTCCTCTTTTATACTATATTCCAACCAATATTTATAATCAGCAAACCATGAACTAACAAATCGACGGGGTTTACCTCCAATATCTCTAAATTGGAAATTATGATTTTTAGGTTGGAAAGGCCCATCTATCAAATATGCTTGTCTAATCTTATCTCGTTGATTTACATGGTACTCGTCTATACTTTTTCGATCTTTCGGATCAGCAGGTAGATCTTTTAAATCAATTTTCATATACTTTCTTTGCTCCTTATCTCCATCTTTTGAGGTTGAACTAGATACTCCTTTTTTGGTTAAGAATATCAACATTTTAACTAGAACAAATACCAAAATTCAAACATTTAATCAATAACCATTTAATCACATGCATGATACAATGATACATAACATCTTAACTTAAACACTAAACCCTAAAATCTAAATAAACAATCTAACAATTATAGTAAATTAGTAATACAACAATACAACTATTTAAAAATAACAAAATTACAAGTACATCAAATAAGCAAATCAACAATACAACTATTCGATAGGTAAATTAGTATGGCAAAATCAATAATACAACAATAGATAAATTAGTATGATACAATTAAATATATTTAATTTATATGAGAGATCTTAGAAGTCACTCACTTTAATTTTTATTCATCCATCACTCAGATCAAGATCATGCCTATTCGAGTATTGGTTTATCACTTTTCCACGTTCAATTGGGATTGCCGGCCAATGCTTATCTTTCTTTACAGTGTATTATAAATTTTCATTATTAAATGGGTTAATTTTGTTGGGCTAATTGGGTTTGAGCTAAAAATATTTTATACTAAAAGTAAGTTTTTTGTCCAATTTTTTTCTAAGATAGTTCTCACATAATTTCTAAAGTGGTTCCTAAAAAATTTTCTTCATCATTTCTCAAAGATTTTGTCGTCCAAAGTGGTTCCCGGGCACCACCTATACATAAAATAAGTCCGCCACTGCCACCACTAGCCACCTCCGGTAATGGCAACTACAACACCACAGCCCAACCACTATCCAAATTCCTCCACCCCTTCCACCTCGTCACCCATTACCACTTATTAATCTAAAGTGAGCCATGTCTAAGTCCACAAACGAGATACTTTGTCTTTATAAAATAAACCTGTCTCTTTTCCCCTTATGTCTAACCTAATTTTCTACTCGTCTTCAAATTACTTAAGTATATGAACTGAGCTGAATATTGTAAGTGGGTTTATGTGGCATTTAGTTTGATAAACTTTGGTGAATTGTGTTACTGGGTTTCAAGTTGGTTAAACCGCACTGATGGAATTCATTTGCAAAACAGTGTCTAATAATTTATGTTCATTTAACAAATTTTAGGCACAAAGTTTAATTGGTTATTTACTAAACTAAAATGGTGGTGGTTGTTGGTGTTATGGTTAATGATTTGTATTTCATCTCGTAATATTTTCATTATTATCACAAAACAAGAAGTCTGGTATACTAAAATGTGTGACAAAAAAGTTCGATTACTAAATACGTAAATTGTCGAAAGTAATCATTTTGTAAAAACGAAAGATATGCTACAAACGTCCTTATAATGTCATATACAAATAATTGTGACACTTCTTGTTTCTAGTACTTTTTTTTTTATATATAAAATACAAGGGCGTTGAAAACGATCATACAAGCATCTTTCACGACAAATTTCACATGCATGTGTGACAAGTTTGGTAACAAGTTCGGTAACAAGTTCATGGACAAAAATATTTTGTGCGAGTTGCATTTTAAGTCAATGTATTCGTTGATGCAATTTATTTAATTTGGCTTCTGGCTCGCATACAAGAAATTAAACATCAACATGTTTGCTCTAAGGTTTTATGATAACCAAAATGGTTAAAAATCGTAATTATAAGGTAAACACGTTAATAGGTTGATTATAAGCGGCATATTTAATTAATGTTCTTTAACCGACAAATTTCACATATATGCACAAGTTTGGTAACAAGTTCATGGACAAAAATATTTTGTCCGAGTTGCATTTTAGCTCAATGTATTCGTTGATGCAGTCTATTTAATTTGGCTTCTGGCTCGCATACAAGAAATTAAACATCAACCACTACTAGAATTTAGCGTCATGGCCGTTGATAGATGTCGTAACACATGTCGCGACCTATTCTCAAGGTTAATGATGTCGCAATAAATGTCGCAATGCTTGTCGCTATCTAAAGAGGCATGTTTAAAAGTCGCAATAGAAGTCGCAGATTTACCGTCTTCCTTGCTTTCATCGCAATACATGTCGGTGGAATAACGTCTTTTATGTGTGTGTCGCAAAATACGTCGTTGGTTAGCTTGGTAGTTATATAATGTCTCAAAGTTAGTCACTTTTTTTTCACTCTTACCATATATTTTTTACTTTTTGGACACAAAAGCCTAAAATTAAACAAATAAAAAATCACCATAAATTTTTACTAAAAAAAAAAAAAAAAAAAACCTTATCCCATATAAAAAATATTTTCAAATTTGTAAATGAATAAAAAATTACCAAAACACTTTTCACTCCCTCCTTCTCTCATCTCAGCTCAGGTACGATCCCCAATTTTAATCTAATCTTCTCTCATCTCTCATCTCAGGTATGAATCGAACACCACTCTCTCCATCTCATCTCTTATCCCATATAAAAAAAAACCTTATCCCATATAAAAAATATTTTCACATTTGTAAATGAATAAAAAATTACCAAAACACTTTTCACTCCCTCCTTCTCTCATCTCAGCTCAGGTACGATCCCCAATTTTAATCTAATCTTCTCTCATCTCTCATCTCAGCTCAGGTATGAATCGAACACCACTCTCTCCATCTCAGGTCACCATCTCTTATCCCATATAAAAAAAAACCTTATCCCATATAAAAAATATTTTCACATTTGTAAATGAATAAAAAATTACCAAAACACTTTTCACTCCCTCCTTCTCTCATCTCAGCTCAGGTACGATCCCTAATTTTAATCTAATCTTCTCTCATCTCTCATCTCAGATCAGGTATGAATCGAACACCACTCTCTCCATCTCAGGTCACCATCTCTATGATGTTTAATCGAGTGTTTGGTTATTTAGCTGTATTAGCTTATATATAATGTTTAATCGAGTATTTAACTATTTAGCTGCAGTAGCTTATTTATGATATTTAATCGAGTGTTATTATGCGCTTACGCAATCGACATGTGATTTTAACTTGTTTAATTATGATGCAAACGACAATTCATGCTTATGCAATCGACATGTGATTTAACTGAAATTTTATGTAGTTTAGAAGTGTAGACCAACTGTTCGACGAAATGTCTCACTCAATTTGTATAGTGTAGACCAAGTGTTTGATGAAGTGTCTCACTAGTTTCATGTATTTTTTTCGCTGTTGACTGTATTTGTATAGTGTAGACCAAGTGTTTGATGAATTTCCTCACTAGTTTCGTGTATTTTTTTCGCTGAAACCGTATTGAACTGTATGTGTAGAGTGTAAAACAAGTGTTCGACCAAATGTGTGACCGAGTTGTTTGTTTTTTGACCAAATGATAGGTAGCTAACTACTAGTACCGATATACTCAAAGGAGTTTGACCCACTCTTGACTTAGACCTGGAGTAGTTTAATAATCCACAAAGTAGCTAATGGGCAATCTAACGTAGTTTTAAGTAATCTGTTGTTAGTTACAAAGTTAGTTGTTTGAGAACCAAGAAATGGGACCAAATGTCTATTTTGGAGTCTTAAACATATCTCAAGAAATTAGTTGTTTGAGAACCAAGAAATTAGTTTAATGGTTCTATGTTTCTTTGTAGATTTAATCCCTCGAATAACGTGACGAGCACAATAACTAGCATATGGAAATCACGGTTTACAGGAGCATGGGATACTTGGAAAATTGTTCCTGAAGAAGACAAAGAAATTTGGTTTAACTCGTTCAAGCCTCAAGGTACTATGGCTTCATGATTCTGTGACTTTATCCAAATTGGTTATTTTTACCGAGTCATTATAAATGTAATAATGATAATTGATTGCTAATTGTGTAGAGTCTGTAGTCAATTCAACTTGCAACTATTGTTTATGGTAACTTATCCTTGAATCTTCTTTATCGTAATGAATGACGCTTTCTTATGAACCACTATATTGACTTTCTTAAACTGTCTTTACTCTTTAGTGCGTAACTTATAAGGAGTGCCTATCTTCTTGCCTCACACTTTGTAGTATCAACTCTTGTAGCTACTTACTGTAAGACAATTCAAATTAGCTCATAAGGCACAAATAAGATTAATCAAATTATTGTTTTAGTTCGGTAGGTCAACTATTGTTACTGTAAACAATTAAGTTTTGGAAATTAAGTAACTTTTATTTAGTTTTTAGAGAATTTAGGCTGAAATAATTATTAAAACGGATGAGGTTTTCCCGTGTTTAGGTTACCCCGGGAGGGCCGGTCTTTAACTGAGATGTACGCGGTCTAACCGGGGTAGTGCGTGACCGTTTTTGACCTTTTCCCTGGCCACCCCGACATGTGTACCTAGTGAGTACTGAGTAGTGAAGAGTGAGGATATTAGTGTGCTTGACCACTTGGCCACATTGGTGGTGGTTGTTATAAATATATTAGTGGATTGATTTTGTTACTGGTTAAAGCCGTAAAGGTGTCATTTTTTTTCATATTCTTATATACTTGGTTGAATATACGTTGCGTTTTAGGATTGGTTATTAGAATTGCTTGTGCTTTATAAAAAAGGGGGTGTTTGGTTGAACTTACGTTTCTGGCTTATTTGAATTTAGGAATGCTCATAAGCTCACTTTTTTCAGGCTTATGAGGTTATTAAGTTGAGCTTACGGGCTTAAATAATTCATAAGCTGAAGGCTGATAAGGCCATAAGCTAAAAAAGTTAGCTTATGAGCTTTCCTCATTTCAATTAAACCCATAAGCTTGGTAAATTAGCTGTAACAGAACATAATTTAGAAGTAGTGTTTGGATATGGAAATAAAACGATGGATTGTTAGTTATACGAGTGTCTGGAGATTATGATGATACAAGGTATTTAGAGGTAAAATAATCAGAATTATGTAATGGGTTTGAACAAAGGGCTGCTTGGGACTGCGTATTGATACAGCAAAAAAGCAGTTTTAGGGTGTTTGGGATTATGCTTATCCGATTGATTGAGAGATTAATAAGTAGTTTTGAAGAATCGCAATGTCAGTTGGTTATTCTGAATTGCTTATGTGATTATCTGAAAGCGTATAAGCAGTTCTAATAAGCAATCCCAATTCCCAACCACCCCTAAGAAGCTCTGAAATGGATTTTGTTTGTCTCTCGGATAATGTAGTAGTAATAAGTTTGACATCATCCAATTTGCTGTATTAGAACTCAATAATTAAGCCCTTATTCTATGATGTTTGCTTGTGATACAACATTGGATGGAATCAGCTTTTCAAACAGCAATATATTCATTATTATCGATCATGCAGATTTATTAAGGCTAAGAGTGAAGTTTCATTGGAAGATGTTGCTTCTCTCGTGGAATTCGGGTTGCAAGTATTTAATGCGTCACAAGACAAGCTCTATGCTCAGGTGTTATTTCATGTTGCAAAAATATTTCTAACATGTGTTTGTTAAGCTATTTTATACTGTGGTACTAATAATGAAAATTGTTTATAGCAAAATCTGAAAAAGGGAGAGCTGCCCGACTAATAATGTAATAAGCGTTTGCACGTTCTTTGGTTCAGTCTCGATCGCTGAGCACAGAAGGAGATTGGTGTGTAAATTTTCTTTACCATGCTACTACTTATTCCAAACACTTTACTACTAAAAGCAGTTTTGAATCTATCATTTGTTCAAAGGCATACTCACATTCCTTAACTATCATGGAATTCTAAGCATGGTAATCGTCCATTATGGTGCAACAAAAAGTGATAAAATGTAGATGCTTATAGTAGGAAATAGCTGTAATCTACTCTTATGGTTACTTGTGCAAATGCCTGGAAAAAATATCTTGCGAATTAGTTGTAATCCACTCTTATGGTTACTTCTACAAAAAGTGATAAAATGTATCAGCTTATTGTAGGAATTAGCTGCAATCTACTCTTATGGTTACGTCTGCAAAAAGTGGTATAATGTAGATGCTTATGATAGGAATTAGCTGTAATCTACACTTATGATCTATCGTTGCTGATGCTATCTATGTAGTATTTGTTGGTTAGATAATTGAAAGTGTTGCATTTATGTGCTTAATCGATTATGCTGCTAACAACAGGGCACTATTTCTGTTGTTTTATGATTATAGCAAAAAGAACTAGGAAGGGATCCAGCTCTTTTTTTTCGGACTCACATGAAGAAAGACAAGAAGACTTTTGTGGACAACGAAGCAAAAGAAACCTGGGTAAGTTGTTTTTTTACTTCTTGAGAAAATTGTGGTTTCTGAATAAGCAAAAGAAACCTGCTAATGTGTCATACTTTTTATTAAGTTGTTGTTTCTGAATAAGCTGCTAATTGTTGTTTTTGCTAATTGTTCTTGTTTCTGAATAAGCAAAAGAAACCTGCTAATTGTTGTTGTTTCTGAATAAGCAAAAGAAACCTGCTAATGAAACCTGCTAATGTGTCATTCTTTTTATTAAGTAGTTTCTGAATAAGCTGCTAATTGTTGTTGTTTCTACTAATTGTTGTTTCTGAATAAGCAAAAGAAACCTGGTAATGAAACCTGCTAATTGTTGTTGTTTCTGAATAAGCAAAAGAAACCTGCTAATATAACCTGCTAATGTGTCATACTTTTTTACTTTTGTGGACAACGAAGCAAAAGAAACATGCTAATATGTCATACTTTTTATTAATGAAGGAACAATACATGACAAAGTATGGAGCAGAGGACTCTCAAGATACGCAATCAGGAAACATAGCAAATACATACATCAGATGGGCAGAACATGTTGGCTCAAAGAAAGGGAAGGTTTATAGATATGTTTTTGAGCAGATTGCTACTCAAAAGGTTCTAGATCTGCTTCAACACCGACAACCGGCTGTTTAGATGCTTAGTCCAGTTTCTAAGTAGCAATGCTGTTAACAAGTAGCAGGTTTACACTCTTTGGCTAAAGTGACAATATTTGACATTGTTTGGTTTAGTTGAGATTTACAATATTTGACAATTAGCAATGCTGTTGAAGTAGCAGTTTTACAATATCTGTTTATACGACACCTTTTAGTGTCTTTATGTATGACTTGGAACTTATCATTGTTTATTATAATATATACTTCATTGAATCATTATATTTCATTTGTGAATTCTTGGGGCTAAATAAAGAGATGTAGGGCAATATAGAACCTAGCATGCTCAACAGAGAGAGTTTTGCGACTGGATTTGCGACATTGATGGATTTTTTTTGCGACTTTAAGCGACGTCTAGTGAGAAATAGATATTTGTGACAGAACTCGCGACAACTAGCGACTCCATGAAGCAAGTGAAAATCCGTCGCAATGATTTTTGCGACTTCATTTCCAGTTGCTACGAGCGACACAATTGTTTGTCGATAGTGATGACGCTAATTTTTTGCGACGTAGTTTGAAGTGACGCATAATCTGCGACGTTTTAACACCGACAGGTACCTACCCAATGCAAATTCTGACGCAATGATAAAATCCGTCGCTAATTACGTCGCTAAATCCATCGCTAAAGGCTTAAATTCTTGTAGTGAACATGTTTGCTCTATTATTAAGGTTTTATGATAACCAAAATGGTTAAAAATCGTAATTATAAGGTAAACACGTTAATAGATTGATTATAAGCGGCATATTTAATTAATGTTCTTTCACCGACAAATTTCACAAGTTTGGTAACAAGTTCATGGACAAAAATATTTTGTCCGAGTTGCATTTTAGCTCAATGTATTCGTTGATGCAATCTCTTTAATTTGGCTTCTGGCTCGCACACAAGAAATTAAACATCAACATGTTTACTCTATTATTAAGTTTGGTATACAAAAGGTAATGATGAATGTAAAGGGGTTCTTCTTTTTTAAGTTTAATTCGAAGAAAGGTGTTGATGATGTTCTTGAAAATGGTCCTTGGTTTATTAGAAATGTACCTATTATTCTTAAACCATGGACATTGAACACCAACTTACTTAAAGAGGATTTGACCAACATCCCGGTGTGGGTTAAATTCCATGATGTTCCTCTTGCTATGTTTTCAGATGATGGCCTTAGTCTTCTTGCCGCATTGATAGGCACGCCCAAAAGGTTAGATGCTTTTACTAGCCAAATGTGCAAGGACTCGTGGGGCCGTAGTAGTTTTGCTAGATGCATGATTGAAGTGAAGTCGGATGAGGTGCTTAGGGACAGCCTTACTGTTGAGATACCGTTACTTGATGGGTCGGGTTCGACTATTGAGAAGATACGGGTTGAATACGAGTGGAAACCACCTCATTGTGATAAATGTAAGATTTTTGGTCATATTCTTATTGAATGTCCTAAAGTTGTTGAACCTCCTGCTCAGCCTACTAAGCGTGTTAATGATGGTTTCAAGACGGTTAATAACAAGAAGAAGGGAAAGCAGGGTGGGTCTACTATTCCTGGTCAAGGAGGGTTTACTAAACCTGTTGTGGATAAGCAGTTTCAATATCAACCCAAAAAGACTCCTCCTGAACCTAAGAAACTGGTAGTCACTAAGAAGAATGCTTCTGATGTGGCTAGTTCGAGTGGAACAAAGATCTCTACATCTAACCAGTTTGATGCTCTTAATATGAAATATACGGATGCTTTTGGTATTCCTTCTAATGACACCATCAAGGATGTGGATTCTGGTTGTACAATGGAAGTTAATGAAGATAAGTCTACTAAGATAGGTACTGCATCACAAGAACCCCTTGTGAGTGATTTGAAAGAGATGGAGTCGGGTTTGGCTCCTAAAACTAGTGATTCTTGTACTCCGCTCGCCCCTTCTACTAAGAGAGTTAACCCTTTTTCTAAAGTGGGAGAGATCGTGGTTTCTGAGTCTGAAGATGAGGTGGTTTCTAACCCATTTGATGAGTCTGCTAATCTATTCGGTGGTGGCCAAGAGTTTGAAGATGAGTATGATGACTATGACTACGATGAGTATGCGAATCAGGTTTATGATCTTCCAGGAAATTTGGATGCCTTTAATGCCATGTATGGCACCAAGCTTCAAGGTCCTAGAAAGTAATTTTCTTTCGTTATGTCATATGTTATCATTTGAGTAGTGGTTTGTTTTCTTGTTTAGAAAATAGGAAGTATCTTGTTATGTAAGCTTTATGCCTATGTAACGGGCTGAGATATGGGATTTCACTCATATCCATTGTACTTAAATGTTTTTTGGTTAATATATTTACCAGGGTGCAGGATTACTCCCCTTTACCCAAAAAAATGGTTAAAAATCGTAATTATAAGGTAAACACGTTAATAGATTGATTATAAGCGGCATATTTAACTAATGTTCTTTCACCGACAAATTTCACATATGTGCACAAGTTTGGTAACAAGTTCATGGACAAAAATATTTTGTGCGAGTTGCATTTTAGCTCAATGTATTCGTTGATGCAATCTATTCAATTTGGTTTTTGGCTCGCAGACAAGAAATTAAACATCTACATGTTTACTCTATTATCAAGGTTTTATGATAAGCAAAATGGTTAAAAATCGTAATTATAAGGTAAATACGTTAATAGATTGATTATAAGCGGCATATTTAACTAATGATCTTTCACCGACAAATTTCACATATATGCACAAGTTTGTTAACAAGTTCATGGACAAAAATATTTTGTCCGAGTTGCATTTTAGCTCAATGTATTCGTTGATGCAATCTATTTAATTTGGTTTTTGGCTCGCAGACAAGAAATTAAACATCTACATGTTTACTCTATTATTAAGGTTTTATGATAACCAAAATGGTTAAAAATCGTAATTATAAGGTAAATACGTTAATAGATTGATTATAAGCGGCATATTTAACTAATGATCTTTCACCGACAAATTTCACATATATGCACAAGTTTGTTAACAAGTTCATGGACAAAAATATTTTGTCCGAGTTGCATTTTAGCTCAATGTATTCGTTGATGCAATCTATTTAATTTGTCTTATGGCTCACAGACAAGAAATTAAACATCAACATGTTTACTCTATCATTAAGGTTTTATGATGACCAAAATGGTTAAAAATCGTAATTATAAGGTACACACGTTAATAGATTGATCTTCTCGTGATTGATTAAACCATTTTAAACCTTTTGTATTCTTGTGTGATCGCTTATTCTCATTAGTATTAGTACGTACGTTAAACCTAACACACAAAATCGTGACCTAAACCACTTCATGCAAAGCAAAAGTAACAAAAAAACAACCCATGATAGAATACAACCACCAACCATATGGGGAAACAAAATATACTATTACCAACTACAAACACTATGTGGAACTTTTAACCATATTGGATGCACTAAACACGTTTCGGTCCTAATGGCTATTATATGCATGCGGAAAGGAAAGATTTTACCTGTTTGCTCTTCACCAACTTTTTATATGATACTTTATTGTCTTATGCATAGAAAAATTTGTAGATCTACATGCATTGTTATTAAAACATAACTTATTTAAGATAATTAGATAACGTATGTTTTTCAGTTGAATTCTAGGTCATATATACTCTTGTATTATCCGGCACTCGGGTATACATAGGTATACCTTCGGGAGGTACGGGCGTCTACATTCTACTTCCTTATAGTTATACCCCGTTTCAATGGATTGCCTATGTTGTTGTTGTACTCTTTTATGAAATGCTAGTTACGTCTTACTAGAAGAAAAAGAGCAAAATTACTTGAGTTGAAACATATAGTAGCTAGTTATGATTACCACCAAACCCTACGAAATTCAAGCTTTGTACACCCATACGAACTCATTCATTGCACCACAATGTCGGTGTCGATTACATACGAGATCCAATCATCTCGCATGTATATGACCACAATGTTACGTACTTTCGTATTGCACGAGTAAAATGTGAGATTCTTTAAAGATAACAATGGTTTTTAATGTGATCTAGCAACATATTATTAAGGTCCGGTGTCATTTTAAAGATGGTAGCTCATACTCCTCTATGGACCTTACTCTCACCACTAGTTACTTACTTTCTAACATGGACCCATTCTTATTATCCTTGGGTTTGATTAGTGTTGGTGGTAAGTTGTTTTCTTAACCCCAAAGACCCCACAATCAAAAAGCTTAATTGCCACCAATTTCCAAAGTCTGGTGTCTCATTATGAACCTTCTATTCCATTTTCATGTGTTTTTCTTTTTCTTACTACATTATGGGACTAAAAAGTGTATTTTGTATACATTAACTTATGTCTACACATATATGATATATGCATTTATATAAATTGTCACATTGTCCTTGTTTCTTTGTGTTATTAACTTAGGATTCTCTCTTTCTTGCTACAATATGTCGAAGGAAGAGGTGAGTCTATCGATGAACGTAAACGGTCATTCTAAGGTACCACCGGGGTTCCGATTCCACCCTACAGAAGAAGAGCTTCTTCATTACTATTTAAGAAAGAAGGTGGCGTATGAAAAGATAGATCTAGATGTTATTCGTGACATTGATCTTAACAAGCTTGAACCATGGGATATCCAAGGTAAGTGTTCATTTTGTTACGTGTGAAAAGTTAATAGTGTTTTTTGTGTGTTTTATTCGTTTGTGGTTTCATAGAGAAATGCAGAATTGGATCAACCCCGCAAAATGATTGGTATTTCTTTAGTCACAAAGACAAGAAATATCCGACTGGGACACGTACTAATCGTGCAACTGCTGCTGGTTTCTGGAAAGCCACGGGACGGGATAAGGTTATTCATAGCAGCCATAGAAGAATTGGTATGAGGAAGACACTCGTGTTCTACAAAGGACGAGCACCTCATGGCCAAAAGTCTGATTGGATTATGCATGAATATAGACTAGATGATAATACAATTATCACCCAAGATTATGGTCATGTAAGTTATTTCATACGAGTTACTTGTTTTTTTGGTTTTTCCCTTAACTTCTCTAGCTCACTTTTTGTAAGGAAAAGCAATGAACTTTAAGTCGATTTCAGGGTTCTAATTTGTGTGATTCGACTCAAGAAGAGGGGTGGGTCGTATGTCGTGTGTTCAAGAAGAAGAACTACCATAAAGCCGTCGAAAGCCCCCAAAGGTCATCAACGGCGCCTTCCATTGATTTAAATGCTCAAATGCGTTCTTTAAACAAAAATGGAAGTGTTCATGATCAATTCCTTGAGTACATCAATACTTGCAAGCAAGAAACCGATTCACTTGCCAATATAACCACCATGAAAGATTATAACCCAATGCAACAACTTATGAACCCAATCACCAACAGATTTCTCCACCTTCCAAGGCTTGACAATACTCCAAATATGACCACATCCGGTCACTACGACGCATCCACCATTAATCAAGACCCAAACTTTGTCCATAACTCCATGACTCAATTGCTAACTACTGAAGCTGAACATCTGGACAATTGGGCTGATGTAGACCGTCTTGTGGCATCCCAACTTAATGGCGAACCACAATCCGATGAACCCAATAAAGACATGTGTTTTGGACTTGATCATGACCATGAAGATCTAGAACCACCACAACTTCATGGCTCATCATCCTTGGCTAAAACAACCTATACTAGTGAGATAGATCTATGGAGCTTTGCACAATCGTCATCACAATCATCTTCACCAGATCCATTTTACAATTTATCGGTATAGCTTACATAATTTTATTTCAGTTTTCATGAGATATACATTTTTTACCAAAGTTTTTACTTTACAGAACAAATAATATCTACTCATGTATATATATATATATACCTATGTATATTTGAAATAATAAATATAAGTTGCGATTGGTATGAATAAATAGTGTGTTTAGCTAGATAGGTAGTTGAAAGTTGATGTAAAGCTATATAGTATCATTGTATTGTGATTGATGGACACCCATGAATGTATACTTTTATGGCAAAAACATTCGACACATCTTTTTCATACATAGTACTACAAGGATATGTCCCCCATATACTCTTAGTTTCACTGAAAATTTTGTTCCCAAGTGACTTATATTCTTTTAGACATAGGAGTATATCTTTTAGTTCTATTTCATGACGTAACTTTCAAAAGGATTTTTTAAATCTTTTAGGTAGATATAACATTATTTTCTTGTTTAGGGTCGTCACTATCACTCGTTCCTTTGTTTTGTTTATGTTCGTGTGTTGTGTGTTCTAACTATCAATTACTATATTGTTTGTGATAATAAACAATTTTGTTTGTTTTCATCCTGCTTCAGTTATCTTGTCATTATTCCAATCATATAAAGAATTGAATACAAATTTTGATGACCCTATGTTAACTTTCGATATTGCAAATTTCAAAGTTAAATGATATAAAGTTGTTTCAACATATGAGCTGGGGACCTTGTATTCTAAGAAAGGGTGAAACGTGCATGATTGATAACATTTTTTTAGTTTGATTTTCATATCAGGCAATGTATTTTTAACACACATTGAAATCCACATGAAATGCGCGCTTTACGCAATATTAATATAGCTAAAGTCAACTTGTAATGATTTCTGCATTATTTTATTTTTTGCATTATACGGAGTATTACCTTTACCTAAAAATGGAGATTTGCAATTGACAATTTACAATGTATTGTTCTCTGTATGAATACAAACTGCATTGTCTAAAACTGGAAATGACGTAAAGTTTATGAAGCTCGACTCCAGCTCGAGTAGCTCGTTAAAAGATCGACTTGTTGAAACCGTTACACAAACTATAATATTATTTTAAAATGTTAATCTTAAGAATAAGGATCTATATCTGTTGGCTAATTTGGATGGTACATTATCTCCATGTCTACTTGGCTTACTAATTTGACTAGTTACATTTCATTTTTGGATCAATTTAAAATGTACATAGCACAAAGAACACGCCCGATATATAATATAACACATTCTTTTTTTGAACGGCGATGTATTAGAAAAGAAAACCAGCAAAACGCTAGCAATTACAGAGGTGATTTCAACCAGTCGTTCCAACTACTACAAATTTTACCTTTAAACTTTAACCAAGAATAAGAAAAAAAGACAGATGTTATAAAAAATGTCAAACTTTCTCATAACTTGAGAGTTGAAAGTGACGTTATTTTGAAAGCGCCAAAGCATCCAACATGTAGTAGCAAAAATGACGTAAGCACGATCTTTCGAATCCTTTGAAGCACGCCAAGACAGAAACCATGAATCCTAATCCTCACAAGAGTTCAAAATCAGGATCCTTGAATCACTCCAAACACGGAACTAGCCTCCAAACAATTGAAGCTATTATAAGCGTGCAAAAGGTGATACTTTGATATTTCGATTATATTTCTAAATAATTAATACTAAACTTTCGTTGGAAATATCAGAAGACGCATGATATGAATGTATTGAAAATATGTAATTGGTTGGAAATATCAGAAGATGCATGATATGAATGTATTGAAAATATGTAATTGGTTGGTTCGGACTGGTCCCGTTTTATAAAAGTGATAGATGATGATTATGATAGTCCAACCAAGTACCAACTTGACGATACATAAAGGTGGACTATCGATAAAAGTTGTTATGTTGGGAGACTGAAAGTTACAACACTTTTTAGTATAACAAAGAATACATACAATAAGTTAATTTACTTTACAATTAAGCATTTGACAAACATAGACACATACAGTAGTACTAAAATCAATCATCATATTTTGGAATGCTGGACACAAAAGATGTTACGCAGTAAACAACATGGGTATATCGAACCTTCACGAGTCACGACTATACGAAGAACGTCCAACCTTGGTTTCAAATCGACACGTAAACTTGATAAAGTGACTAGATGTGTTACATACTTTTCAAATAGTTGAAACTATTGATATTGATAGTTTATCACATGCAAATTCGTTGTGGTTTGGCCCTACAATCATGCAATTATGAAACTTTAACAAGCATTAATGTTTATTGAATATGATAAAGTTGTAATGTGTGTTTAGTTATTGTCATTTGAGAATGATTACATACCTATTGCCATTTGGAGAACAAGCCCACCACAACAACCATCTCTACAAGATTTATAAGTACCTAGTGTGGTACTAGCATATTCCATAGGAGGGAAATGTGTCGTTTAAATATATCTTCATTAACATTGATTAGTGTTTATTATCATAACGGAATTAGGTTTTGATCTATAACCACTTGTTGCAATCAATAGTACCATTATACCGACAACTCATTCTAGGCTTGTAACACATCAAGAACACATACAAGATGCATGTATCGGGACTTTCTGCATGGTGCATATTAAGCAACTTAACTTCCACGTAAACGACGATAGGCTCGAATTCATCAATAGCTTAGGAGGTGCTTTGACAATGATTTGTAAATGAGAAAGTAATGAGTGTGGGATTAAGAGGGGACATAAAATTGACAAAAGAGAAAATCCGCAATTAAATGATGATCCTGATCCTACATCTATAGCTTAGGAGGTGTTTGGTGTTAGCATTATTAGAGTGATCAAATTAATTGGATGTAGGGCTGTAAACGAATTTAACGTTCAGTGAACATTTCATGAACTGTTCAATAAAAAGTTCGTTTATGTTCGTTTATTTATTAAATGAGCGAACATGAACAGTATTTTACATTCATATAGTTAAATGAACGAACATAAGCAAAAGTAGTGTTCGTTTTATGTTCACGAACGTCCGATTATACATGCATTTATGTTCATTTATTTATTTATGTTCGTATATCATATCTTATAATTGTATAATTTTTAAATTGGTTTGTTTAAACAAAAAAACATTTATAATACAATATATTGTGCATAATTTAATAAAGTTTATGTTTGTTTGTCTATATTCATTTATGTTCGTTTAGCATTCGTTTAGTGTCTTAATGAACGAACATAAACGAACATGAACAGCTCATTTTCTTAATAAACAAACATGAACAAGAAAACTCTTCTGTTTAAGTATTCGTGTTCAGTTATTTGTTTAGTTAAAATTAAACTAATGAACATGAATAAGGCTTCGTCCGTGTTTGGCTGATTCGTTTACAACTCTAATTGGTTGTAACAAAATAAGTTTTAAAAGCTAGTGTTCGAGTGTTTGTCGTGTTTTAGGTATTGTTGTTGCCGTTCAGTATGCCACGGCGAATCGTTAAGATCATTAAGGGAATGGGAATTGGTGTAAGTTGCAATATCATTTTTAAGAGGACAAGGTACAATGCATCATAGGCGGCGTTATAGACCTATGGCGCGAGCTGACTATATCGGTCCTCGCGTTATAGAGTCTCGTGTCGTCGACACAAACCAAGTTATATGCTATTTCCCATTTTTCTTCTTTTTCAAGTGCAACGGTTGATTTTGGGAATAAAAAAAAAGATGTTTGAGCCAAAAGAGCTAGCCGTGTTTCTGAAGGAAAAAAAGAAAGAAAAAGAAAGATATACCCACTTTTTACTATTTAAAAATCTTATAAATACCTTATAAATCACTATATTTTAAAATACACTTCTACCTACACATCTCAACAATACTTCTCTTTATTTCTACCTCTAACTCACAAAAATTACTAACGAACATTCTTCATGGATCAATCAAATGCTCTCTAACCAGCAAAATCAAATACCAAATTCCTCATCTTCATCTAATCCAAACACACCATCATTCGCAAATTTCATTACCTCAATGCCAACCAACTTTGACCATTTGGTATGTCATACCAAATCCCAAGCCAATTTACCAACTTTAACCCATTTGGTATTCCCGAACAACTTCAACTATTTGCCTAGTTTCAACTTCAACAACAACTCTAACAAACTCAAAATTCCCGACAACTATACCAACCCCAATTTTCACAACAATACCAACAAACCCAAAAACAACCCCCCCAACAATCCGAAGCCAAGGGGTCGGCATCACCAAAGAAACATGGCAAAGGAAAAAAACATGCTACTAGAGAAAAGAAAACTAAAATAACGAGTACGCCGTGAAGTCGAAACGGATAGTTAATTTTGACGGAATGTTGGTTACATATATCCGAGGATCCGAACACGGGCACTGACCAAACCGATGATACGTTTTGGTACAAAATTCTTGCGGAATTCAATGACCAAGCAACAAAAAAGGGGATACATAACGCATACCAAAAATATGTTGACCGAAAACTGGACTCTCATGAACCAGAAAGTCGGAAAATATAACGCGATTTCCAACCAAACAGCGAGGCTTAGTGATAAAAATGATGAAGATTTAAACATACGTGTTCAAGACTTGTATTATGACAACGAAAGGAAAACTTTTCATCACATAAATCTTGGAATTTTTTGTAAGACAAACATAAATGGTTGATCCCGATCCGACAAATGTAAAAAGCACCCAAGGACGGCCAACTGGAGAAGAACCCTGAGCTATTTGGAGACGATTTTTTGTTGCGTCCACCATGCAAAGAACGAAGTCAAAAATTTAACGATCTACAAACTCATCGACCACTTCTTCTTTACAAGAAATGTCTTAAGAAATGTTGCAACAACTCGCTTTAGACCGTGAGACGAAGATGAAGGAAATAAGTCACGAGGCTAAGGCGAGGGTGCAACTAATCAACACTCAAACAAGAACAGGGACATGAAGATGATTGCAACAAACACCAAGGGGATGGATCCGCTAGACGCAACTATTATTGAGGAGGCCAAATGTGAAGTTCAAGCCAAATATCGTCACCAAAACTAGTTCATTTTTATGTCTTCTTTATATTTTTATGTAACTTTTTAATTTCGTTTATTTTATTAATGAAAATTTAATTTTAATTTAATTGGTGTATTATTTTAATAAATGAAAAATAAATAAAAGTTATGTGGTCCAAATAGTGTCTTATAACTTGAGTGACGAGTAAAAATGCTTTTGGGTAAACTTATAGAAAAAAAGATGTTATAGCACTTTTTGTGTGAATTTACATTTTTCAAGTCATTATTAACCTTTAAACTCGAAACTACTTACTTTAGAAGTTCAGGTATATACCTTTATCTGTAGTCGCTAACTTAAGTCACGTAAACCGGAAAACGACATTTAACGTAAATTGGCATTTTCTCAAGTCAATGTTCACTAAAAACTCGAAACGTTCATTTTTAACGGTTACGTGCTTGATTTTATCTAAAACCAGGAGGTTGTCTCGCGTGTTGTGAGAAACGACCTTGAGCGCGTACCGGCACTTGACTAAGTATGGTCTACATTTAAAAAGTACATTACGACTCTTATAAACTTATTTATAAGTCACTACATAAATTTTACAGCTTTTGCATAAAACGCATACATTTTGCATTTTAGCTCACGCATATACGCATTTTGCACCACATTTCCACATACTTAGTTATTATACACATGATAACCCAAAATTTGAAGAATAAATTTCCTCCCCCCTTCCCTTTTTCTTGTTTCGGCTAATCCACACACAAACACATGGTTGTTTTATTTTACATATAACCAACTAGTACATTGTCAAACTTTCAACTAATAGGCCTAGCACCACCTCCCCCACCTTTGTACCATGGTGAAGCCACTAGGTGGCCACCACATGAGCTTCCAAAAATTGCCAATCTTGGCTAGGCACAAGCTGGTACTCTCTTGCCTAGGTTTTGATTTCATGCACACAAGTGTTATTATAACAACCTCAACCTACACAATTTTACACACATAAAATAAAGTCACTCAACTCTTTTCCTCTCCCTCTAGGTCTTAGCCAAGAAGATAACACAAACACACAATCCATAAATTTGATTTTTTGTCCAAGTATCCTGCAAAATTTATGTTAACATTAGTTGTTGGTGATTTGTTTTGAAGACTTTGGGTTATATAGCAAGTTAATGGTTTTTGCAAGCAAGCTGGGTAAACGTTAGTTAGTAAGATCTTGGGTTAAATTCTTGGTCATATTTCATTATTATCACAAGTCTTTGTAAGTCTTTCACTTCATTTATTTATTTTTTTCATCACTGCATACTTACTTGCAATCACCATACATGGGATATATTAGGATTAGAGGGCTAGGTACACGTGCCAAAGGTGGTGCCATGAGAAAAAGTTATGCCACCTCAGCATTTTATGCCTAAGGCATCAGTTTTGGCTATAACACCACAACCCCCCTCCCTGGCATAACACCAGTTTTCTAGTGTCGTAGTACAATTTGTTTTTCTTCATTTATTTAAATAAAACAAAACATATAACTAAAAAAGGAGAGTACACATTTTTTAGTATTTCAAATGTGAATGAACCCTTTGAAAGAAATATATTTCAAACATTGGCTAAAACTGTCATTTTTTAAGTTATTTTGCACTTATTTTTAGTTATAACTAAACTGTAGACATGAATATAAACACTATAAATTTTGAGGGACCAAAAGTGAAAATGGCCCTAAAATTTTTCTTCTTCCCAGTTTTATATATCTGTATGACTGAATCATGCCCGCTTTCAGCACCATGTTTTCCAACGGTACAAATAAAAAAAAACCAAAAAAAAAACACCTTTGGCGTGAGCTGGTAGCCACGGCACCAAGACCCACCAGCCCACCTCCGGTGTGGTTCCTCGTGCCAAAGGGTGGCGCCAATGGCTTTGGCTCAAGCCAACAGCCCTTGTACCCATAGCTCTTAGTATGGAGTTCTTGTGTTATTGGCAAAATAATGAAAAATCAGTGAAATGGACTAAGTTAGTATAGAGTTGATTTTTTGGTGGAGTTAAGTGGTTTATTTTATAAATTAAAGTTGATGTTGGAAATTATTTTTGACATAAACCTGACCATAGGACCCGGGTTGTTAAACCGAGGGCTTAGGAATTAGAAAATATACTTAAATACTTTTTCATCGACATATTATTCGTTAAAAACGGATTTATAACGAAAAGGTTACGACAATTTAAAGTTTTGATGAAAACTACACTATTTTTCAGAAAAAACATTATTAGAAATAATATATGCTGATTTTATATTTCGAACCTGTTTAAAGTCTAAATCGTCAAAATTTTATAGAAGACTTTAATTAGTAAATATTTAGGCGTTTCCGAAAAGTCCAAGAACTAGTTAAACGAATTTATAACGAACGAGTTATGGCTATTTTAAAATTTAAGCAGCATATATATAAGCTTTTTTCTAAAAATACGCAACATAAGTTACGAGATGAGTAAAATGACAAATAAACTTTTTGTAAACTATAAAAAGGGTATTATTTAGACACGGATAATATAGTCGGGATTATTTATATATAATAAGTAACATAACTTCCAAGGATTTGACAATATTGGAATTTTGACAAGGTGACGGAACTTATACAACTTTGACGTAAACTATATTTTTACTTATTAAACTAAAATGCAAACATGTGCGGGTGATATTGGATTTATAAAAGTGCATACACATCATTTCACTTCATTTCATAACCTAAAGCGCCATATTACTTAATTAGGTTGCGGTTAGGTTTTCGAGCACCGTTTTTTGTGCACGTCATTCCTTATACAATATTACTTGATTACTTGAGGTGAGTTTTATAACCCCGCTTTTTACATGTTTACATTATTTTGAAACACTCGGGGAGGTAATACAATATTTGTTTTTTTACATACGGACACAAGTACTCTAACCAGTTATCCATACATAACCGAATGAACCGGTCAAACTAATATCTACATACATAATTGAATATACCGATCAAACCATTACACGTTCATGACCAAATGTACAAGGTCAAACAAACATTAAATCTTGTGGTCCACACTACTTTTACAAATACTTAAACCTATGAATTCACCAACTTTATGTTGACATTTTAGCATGTATTTCTTAGGTTCTTAGACGCGTTGCATGGTTTGCACCTGGAGCATCATTATTAGAGTCACATTTTTTGCGATTTCGTCATTTTAAAGATTTATTGTATTACTTTTAAAAAGTTTTGTTGTGGATTCCTGCAATATTGTCTTGTAAAACCTTATTGATGAGATTAAACGTGTATTTTCAAACGACTCGTGTAAAGGTCGTTCTTTATATCTTGTGACTTTGTACTATGAAGTTACGCCCCCGGTTACCTTTCTGCTGCGACAAATTTTGGGGGTGTGACAGATTGGTATCAGAGCCCCGGCTATAGAGAACTAGGTTACATCGTTAGGCCTAGACTATAGTCACTACATCATAAACATTTCACTGCATTTCACGTGCTAAGTCACTAAACTGGCATGCATGTTCGTACATTCAAATGGTCCATAAAACGTTCCCCAGACATTGTAAGTATTACAGGGGTCTCCAAAACATTTTCATAACACTACATAATATCATTTTACATATAAACTCGTTACAGTCTGTCGAATCCCCTGATTACCTTGCTAATTATCTCTGATGATTAGTTGAACACTCGACCCACGCTTTAGAACACCTACGTCACCTCGTAACTTATCGCCTAGAAACACGCCGACTAATTTGAACATGACTTTGACCTTATAACATGTCGTATTAGAGCATATACTTTTAGGACGCGTCTTTGCTACGTCTCACTCTTTTTTCTTATTTTGAAGAACATGCTGCCGAAAAGACAGAACATTAGTGCAGCTGCCATTGAACAACTTGTTGCTCAGCAAGTTGCTGATGCCATTGCTGAATACGAAATAAACCGCAACACCGGTAACGGTACAATTCAAGAAACAAGTGAAACTGCAGTCAGAGTGGAGCCCACGGCTCGTGGTTGCTCCTACAAGGAGTTTATGAATTGCAAGCCCAACTATTTCAGTGCAACATAAGGAGCCGTCGGCTTAGCCCGATGGTTTGAAAGAATGGAGTCATTATTTCTCATCAGCAACTGTGCAGAAGACTTCAAAGTGAAGTATGCCACCCGCACCCTGTTGGATGGTGCATTATCATGGTGGAATGCATACGCGAAACCTATTGGACTAGAAACTGCATACGAGACTACTTGGACTGGACTAAAGAAGATGATGACGGACAAGTATTGCCCTCGAAATGAGATGCAGAAAATGGAAGTTGAATTTCGGAACCTTGTTGTCAAGGGAGTTGATATCACAACCTACAACAACCGCTTCCATGAATTGGCAGTACTTTCCCCAGCTATATTCTCAACAAATGAAAAGTTGCTTGCGAGATACATCTTGGGACTTACACCCAGTATTCAAGGGAATGTGACTTTATTCAACCCAAGAACACTTGATGAGGCAATCTGAATGACTCAAAACCTTATGGACCAAGTTGTGCGAGCCAAGGCTGCTAGAGACGCTAAAAACAACAACAAGAGGAAATGGGATGACAACCAGGGAGACAATCATGTTCTGCAACAAGACAAGCGACAAGAAGTGGTCAGGGCCTATGTTGTTGGGCCTAGTGAAAAGAAAAGGTATGCTGGAACTTTACCCAAGTGTAACAAGTGCCCGTTTCATCATAATCGACCTTGCCCCATGTGGAAAACTAGAAGGGGGGGTTGAATAGTTTTGCCAATTAAAACTTCTTTTTAATCTATTTAGATCGACTTATGTCAATCTATTTGGATGTGTATGTTGGATGTTGATAAACAAGCATATAAAGGTAAGTAATGAAAAGAAAAGAGTAAGAAGCACAAAACCAAAACGCGAGTATTTATAGTGGTTCGGCTACAAGGACACCTTCCTTGCCCTACTCCACTCCCCGAGTCACCTACTCGAGAGTTCGTAAACACTACACCAATCTCCTTATGGCGGAGAAGCCTTCACAACGTCGCTTAACCTTTTTCCGATACAAAGCTAAATACCGAGTTCCTTCACACCAAGGCGAACCACACCTAACACAACATCGCCTACCCTTTATACGGTGCTAGGCTAACCACCGAGTTCTTTCACTCCAAGGTGAACTACACCTACACAACGTCGCCTACCCTTTATTAGGTACTAGGCTAAGTACCTAGTCCCATTGCAATGGAGGAACTACTACCACACTACACCAACGACTAATCCCAAAGGAGATCTACTCCTTTACAACATCATCAAGGATATCAATATCCTTGGATCTAATACTAGTCTATCTTGTACATCGAAACACACCATATCAAATGTACATCTAAGGCACCTTTCACTAATGCCTATGACTAGATCTACAAGACACCCTTCACTAATGTCTTGTGTCTTCACTTCTAATCACCTTTCACTAATGCTTCTAGTCTTGACTTCTAAGCACCTTTCACTGATACTTCTAGTCTTGACTTCTAAGCACCTACCACAAGTGCTTATGATATAGACAATAGATACCCTTCACTAATATCTTCGTCTTGACACTTGAGACATCTTTCACTAATGTCTTCAACACTACACTTCTTTGAAGAAAGAAAGGAATCATCAACAAGAAGACTTCAATAGCCTTGATGATGAGGAAGCATGGCAACTCATGGACTTGCGCTTGCTCGACTTCAAAGGTGGTGATCTTGCCTTTAAGAGGAACCTAAAAGATCACACAAACACAAAACTACAAACATAGATCTCTTGGAGGTTAGTGAGTTTTTAACTCAGGGAGAAAGTGTGTTAGAAAGGGGTGAGAAATAATGAAGAAATGGCTCACTATTTATAGAAGAAAAAATCTACTGTTCCTCGGATCCCACGGATCCCTTCCACAAGGGATCCGTCTAGCATTAAGCTAGGATCCGTGGGACTCTCCCCTTTACCCATGGGTATTTTGGTTATGGGTCATGGGTCATGGGTTGAACCAGGATCTTTAGCTAGATACAATGTATCTTTGAGTGCAATGCACTTGGTCACTTGGGTATGGGTTGATCCATGGGTTATGGATATTATCAATGTATGATATAAGTATGATGTCATGCAATGGGTTATGGGTCAAGCTCCATGGGTCATGGGCTTTGGGTTGTACCCAACTACATTCAATGTATTTGCCCAATGGGTTGTGATACTTAAGTTTCTACCCATTTATATTACCCAATATACTACATACTAGTTATGTGTATATTATACCCAAATATGTAAACACTAGTTGTAGTACATATGTATTACTAAATCATAAAATCACTTATACTTGTTTTAGTGTTTTATGTGAAAATGTGAATATGTTAGAAACTATTAGTTCAAACCATTTACGTATTTTATTTGTTTCGTTAACATGATTTTACGTTTGTTATCGACAAAACATTAGAAGATCGTAAAATATAAATAAACGTTTTTACGGCTTATTTGTATTAACAATCTCCCATTTTGGTTGATGACAAAACATAAGATTATTTTAAGGAAAAGCAAAAATTCGTAAAAGTTTGAATTTGTAGTTTTACTTTCTTCTCCCCCTTTTTGTCAAAACAAAAGAGCTTTGAAAAAAGCAACACATTGTTTTAAGAAAACATGTGAAAGAAATAAAAAGAAAATAGAGAGCAAGTAACGGAAAGGATCTCGCTTTACTCCCCCTGACGAGTCCATCCCTATGTAAGGGCGCCAAGAAAGTGATACTAATCTAGTTTGTTTGCAAGTAAGTTTGCAAAAGATTTCGTCTAAGTGACGAATGTGCTCCCCCTTGATGATTGCAATTTTGCAAGGGGATGTCACGAAATGTAAACCTAATATTGCAAGTGATTTGCAATGTATTTGGTAATACAAATATCGTCATTAAACGTTATGTGGAAAACTAGAAGGGGGGGTTGAATAGTTTTACCAATTAAAACTTCTTTTTAATCTATTTAGATAGACTTATGTCAATCTATTTGGATGTGTGTGTTGGATGTTGATAAACAAGCATGTAGAGGTAAGTAATGAAAAGATAAGAGTAAGAAGCACAAAACCACAACGCAAGTATTTATAGTGGTTCGGCTACAAGGTCACCTTCCTTGCCCTACTCCACTCCCCGAGTCACCTACTCAAGAGTTCAGTAATCACTACACCAATCTCCTTATGGCGAGAAGCCTTCACAACGTCCGCCACTCTTTTTCCGGTACTAGGCTAACCACTAGGTTCTTTCACTCCAAGGTGAACCACACCTACACAACGCCGCCTACCATTTATAAGGTACTAGGCTAAGTACCTAGTTCTTTCACACCTTAGGTGAACTACACCTTCACAACGTCGCCTACCCTTTATTAGGTACTAGGCTAAGCACCTAGTTCCATTGAAATGGAGGAACTACTACCACACTACACCAACGACTAATCCCAGAGGAGATCTACTCCTTTACAACATCAACAAGGATATCAATATCCTTGGATCTAATACTAGTCTATCTTGTACATCGAAACACACCAAATCGAATGTACATCTAAGGCACCTTTCACTAATGCCTTTGACTAGATCTATAAGACACCTTTCACTAATGTCTTGTGTCTTCACTTCTAAGCATCTTTAACTAATGCTTCTTTGTCTTGACTTCTAAGCACCTTTCACTAATTCTTCTTTGTCTTGACTTCTAAGCACCTACCACAAGTGCTTTATCCTACCCTTCACTAATATCTTCGTCTTGACTCTTGAGACATCTTTCACTAATGTCTTCAACACTACACTTCTTTGAAGAAAGAAAGGAATCATCAACAAGAAGACTTCAGTAGCCTTGATGATGAGGAAGCATGGCAACTCATGAACTTGATCTTGCTCGACTTCAAAGGTGGTGATCTTGCCTTTAAGAGGAACCTAAAAGATCACACAAAAACAAAACTACAAACATAGATCTCTTGGATCTAAGGTTAGTGAGATTTAACTCAGGAGGGAAAGTGTGTTAGAGAGGGATTGAAAAGGGGTGAGAAATAATGAAGAAATGGCTCACTATTTATAGAGGAAAAATCCTACTATTCCCCGGATCCCACGGATCCCTACCACAAGGGATCCGGCTAGCACAAAGCTAGGGATCCGTGGTACGCTCCTCTTTTCCCATGGGTATTTTTGGTTATGGGTCATGGGTCATGGGTTATGGGTTGATCTATGGTTTTCTTTCTAGATACAATGTATCTTAAGGATACAATGAACTTGGTTAAGTGGTATAAATAAAACCATGGGTTATGGGTCAATACCATTTGCTAGTTTATTACCCATTTTAGTATTTACATGTTTTTACCCATTTTAGTATACTTAGATTAAGTATGTGCTAACCCAATATGTAAACATTAGTTGTTGTACATATATATTTAAATCATAAAATCACTTAAGCTTGTTTTAGTGTTTTATGTGAAAACGTAAGTGTGTTAGAAAACTATTAACTCAAACTATTTACGTACTCTATTTGTTTCGTTAAAATGATTTTACGTTTGTTATCGACAAAACATTAGAAGATCGTAAAATATAAATAAACGTTTTTACGGCTTATTTGTATTAACACGTTATTTATATTTTTGATCTTTACCTAAGTTTTGTTAACGACAAAAGTAAATTTAATTTTTATAAAACTTAAAGCTTGTCAAGTTTAATAGATATTAAAACAAGCTTTTTCAAATAATATCTTCATCAGTTAAGCATTTACATTGTGACTAATCATATCTTAATATGAGTCTAAGCATAATGTATGATAGTAGTTTTACAATGCTTTAGTTTCTTAAAAACTAAACATTACTTATGTATTTGCATATTTCTAAAAATAGAAAAACAACACATGACATCATGTGATGCATCATGGAAATCATTGGAAGATTTCATTAGATATTTTGTGTAGATTTGTACTCTTCATATCTTACACAATCTTATGTAGATATGGTTGACTTTGGCAAGATCTTGATATCTTGTCGTTCCCTACGGCACCAAAATGTAAAAGACGGAACCCTTTCAAGGGGTCTGCCGTCCGTGGTGCCTGCTGATGGTTTTGGCTATAAATAGCAAAGCCAAACCAAGTACTTTTTCATCCCTTTCCATCATACTCTCTTACATATCTTCTCTCTAACCTTTCTAACTCAGTTTCATATCATATTAGTGATCTCTTTTGTAGCAAAGAAGATCAAGTCACATTCAAGCTTCAAACGAGAAGTTGGAAGTCTTGTTTGTTTAGTGTTGTATGATCTTGTGTTGAGTCATACTTCATTGTTGTATTAAACCATCATAATCTTGTGAGTGTGAGTGGTTAGTATTTTAGTCCTCAAAATACATTGTGTGTGGGAGTGGTTGTACCCTTGGAAAGAACTCGACATCTAGCTTAGTGTCGGAAATAGTGTAAGCGAAGTGTAAAGGTTTCTCCGCCGGTGAAAGGAGCTTGTTGACTAGTAAAGTTAAACTCTCGAGTGTGAGACTCGGGGAGTGGAGTAAGGTAAGGAAAAAGAGTCCTTGTAGACCGAACCGCAATAAACAACTTGTTGTGGTTTGATCATTTCTTTCCTTATTTACTCTTTACATATTGCTTGCATATTTCATTAACATATCAAAGATCAATATCAATTGATCTTTCAATAAGTTTCAAAACAAAGTTTTTAATTAGTAAACTATTCAACCCCCCTTCTAGTTTTCTACAATTGGTACCAGAGCCTCGTTGCTCAAGAATTTCTAAAATAACTTGTATTTTATAAACTTGAAACGATCCATGGATTCTGAAAACTTTAAAGAAGGGCAAAACTACAAATATAGATCTCTTGGATCTAAGGTTAGTGAGATTTAACTCAGGGGGGAAAGTGTGTTAGAGAGGGATTGAAAAGGGGTGAGAAATAATGAAGAAATGGCTCACTATTTATAGAGGAAAAATCCTACTGTTCCCCGGATCCCACGGATCCCTACCACAAGGGATCCGGCTAGCACAAAGCTAGGGATCCGTGGTACGCTCCTCTTTGCCCATGGGTATTTTTGGTTATGGGTCATGGGTTATTGGTTGATCCATGGTTTTCTTTCTAGATACAATGTATCTTAAGGATACAATTAACTTGGTTAAGTGGTATAAATATAACCATGGGTTATGGGTCAATACCATTTGCTAGTTTATTACCCATTTTAGTATTTAAATGTTTTTACCCATTTTAGTATACTTAGATTGAGTATGTGCTAACCCAATATGTAAACATTAGTTGTTGTAAATATATATTTAAATCATAAAATCACTTAAGCTTGTTTTAGTGTTTTATGTGAAAACGTAAGTGTGTTAGAAAACTATTAACTCAAACTATTTACGTGATCAATTTTTTCGTTAAAATGATTTTTCGTTTTTTATCGACAAAACATTAGAAGATCGTAAAATATAAATAAACGTTTTTACGGCTTATTTGTATTAACACGTTATTTATATTTTTGATCTTTACCTAAGTTTTGTTAACGACAAAAGTAAATTTAATTTTTATAAAGCTTAAAGCTTGTCAAGTTTAATAAATATTAAAACAAGCTTTTTCAAATAATATCTTCATCATTTAAGCATTTACATTGTGACTAATCATATCTTAATATGAGTCTAAGCATAATGTATGATAGTAGGTTTTACAATGCTTTAGTTTCTTAAAAGCTAAACATTACTTATGTATTTGCATATTTCTAAAAATAGAAAAACAACACATGACATCATGTGATGCATCATGGAAATCATTGGAAGATTTCATTAGATATTTTATGTAGATTTGTACTCTTCATATCTTACACAATCTTGCATAGATATGGTTGACTTTGGCAAGATCTTGATATCTTGTGTTGACCCGGCGGCACCAAAATGTATAACGACGGAACCCTTTCAAGGGGTCCGCCGTCCGTGGTGCCTGCTTGATGGTTTTGGCTATAAATAGCAAAGCCAAACCAAGTACTTTTTCATCCCTTTCCATCATACTCTCTTACATATCTTCTCTCTAACCTTTCTAACTCAGTTTCATATCATATTAGTGATCTCTTTTGTAGCAAAGAAGATCAAGTCACATTCAAGCTTCAAACGAGAAGTTAGAAGTCTTGTTTGTTTAGTGTTGTATGATCTTGCGTTGATTCATACTTCATTGTTGTATTAAACCATCATAATCTTGTGAGTGTGAGTGGTTAGTATTTTAGTCCTCAAAATACATTGTGTGTGGGAGTGGTTGTACCCTTGGAAAGAACTCGACATCTAGCTTAGTGTCGGAAATAGTGTGTAAGTGAAGTGTAAAGGTTTCTCCACCGGTGAAAGGAGCTTGTTGACTAGTGAAGTTAAACTCTAGAGTGTGAGACTCGGGGAGTGGAGTAGGGTAAGGAAAAAGAGTCTTTGTAGACCGAACCGCTATAAACAACTTGTTGTAGTTTGATCATTTCTTTCCTTATTTACTCTTTACATATTTCTTGCATATTTCATTAACATATCAAAGATCAATATCAATTGATCTTTCAATAAGTTTCAAAACAAAGTTTTTAATTAGTAAACTAGTCAACCCCCCTTCTAGTTTTCTACAATTGGTACCAGAGCCTCGTTGCTCAAGAATATCTAAAATAACTTGTATTTTATAAACTTGAAACGATCCATGGATTCTGAAAACTTTAAAGAAGGGCAAAACTACAAACATAGATATCTTGGATCTAAGGTTAGTGAGATTTAACTCAGGGGGGAAAGTGTGTTAGAGAGGGATTGAAAAGGGGTGAGAAATAATGAAAAAATGGCTCACTATTTATAGAGGAAAAATCCTACTGTTCCCCGGATCCCACGGATCCCTACCACAAGGGATCCGGCTAGCACAAAGCTAGGGATCCTTGATACGCTCCTCTTTACCCATGGGTATTTTTGGTTATGGGTCATGGGTCATGGGTTATGGGTTGATCCATGGTTTTCTTTCTACATACAATGTATCTTAAGGATACAATGAACTTGGTTAAGTGGTATAAATAAAACCATGGGTTATGGGTCAATACCATTTGCTAGTTTATTACCCATTTTAGTATTTACATGTTTTTACCCATTTTAGTATACTTAGATTAAGTATGTACTAACCCAATATGTAAACATTAGTTGTTGTACATATATATTTAAATCATAAAATCACTTAAGCTTGTTTTAGTGTTTTATGTGAAAACGTAAGTGTGTTAGAAAACTATTAACTCAAACTATTTATGTACTCTATTTGTTTTGTTAAAATGATTTTACGTTTGTTATCGACAAAACATTAGAAGATCGTAAAATATAAATAAACATTTTTACGGCTTATTTGTATTAACAATCTCCCCCTTTTTGTTGATGACAAAACATAAAATTATTTTAAGGAAAAGCTAAAATTCATAAAAGTTTGAATTTGTAGTTTTTACTTTTCTCCCCTTTTGTCTAAAACAAAAGTGTTTGAAGGAAGACAACACATTGTTTTTAAGAAAAAGATGTGAAAGAAAAAGTAAAAAGAGATAGAGAGCAAATAACGGAAAGGATCTCGCTTTACTCCCCGCTGACGAGTCCATCCCTAAGTAAGGGCGTCAAGAAAGTAATACTAATCTAGTTTATTTGCAAAAGATGACGTCTATGAGACGAATGTGCTCCCCCTTGATGATTGCAATTTTTGCAAAGGGATGTCACGAAATGTAAATCTAGTATTGCAAGTAATTTGCAATGTATTGCTTTGACATAAAGCTCCCCCTAGCTTTAGGGTGTCAAAGTCTTCATATGTAAATTGAATAACTACTAAACAAAGGTTAGAAATCAAGAATAATTCACAATTTCCTGCAAATGTGATTCAAGTTAGTAGAAAGAAAGCTTTCTGTCTCACGGATCCCGCGGTTCCCTCCTAGTAGGGATCCGCAGGCAATTCGATGGATCCGCTTTTAGTGTAAATTTCACCAAAGGTGATATAACAAGTAATGTTATCACAAAAATGAGATATGAATATAAGGTAATCATATTCTCAGAAAAATAACAAGTAGCATGTAATTTCCATTTAATAAAACTAGAGTTATGATATACATGACTCTAAAAACTAAGAAGATAAGAAAATACATTACTAGAAATTTCTAGACCAACTATTGCTTGATGCTAGGACACCACTAAAAATCTTCTAGCTCAAGTTTTGTTTAGGTTTGATCTCGTCGAAACGTTCGAGGAGATGATAGAACATGAAACGTTGGTCTTCTCGTACTTCATGTATCAAACTTTCAACATGTTGACAATGATGGCAATCTTTGTCATGGCTAGGTAGTGGTGGTGGAAGAAATGAGATGGCTTGATGCGAAGGATCAAGTGAAGCGGCTTGCGGAGCTTCAAACGATGGAGGAATTGGTGGAGGTGCATTTGAGAATGACTCAACCAAGAATGATGGTGGTGGTAGAGAAGTGTCAACTTCCATATGGTCGGGTGGTTGACTTTGATGATTTGTCATAATCCAAATGGGATTATATGATGAAAATGCCGAGAAGGAAGCCGGAGAAAGTGTTGACTCAACACCTTGATTTTGAACCATTATTCCTCCTAATGAGGAGAATGTTGTCGGCGGAAGCGGATGAGACGGCCTAGGAGGCAAGTCTTCTAAATTGTAGAGGTGTGGTGATGATAGTGGGGATGTAAATGAAATAGCTCTAGGAACCAATGGTGATGGTTTGGTGGAGATGATATTGTTTGGCCTAGGAGGTATGGTGGGTACTATCGTTTTAGGAATTGGTTTGATTGGATGATGAAGAATTCTATCATTTGTTGGTTTGATGGGAGATGATTCGGTTGAAGAAATTTCGTGTATAACGCGAGCTCTTTTAATGGGTGGTTCTTTGGTGGATAAGTTACTACTTGGGGTTTTCCTCATGATGGGATGATTTCAGGAGGTTGCAAGACCTGAAGTTTAAGATGAGAGTGATGACTATGGAGGTCCTAACAAGGTGGTTTATAAACTAAGAGATTTGGCAAGTGCATTTAAGCTTTAAGCCACTAGGATCTATTAGAATGTGATGATTGACATGCACAAGAGTCAACTTCAGAGGTTGCTTTGATCTAGGAACTCATTTAAGATGAGATGGAGTGTTTGAGTTAGAAAGATGAGTTGAAATGATTGTTTTAGCAAGATTTGACCTATACTGTCATTCGGATCCCACGGTTCCTCCTCGAGGGATCCGTCCTAGGCTAATCCTAGGGATCCGTCTCTCAGCAGCTATGAAAGAGTGGAAACGATGTTTCTAAGATCTAAGACCTATATCATCTTGAGTGTTTCAGTCCTCCTAAGTGTTTTAAATGAAGGGATGCTTGAGTACTTGAAGGTAATGGGTGATGTAGCTAATGATTGTCATTTATGGAAGGATTTGGAACTTTCAAAAGTACCAATGGATGAGCAAGGATGACACTAAAGATTTAGAGTGTCAATTGAAGCTAAATGATCCTAGAGATCAGGTTGTGTCTTAGGATAGTGTATTGGAGAATATCCTAGAAGCTTTGAGATGAGAAAACTAGATTTTGATCAACTTTGATCAACTTGGAGGTGAGGATGATTTATGATCAATTTTGCCATAATTGAAAGATTTCTAAGACTATATGTGAGGGATCAAGTAGAAAATGATGTGTGAGTTTAAGATCGGAAGAGTAATGGATTAAAACGAAACGGTAGATCTACAAGGGTTTTTAGAGTGTGACCTCGGTGAGTTATGTATGAATGGGAAAGATTAACCTATCTTGATAAGGACTTAATTTTCCTTAAGACACTATGTTTAGCTTACTGTGAGGTGTTCTAAAAATGTGTTTGAAATACAATGCTTGTAATTGCATTTTCTGTTCGACGGATCCCACGGTTCCCTAGTAGGGATCCGCCTAGTGTAATTTTGGGATCCTACCATCTCGCCACAGACCTTTACTAAAGGTATACAATGATCTTGACAATGCATTATATCTCAAGGATAGTCTAAAGAAAGTTCTAAATACTAAGATATCAAATGTTTTATTTCATGAAGGAAATTGGATTACATTGATAAAGCACGAGTACAAGAGATTTGATCCTATTTTGGAATACTATTGGTTTCCTTGAGTGTTTTTGCTAGGAGGATCATTAAGTGATTGATGAGTGTTGGTGGAGTCAAGAATGAAGAAAGTCTTCATGAGGGATATGTTTAGCGGTTCCATCATCTTGTTCACAAGTACGCATAAACGGACTTTGAAATTGAGGATGGAAGTGCATAACATTATGATAGAGGCTGTCAAGAACATTCCATAAGGGATGAGTTTATTCTTGGAGCCTTGAAGATTTGCAATTCGCCTTGCGAAGAAGTAGGCTAGATTGTATGGTTGTTGTGTTAGCAAACAGTACAACATGTGAGCACAACAAGCGGGAAGGATTTCTCGATTTCCCCTAAGACTCCAAACATTTTCACGTAGGATGAGTGCAAGAGGATTGTACTCTTCTCGGATATTCCTTGTAAAGATAATGTTTGGATCGGAGTAGTATGGTCGAGGTTTGCATATTATGCGATTTAAATCTTCCGGGGAGGGTATGTGTGAACAATATGGACTATTTTCTTCACAAAAGTTGAAGAGAGAATCAAGAGACCAATCTTCGGTGAAGGCACATTGTCCATGATTTGGAATCCGGAGGATGTGAGCAAAATGCCCAAGGGTTAGAGTGAACTTTTGGTTTTCGATATAAAACCAAAGAGATAGAGAGCGATCCTCGTTACGAACGAGTTCGAGTTGACGGAAGAATTCCATTATGAACCTTGGACATATCTTCTCGTTGATTTCAAGAAGGCATTCTAGTCCTATGGCTCGAAAGGAGGTATTGATACCTTCTTCGAATTGTAGAGAGGTGTCTACAATACGTCCTTCATGGAAGTGACGGTTTTCGAGATTATTGAACCCACGGACATGATTGCCAGGCGTGTTGGGTTCGAGAGAGATGTTCGGAGTGTAGACGCTAGTGAGTGAAAAATCAAACTCATATTCATGCGTCATAGTTGAACCTATAGAAATGACCAATTAATAAAAGGAGATGTTTGTGGTAAACTTATGATAATCTAATGTTTTTACTAGATTTTTATTAACAATGGTTTTTAACAAGAAATACACTTAACTCACTTATGGTTTTGACATACATGTAGAATATTACTCTTAGAAGAAAAGAGGTTTTTGATTTGCATGAAAAGCTGTTTTCCAGTAGGAAGGATCCCACGGTTCCTTTTCAAAAGGGATCCGGCTAGTATAACTTCCGGGATCCGTGGATCAGTAACAGAAACAGATTTTATAAAACATAGATTTTACAATTTTTATACCACGAAAATATGTTTTATCCTACATTTTCCTTTAGCATGCATACATGACTTCTAATGTATCACGAAAGAAATATAAAACATATAAATCAAAATAAGTGACAAACACATTATGATAAAAGTAACCTAGATAAACTAGATTATTAATAGTATTGCATTTCAATACTAAGGATGATACAAAAGATTTGGTATATGACCCCAATATAGATTAACAACACAAAGTAAATGTCTCCGTATGTGAACTTCATCATAAGGAACACAAGTGCGATGAGTGTTATGGCGATGAGCACGAGTGCGATGTAAACCATGTTGATGACTGTTCTTCTTGGTTACGGTTGAGATGGAATGAGGAGGAAGATGAAGTTTTTTTTTTGAAATTGGATGATTTGAAAATGGGAGGATTTGATAGATAGGTCGACGGTGGGAGTTTTTATAGGGAAGGAGGAATTTTTTGAAATTCGTGTTATGTTTTATTATTGGATTAAAAGGAAATAAAACATAAGTTTAATATACTATGACTATAGACGAGAAATATAGCACGTATGTGAGAAAAAGGCTTCCTAACGAAGCTTCATGTAAACCATGTACTTTGCATAAAAGATAATCATATAAATACCCAAAAAAGGTATACTTAATTATCAAGCAAAGTAAAAAGAAAGTCATACCTCTAGCGTACTTAGGAATGTCTTTACAAATGACACAGCAAATGTCACTTAGACTATTCCTGATCCTTTGCGTTTAAGATACCTTCTTAAGAAAGGTATTCTTGTTACCAAGCGACTCCTAAAGCTTGGTGGGTATGAGCTTTAACTAATCAACATGACAAAGAAGATTAGTGCATTTAAATGAAAAGAAAAAAATGTTGTTATCAACTCAACATCCAAACATATAGTTTTGAAATACATGGTGTTTGCTTTTATGAAAAACCTTCTTTGTAGTTTTCAATTAACAATGGATCGTATCAAGTTTTTAAAGTACAATATACTTCAAGGAACTTGGTAACGAAGCTCTGATGCCAATTGTGGAAAACTAGAAGGGGGGGTTGAATAGTTTTACCAATTAAAACTTCTTTTTAATCAATTTAGATAGACTTATGTCAATCTATTTGGATGTGTGTGTTGGATGTTGATAAACAAGCATGTAGAGGTAAGTAATGAAAAGATAAGAGTAAGAAGCACAAAACCACACCGCAAGTATTTATAATGGTTCGGCTACAAGGTCACCTTCCTTGCCCTACTCCACTCTCCGAGTCACCTACTCGAGAGTTCGTAATCACTACACCAATCTCCTTATGGCGGAGAAGCCTTCACAACGTCGCCTACTCTTTTTTCGGTACTAGGCTAACCACCGGGTTCTTTCACTCCAAGGTGAACCACACCTACACAACGTCGCCTACCCTTTATAAGGTAGTAGGCTAAGTACCTAGTTCTTTCACACCTTAGGTGAACTACACCTTCATAACGTCGCCTACCCTTTATTAGGTACAAGGCTAAGCACCTGGTTCCATTGCAATGGAGGAACTACTACCACACTACACCAACGACTAATCCCAAAGGAGATCTACTCCTTTACAACATCAACAAGGATATCAATATCCTTGGATCTAATACTAGTCTATCTTGTACATCGAAACACACCAAATCGAATATACATCTAAGGCCCCTTTCACTAATGCCTTTGACTAGATCTACAAGACACCTTTCACTAATGTCTTGTGTCTTCACTTCTAAGCATCTTTCACTAATGCTTCTTTGTCTTGACTTCTAAGCACCTTTCACTAATGGTTCTTTGTCTTGACTTCTAAGCACCTACCACAAGTGCTTTATCCTACCCTTCACTAATATCTTCGTCTTGACTCTTGAGACATGTTTCACTAATGTCTTCAACACTACACTTCTTTGAAGAAAGAAAGGAATCATCAACAAGAAGACTTCAGTAGCCTTGATGATGAGGAAGCATGGCAACTCATGGACTTGAGCTTGCTCGACTTCAAAGGTGATGATCTTGCCTTTAAGAGGAACCTAAAAGATCACACAAAAACAAAACTACAAACATAGATCTCTTGGATCTAAGGTTAGTGAGATTTAACTCAGGGGGGAAAGTGTGTTAGAGAGGGATTGAAAAGGGGTGAGAAATAATGAAGAAATGGATCACTATTTATAGAGGAAAAATCCTACTATTCCCCGGATCCCACGGATCCCTACCACAAGGGATCCGGCTAGCACAAAGCTAGGGATCCGTGGTACGCTCCTCTTTGCCCATGGGTATTTTTGGTTATGGGTCATGGGTCATGGGTTATGGGTTGATCCATGGTTTTCTTTCTAGATACAATGTATCTTAAGGATACAATGAACTTGGTTAAGTGGTATAAATAAAACCATGGGTTATGGGTCAATACCATTTGCTAGTTTATTACCCATTTTAGTATTTACATGTTTTTACCCATTTTAGTATACTTAGATTAAGTATGTGCTAACCCAATATGTAAACATTAGTTGTTGTACATATATATTTAAATCATAAAATCACTTAAGCTTGTTTTAGTGTTTTATGTGAAAACGTAAGTGTGTTAGAAAACTATTAACTCAAACTATTTACGTACTCTATTTGTTTCGTTAAAATGATTTTACGTTTGTTATCGACAAAACATTAGAAGATCGTAAAATATAAATAAACGTTTTTATGGCTTATTTGTATTAACACGTTATTTATATTTTTGATCTTTACCTAAGTTTTGTTAACGACAAAAGTAAATTTAATTTTTACAAAGCTTAAAGCTTGTCAAGTTTAATAGATATTAAAACAAGCTTTTTCAAATAATATCTTCATCATTTAAGCATTTACATTGTGACTAATCATATCTTAATATGATTCTAAGCATAATGTATGATAGTAGTTTTTACAATGCTTTAGTTTCTTAAAAACTAAACATTACTTATGTATTTGCATATTTCTAAAAATAGAAAAACAACACATGACATCATGTGATGCATCATGGAAATCATTGGAAGATTTCATTAGATATTTTGTGTAGATTTGTACTCTTCATATCTTACACAATCTTGTGTAGATATGGTTGACTTTGGCAAGATCTTGATATCTTGCTGTCAGACCCCGGCGGCTCCAAAATGTATAACAGACGGAACCCTTTCAAGGGGTCCGCCGTCTGTGGTGCCTGCTGATGGTTTTGGCTATAAATAGCAAAGCCAAACCAAGTACTTTTTCATCCCTCTCCATCATACTCTCTTACATATCTTCTCTCTAACCTTTCTAACTCAGTTTCATATCATATTAGTGATCTCTTTTGTAGCAAAGAAGATCAAATCACATTCAAGCTTCAAACGAGAAGTTGGAAGTCTTGTTTGTTTAGTGTTGTATGATCTTGTGTTGATTCATACTTCATTGTTGTATTAAACCATCATAATCTTGTGAGTGTGAGTGGTTAGTATTTTAGTCCTCAAAATACATTGTGTGTGGGAGTGGTTGTACCCTTGGAAAGAACTCGACATCTAGCTTAGTGTCGGAAATAGTGTAAGCGAATTGTAAAGGTTTCTCCGCCGGTGAAAGGATCTTGTTGACTAGTGAAGTTAAACTCTCGAGTGAGAGACTAGGGGAGTGGAGTAGGGTAAGGAAAAAGAGTCCTTGTAGACCGAACCGCTATAAACAACTTTTTGTGGTTTGATCATTTCTTTCCTTATTTACTCTTTACATATTGCTTGCATATTTCATTAACATATCAAAGATCAATATCAATTGATCTTTCAATAAGTTTCAAAACAAAGTTTTTAATTAGTAAACTATTCAACCCCCCTTCTAGTTTTCTACAATTGGTTCCTTAGCCTCGTTGCTCAAGAATTTCTAAAATAACTTGTATTTTATAAACTTGAAATGATCCATGGATTCTGAAAACTTTAAAGAAGGGCAATCTATGCAAAGACCACCACTCTTTGAAACCAATGGTTTTATCTATTGGAAAAACCGTTTTGAAACATATGTAAAATCAAAAGATATAGATCTTTGGTTTGTTATTGTTAAAGGAGATTTTAGTTCTACAACAAAGGATATTTCTGTTGATGAACAAAAGAAATTAATTGCTAAAAATAATGAAGCTAAAATGATGCTTTATAATGCTTTGCCTAGAAAAGAATATGAAAGAATTTTTATGTGTGAAACCGCCAAAGATATTTGGGAATCTTTGATTGTTACACATCAAGGTAATTCACAAGTCAAGGATAACAAAATTGATCTTCTTGTTCAACAATATGAACAATTTGTTATCCCTGAAGATGAAACCATTGATTGTGGCTTTGCTCGCTTTAATACTATTATTACATCACTTAAAGCACTTGATGAATCTTTTCGTAGTAAGAACTTTGTCAGGAAATTTCTTAGAGCACTCCATCCCAAATGGAGAGCTAAAGTGACCGCTATTGAAGAATCAAAAGATCTCTCAAAAATGTCACTAGACGAGCTAATCGGTAACCTCAAAGTACAAGAAATGGTGATGGAGAAAGATTCGGAGATCATCAAAGGAAGAAGGGAGAAGATCAAATCCGTTGCTCTAAAAGAAAAGGCGGAAACAAGTGATGATGACGAATCTTGCTCCGGTAGTGAAGATGAGGAGTATGCCATAGCCGTTAGAGACTTTAAGAAGTTCTTTAGAAGAAGAGGAAAGTTTGTAAGACAACCTCGAGAAGAAAAGAAGCCATTCCGAAAAGATCGGGATGACAAAAAGGGTAAAGGTGAAAGAAAGTGTTTTAGATGTGGTGATGTAAGTCATCTCATAGGAGAATGTCCCAAGCCACCTAAAATCAAAACTCAATGAGGTTTTGTAAGTGGTGCTTGGAGTGATAGTGAAGATGATGAAGAATCAAGCAAGGAAGAGATCGCTCTAATGGCACATGAGTCAAACGAGGTACTTTCCGACTCTTCTTATTCTTCTATTGATGATGACACTTTGCAAAAACAATATAATCAATTGTGTGAGCTAAGTCTAAAAATCATAACTAAAAATAAATTTTAAAAACCAAAAAGGAATTTTGGAAAATGAAGTTTATGAGTTAAAAGAAAAAGCAAAACGACTAGAAAAGGGAAAGGCAAATGACGATGGTTGTAAATCATGTCAAGAGCTTAATCTCGAAATAGAAAAACTAAAGCTCACACAAGATGTTCTAATCGAACATAACTCAAAATTTAAAAGGTTTAACAAAAACATCGCTCTTGCCGATGAAATAGTTAAAATACATAAAACACCAGGAGACATGAATGGGCTAGGTTTTAATGAAGTATTAATACCAAAGAGTCAAAACAAACGCGAGAAAGACGAACAAATCTGCCAAAATGCTACAAGCACGGACCGACGGAACCAAAATAAGGGTTCCGTCCATTGAAAATAATGGTGCCGTGGTACTTCAAAGCAGACGTAATGTTTGTAATACGGACCGTACTGAATTTTTCAAAGTAACAAAGAAAACCAAGGATAGTGTTAAACTAAAACTAGCTGTTACATCAGGAATAGGACTTGCCAAAAATGAATTTAGATCGAAAACTACTCAACAACGATATAAAACACCTTTTGCCAAACGCCCCCTTCCTAAGAGCAACCACAACGTACAACCCAACAACCAACACAACGGTTGGAATCAAAACTTTCCTAGACCATATCAAACTCCAGATTACATGTCATGGAACTCTTACCCATCGTTTCCATACATGAATCAAATAAATGGTATGTTTAACCCCAAACGGACCCATGAGATATTGGGGACCAAATGCTTGAGTTATTTGCTTCTTAGGTATGCTTGAAAGTTTGATTGGAACCTGATGAATGGATAAAAGATAGAGGATGCTCACGGTACATGACGGGCAACAAAAGTCTCTTCTCATCATACCAAGAGTATGACAGAGGTAATGTCACTTTTGGTAGCAATCTCAAAAGCAAAATCATTAGCAAAGGTACGATCGCTCATAACTCCCTAACTATTGAAAATGTTGCTCATGTAGATAGGTTAGGATTTAATCTACTTAGTATTAGCCAATTATGTGATAAAAAGTATAAAGTACTATTTGATGAAAATGGTAGTAAAATACTAAAAGATGGTATCACCATAGCTAAAGGAGTTAGGAAAAATAACATATACGTCATGAAAATAGATAAAACATCTAATGACAAACTTTGCCTAACAACGTTAGATGATAGCTCATCTCTTTGGCATAGACGCTTAGGTCACGCTAATATGAGACTTATACAAAACCTATCTTCAAAAGAGCTAGTTAGGAATTTACCAAAACTAAAATATGACCAACACTTTTGTAACGCTTGCAAAATTGGTAAACAAACCCATAGTAGTCATAAATCTAAAAATATGGTGTCCACGTCTAAGTGTCTAGAATTATTGCATATGGACTTGTTTGGTCCATCCGCTATAAGAAGCTACGGAGGCAACTTATACACTTTGGTCATAGTAGATGATTACTCAAGGTTTACTTGGACGTTGTTTTTGAAAACTAAAAATGAAGCTTTTGATAAATTTGAAATTCTTAGCAAGAAAATTCAAAATCAACTAGGTTAAAATTGTGTCGAACTGAACGGATCATGGTCGTGAATTTGACAACGAAACTCAATTTGGAAACTTTTGTGATACAAATGGTATAACACATAACTTTTCGGCTCCACGAACACCTCAATCAAATGGAGTAGTAGAACGTAAAAATAGAACAATTCAAGAAATGAGTAGAACAATGCTTAATGAACAAAACATTCCTCAAAAGTTTTGGTGTAACGCGGTTGACACTTCTACATATATTCTAAATAGAGTCTTAATCCGTCCTTTCCTAAAGAAAACACCATATGAGCTTTATAAAGGTAAAAAGCCAACTTTAGGATATTTTAGAGTTTTTGGTTGTAAATGCTTCATTCTTAATACTAAAGATTATCTCACCAAGTTTGACCCAAAGTCTTATGAAGGTGTATTTCTTGGTTATTCTCAAACTAGTAAAGCTTACATTGTCCTAAACAAAGAAACAATGATAGTCGAGGAATCGTTGAACATAAAATTCGACGAAAGTCCACCTCCCTCTAAGACATCACCTTTGGTAGATGATGACTTAGTTGAAAGTCAAATGATAGAAAGTCAAGAAATAATTAATAATAACAAGGAAGATGAACCATTAAATAAAGAGATTGTAAACATCAAAGAATCTAAAAGTCATCCTTTAGAAAAGATCATAGGACAACTTAATCAAAGAACCTTAAGGTCACAAGCCCAAAATCAAAGTAATTATTTTTGTTTTGTATCCACCATTGAACCGAAAAACATAAATGAAGCAATAAAAGATGAATCATGGGTAATTGCCATGCAAGAAGAGTTAAACCAATTCGTTAGAAATGATGTTTGGAAATTAGTTCCAAAACCCAAAGATCAAACTATAATTGGAACGAAATGGGTTTTTCGAAATAAAATGGATGAAAATGGTGTAGTATCTAGAAACAAAGCTAGACTTGTTGCACAAGGTTATAATCAACAAGAGGGGATTGATTATGATGAAACTTATGCACCGGTAGCAAGACTCGAATCTATTAGAATATTACTTGCTTATGCATGTGCTTATGACTTTAAATTATTTCAAATGGATGTTAAAAGTGCATTTCTTAATGGGTTTATTAACGAAGAAGTGTATGTTGCTCAACCTCCCGGTTTTACAGACTTTGAGAAACCACATCATGTCTTCAAACTCAAGAAAGCATTATACGGTCTTAAGCAAGCACCAAAATCTTGGTACGACCGACTTAAGACTTTTCTTATTGATAACAAATACATTATGGGATTAGTAGATAATACTCTTTTTACCAAGAAAAAGGAGTCACATATTATCATTGTTCAAATATACGTTGATGACATCATATTCGGATCAACTTATCAAGAGCTATGTGATGATTTCTCTAAAATCATGCACGACGAGTTTGAAATGAGTATGATGGGTGAATTAAATTTCTTTCTAAGACTCTAAATTAAATAACTAGAAGATGGCATATTTTTTAACCAATCTAAATATATAAAAGACATGCTTAAGAAATTCGGTCTTGAAGATTCCAAACCAACTAAGACACCCATGTCCTCGGACACTAAACTCACCAAGGACGAGGAAGGTGAATCCGTAGATAACACTAAATATAGAGGAATGATTGGTAGCATACTCTATCTTGCGGCTAGTAGACCCGACATTATGTTTAGTGTTTGTCTATGTGCTCGCTTTCAAGAAAACCCAAAGGCATCACACTTAGAAGCCTTAAAAGGGATTTTTAGATACATTAAGGGAACAACGTGTTTAGGATTATGGTATCCCAAAGGAACGGGTGTAGAAACCATAATGTATGCCGACTCGGATCATGCCGGTGACTATGTCGATAGAAAAAGTACAAGTGGTATTTGCACTTTTTTTGGACATTGTCTCACCTCATGGTTTGCAAAGAAGCAAACGGCTTTAGCCATCTCAACTACTGAAGCCGAATAACGCCCAAAAGCATGTCAACAAGCTCTTTGGATGAAGCAAGCTCTCGTAGATTACTGAATTCATCTCAATGATATTGTCATACTTTGCGACATCAAAGGAGCCATCGATCTCAGCAAGAATCCCGTTCAACATGCTCGTACAAAGCATATTGAAATCCGTCATCACTTTCTTCGCGACAATGTTCAAAAAGGAAACATCTCAATCGAGAAAGTATCCTCCGAAGACAACATTGCCGACATCTTAACTAAGCCTCTTAAACGAGAACCTTTTAATCTTCTTAGACTTGGTTTAGGGTTAATGGAACCAAACATGTAGGATGAACATAGCCCAAAACATTAGAATAGTCAAAACAAAACAATTTTGTTTTGTATCTGCTAATGTAGCCACGGCACCAAACGACAACACGGACGGAACCAAAAATTTGGTACCGTCTGGTCTGTGGTGTCTACAGAAGCAAAACTGCTACCTACAAAACATCTTCTTCCTCAAAACCCACTTTACTAAAACGTGTAAACATTAAACCAAGCTCATTATTGACACCTTCTCACTCACTAATCACTGAAGATAACATCATTGTAAGTATCCTAACTACTTTTTATCTCTTAATTCTGAGTCTAGGATTCTTATTTGTGCACAAAATCATTACAAATCATTACATGGGGCTTATGTATGCTTTTGTACCAAATATGAACTCAATTGGCAAATTGCATAACTAGTCATTGAAATTAGGTACTACATTATCATTTTGCATAAACAAATCATGCTTCCCACTAATCAATAAATAATGACTATAAGGCCTTATTCAAATAACCAAACACCCCATGTCAAAAAATTTGAAAAGCTTCTCACTTGTAGGAAAACAATTTTTTCATTTTTAATACAAATAGAAACGTTAGACTTTCATCACTTGCACGCTCTTGAATACTAAAGGTATTGCATAACTAATATGCATTCCCGGGTATATTCAAATGAAGCCACATTGAATTAGGAGCATTTGGGTTATCTCATGGTATTTGCCAAACACCCCACTAAAACCTTTTTTTTGTGCATAAAAAGAGTCGAGATAACCGCAACCCCAAATCGTTTTCATATAGACACACACTAGAACCAAAACGTTAAAGTTTATTCTCATTTTTAACATATTAATTCTTGCTCCTAGGAATAACCATGGTAGCCGCAAGATTCTGTTGGGAATAATCTGTTACCACGGATAGTAGTGGTTTACACTGCTTGGTTTAACACTAGCAGTGGAAACGTATTCCCACTGCAAGTTCTTTATTACCACTGCTATCAGTTTATGATAAGGTTAAACGCGTTTTGATAAGTATAGAATAGATCTTGTGTATATTCTATTATGTTAGCTTTATACTTATCTTGTAAAGGACTCCTTGTTGTATAAAAGGAGATCCTAGGTCATTGTCTTAGGTACGTATCATATTGCAATATTACCTACGAAAGCTTCAAGGTGTAACCCTAGTGATAAGTTAAGATCACTCGTATTATTCATTAATAATATTGAAGCTTGAGTTTTGTGTTAACTTGTGTTTATTCTCATACATCATATAATTCGTCTTCTAAGTATTACTTAAGTAAATTCCGCTTGCTTGATAATATCATACAAAATATCATTGACACAAGGAGAGTGTCCTAGATCCATCAAGTGGTATCAGAGTGCCATGTTCTGATATTTTGTTTTAGAAGATCCAAAGAATTAGCTTGACTCACTCACTCAAGACAATGGAGATGGAAAACAACCAATCAAACTCTTCTTCTACACCCAGACTCCCTAAGCTTAAGCTTAATGAGTTTGAGATGTGGAGGATACTGATTGAGCAATACTTCCTCATACATGACTATGCTCTATGGGAGATTATTCAACTTGGTGATTCTTTCAAGTCTGCGACCACTACTTCCAAAGTAGGTGACACAGATGTTGTGAAAGTTTCGTGCCAATCAAATGCTGAAAAAGCTCAAAAGAAGAATGATCTTAAAGCTAGAAGTCTTTTGTCGATGACTCTTCCTAGAGATCGATTATTGCATTCAAAGAAATTCAAGACTGCTAAAGAACTGTTTGAAGAGATTTGCTCATTGTTTGGTGGTAATGATGTAACAAAGAAGACTCAGAGGACATTGTTAAAGCAAAGTTATGAAAACTTCTCTGCTTCAAGCAATGACTCACTTGATAGCATTTTACCAAACTTCGAAGATTGTTATACAGCTAACTGTGTTTGGCATTGAGGTAGAAAAGGAAGACCTAAATTTGAAGTTTCTAAGAAGTTTGCCTTCAGAATGTCAAACCAATGTTACTGTCTGGGAAAACAAAACAGACATTGAAACAATGAAGCTCAATGATCTTTACAACAACTTCAAACTTATTGAGCAAAGGTTGAAGAAGGCAGGGAAACTTGGTACAAGCTCTAGTAGCTTGGCATTGTTGTCAAATTCGGTTGACAGTGATGATTCTGAAGATGAAAGTGATGATGATATTGCCATCAGTAGGTTCTAAAGTTTCCACTGGTAATGTTAATGTTACCACTGTAGGTTCCAAAAAGAAGGTTGCTAGTAGTGGAGATCCTACCTTTTATGCTTTTATCTCCACACAAGTTGATGGTTCTGTCTTAACTCATGAAGACATAGAGCAAATTGATGAAGATGACTTGGAGGAGATGGATATAAAATGGCAGATAGCTCTTCTTAGCATGAGGGCTAAGAAATTCTACAAGAAGACTGGCAAGCCTATCCACATTAATGATGATGATACTGCAGGTTTTGATAAGAAGAAAGTGAAGTGCTTTAACTGCCACAAGTTTGGACATTTTGCTAGAGAATGTAGAAGACCAAAGACCAAGGACAACAGTCTACATGGTACAATCAAAAGAAGGGACCAACTGTGGAAGAACCAAAGGCAATGTTGGCTATTGATGGTGTAAGCTATGATTGGAGTTTCATGGTTGATGAACAAGAAGAAGAACATTCGATGTCGCTCTTGTTGCTACTGAATTTGCTCTCATGGCTTTCTCTGATTTTGAGGTACAAAACTTTGATAGTTGTTCTAAAACATGTAGGGTTGCTAAAGAAGTTGAAAGACTTAATGATTTGTACTCTAATGAAAGGCAAGAATTATATATTGCTAATTATACTGTGGCTAATCTTAGGAGAGCTATGGCAGTATTAGAAAAGCAAATAGAGCACTATCGGGCAAATGAGTCAAAATATAATGATGATATGATTCTTCTTAAGAGAGAGGTAGAACATACAACTGCTGTGAATGAAGCATACCAAAAGGAGCTTGAAAACCTCCAAAAGAAAATTGAAAATGTCAATTTAAGACACATGTTATCATCAGTCTAAGTCAATTGATAAAATTTGGAATGCTCAAGTAATTAATAAAGCTAAGTCTGGTATGGGTTATAATACATTGCCACCACCACTAAGAGGTGTTCCATCACCTCCATGTGTAGATTTAGCTCATACATGTTTAGAAGACTTTAAGGAACTTGAAAGAGAATATGGTCCTTTAAAGGACACAATGGTGAAGAGTGAGGAAGAGAGTAAGCTTAATAATGCTGTTTTTGAGAGTCTAGTGACTCATCAGTTGTTGATGAGGATGTTAAAAAGAATGTAGAGACTTCTATCCCAAAAGTTGTTAACATTGTTGCAGAAGAACCTAGGAAACCTGATAAACCTAGACCAACTATAAGGTATGCTGAGATGTATAGGAACAAGCCTACAGCTCCTAGGGGTAACCAGAGGAGTTGGAATCATGTTAAATCTCAACAACTAGGTAGTGATTTTGTTATGAACAATAAGGCATGCTATATATGTGGTAGTTTTGATCATTTACATGCTTATTGTGACTATCATGTTGGGAGAAGGGAAGTCTATGGGTATAAAAGGGTGGAGACTAACAAGTATCAACATAAAGTACACCCTAATTCCCATTGCAAAATGGTCCCAAGAGTTGTTCAACTTAAAAGTGGCCTCAAAACACTTGCCACTGCAAAAACCGTAACACTCAAGCCACCCTAAGTCACCTGTTAAAAGTGCAAACACCAAAACAAGTTTTAATAAATATGCACAAACAGAAAAAGAACCTTCAAGCTAAAAAGGTTAATAATAATCAACAGTGGGTACCTAAAATCAACCAGCAGCACCACTGCCATTCAAAGGTTACCACCGCAAGGGTTTTAATAAGAAAAGTGGGGACATGGGCAATGCTGTGAAGGCCTCAACACATTGGGAATGGAAACCTAAAGGAAATACCTCTACAACCAATCCCAATGGTGTATCAATGACCTTTGATAGATTTAACTATATTGATACACGAGGCGGATCCAAGTCAATCATGGCTTGGGTCCCCAAAAGAAACTAACTCTTTACTTTTTTGTGCAGGAACATCCAAGGGCAAAAAGGTCGATCAAGGATATACGAGATAGTGGGTGTTCAAGGCACATGACTGGCAACAAGTCTTATCTTTCAGATTTTGAGCATTATGATGGACGATGTCATTTTGATAATGAAGTTACTAGAACAAGATGTGTGATGCAGGAACACTTAAGATAAAAGAAAACATGGATTATTATTATTATTACAAAACGCACTATGAGTGCAGTAAAACTACATCCATGAAGTACAGAGTACAAACATCACTACATCAACTATAAACAACTACCAACAATCTACCCCAAACACAAGTTTCCTAACCCATCCCATTCCTACCCATCATCAATCATTTATGGCTTCTTGAAAAGCCCCACTTGGCATCACCTTAGGAGCACCACGCATGTTAATCTAGTCATACACCCTAGGGCTTGCTAAACCCATCACCACTATACCTGTAGGTGGTGAGGATGATGAAGGAACTATTGATGGTGGTACTGATTGAAATGGTAGAGAAGGTGATGATTGCAGTTCTTCAGGAGGAGCTACTGCTGCAAGAGGAGGAACACTCAGGACTCTTCCAGAGGTCTCATCATCTGTAACATATGGAGACACATAGGAGCTGATCTCTGAGCTATCTTCTTTGATTGTTGCATCCCGAGGCTCTGGTTGTAGTGATGAAGGTCCAACTGAAAAAGGATTTGAAAGAGCAAGTGAATGCTTTCTCTTCCTGGATACAACCTTCTCATACTCTTCTTTTTCAACTCTCCCAGGTTTTTTCAAAACAAAGTCATCCCATGAACTATCAGATGAATTGCTTGAAGAAAGATTGATTGGACTCGATTGACTCATGGTGTTGTTGATCTTTGAGAGTAAAAGTTTTGGAGTATGTGATTTGAGTGGTTTGTGTTAAATGATCTGTTTAATATATATTAAGTTGGATTCAAGAAGTTAATGAGGGGAAGGTGCAGGTAGTTGAGGAGTAAATTGGAGTCATGTATTCTTGGAAAATGTATCAATGCTTAAGTGTTGACTTTATTGAGTATAGCAACTGCTATGCTTAATTCTTTCAATATATTAACCATTGCCAATGAAATTATGATTCCAGTGTTTGGTTTATGTTAGTAAATTGCAGTCTGAAGGATTTTTGTTTTCAATAGTTACTCTGTAGTGAATCGATGCTCTAGGTTTATTAGACCTTATCTAAGTTGTTCACTGATGATTCGTTTTACAAATGGGAACTATATTGAAACCAGTGGTAACATACTTTCAGTGGAAAAAGAAAAAACAAAGGAACTTCATTACTAACACATCATTCACTACAACCAAAAATACTCCTAGTCAAAACACAAAAACTGAAACCTAACACATTGTATACCTATCTACAGCTATTCCATTGGCCTCTTGCCTTACCCACATAGTCATGTTTATTCTTCTGGGCCCTCTTTCTCTTGTTCTCAAAAGTGGATTGCATCCTTGGACATGGAAGCCCAAGAATCTGTGGAGGAGGTCTTGGTAGCATTGCAGGTCTTGTTGGATTGGATATTTGCTTCATATTGGAGATAGCCAGCTGCTATTGAAAGAGCTTTTGGCAACTCTTTAGCAAGAGAATAGGTTTCATCATTTGCATCATCATCATCTGATGAATCGGAGTAGAACTCAAGGGATTTTGCGTGCTTAGCTACAGTGCTTTCGCTTAGCGTTTCTTTTAGTATATCTTTCGATGAAGAGCCACCGGTGGGAAGTATACAAACCATCTTGATGCTTCAAGATGATTCTCGATTCAATTACATACTCTTCTTCGGAGTCAGAAGAGATGTTGATAGTGTTGAAGGGATTGCTCATGCTTATGGTTTTGAGGATATTGTGTTTGAATGAGAATTGATGAAGTTTATCTTAAACCAAGCCTCCTTATATAGAAAAAGTCGGTTGAAGGGTTATTTAATGAAGATATTTACCTTTTTCTTATTTTGGTAGGTCAAGGAGTAAATATAGATATTATTGAGTTGACTTTGGAAGTTATTTTGCTTGGGTAAAAGTTTGGTTAAAGGTAATTTTGGTTGATCACAAAATTGGTTATTTTCATCTTTTACTAATGCGTATATTATGTTTTGATGAGAAGTTGGAGTTAAAAGGTGTATATCTAAGATACACATCAAATGGTTATTGATTCACCATGTCTAATACACATAAGAATCAACTAGTCCAGAGCAAACGACTACTGGTAAAGACTTGACAAATCCGTTTATGGTTGATAGTTTACCAAAAACTATATGGTTATCAACTCACCATATTCTTTATGATTAAGAGTTGGCTAGTCCATAGCAAACGGCTCATGGTAAAGACATATCAAATCCGTTGATAGCTGATAGTTTGCTAAAAACTATAATGGGAGCAGTATTGTTTTCTAATGATTTTATCTTCCACTGCTCTTTGAAATTTTTGTGAAAAGAGTTACCACGCTAGTTCACAGCTTTCCACGACAGTGTTATTTTACCAATGTTGTTCTAGCCGTTACAACTGATTATGTCAGTAATTTATTTTTCACTAGCCGTAGAAAGTAACCACTGATAATCATATATATAGGGTTAATATTTTAAGTAAATTATCTTCTTTCTATACTATAACTACTTTCTATTTTAACCACTGATAGTCAAAGATAATTTTACTTGCGCATCAATTCTAAACCCTAACCCTATATATCTTTTTCTCTCAATTGGCTAGTCATTACTTCAATTCCTACTGACATAATCATATTTTTCATCAAAAGTTTCTATGGCTTCTTTGAAATTTGCAGATGAGCACAACCTTGTGGCCTACTTACAAAAGAATAAAGAGAAGAGTGGCCCTGTTTTTCATGAGATTGTGGACTTTCTTCATACCACTCATATAAGGTATGCTTTGCTTTTAAAACCCACAATTTATATCTCTCAAATCAATCAGTTTTGAACTTCTGCTCAGTCCATAACACTTGAGAATAGAGATACACATGACACAGTGGATGCTCTCAGAGCCACTGTAGATGGGGTAACTATTGATGTTACTGAGGCATCCCGGAGGAGAGTACTTCACTTGGATGATCTCAATGGTCTCATCACATTACCTATGTCCAACATTCATGATACTTTATCATCCATGGGGTATGATACTACTGACAAAAAGGCTACTTTTAAAAAGAGTGGTTTTTGTCCCCACTGGAGATTTTTGATTCATACTTTGTTACATTGCCTTAGTCCTAAGAAAACATCTTATGAGCAATTTAGTTCAACCATGGCTTATCCTTTGGTTTGTCTAGTCACGGATAAGATTTTCAACTGGTCCAACTATATTTTTACAAGTATGAAAGGCAATGTACAAAGTAAAACCAAATTTTTAATGTATCCCAAGTTTGTGCAAGTTGTGCTTAATGAATTTCAACTGCAACCTCACACTACTGTTTATCAAATCAGTTGCCTAAAGCCTAAAGTTTTTCAAAATTTGAATAAAGATGGCAATATGATTTTTACACCTCTTCTACCCCAAATGCTTGCTAAAATTTCATCTGAACAAACTACACCTATAATTGATGTACCCAACATTGATTATACACCACCAGTTTCAAGAACCTATGAGAGAAGGTCAAAACAGTTAACTCCTCTCATGACAACACATAAAGTTTCTAAACCTTTTGGTCTAGGAACAAGCAGTGGTGGTTCTAGACTTCCACCTAGTCCTACTATGGAGGAATCTGGACCTTTGCCCCATGATTCACCTCTCCCAACAGGTAACACAGTTGGAAGTGCTGAGGGCAGTGGAAATCAAATGGAATTGATGGTTTTGTGTACCAAATTAGCAAAGCAGGTTGAGTTTCTACAAAAAGACTTGGCTACTGTTAAGAAGAAGCATGCCAAGGATGTTCAACTAATAAAGACATAGATTCAGACCTTAAAGGACGAGATGCAGAGGTTGAAAAAGCACAGGCAGACTGCAAAGATGGTGATTTCATCTTCATCCTCACCTTCTAATGGTGATTCAGCTGATCAAGATTTGGGAAATTCCTCCAAACAGGGGAGGAAAACAGGTTCTGACACTGAGGGGAGGAAAATTGATTTTGAAGATGAAGGAGATACAAGTAAAGGAGCAAAAGAAGCTAAAACTCATGGAGAGCAACTTGAAGATCAAGACATTTTCCAAACTGCAACCGATTTTACCATCGATTTTATTGCCACCGCAGAGCCAAATATTGCCACTGCAAGTGAAGAATTTGATAAATTGAAGACAGATAAGGGTAAAGCAGTTATGGAAGATGTACAGCAACCTGAAGGTAAAATTTCAAAGAAAATAAAAGTTCAGATTGATCACGATAGAGAATTTGCTAAGAAGATAGCAGAAGATCAAATTGCTGAGAAAGTTGCTAAGAAGAAAAGATTGAAAGAAATGGAAGTTCTAAGCTTTTTGGAAGCTAAAAGATTGGACAGAATGGAAGATACTGAAGTTTCAATTTCCACTGTTCAACCTACAATTATGAAAGAAAAAGCTCCAGAGTTTAGCTATGTTCCTACTGAAGAGGATATTCAGTTCCGGTAGCTAATAATCCAGAAATCAAGAAAAAGGCAATTGACCTTGTTGCTGATGCATCCTTAACTGAAGAACAAAGAACTGCTCAGTTAAAGGATTTTATTAAAATGAAGAACTAAGGTTGATGAAGATCATACAAAGAGAGATTCCTAGATTGAAGAGAAAGGCTAAAGTAAGTGATTCTCAAACTATTAAGAAGACTAAGGTTGATGAAGATCATACAAAATCTACTGAGAAGGAGATTCATACTGAGAAGTTCATCGAAGATCAAATGACTGAAATGATTGTGATTGAAGACAGAGATTTTTATCCAGAACCACTGCAAATTCGACATCGTATCATTGATTGGGAAGTTTACACTGCTAGCAATCTTGCTTCAACATGGAAGATTACAAGGCTGGGAGGAGAAACTTCATCTTTCATGACATTTGAAGATCTTATTAAAGCTTTTGACAGAGATGACCTTAATACACTATGGAAATTAGTTCAAGAAAGGTTTAATGCTCAAGATCTCAAAGATACAAAGGAGATGCAGTTATGGGTGAATCTAAGAAGGCTCTATGAACCAAATGTTGATGATGACTTCTGGAAAACCTTATTCACAAGTTTTGGTACTAAATGGTTTTACTATGATTCATGTGAAATTCATCATGTCTCTACGACTAATGGAGAAGACTTTTTCATGCTTGCTGAGAAAGAATATCCACTTAGAGCTGGAGCTCTTACAGTGATGTTAACCTTACCAATAAGAGTTAATGAAGACAATGAAAAGGTCAGAGCATTGTTACAAAGACTTCAAGATCAATGTTCAAGAGCCATACAGAAGTTAAGAAAGAACTGAAGTGTTTGATTGAATTCCCAAATCCTTGAAGATAATGCATATTAAAGAAACTTATTGATTTGCAGAGAAATCATAAGTTTAGGGGAGGATTGTTGGGAATAATCCGTTACCACGGATAGTAGTGGTTTACACTGCTTGGTTTAATACTAGCAGTGGAAACGTATTCCCACTGCAAGTTCTTTATTACCACTGCTATCAGTTTATGATAAGGTTAAACGCGTTTTGATAAGTATAGAATAGATCTTGTGTATATTCTATTATGTTAGCTTTATACTTATCTTGTAAAGGACTCCTTGTTGTATAAAAGGAGATTCTAGGTCATTGTCTTAGGTACGTATCATATTGCAATATTACCTACGAAAGCTTCAAGGTGTAACCCTAGTGATAAGTTAAGATCACTCATATTATTCATTAATAATATTGAAGCTTGAGTTTTGTGTTAACTTGTGTTTATTCTCATACATCATATAATTCGTCTTCTAAGTATTACTTAAGTAAATTCCGCTTGCTTGATAATATCATACAAAATATCATTGACACAAGGAGAGTGTCCTAGATCCATCAGATTCTATGATCACAAGGAAACTCTTGGCTACATTCCCAAACATCACAAAACCAAAGGACTTTCCAAGGAACAAGTAGAAATCTTTAAGAGTCTAGAATCAAGGAATTTCCATGAGGGTAGAACCATTCACCCATCTTTCATTGAAAATACCAATCTTCGTGAAGAACTAGCCGCCATTCAATTCGATTGTCTTCTTGACATCGATGAACCAATTTGTCCTAGGTTTGTGTTAGAGTTCTATGCTAGTGTGACCGGCTTTAGTGATGAAGATGATGATGATTTTTGTCTTAGGTTTAAAATCAATCAAAACGACTACACCATCTCCTTAACCAACTTTGCTCAAGTTCTAGGAATTCCCAACCGAGGGACATGTGTCTACTCGGATAAGTGGTCACTCACAACTCTTGATGCAATCAATGACCGCTCTCTTCCCTATTGTACACCTCTAGCATATAAGGATGTCATACGTGAGCACCTATTTATCCCAAGGGGGACACAACTCGAGTCACCCAAAAAGGAAAAGAAGTGAAACGAGATCCATATGGAATGGAGCTAAATGAACTTAAGCCCGAATTTAGAAAATGGGAAGAACTACTTAGAGCCAACGTCATTAGCACCATGGGAAATAGGGATCACATCAATGCTTGTCTTTGCCATATGCTCTACAACTTGTCCACGCGTCAACCATTCAATTTAGCCTACTACATCGCTATGAGAATGATTGATATTCCAACTCAAGGTTCGGTTGCTCTTCCATACGGGATGCTTCTCACCCGTCTCTATAGAAACTTTGCATCAATTCCACCAAGCCCAAAATGGATGCACCTTCACTATGAGCTCATCCCTCACATCTTTGAACCTTTGAGTGATGCACGAGTTGCTAAGACAAAAGGCAAGAAATCAAAACCTCCAACTCCATCATCATCATCATCAAATAGCTCCGATGATGGTCTTCCAAACTCTCGCCTTCCACCTCATGAGTATTATGAATCTCTTCCCGAGATTAAGAATGAATCAACAGAGTTCAAGCAAACCAAGGGGATGTTCAAGTGCCTTGGTAGAATGATGACCAAGATCTACAAGAAGTTGGATAAGTGAGAATCGCTTTAAGGAGCGTTTGGAACAATACATTATCTCTAATGTTTGATACAATTTGGTTGTTTTTATCTTGTAGGATGATAATATAACTGGAAACAATGATGTATGCTAACAATCTTATGCAGGGAGATAGCACAAGTATGCTATCAAATTTTACCCATTTTCACTATAATGTGAAAATCACTTGGCCTTGCTCAAAATCTATGCTCCATTATGTTTTTACATGTGTTATTTACTTTTCCTAACTAGAAATGTTTAATGTCACATGTTTTGAGAAAAATTTCAGGTTTCGGAAATATCCCCGACACCTTAAAATGTACTCTGTGAACTTTTCTGCACTGTACGGATCAGACGGAACAAACGTTTTGGTTCCATCTGTTATAAGAAATGGTACCGCCGTACCTGTACAGGCGGACCAGACGGCACCCTTTTTAGGGGTCCATCCGTGTAAAATTTTGGTGCCGTGGATCCTCCAGGTAACTTTCTGAATTTCTGTTCTTTCGTCATTCCAAATTACCATCTATTGCTTGTAGGTCAATCTTAACTAGTTTGTACCCTTATTAGAACTAGTATAATACACTTAGGCATATAAGAAATCCATTTCCCACCAAAATTCAAAAATTTGAAAAATTCACCCAAGGAGCCCTTTGGCATAAAGAAAGGAACCAAAATTTTGGTACCTTGAAATCCGTGGGTAATCTGATTGTTAGGAACTTCCACTCATTAGAACACATTTATTGCAAATCTTTGCTTCTTCACTCCATCTCTCTTGTATGGCTTGACTTGGGTGATATGACTAGCATTTAACCACTTCCAAATCATTAGGAACCTCATCCCTTTTACGGTTTAACATCAAATCAAACACATTTCTCCATAATTTTTCACATCTATAAATTGAGAGATTTTACCATGATCATCTTCACACCTTCTTCATTCTTACCATCATCTAGCAAAAACACAAGTCAAAATGACAAAATCTTCACCTTCCACCAAGCCTTGCAAGAAAACCGCTAGGATAAGCGTAAGGCCTTGTTGTTTCGTCAACTTGAGCTCTTCATCCGAATCCTCCCCACTCACCATCTCATCTCCCATAAGGGATGACACAAGCCTAACCTTGGCTACTCCTACTCAATCACCCATTATCATCACCACTCCACCACCTACAAAAACACCAACCTCACCACCACCGGCACCTCTCCAAACATCCAAAACACCATCACCACCAAAGTCTCCAACCCTCATTCCTTTGGAGTTATTCTCCACACCTCCCACCTCTCCAAATCCTTTCTTGGAGGACTAGGAAGATTTGCCTCCTAGGCCTAGTCATCCACCACCATTGCCATCATTTGGCACCATTGAGCGGATTGCTCATGAATCACCTAGACCATCCTTTGACCCAAACGCCCCGTTAGGGCCAAGACCTCTTCTCTTCCACCTCATTCACAAAGACATCCGTGGTCCTTTGTATGGGGATCAACCACTCCCTACATCAATGTCCCCTCACATAGAGGACATTAAGGAGTCCATGTGGGATGATAATCCCACAAGAGAGGAAGTTCAAGCGGAGCTCCAACATCTCCACCAATTCTCAAATATGGTGGATTCTCACCTAAGTAAGACTATGCAAATGCAAAGTTCTTTGCTAGCCTCCATAATCACCTCCCCAAACACCAACACCAACATCAACACATCTACCATTCCACCACCACAACCTCATCAAGCATACTACCCCCTAGGCATGGTTGCTCAACTTGTGAGCAAACCGCCCACACCATTGATCGGACCCGGGTAATGGTCCATGACTTCCAAGAGGAAATGAGGTTCATCCTCAATCACATCCTTTAGCGACTCAACGCTCTTTCTCATCCACCATCTCATTAGAATGGTCATATACTAGCTTTTCTAAGTATTTTTTTATTTTTTTAGGATTTTTTTTTAATTATTATTGTACCAAAACACTTCATTGTGTTCTCTTTTCATGGTTTTTAAACCATGAAAAATTTTAACTAATGAATGATGTTTTCTATGTTGTTGGTGCTTATTACATAGTGTTTGGAAATGCTTGTGAATGATGATTATTACTAACAAATCTTTTTGTAGCTTTTCACAATCCATGTATCTTCCCATTGGCACCCAATTTAGGGGAGCTTTGAGCAAGGGGGAGATAATGGCTCGGGCTCATTATACATTCCGCATCGCATCTTCTTTTTGTTGAGACAAAAAGGGGGAGAATTATATAGAACTTGGTTATATTTGACTTTTCTGAAAAAGTCAAACTGCATACATTGACTTTCTAAAAAAAAGTCAAACATAATACTTCATTGGTAATACTTGACTTTCTGAAAAAATCAACTGCATACATTGACTTTCTGAAAAAGTCAACATCATGCCTCAACCAGTGAAGACTTTGACTTTCTGAAAAAGTCAAAACATCATACACTTGCATTATCATTTCATTTTCAAGTTCTAAAAGTAATATTTTTATAACTCTTACACAATCTTTGTATCTTTTATAAAAATAAAATTAATATTTTGTCCTCAACAAAAAGGGGAGATTGTTAATACAAATATCGTCATTAAACGTTATTTATATTTTTGATCTTTACCTAAGTTTTGTTAACGACAAAAGTAAATTTAATTTTTATAAAGCTTAAAGCTTTTCAAGTTTAATAGATATTAAAACAAGCTTTTTCAAATAATATCTTCATCATTTAAGCATTTACATTCTGACTAATCATATCTTAATATGAGTCTAAGCATAATGTATGATAGTAGTTTTTAGAATGCTTTAGTTTCTTAAAAACTAAACATTACTTATGTATTTGCATATTTCTAAAAATAGAAAAACAACACATGACATCATGTGATGCATCATGGAAATCATTGGAAGATTTTATTAGATATTTTGTGTAGATTTGTACTCTTCATATCTTACACAATCTTGCATAGATATGGTTGACTTTGGCAAGATATTGATATCTTGTCAGAATTCCTCGGAACAAAATGTATAACGGACGGAACCCTTTCAAGGGGTCCCCCGTCCGTGGTGCCTGCTGATGGTTTTGGCTATAAATTGCAAAGCCAAACCAAGTACTTTTTGATCCCTTTCCATCATACTCTCTTACATATCTTCTCTCTAACCTTTTTAACTCAGTTTCATATCATATTAGTGATCTCTTTTGTAGCAAAGAAGATCAAGTCACATTCAAGCTTCAAACGAGAAGTTGGAAGTCTTGTTTGTTTAGTGTTGTATGATCTTGTGTTTATTCATACTTCATTGTTGTATTAAACCATCATAATCTTGTGAGTGTGAGTGGTTAGTATTTTAGTCCTCAAAATACATTGTGTGTGGGAGTGGTTGTACCCTTGGAAAGAACTCGACATCTAGCTTAGTGTCAGAAATAGTGTAAGCGAAGTGTAAAGGTTTCTCCGCCGGTGAAAGGAGCTTGTTGACTAGTGAAGTTAAACTCTCGAGTGTGAGACTCGGGGAGTTGAGTAGGGCAAGGAAAAAGAGTCCTTGTAGACCGAACCACTATAAACCACTTGTTGTGGTTTGATCATTTATTTCCTTATTTACTCTTTACATATTGCTTGCATATTTTATTAACATATCAAAGATCAATATCAATTGATCTTTCAACAAGTTTCAAAACATAGTTTTTAATTAGTAAACTATTCAACCCCCCTTCTAGTTTTCTACAGTATTGCTTTGACATAAAGCTCCCCTTAGCTTTAGGATGTCAAAGTCTTCATGTGTAAATTGAATAACTACAAAACAAAGGTTAGATAACAAGTATAATTCACAATTTCCTGCAAATGTGGTCCAAGTTAGTAGAAAATAGTTTTCTGTCACATGGATCCCACAGTTCCCTCCTAGTAGGGATCCTTCTAGGCCATTCTGAGGGATCCGTATTAGCTGATGATTAATTTCAGCAAAGGTGATATAACAAGTAATGTTATCATAAAAATGAGATATGAATACAATGTAATCATATGCTCAAAAATATAACAAGTAGCATTTAATTTCATTTAATAAAACTAGAGTTATGATATACATGACTCTAAAAAATAAGAGAATACATGAATAGGAATTTCTAAACCAACTATCGCTTGATGCTAGGACACCACTAAAATCTTCTAGCTCAAGTTTTTTTTAGGTTTAATCTCGTCGAAACGTTCGAGGAGATGATAGAACATGAAACGTTGGTCTTCTCGTACTTCATGTATCAAACTTTCAATATGTTGACAATGATAGCAATCTTTGTCATGGCTAGGTAGTGGTGGTGGAAGAAATGAAATGGCTTGATGCGAAGGATCAAGTGAAGCGGCTTGTGGAGCTTCAAACGATGGAGGGATTGGTGGTGGCGCATTTGAGAATGGCTCGACCAAGAATGATGGTGGTGGTAGAGAAGTGTCAACTTCCATATGGTCGGGTGGTTGACTTTGATGATTTCTCATAATCCAAATGGGATTATATGATGGAAACGGCGAAAAGGAACCCGGAGCAAGTGTTGACTCAACACCTTGATTTTGTACCATTATTCCTCCTAATGAGGAGAATGTTGTTGGCGGAGGCGGATGAGACGGCCTAGGAGGCAAATCCTCTAAATTGTAGAGGTGTGGTGATGATAGTGGAGATGTAAAAGAGATAGCTCTAGGAACCAATGCTGATGGTTTAGTGGAGATGACATTGTTTGGCCTAGGAGGTATGGTGGTGTTTGGCATAGGTAGTTTTCTAGGTACTATCCTTTTAGGAATTGGTTTGATTGGTTGAGGAAAGATCCTATCATTTGTTGGCTTGACCGGAGATGATTCGGTTGAAGAGATTTCGTGTATAACACGAGCCTTTTTCATGGGTGGTTCTTTGGTGGATAAGTTACCACTTGGGGTTTTTCTCATGATGAGATGATTTCAAGAGGTTTGTAAGGATTTCTAAAGTGCTGAAAGTTAGGATGAAGGTGATGACTAAGGAGGTCCTAACAAGGTGGTTTATAAACCAAGAGATTTGGCAAGTGCATTTAAGCCTTAAGCCACTAGGATTCATTGGAATGTGATGATTAACATGCACAAGAGTCAACTTCAGAGTTTGTACTGATCTAGGAACTCATTTAAGATGAGATGGAGTGTTTGAGTTAGAAAGATGAGTTGAAATGATTGTTTTAGCAATACTTGACATAAACTGTCATCCGGATCCCACGGTTCCCTCTCTTGAGGGATCCGTCTAGGCTAATCCTAGGGATCCGACTCTCAGCAGCTATGAAAGAGTGGATATGATGTTTCTAAGATCTAAGATCTATATCATCTTGAGTGTTTCAGTCCTTCTAATTGTCTTAAACGAAGGGGTGCTTAAGTACTTGAAGGTAATGGGTGATGTAGCTAATGATTGTCTTCAATGGAAGGATTTGGAACTTTCATGAGTACCAATGGATGAGCAAGGATGACACTAAAGATGAGAGTGTCAATTGAAGCTAAATGATCCTAGAGATCAGTTTGTGACTTAGGATAGTGTTTTGGAAATTATCCTAGAAGCTTTGAGATGGGAAAACTAGAATTTGATCAACTTTGATCAATTTTGAGGTAAGGATGATTTATGATCAATTTTGCCATAATCGAAAAGATTTCTAAGACTAGATGTGAAGGATCAAGTGAAAAATGAAGTGTGAGTTTAAGAGCGGAAGAGTAATGGATTAAAAATGAAACGTTAGATCTACAAGCGTCTTAGAGTGTGATCTAGGTGAGTTATGTGTGAGTAGGAAGGATCTACTTATCTTGATAAGGACTTAATTTGCCTTAAGACACTATGTTTAGCTTAGTGTGAGGTGTTCTAAGGATATGTTTGAAATATAATGCTTGCAATTGCATTTTCTGTTTGCCGGATCCCACGGTTCCCTAAGTGTAGGGATCCGTCTAGCACAAATATTGGGATCCGTCCATCTGCTCAGCAGAACCTTTACTAAAGGTATGCAATGATCTTGACAATTCATTATATCCCAAGGTTGGTTTAAAGGGGTTGTAATACTAAGATATCAAATGTAAGATGTTTTATTTCATGAGGGAAATAGGATTACATTGATAAAGCACGAGTACAAGAGAATTGATCCTATTTTGGAATACTACTAGGTTCCTTGAGTGTTTTCGCTAGGAGGATCATTATGTGATTGATGAGTGTTGGTGGAATCAAGAATGAAGAAAGTCTTCATTAGAGATATGTTTAGCGGTTCCATCATCTTGTTCACAAGTACGTACAACGGACTTTGAAATTGAGGATGGAAATGCATAAAGTTGTGATAGAGGCATGTCAAGAACATTCCATAAGGGATGAGTTTCTTCTGGGAGCCTTGAAGATTTACAATTCGCCTTGCGAAGAAGTAGGCGAGATTGTATGGTTGTTGTGTTAGCATACAGTACAACATGTGAGCACAACAAGCGGGAAGGATTTCTCGATTTCCCCTAAGACTCCAAACAATCTCACGTAGGATGAGTGCAAGAGGCTTGTACTCTTCTCGGATGTCCCGTGTGAAGATAATGTTTGGATCGGAGTAATATGGTCGAGGTTTGCATATTATGCGATTTAAATCTTCCGGGGAGGGTATGTGTGAACAATATGGACTATTTTCTTCACGAAAGTTGAAGAGAGAATCAAGAGACCAATCTTCGGTGAAGGCACATTGTCCATGATTTGGAATCCGGAGGATGTAAGCAAAATGCCCAATGGTTAAAGTAAACTTTTGGTTTTTGATATAAAACCAAAGAGATAGAGAGTGATCCTCGTTACGAACGAGTTCAACTTGACGGAAGAATTCCATTATGAACCTTGGACATATCTTCTCGTTGATTTCAAGAAGACATTCTAGTCCTATGGCTTGGAAGGAGGTATTGATACCTTCTTCGAATTGTAGAGAGGTGTCTACAATACGTCCTTCGTGGAAGTGACGGTTTTCGAGATTATTGAACCCACGGACATGATTGCCAGGTGTTTTGGGTTCAAGGGAGATGTTCGGAGTGTAGACGCTAGTGAGTGAAAAATCAAACTCATATTCATGCGTCATAGTTGAACCTATAGAAATGATGGGTTAATAAAAAGTGATGTTTGTGGTCAACCTATTTTTATCTAACGTTTTTATTAGATTTTTATTAACGATGGTTTTTAACAAGAAAGACACTTAACTCACTTATGGTTCTAACATACTAGTGGAGAATTATTTTTAGAAGAGAAGTGGTTTTTAATTTGCATGAAAAACTGTTCTCCAGTAGGACGGATCCCACGGTTCCTTTTCAAAAGGGATCTGGCTAGTATAACTTCCGCGATCCGTGAATCTGTAGTAACAAAATGATTTGATAAAAAGATAGGTTTTACAGTTTTATACCACAAAAAGTGTTTTATCCTACATTTTCTTTTAGCATGCATACATGACTTCTAATGTATCACGAAAGAATACGAAGCATATAAATCAAAGGAAATGACAAAACACATTATGATAATAATAACCTAGATAAACTAGACTATTAATAATATTTCATTTCAATGCTAAGAATGATACAAAGGATTGGGTATATAACCCCAATGTAGATTAACAACACAAAGTAAATGTCTCCGTGTGTGAACTTCATCATAGGGAACACAAGTGCGATGAGTGTTAAGGCGATGAGCACGAGGGCGATGTAAACCATGTTGAAGATGATCCTTCTTGGTTTAGGTTGAGACGAAAATGAAGAGGAAGATGAAGTTTTGAATGAGAGAAATTTTTGAAATTGGAAGATTTGAAAAGGTGAGGATAGAGTGATTGACGGTGGAAGTATTTATGAGGAAGGAGGAATTTTTGAAATTCGTGTTTTGTTTTATTATTGGATTAACTAAAACATAAGTTTTATATACCACGACTTTAGACGATAAAACTAACACGTATGAGAGAAAAAGGCTTCCTAATGAAGCTTCTTGTAATACATGTATAAGCACAAAAGATAATCATATAAATACCTAAATAGGCATACTTAATTATCAAGCAAAATAAGAAAGAAAATCATACCTCTAGCGCACTTAGGAATGTCTTTACAAATGACACAGCAAATGTCACTTAGACGATTCCCGCTCCTTTGCGTTTGAGATACCTTCTTGATTCGCTTCCGGACGGTCAAGTTTTATCACTCAAGCCGACCACTTGTGAATGGCCGACCGTAACAAACATAAAACAGCCCGGAAACAAATGCAATGAAGATCAGGAGAGTATAGTGTTTCCCCGGGTCGTTATGTCCCAGCGAGCTATGCGAAGAATCACCAAACGAATAGTGATCGAGAGATTTGAACGGAAAAGAGGATTTGATAGATTATAACTAAAGAAAAAGTACATAAACTACAAGGGCTTAAATGCAAATTAAAGAAAATTAAAAAGATAAAAAATATTAAATAAACGCTATCACTATTTGCAAAATGATGTTTTTGATTTTATGTTTTTATAAAACTTGAATGTAAAACTACGTGACGCTTAAAGAAAATGTGAAACTAAAGCAATATAAATCCTAAAAATATGAAAATGACATTTTTACAAACCTAATGATAAAAGAAAATATTTAGAAAAATAAAATTATTTTTATAACTATTTATCTAATTATTATTAAATAAAAACTATTTTTACTTATTAAATAATAACCTAAAATACAAGAAAATATGAAATAAAGCTAGAAAAATGAAATTATGACTTGGAAAAATATAAAATAACAAAAGAGAATTTTCAAAACTATTTTTTTATTTTTCTGATTATTTTTGTATTTTCTATGAATTAAAAACTATTTAAAACTACTTAAATTGCTTAAAAATACAAATTTAACTAAGAAAATCTGGAAAATATTTTTGTCTTTTATATTTATCTTAACCTAGGAAAAATGAAAAATTAATTTTTTGAAACTTTTCTGATTTAATTGTATTAAATGCTAATTAAAATGACTTAAAAACTAATTTAAATAGGGAAAAATAGCAAACAGTGTAGGAAAAATATGAAAAATTCAGGAAAGTCTAAATTAATATTGTGAATCTAGGAAAAATATAAAAACATGGGCTTGTGTGTAAGAATATGAGGTTGCTTATAAGTGCTTATGAATAAGCACTTAGAATAAGCTAAAAGGACCAAATGAGCACCAATCCAACACAGAAGCTGTAATATGCTAAAAGTACTTAAAAACAACTTATTGCAACTAACCTAAACCACTAAAATGCAAACTGCTTATGATTTGAAGATTTGAGCTAAGAACCAAAAACAGTTTTTAAGTGCTACTTTGAAGCTAGAATTTAAGCACTCAAATAAGTTGAAACTAAAAGCCAGATATTGGAACCTCAACTAGACCTGGCTAACTACTTCTAAACCAAGGAACAGACCAAGACAAGTTTTATGAGCTTTGTGCAAGGATCGCACAAATGCACAACACGTGCAGGTCTGCCTCAGGGCACTTTTGCCCTTTTTGACAAGCTCATTTGGAGCTTTTAGAAAATTACTAAAAATCTATAAAAATCCTAATAAGAAACTAGACCAGTTGAACTTATAAAACCCAAAGTTTGACTTGATTTGGCCCAGATGAATCTATTAAAATCACTCTAGGTTGGTGAAAACCGAGGTTTACAAGTTTTGACTTTGACCATTATGAAAGGTTTGACTTTATTGAACTTTGATCCAAATTCTTGAACTGAAAATGATATGTTAAGCTGTATTAAGACTACATTAAGCTACTCTAATGCATTCTACACCCAAATGCTAATCATAGCAATCCTCGCTAACTGCCTTGATCACAAGAACAGATTCTATGCAATTTTGACTAAGAGCTATTTTAGCAGATACATATGAACTAAAATGACTTTAACATGACTATATAAGACTGAATAGACAAGATGTAAACACAAAAAAGAGCTCAAGCTCTTTAACAAGCAACTGACCCAAACACCTTTTTAGAAACTGTTTTACTCTTTTAACCTGGCTAACCATTGATCTAGTATATATAATCACTTACACTGATTATAATTATCTTAATTACAACTAAGTAGACAGGTTTAAATTACTTGATGACCACAGATTCCAATCCAAGCACAAGATGCAATCTTGTATAAAAATGAAAATGAGATAAAAACTTACAAGAGCCTAGCTTGTTTGTGCAGCTTAAACCCAACCCAAACTATACTAATCTAACCAAATCCAATCCAAAACCACTCTGCATCAGCCCCATTCCATTTCAACAACTGATTGAACCAATGTCTCTTCACAGTTGACTTTTGTTGACCAACTTGATATTTTGCTTGAAATGATTTAGAGCTTACCAAAAGCTATATTAAGCTTAAATAAGCTTATAGGAACTTAAAGATAAGCCATTTGAAGCTTGGACATAAGATTTGAAACTAAATTTTGAAACAAATTGAACCTCAAAACATGAAATATAAATGGAACCTTGAATTAAGACTGGAAATGAATTACAATGACTAAGTTGCTTAGTTTGAATACAATAAAACTTAGGATTACATTTTTAAAACACTAATTAAGCTAATTTAATAAAAACGACATACAATGAAAATTAAAAAAAAAAAAAAACTAACTACTCCCTTTTTCCTTCTCTCTTCTTTCCTTTTATACAAAATTGCTTCCCTTTGGCTCCTGAGCTAATCCCACATCCTTTTAGGACCATTGGATCAGTTGAGTTGATCTCAGCCTTCAATTTCTTTTTTTTGGCGGGAAAAACTTATATACCAGTTGGAGAGGTTGAGTGAGATGAGGGGGGAGGCATTTAATGTATTTTGTAGTTTGGTGGAGGTGGAGGATAAGGAGGGATAAGGTGATGGGGGATGGGGAACTGGTATTTGCAGGAGGAGCAAGTGGGAAGAAAAAAGGCGGTAGTGGGATTTGACTTTGACTGGGGGTTTTAATATATTGAAGGGGGTCAAATTGGCAGGGGTCACAAAGGATTGGCAGGGGGTCACAATGTTATGACAAGGGCCAAAGGTTTAAAGGTTTAGGCTTAAATACAAGGACCTTGTGTGTAAATTCTGAAAATTAAGGGACCAAAACTGCCAAATCTGCAAAGTTGCTCCAAGGGACTAAAAGTGACAAGCTCCAATAGTATAAGGACCAAACTTGACATTTTCAAATTTCCAAGGGCCATTTTTGCCAATTTTTAAACTTGAAGGACCAAATTTGTAATTTCTCAAAACTTTTGATATTTTTCACCAAAGGACTAATTTTGACAACTTATGATTTTAAAAGGACCTTTGGTGATTTTTCTTTTGAAATTAAGTGCTCAGGGACTATTTCTGACAACTTTTGAAATTTGGGGGACTGAAACTGCCAATTATGCAAACTTAGCTCATTTTTCATCTGATTTTGAACATTTTGCATCTGAAACATATAAAATGCAATTTTGGAATATTTTCAGTATTTTGATGCATTTCTGAGCATTTTTAAACGTTTTGCAGTTCAGATTTAACCAAAAATGATGAGTATTTACACACTCATCACTTCTTAAGGAAACTATTTTTGTTACCAAGCGATTCCTATAGCTTGGTGGATATGAGCTATGACTAATCAACATGACAAAGAAGATTAGTGCAATTAAATGAAAAAGTAAATAATAAAGAAAATGTTGTTTATCAAATCAACATCCAAACATATAGTTTTAAAAGGCATGGTGTTTGTTTTTTATGAAAAACCTTCTTTGTAGTTTTCAATTAACCATGGATCGTATCAAGTTTTTAAAGTACAATATACTTCAAGAAACTTGGTAACGAAGCTCTGATACCAATTGTGGAAAACTAGAAGGGGGGGTTGAATAGTTTTGCCAATTAAAACTTCCTTTTAATCTATTTAGATCGACTTATGTCAATCTATTTGGATGTGTGTGTTGGATGTTGATAAACAAGCATATAAAGGTAAGTAATGAAAAGATAAGAGTAAGAAGCACAAAACCATAACGCGAGTATTTATAGTGGTTCGGCTACAAGGGCACCTTCCTTGCCCTACTCCACTCCCCGAGTCACCTACTCGAGAGTTCGTAAACACTACACCAATATCCTTATGGCGGAGAAGCCTTCACAACGTCGCTTAACCTTTTTCCGGTACAAAGCTAAATACCGAGTTCCTTCACACCAAGTCGAACCACACCTAACACAACGTCGCCTACCCTTTATACGGTGCTAGGCTAACCACCGAGTTCTTTCACTCCAAGGTGAACTACACCTACACAACGTCGCCTACCCTTTATTAGGTACTAGGCTAAGCACCTAGTTCCATTGCAATGGAGGAAATACTACCACACTACACCAACGACTAATCCCAAAGGAGATCTACTCCTTTACAACATCATCAAGGATATCAATATCCTTGGATCTAATACTAGTCTATCTTGTACATCGAAACACACCATATCGAATGTACATCTAAGGCACCTTTCACTAATGCCTTTGAGTAGATCTACAAGACACCCTTCACTAATGTCTTGTGTCTTCACTTCTAAGCACCTTTCACTAATGTTTCTAGTCTTGACTTCTAAGCACCTTTCACTGATGCTTCTAGTCTTGACTTCTAAGCACCTACCACAAGTGCTTATGATATAGACGATAGATACCCTTCACTAATATCTTCATCTTGACACTTGAGACATCTTTCACTAATGTCTTCAATACTACAGTTCTTTGAAGAAAGAAAGGAATCATCAACAAGAAGACTTCAGTAGCCTTGATGATGAGGAAGCATGGCAACTCATGGACTTGAGCTTGCTCGACTTCAAAGGTGGTGATCTTGCCTTTAAGAGGAACCTAAAAGATCACACAAACACAAAACTACAAACATAGATCTCTTGGATCTGAGGTTAGTGAGTTTTTGACTCATGGAGAAAGTGTGTTAGAAAGGGGTGAGAAATAATGAAGAAATGGCTCACTATTTATAGAATAAAAAATCTACTGTTCCCCGGATCCCACGGATCCTTTCCACAAGGGATTTGTCTAGCGTTAAGCTAGGGATCCGAGGGACGCTCCCTTTTACCCATGGGTATTTTGGTTATGGGTCATGGGTCATGGGTTGAACCATGGATCTTTAGCTAGATACAATGTATCTTTGAGTGCAATGCATTTGGTCACTTGGGTATGGGTTGATCCATGGGTTATGGATATTATCCATGTATGATATAAGTATGATGTCATGCAATGGGTTATGGGTCAAGCTCCATGGGTGATGGGCTTTGGGTTGTACCCAACTACATTCAATGTATTTGCCCAATGGGTTGTGATACTTAAGTTTCTACCCATTTATATTACCCAATATACTACATACTAGTTATGTGTATATTATACCCAAATATGTAAACACTAGTTGTTGTACATATGTACTACTAAATCATAAAATCACTTATACTTGTTTTAGTGTTTTATGTGAAAATGTGAATATGTTAGAAACTATTAGTTCAAACCATTTACGTATTTTATTTGTTTCGTTAACATGATTTTACGTTTGTTATCGACAAAATATTATAAGATCGTAAAATATAAATAAACGTTTTTACGGCTTATTTGTATTAACACCCCACTCAGTGTGGGAACTACAAGAAGGTCGGTCACCAAGCCAAGGATTGCAATGCTCCTACTCTCGTGACAAACCAGAATGTCATAGTAACATGCTTTGAGTGTGGAGTGATAGGGCACTTCAGGAGTGATTGCCCAAAGTTGAGGAGCCAGAACGAAGGAGGAACTCATGGAAGAGCATATGCGTTAGGAGGAAGAGAAGCTCACCAAGACCTTAACAACGTTACAAATGATAATGAGGTTTAAGAAGAGAGCTTTCCTCACCTGGCGTAGCGAGACCTAACTCTAGGCCCTCTAGGGTTGTATCTCCTTGAGTGTTTTTTATTAAGTACTCTCCTATGAAATTTTCATTGTATTATATGGCATTTCATCAAATGAATTCTCTATTATTTATATCAATGCTTTAGGATTACTATTTTCCGTTACACTCCCCGTTTTGTTACCATGTTATAAACTATTTTTATCATTATCCTACAATCTACTTTGCTATCACTTTATAAATTTTTTTGCTACTTTAAAAAAATTGACTATTGTCTTCCAACCAGTGTGCTTGATATTATCGACTATTTTGACTAAACCGAGCATTGCATCATTAATCCTCAATTTTACATAACCTGATCACCTATGTCTAATTCAGGGAGGATCCTGTTATCCTGGGAGCAGTTCTCCCTAAATTATGCTTAAATGACTTTTCACTTGTATCTTTGAAAAGCAAAAAAATGTGTGTATAAACTATTCATAGACATTGGCATTAATGAGCACAGTAACCAAGAAAACTTTTACTCTAAACCTTATCATGAAAAAATCAGCATCATCCTACGCCGCGTTCTAAGCCGACAAAGTCGAATTCCTGTCATTAATGTTTGCTGGAATTCTCAGAGAGGTCCTGAGTTCACGTGGGAACGAGAAGACCAAATACGTTGCAAATACCCAAACCTCTTCACTGACACCACTCCGACAGACAACAAAAACTGAATCTCGGGATGAGATTGATTTAATGGGGGTAGACTGTGACAATTCGCATTTTTCAGGTCATTATTAACCTTTAAACTCAAACTACTTACTTTGGAAGTTCACTTATTTACCTTTACGCGTAATAATTAACTTAAGTCACGTAAACCGGAAATTGACATTTAACGTAAACCGGCATTTTCTCAAGTCAATGTTGACTTAAAACTCGAAACATTCCTTTTTAACGGTTACATGCTTGATTTTATCTAAAACCGGGAGGTAATCCCGCGTGTTGTGAAAAACGACCTTGAGCGTGTACCGACACTAGACTAAGTATGGTCTACATTAAATAAGTACATTACGACTCTTATAAACTTATTTATAAGTAATTACATTAATTTTACAACTTTTGCATAAAACGCATACATTTTGCATTTTAGCTCACGCGTGCACGCATTTTGCACCACATTTCCACATAACTAGTTATTTTACATATGATAACCCAAATTTTGAAAAATAAATTTCCTCTCCCTCCCTTTTGTCTTGTTCGGCCGGTCCATACACAAACACATCATATGGTTGTTTTGTTTTACATATAACCAACTAGTACATTGTCAAACTTTCAACTAATAGGCCAAGCACCGCCTCCCCTACCTTAGTACCATGGTGACGCCAGAAGGTGGCCACCACATGAGCTTCCAAAAATTGCCGATCTTGGCTAGGCACAAGCTAGTACTCTCTTGACTAGGTTTTGGTTTCATGCACACAAGTGTTATTATAACAACCTCAACCTACACACTTTTACACACACAAAATAAAATCACCCAACTCTTCTCCTCTCCCTCTAGGTCTCGGCCAAGAAGAGAACACACACACACACAATCTGTTAGGATTTAGAAAATCCATATGAAAGACTCGGTCACCCCAGTTGTTATTTAGCACAAGCTAGTTCGTAGTCTTAAACGTAGAATAGTTATTTAAAGTATCACCATGGAGTCAGGTCGGGTCTTTACCCACTGTCAGCCCGCTCTACAGCCCGTAGGGGCGTTTTATTGTAAGACTATATAAACACTTTCCCACTATACGGAAGGGTTGGAGCTTTTCATTCACCTAATCTAATTTCACATATTTCTCTCTCTAGAAAACTCCTACTCTCTATCTTTCTCTCTCTAAAATCACGGCCAAACTACAAGAACAAAAGGTTTTTATGTTAGTTAGTATCCTACAATTGGAATCAAGAGCCATGGTTTATCTTTTAGATTGTGGGTGCTCGGATTTGTAGCTTGGTTCTTGTTGTTTAGGTTGGTTCGTATGGTTTTATGACAAAACACCTTGTTTTGATCTTGTTTATGGTTAGACTCGTTAGCTGTTTGTACTTTCATGTTTAGGGGTGTTGTATGAGTCTTCTTTAGTGATTAGTTGATGTATTTCTTAAGTGTAGCGAAAGTTTGAGGCGTATTTGTAAAGTTTGAAAGTTGTTTTCTTAGTTGCGGTTTGAGCCTCGGTTAAGTTGTTAATTGTTGCGATTTGAGATTGCTTTGGAAGGTCTCTGTTGCGTTTTGTCAGGAACAAGGGTTGCGTTTTGGTTTGTAGCTAAAAGGGGAAAAGGACAAAACTGGTGAAAGTGACATTTTGGCCTGTTGCGGTTTGTTATTTTCCCATTGCGATTTGACCTATTGCGGTTTGAGAACTGCGATTTGAAGACTGCGATTTAAGAATTGTGACTTGTGCTTGCGGTTTGAGAACTGCGATTTAAGAATTGCGACCTGTGCTTGCAGTTTAAGAGCTGCGATTTGACCTTTGTGGTTTGACATTGCGGTTTGATCAAGACAATTTCGTTTTGGCAGATTGCGGTTTGGCTGTTGTGGTCTGTCAATTTCGGTTTTTGTATTACGTTTTGCTGGTTGAGGTTTGTTGCGGTTTGGTAGTTGCGGTTTCATCAATTGCGGTTTGATTATTGCGTTTTGCCAGTTGAGGTTTGTTGCGGTTTTAGTAACTTCGATTTGATCCTGCGATTTGGGGTTTCGTTTTTCCATCTGAAGACCATTTTTCTAGATTAACTAAACGTTGTGATGCCAAAATTATGTCCCGCGGTTTATCTTTGATTTTGTAAAATCCTGCGAAAGATTCTATTTCTCGCTTTAAATCTTAGATTTGTAAAATCCTGTGTAAAGTTCACAACATGTCTACAGTTTCTGATGACATTCAAGCTGCCGAGTCCGATACCCGCCCTCCTATTCTAGATAGGACGGAATCATGGGCACAACGAATTCAGTTATATTGTTTGGGTAAGGAAAATGGCATCAACATTCTTCGATCTATTGATGAAGGACCGTTTCAGTTGGGCACTACCAGAGACACAATCTCTACTGCTGATGATGGAACTGTCACTCTTGGAATGGACATACCAAGTACCTACAATGATCTCGATGAGAAGGAAAAGAAGCAGTATGATGCTGACATAAGAGCTTCCAACATTGTGCTTCAAGGGCTTCCCAAGGACATTTACAAACTAATTAACTAGAACACTGCAGCCAAAGCAGTTTGGGATAATGTTAAAATGCTTCTTCTTTGGATCTGAATTGACTAAAGAAGATCGAGAATCACAGTTTTATGATGAGTTTGAACACTTCCAGATGAAACCGGGTTAAAATATCAATGAATACTATGTTAGATTTCACAAACTCGTCAATGACATGAGAATCATCATAATGACAATGTCAAACATTCAACTCAACTCCAAGTTTGTGAATAACATGACACCCGAGTGGGATAGGTTTATAACAGTTGTGAAGCTTAACAAAGGTTTGAGAAACATAAACTATGAACAACTGTATGCATACATACAACAACATCAAAAGCATGGTGCATATGACCGTCTGATCATGGAAAGGTTCAATCCAACAACAATGAATGATCCTCTTGCATTGGTTTCGAATGTTCAGCCTGTCACTCAATCATCACAAACTCAAGATTATCAGTACCCATCCTCTTCACAGATCAGACACTTCTGCCCGATTCAGGATACACTCCAACTAATAAGATGATTGAAAATCTCTCCAACCAATCTGCCTTGCTTGTTCAACAATTCAGATCAGCCCTACCTCAAACCAACAGCCAACTTCGAACTTCATCAAATCCACACAATCAAGCTACTGTGGAGGATGGAAGGGTTGTGGTTCAAAGAAATGTCGTTAGGGCGACATAACATGATCCAAAGAAATGTCGTTAGGGGAAATGGTGCGGCTGGTGTTGGTGGTGCACAAAATAGAGGTGGGAATACTATGCCAGGTCAAGCAAATCAAGTGCAACAATTGTGGAAGGGTAAGGCACATTGCAAGAAACTGCACTCAGTCAAAGCGTCCACAAAAATCTGATTACTTCAAGGATGTGATGCTTTTTATGCAAGCTCAAGAGAATGGTGTTGCATTGGATGAAGAAGAGCTATTGTTTTTGGCTGGACGAGGGGAAAATACTTTTGATGCTGATGCTGATGACCAACTAGTCTATGATATGGCCCATAATGATCCCAATATCTTTCAAGTCGATTAGTATGATGCCTTCGACTCAGATGTTGATGATGAACCTACTGCTTAAACCATCTTCATGGCAAACATATCTCCAATGGTCTCCTCACTTCAACAGGTTGGTCCCTCCAATGCATCAGTTATCTCTAAGGTCATACAAATCGTCCTTTGGTATTTGGATTTAGGCTGCTCAAAACATATGACCGGAGATCGTTCACGGCTTAAGAATTTTGTGAATAAGTTTATTGGGACAGTTAGATTCGAGAACAATCATTTGGGGCAATTATGGGTTACGAAGATTATGTTTTTGGTGACAGTGTAATTTCCAGGGTATACTACGTGGAAGGACTTAGTCACAACTTGTTCTCTGTTGGTCAATTCTGTGATTCTGATCTCGAAGTGGCTTTCAAAAAACACATATGTTTCGTCAGAGAATTGGATGGTGCTGGTCTTCTTAAAGGTTCTCATAACACTAATCTATACACCATCTCTATTGAAGACATGATGCGGTCCTCTCCTATTTGCTTATTGTCCAAAGCCTCAAAAAACAAATCTTGGTTATGGCACTGTCGTTTAAGTCACTTGAACTTTGGTACCATCAATGATCTTGCTCGAAAGGACCTTGTGCGCGGTCTACCCAAATTAAAATTTGAAAAGGATCATCTTTGTTCGGCTTGCCAACTAGGCAAAAGCAAGAAGTATTCTCACAAACCCAAAAATGTCAACACCATCATAGAAGTTCTTCACACCCTTCACATGGATCTTTGCAAACCAATGAGAGTGCAGAGTATATATGGGAAGAAATATGTTCTTGTTGTGGTAGATGAATATTCTTGGTTTACATGGTTGAAGTTTTTGAGAACGAAGGATGAAACTCTAGAGGTTATCATCAACCTAATCAAGCAATTACAAGTCATACTCAACAAAACCGTCAAATTCATCCGAACAGATAATGGAACTGAGTTTGTAAACAAACAACTCATTCAATTTTATGAGAGCATTAGCATCAGTCACCAAAAAATTGTTCCACATACTCCTTAGCAGAACGACGTTGTTGAAAGACGAAATCGTACTCTTGTGGAAGATGCACGAACCATGCTAATATTCGCTAAGGCTCTGATATCTCTTTGGTCGGAAGCAATTGCTACTTCTTGTTACACCCAAAACCGATCCTTGATACATACTCTGCACAACAAAACTCCATATGAGCTGATACATAACCGGAAGCCATATCTATCTTTTCTACGTGTGTTCGGTGCTCTATGCTACCCAACAAATGACAGTGAAGATTTGGAGAAGTTAAAGGCTAAAGCAGACATTGGATTCTTCGTTGGTTTTGCACCAGAACGTAAGGGATACCGAATATACAAAAGAAAAACCCGAAAAATTATGGAAACCATTCACGTGACATTCGATGAGCTGACTGAGCAACCGGCTTCTGGTCACACCAGTTCCGGTTCCACGACCAATTGTTTGTCACCTGAGCCAATTAGTTGAGGTCTTGTACAGTATCCCACTCCTGCAGTTCCTTATGTACCCCCTTCAGATGAAGATTTGAAGCTCTTGTTCGATCCGATGTTTGATGAATATTTTGAGTCGCCAACTCGTGATACTCCAACACAACCGGCTGCAGCTGCTCTTGTTCCAAATAATGTCAATGATCCATCTGTGTCTACCTCTATAGCTCAAGATGCTCCCTCTGCAAGTCAATCACCATCGTCATCGGATCTTTAATCTTCTTCGGTACATCAAAGCACTGCAGTAGAAAATTCTTTAGAAGTAAATCCTTTTGCTCCTCCTGAGGAAGCTCCGTTTGAAAACATTTTTTCCATGGAATCCGCGTCTGATACATCTTCTTCAGGGGATCTAAACACGGCTACCTCAGTTCCCAACGCTCAACCACATGAACATCTTATAAAATGGACCAATGATCATCCGATTGATAACATTATTGGGAATCCTTCTCGTCCGGTATCCACTCGAAAGCAACTTGCCACCGATGCCTTGTGGTGCTTCTATAATTCCTTACTATCCAAAGTCGAACCCAAAGATTTCAAGACCGCTATTTATGAGGACTGTTGGTTCAATGCAATGCAAGAAGAAATTCACGAGTTTGACCGACTTGAAGTATGGGAATTAGTACCACCTCCAGACTGTGCAATGATTATTGCCCTCAAGTGGATCTATAAGGTGAAGCTTGATGAGCATGGTGATGTTTTGAAAAATAAGGCACGGCTTGTTGCTAAGGGATATCGTCAAGAGGAGGGCATAGACTTTGAGGAGTCATTCGCACCAGTTGCTCGAACAGAGGCTATCAGAATCTTTCTCGCTAATGCTGCCAGCAAGAACGTGATAGTCTACCAAATGGATGTGAAGACTGCCTTTCTAAACGGCGAGTTGAAAGAAGTAGTCTATTTCAGTCAACCAGAAGGATTTGTGGATCCCGGTCATCCTACTCATGTCTACCATCTGAAGAAGGCTCTTTACGGGTTAAAGCAGGCACCTAGGGCATGGTATGACACTTTGTCAAAGTTCCTACTTACAAACAGATTCTACAAAGGTGTTGTTGACCCTACGTTATTCACTCGAAAAATAGGCAAACATTTACTTCATGTTCAAATTTATGTTGATGATATCATATTTGCCTCAACCGATCAAATGGAATGTGACCATTTTTCAAATGAGATGAGTTCAAAATTTCAAATGTCTATGATGGGACAAATGTCGTTTTTCTTAGGATTACAAATTTCTCAAAGTCCCGGAGGCATTTTTATAAATCAATCAAAATATGCTAATGAAATTTTAAAGAAATTTGGATTTGATTCTTGTGACCCTGTTGACACTCCCATGGTGGAGAGAACAAAAGGGACCTCTCTGGGATCCCGATTGACCAAACTAAGTACCGTAGTATGATTGGATCCCTGATGTATCTCACTGCCAGTAGACCTGATATTCTTTTCGTTATATGCATGTGTTCTCGGTATCAGGCTAAGCCGACGAAAAAGCACCTTGAAGCGGTTAAACAGGTCTTTTGGTATCTCCAAGGAACCATTAATATGGGACTCTGGTATCCGAAGGACACCGCCATGGCACTAATAGCCTATGCAGATGCTAACCATGCAGGGAGTCAAGATACACTTAAAAGTACGTCGGGAGGTGCTCAATTTTTGGGTGATAAATTAGTGAGCTGGTCTTCGAAGAAGCAAATGAGCACATCCATATCCTCCACAGAGGCAGATTACATTGCCATGTCTGCATGTTGTGCTCAAATCTTATGGATGAGATCCCAACTATCAGACTATGGCTTTGCATTCAACAAGATTCCTTTGTACTGTGACAACAAAAGTGCCATTTCTCTTTGCTGCAACAATGTCCAGCACTCTCGATCAAAGCACATCAATATCCGACATCACTTCATCAGGGAACAAGTTGAGAACGGTGTGGTTGAACTTTACTTCGTAAGGACTGAGTACCAGCTGGCGGATATCTTCACTAAAGCTCTTCCAAGAGAACGGTTTCAATTTATTCTCCGGAGACTTGGTATAAAGAGTCTGCAGCCAGAAACACTCAAACGTCTGCAGGAAGAGACTGAGGAGTAATGGAGTTTCTTCTCTTGTACATATTTAAAATGAAAAAGAAAAATAGAAAAATATAAAACCTACAAAAACCATAAAAATAAGAAAAATAGAAAATGCCAAAAATAGTTTTTCAAGGCATGTCTTCTGGTATCGATAACATTTACGGTCTAAGAAATATCATTCAATAATGACACGGCTCCTTAAATGAAATTCGAACAAAAGTCAAAAAGTTTTTAAAACATATCTACAATGGCTTGCTATTATTTCAGATATGCAACCCGTTTTTCAAAAAGGGAAAGTGTTACACAAAATCGATTTTCATAAATATCGAGCACTTATCCTAAAACAAAATGAGGAAAGCACGTTGCCAAAAAGACGGCTGTTCCTATACAAATGTTTTCCGTTCTATGATTTTTCAGAAAAACATTTGTATTTCACATGGTGGTAACGTATTGTTTGAAAATAAATCGGACTCGAATTTTAAAAATCAATCGGACTCAATTTTTTCACAAAATTTGTCACTCAATCAATGACTTGGGTCATCGATTGAGGGGGAGAGTGATTTCAAATTTCATACTTTCAAACGATATATTATCAAACGAGTCCATTTGTACATTATAAGTAGTGAATAAATATTTGTTGTTATGTGTCAGTGTATGATCTTTCTTATATTCAAAGATCTTTCAAAATAAAGATTTTGTATATTCAAAGATCTCTGTAATTATCATACCTGACACTAACATTCTCCCTCACTGATTGAGGGGGGGGCGTTGTAATGTTTCTTTATCAGTATATATTAAAATAGACCACATTTTCTCCTAAAATTTCAAACTTTTTTAAATCAATTGGGATCACAATCTCAAAAGGTTTGAAATTTTTGATCGGGGGAGAGAATGTGACTTAAATATTAAAACTGATAAAAATATGATTGTTTAAGACTAAAACAGGCACTCCTCCCTCCATGTGCTAAACGAGTTCAAATACCGATGCACATATTGAGGGGGAGCATTTCTGAAAGATCAAAAACAATTGAGGTACAAATGCTTTGATATCGAATATCACAAGTACCTTGATTGAGTTTTCAATTATTTTTAAGGCGGAAAGAACAATACCACACGACTGACCTTGCGTTTACGTTATTGGAGTTATAAGGGTGGTAAGGTTAGGTATTCGTTCCCACGATCCTGCCAGAGCCGAAGGGATTTACCCAGGGACAATCCACTAGTTAGTGTAGAAGTCCTTAGGTATGATTAAAAAAAGGAGAAAAGTGAGAATAAGGGATAAGTGCCAACTGAGATGGAGCTATGATTGGAACAAACCCAACAAGGTTCTAGTGATGAAGTCTCGGTAAGCGCTGAAGGGGTTGAAGAATGAAGAAGAAATATAAAGATAAAGGGTGAAAAGAAATAGCCCTCCAAATATTCAACCTTAGGGTAAAAACCGGGTTCAATACATATGTTATTGGTGGTTACCAAGGTAAAGCCGGTATTGAAGACAAGACATCATGGACCCAGTGACGCACTGCACTAAACTTCCCAGCCACTCAAGTTCTCTTAAAAGGACTTGTTTCATTCTCACGGGGAACCGGTGTATTCTATCGACTTTCTCTTAGAGATGGTTGATATTGAAGCAGAAGACCCTCTCCCTAGTCTCAGCATAGGAAAACGGAAGTGCATTATTGAGTCTAGAGCCAAGAGATCATCAATAAATCTCATTAGGACACACATTCAATATGCTTGATATTTCATACACCATGAAAAGAAAGAAAATATATTGAGAGTCCTACGCATTATCCTTGTGGTATTTCCAGAACATCCGAGTGATACGTAAAGTATTCACAATGAAGATGGAAATCCTCCTAGAGCCAACATCAAACAAGCTCTTGGTGGGTTACATGTGAGATCCTTCATGGATCAAACTTGTGACAACTGGAAAAATACAAAAGGGGTGATTCGCATTTGAATAAACCTTGTTCCAGTAAAGGAATTGATATATACTTTTGGAAAAATCCTTCGATGTGCTCAACAATTATTTTCTGGCACATAGACTGCGCATAAATTTTTCAAACAAAAGTATTCATGATAGAAACTTGATTTTGCTCATAAAACTTTCGTTGTATTGCAAAAACTCTTTGTTCAGCAATATACGAGTGTTTTTCAAATCAATTTCTCATCAATCAGTGAATCTCAATTCGCTGGTTCACTCACTCTGTGTTGTCTACTTTGAGATGTTATGGTTTGAGAATGGCTAGTTCAAGCTGCGAAACTCTGTCAAGGAGATTCTTCATAATTCTATCTGATCACAGGCAGTATTTATACTGATCAACAGGGAACCGTGGTTCTTGCAACCTTGTTCAACAAAAGTAAAAAAAGACACTTTCGTATGTTTATTGCTAACTGTTGTTCGCAGGAACACCTGACGATTGCAGCTGACGGCAAATGAGACGTCAATTCATAACCACATGCTCATACTACACACTCCCAATCAAAGAAATCATGATAATCAGAAGACATACAACAATGCTTCCGCAACTCTGATGCATAATATCATGATCCAGCAAAGTGTGAGAATGTTGATCCAAACGTCACAACACCACATGGAGGCAATAAAACGAAGGATGATTCAGAGATTTATTGTGGTTGATGATCTCAAAGAAAACTCAAAGATCACCAAGGCAAGGACCATTCAAAGATCACTATTGGAAGTACAAAGATTGCGGACTTTGAAGAATCAAAGACTACAAGCTAAAAGATTAAATTCATGAAAAAGATTGTTAGACTTCAAATTGTAATTTCCGGGGTGACGTCCCTTAGGGGGAGATTGTTAGGATTTAGAAAATCCATATGAAAGACTCGGTCACCCCAGCTTTTATTTAGTACAAGTTAGTTCGTAGTCTTAAACGTAGAATAGTTAGTTAAAGTATCATCGTAGAGTCGGGTCGGGTCTTTACCCATTGTCAACCCGCTCTACAGCCCGTAGGGGCGTTTATTGTAAAGCCCGTAGGGGCGTTTATTGTAAGACTATATAAACCCTTTCCCACTATGGGGAAGGGTTGGAGCTTTTCATTCACCTAATCTAATTTCACATATTTCTCTCTCTAGAAAACTGCCACTCTCTATCTTTTTCTCTCTAAACTCACGGCCAACCACAAGAACAAAAGGTGTTTATGTTAGTTAGTATCCTACACAATCCATAAATTATATTTTTGTCCAAGTATCCTGCAAGATTTGTGTTATAGATTAGTTATTGATGATTTGTTTTGAAGACTTTGGGTTATATATCAAGTTAACGGTTTATGCAAAAAAAAGTTGGGTAAAAGTTAGTTAGTAAGATCTTGGGTTAAATTCTTGGTCATATTTCACTAATCTCACAAATCTTTGTAAGTATTTCACTTTATTTCTTTATTTTTTTAATCACTGCATACTTACATGCAATCACCATACATGTTTGTGTAAAATTATTACTTGACATAACTAAAATATGAGGTTTATGTTAAAAATATGCTTCTACACTCTATATATTACTTTTGGTATAATTCTTGATATATTTGTGCAGTAGTGAGAATAAGGACATAATAGGATTAGTATGGAGTTGTTGTGTTATTGTTGGGTCTGATTTTCGACCCAATGGTCTCTGACAATGTATTTAAACATAAAATAGCCTAATCAAGTAAGTCTCTGATATAAGTCAGTGAGAACAACACTCACTGATAAGTATCTGAGAGTAAGTCACCTCCTCATGGAAATCAAAAGGACTTACTCTCTGACGATTATCAGAAAGTGTTACTCCCTGATGGTTATCAGAGAGTACACCCTGATGATTGTGAGTGATAGTTACCTCACTAATGATAATCAGTGGATATAACCTCACTGATATAAGAAATCAGTAAGCGTTGTACAAAGCTCAACCTACTGCCAAGCTTCAGGTAAATCGAAGAACAACTGAAGAAACACTTTGTATAACTGATGCGGTGTCAGGGAGTAAAGTACAAGGCACTGAAAGCAACACCAGTGGGACTGAGGACTGACAAATGCCTCAGTTACCTTGAAGACTTATCTCTACAAAGGACTTAATATATGATGAATGGGCGGGAAACTCGTTGGGAAGATAAGCGTAAGGTCTTATCAAAGGATGATAAAGCAAGATTTTGGGTACAAAAGTTGTCAGCATTGAAAGCCAAACGCACGCTCCACCTACTATACTAGGCAAATGCTAAGCTACTTCAAGGCCGGCTAACCACAACACCCATGTGCATCCACAGTATTCCTTGGCCTATTTAAACGAAACTTTGTAACCGGGATAAGTAGGATTCTAAACAAACACATAAAGTAGAACTTAGCTCTATAGTTGATAGAATCCCCCTTCCGGGAAATTCTAAGCGAAGCTAGTTGCCTCTATATTTTCTGAAAGGAGCGTTACATTTGTCGCTCAACCGGAATAGTTTTACCAAGAGCTATTCAACTTTAAATCTTTACATTCTTTTAGAAAGATTTATACACGTTGAAAAGTAAAAATGGTATTATTATGGTTTTGTGTGATGTTGTTACTATCCTTATTACGAGTAGGAAGATTTCGACATTTACTCAAACCTAGTGGACCAACAAGTGGTATCAGAGCAGTTGGGTTTCTCATAATCCAAATCCATTCTTGAGTGACTGCTAAAATCCATAGTCATTCTTAAATGATGGCTAATAACACAAATATTGTACCATCTGTTTCCAACCCCACCAAAATCTGCTCTTCCATAAATCATTCTTCTGTGAAGCACCAATAGACTCTACTATAACTTCTGTAGAAAGGAGCACCAATGAGTTCTTAGATGGTGAAAATCAATAATGATTGAAGGGAGAATATCAGGGGAAGGATGGTATTGTCTTCAGTTGTGCGGAAATGCTACATCAGGGAGTGTTATTGAATGAAATGTTCCCTGAAGCTCAAAGATTACATCACTGAAGACACTAAAAACAAGGGAACAATCTTCATTGTTTAATATTTTTATTCCCTTGTTGTACATCAGTTGTAAGAAGAAGCCTTACTGCTCACTTACAACTGATTATAAATTGGCTATCTCTATACTTAAACGGGAAACTGAGGGGTGAAGTAAATGACCCTGCAGTCTCTAAAAATTTTCAAGATAGTCAAATCAATACAAAAGGAAGCTGAACCACTAGTGACTCAGGATCTCTGACGGGGGAAGTACAAGATCTAAGGGTCTATTTCGTGTTCGGCAACAATAAGGAATTAGATTGTACTTGTTATTTTTTCCTTGTTGTAAAATCAGTAAGTAATAAGATGCCGTTATGCACACTTACTACTGATCTACATTAGGCTATTTATATATTCAAATATACGGAGATTGTTGAGTCTGATTTTCGACCCAATGGTCTCTGAAAATGTATTTAAACATAAAATAGTTTAATCAATTGACTATCTGATATAAGTCAGTGAGAACAAAACTCATTGATAAGGATCAGAGAGTAAGTCACCTTCTGATGGAAATCAAAAGGACTTACTCTCTGATAGTTATCAGAAAGTGTTACTCCCTGATGGTTATCAAAGAGTACACCCTGATGATTGTGAGTGATGAGTACCTCACTAATGATCATTAGTGGATGTAACCTCACTGATATAAGAAATCATTGAGCATTGTATAAAGCTCAACCAACTACCAAGCTTCAGGGAAGTCGAAGACCAACTGAAGAAACACTTTGTATAACTGATGCGATGTCAGGGAGAAAAGTACAAGGCACTGTAAGCAACACCAGTGGGACTGAGGACTGACAAATGCCTCAGTTACCCCGAAGACTTATCTCTACAAGGGACTTAGTATATGATGAATGGGCGGGAAACTCGTTGGGAAGATAAGCGTAAGGTCTTATCAAAGGACGATAAAGCAAGATCTTGGGTACAAAAGTTGTCAGCATTGGAAAGCCAAATGCACGCTCCACGCCTCCACCTACTATACTAGGCACGTGCTAAGCTACTTCAAGGCCTGCTAACCACAATACCCATGTGCATCCACAGTATTCCTTGGCCTATTTAAACGAAACTTTGTAACCAGGATAAATAGGATTCTAAACAAACATTAAAGTAGAACTTAGCTCTATAGTTGATAGAATCCCCTCTCTCAGGAACTTTTAAGAAAGCTAGCTGCCTCTAGATTTTCCGAAGGGAGTGTAACATTTTTCGCTCAACCGGAATAGTTTTACCGAGAACTATTCTACTGTAAATCTTTACATTCTTTAATAAAGATTTATACACGCTTAAAAGTACAAATGGTGTTATTATGGTTTTGAGTGATGTTGTTACTATCCTTGTTACGAGTAGGAAGATTCTGGTATTTACTCAAACCTTGTGGACCAACAATTATTGGTAAAATGATGAAAAATCAGTGGAATGGACTAGGTTAGTATGGAGTTGATTTGTTGTTAGAGTTAAAGTAGTCTTTTTTATAAATTAAAGTTGTTGTTGAAAATTGTTTTTAACATAAACGGGACCATAGGACTCGGGTTGGGTAACCGAGGGCTTGGAAATTAGGAAATATTTTTAAATACCTTTTTATGGACATATTATTCGTTAAACGGACTTATAACGAAAAAATTACGTCGATTTAAAGTTTTGACGAAAACTATACGATTTTTCAGAAAAAACAACATTATTAGAAATAAACGGTTGCGGTTAGATTTTCGAGCACCATTTTTCACATCGTTCCTAATACCATATTACTTGATTACTTGAGGTGAATTTCATAGCCCCGCTTTTTACATGTTTACATTATTTTGAAACACTCGGGGAGGAAATACAATGTTTGTACCGAATGTACCGGTCAAACATACATTAAATCTTGTGGTCCATACTACTTTTGTAAATACTTAAACCTATCAACTCACAAACTTTATGTTGACATTTTAGTATGTATTTTTATACGCGTTGCATGGTTTGCACCTGGAGCATCATTACTAGAGTCACATTTTTGCGGTCTCATCATTTTTAAGATTGATTGTATTACTTTTAAAACGTTTGGTTGTGGATTATTGAAATATTGTCTTGTACAAACTTATTGATGAGATTAAACGTGTATTTTCAAACGACTTATGTAAAGATCGTTCTTGATATCTCGTGACTTTCTACTATGAAGTCACTCTCCTGATTATCTTTTTGCTGCGACACATTTTAAGGGTGTAACATTTTGCTGTAACATTGCCTTATAACACGACCCTGTACCTTGATCATAATTATTGTCATTGACATATTCCACTTTTAGACCAAAATCTTTTCATTTTAATTTCAGTATTCACACAAGATGACACCCAAAATATTCATAAAAATCACACTTGAAAATGTAAATGAACGTGAAAAAAACGGATTGGTTTATCAAACTTTTATGAAAAAAGTAGACAAGCTGACAAGGAGCAAGTAAGTCCATTGTGGTCGACAATGCTAAAGCAATTCGTATGATTAACTTCTATATGGAAAACATTTTTTACATTTAAAGGAACATAAATTGATTAACTTCTATATGGAAAAACAAAATCAAAGAAATTGGTGAAGGAGCTAACCTCTCTCCCCTGGTACCAGTCTATTAGTTTTCGCCTTTTCAGCCATACTATTGTTTTCAGGATGCGTTTGCTACATCGTTTTTGAACCATGAGAAAGGAATGATCCCCGATAACATGTATTTGGTAAAGGGTACGGGTTTAAAATAAAAGAATTTGCGGGTACATGAAATGGAAAAACAACAGATTCTTAGTCCCCGCCCGGGTAACCTAAACAGTGAAACCTTACGAAAAAAATAAAATGGAAAGACGGCAAGCCCACCACTAACATTGGTTTATTCAAAGCCTATGTTGCATGGGTTGCTAACTTATCACCTTTAAACAAACAACTAACTACAATCACCAACATACCCGACCCACGCACTGTCACCAATCACGCCTTAATTTCTGTAAATGGACATCGTGATCTATCGAAAGGTCTTAAGCTTTTCCAAAAGGCTCCAATTTTGAAGTTTCAACTTATTCAATATAAGTTTCTCTTAAATAAGCCAATACACCTCCTATCCAAACAGTTTTACTTTAGCTTATTATCTGAGTCTCAGATTATCAGATAATGAGAATCAGTTTGGTTACAACTTACAAGTTACAACTACTCAACCAAACACACAATAAGATAATCACTTTCGAAATGCAGTCTTTTAAAAGTATTGTGAGTCAACACTAAACAGATACTACTGATATATCAACAGAATGGAGCAATGAAGCAACTTTCGTTTGAATTGTTATAGTAACACTATATAGTCTAAACTATCAGCATGAATGCTGCAAATTAAAAGGCAGCATTACAATAAACATACCAACTAGCGATCATCTAAAAGTTATTTATAGGCTTATAGCTAATAATCCTAAAAAGAAAGGATATTTAACAACATACAAACGATTGCCGAATTTGTATCAACTACAGTTTGTGCATCGAACAAGTCCATTCTCATTACAATCAGTACATTTCAGAGTCACAGTCGATCCCACTCGTTCTCCATCCACCTCTTTCTCCAAAACCTTCACCATCTTACAGCTTCCACTACAGCCAAAACATGGCAAAAATCTAGCACCACCACAAACCTCACACACATACCCTGCTTTCGACTTCGGCAACCCTTCAAGCAATTCACCCAAACACCCATCTTCCACAATCCTCAAACACTCATCAACTCCACCAATATACCTCCCTTTCACAAACACTCTAGGTGGCACCATTTCCGCCTTTTCCTTCCCCTTCATTAACTCCCATAACTCGTCCCTAAACCCCCGATCCATCGATATATCTTTCTCACAATAAAACACCCCAAACCCATCCAAAACCGCTCTAACCGCATTACAAGCCTCAAAAGTCCTCCTTACGCCTCTCAAACTAGTCGTATAAATCACCACTTTTTCCTCACCATCAGGTGGACACAACTCCTCAAACCCATCCAAAAAACTCGATTTCGCAACACGGGTTTTGCTCAAAAACACATCTTTGTCACTAGACCTCAAATTTCCTGGAAAAAAAATTGAATCTTTATGATAAGGACTTGCTATTTCATCAAATTTTGCATCTTTTTCACATGGGCCTAATTTTTTTTGCAAAAAAACTGAATCTTTAACATCAAGATCCAATTTTTTATAAAAATTAGGATCTTTCTGATATGGGTCTAATTTTTTTTGCATAAAAATTGGATCTTTATGAAAGCAAGGATCTTTCTGACATGGGTTTTTGTTTTCTTGAAAAAAGATTGGATCTTGACAATCTTGGTAAAATTTAGGGTTAGGGTTAGGGTTAGGTTTTTCTTGCTCTTTATCCAAAAGGGTATACCTAAAAGGTGAAGGTTTAGATGGTTGAGGTGAGAATCTAAAGCTATCAGTATTGGAATCAAGTCCATCCATAAGTTCCCATGTGTTAATAACTTCTGGTGATGGTGGTATAGTGGTTGGTGATGATGAAGGGTCAAGTGTCAACAAGCCATAAGTAGTGGATGTTAATGACACAATGTGGTGGCTTAATGTGGTTGTAGTGAAATCATCATCTTGGTTTAGTAAATGTGATGAAACACAGCCCATTTTTGGTTAGAAAAAATTTGGTTTTTGATTTGAAAAAGTGTTTTTGGTAAAATGGGTTGTTTTTGGGTGATGAAAATTGGTTTTGAAAATGTTTTGGTTTATGGGTTTTAGCGCCTGAAAATTTGTTTTTTGTTTAAAAAATTTGGATTGTTACAGTGAAATTGAAGGCTTGTGCTGTCATTTTCTTGGGTTTGGGCAACTTTATGTTAACCATGCGAGGATAGTTTAATTCACATTTGTTTATTTTTTGTTTTTTATACATAATGTGTGTGTAACATTTTCTTCTAATTAATGATATACAGCTTTATGGTAGTCAGGTCTATTATTTGCGTAAACGGATAACTTTTCATTGTTCGCGTTTACACTGTAGTTTTTGAGTTTTTTTAAAAAGGGAGTGGAAGGAAAGTTGAAGAAAAGTAAAGAAAATTATGTAAGAAAGAAAGAAAGTTAATGAATTATTTTGTATTTTTGAGGTTTTAAAACATGAAAGTAAAGTGGATGAAAGTTTTATATTTCTTAAAAATCTAACTATTTTGTTTTTTTCTTTTTATTTTTACTCAACTTTCATTTCACATATAAGGTGAAAGTTTTTAGCAAAAAAACATATCATTTCTTCACACTTTATCTTACTTTTTTTCTGTCTAAAAATTAAAAAACATGACATATTTTTAGTTTCTCTTCATTCTTTTCACTTTCATTCTCTAACACCAACTTGAAAACACAGTGTTAGCAAGAGCGAGCTTTTTTAAATCATATGTACGCGGATTTATCAAGTTAATCTTGAAATCATTTTTTACTTGTTCCTGAGCAGCCTCAAATGTATACAAATTGCGAAATTTAAATTATTGACCTCTCAAGAGGAAACTAAGACTAAGTGTAATAAAGAACACACATGATCGCGGTCATTATTGTCATATCAGCGCCAACTCAGGTCTCTCTCATCTCTCTACAACCAATTCAAAACCAACTTGGTGTAATAAAACGATCACAGTTAATACAAAAATATACCTCACTTAAACACACATATACCCCACTAAAACACACACGTACAAAAGCAAATAAAACACATAAGAGTCGATCGAAAATAACACTGAATCCTCTTTTCTTTGAACCATGAATGCGGTCATGTTTGTGCGTCTTGCATGCCTAGATGGCAACGAATACTAGGACCATGACCATATATTAGACCATGTTTATCAACAAACTATTACAACTCAATCACTTATTAAAATATTATTTTCTTATTTATTCACCTATACAATCAATGTCAACTTTTTTATCATTTATCAACAACTCAACTCAACCTATCATGCATCTCTATATCACTAAACATGTATCATTGTATCAAGAGCTAGCCAATCATATTGTGACATGTGACAGATTGGGTAAAGAAATTAAAAATCATCAAATGACCGATTCATGCAATTCTCTTTCTTCCTTTTATGTATTTTAATATAAGAGTCAATTCGATATACACCCAACTTAAACCTCAATTTCATATTTCTTCAACACATATTTTAAAAGCATTATACATATACACTGAAAACTTGTGTTTTAAATAAATATGAAATTTTGATATATATATTGATTAAATATAAAATTATCCTTTTAATATAATATTGTTTATTTGTGTCTTACACATGGTGTAATAATCTTCCTACTATGTGATTTAGTGATGTTTTAGTCACATCTATTATTAGCTGATTATACTTAAAATAAAATGTGTGATTTAGGCTAATTGAAATGGACTACAAAATTCAGGGTTTACCAGTCTAAGACGTCAAAAATGGCCTAAGCGTCCCTCAAACAACAATTATTTGATTCTACCTTGTAAGTTTAGATGTGTAGTTTTTTTGTTAAAAAGATATGCATACATGTTGTGAAATGAAAATTTGTAAATGTCCTTTTACTTATGATTAAATTTGCCGTAGCAAAACGAAGGCGGTGTTGATTTGTTGCGTATGAAATCACAATGTGCATGTGGCATATGCATGACTATATGGCTAAGTAACAATATGACAGCATACTTTCTGTGCAACACGTGCACACACTTGCGTACAGGTATACAACCAATGACGAACGCCAAACACCTCTCACACAACAAGTGTTCAATGCATTTTGATCAAATGTATCGACTACTACATGCACTATTTTTGGTCTCGCCATATATCATCAACTTTTAAGAAGTGTTTCACGTTTGGTTACGTGTTAACATCGCTACATTCATCTAGACTGTGTACCAAACTCATGTTTTAAACTTATTTTTATCATGCATTCCAAATTAAACATGTAGATACTACATGAACTTTTTTGCTAATCTACTCAGTGTAAACTAGGGCTGAGCAAATCCATTCGGAAACTAACCCGAACCGACAAACTGACCGAAACTGGACCAAACTGAATCGAGCTGACTTTTTTGGTTCGGTTTCGATTTTGTATATTTATTTTGGTTTTTGTCAGTTTCGGTTCGGTTTCGGGTCGATTCGGTTTTTATCGGTTTTTTCGGCTTGAAACCCGAAAACCGACCTGAACCGAGTTATTCGGTTCGGTTTCGATTTTGATATTTATTTTTTGGTTCGGTTTTTTGTTTGAGTTTTTTTCTTTTTCGGTTTTCAGTTCGGGACGGTTTTTGTCGGTTCGAGTCGGGTATGACCCGATGCTCACCCGTAGTGTAGACTGTAGAAACTTATATGAAGGAGTTTAAGTTCATGGATATTTGTATAGAGTCACAATCCTGTAGAAAGCGAAAGGAAAACTCACTTTTTACAACGTTTGAAAACGGTCTCTTATCTCAACACGCATCCTCCGCATTTTCACATCCAACCCTTTTCTTCTCCCCTTTCCGGCCCGCTTTCTTATTCCCCGAGCCCTTTTTTTCTTCCCCTATTCATATCTTTAACAACTTTTTTCTTCAAATTCAGTTTCAAATCATTCAAAATCACAATATTAAGTTTATATTTATGTTTATTAATCTATGTTCTATAAACAGACACTAAAACAAGTGTTGGATTCAAAGTCGGGGTTAAAGATTATAAATGGACTCATTTTACTAGTGAGTATGAAACTTCGATTTTTTTTCCGAAAAAGAAACAAGAGACTAGAAAACATCTTTGATCACGATTGAAAGGAACAATGTCAAAAGGACCAAGATCCAATTTCGGGAATCAATACAAATTTTGTCCTTTCTTACCTTTTTTTTTAATCTTTTTCAATCTAAGTTCATTAATACAAAATATTTATCAATGCTGTGTCCATGAACTCATCAAATACCAAATGTTCATCAATCATCGTCTTAATGTTCATCAATCATGGTTTGTATGTTCAATCATAGTCTGAATATTCATCAATTATAGTCTGAACGTTTATCAATAAATGTTCAATCATATCTTGATGTTCATGATTAATGACTCGAATTAAAAAATGAAAGGAGAAGGAAGGAACAAGTGTTAAGACTATGTTTATCAACAATCTATCATAACCCAATCTCTACTAAAATATTATTTTTTCTTTCTTCACCTACACAACCAATCTATACTTTTTTACTAACAACCCAACCCAACCTATACATACAACCAATCTATTCTTTAAGAAAAAAGAAAAATAAAGCAAATAACCATTCACTAGCCGCCATGTGGCAGATTGAATGTTGACAATCTAAGTTGTCATGTGACCTTGATTGCTTCATTAGGTTGCTTATTTTCAATACAATATTGTCTTTTATGTCCTTTTTGTCCTTCAATAAGTTAAGTTGGCAACCTATACCAATAAAAATAGCCTAAGTGGGGATGCCCTTAAACTTTTTAAAAGAGAGCAAAATTTCTATTTGATCCACACTTGTTTGTATATACCCACCCTCTGGCATCGCCAACACAATTGAGACGCTCATTAGACGCAATGTTTCAGTTGGACAATCTATGTAATTAAGTCGGTGATGAACTCAACTCAAATAGCTAAACTATCACAAATGGTTAGTGTCCAACATGAAAATTTGACATTAACATACATTTAGGCTACCCACAATGGTCGGTCGACCATGCGGGGTCTCTCTCGATCGCTGAGGGTCATCACCACTGTGGGGTAAAGGTCATACAAGGTCGGTCTTGTGCTTGTTTGTGTGTGTTTTAAAATTAAAATGTATTTTGTGAGGTATGTTTTTTGTAATGTAAGTCGCATTACTGTACCTAAAAGGTTGGCTATAGATCGCAGTAAAGAGAAAGCTAAAGTATCAGGAAAAATGAGGGTATGACGGTCACTATTGGGGCAGCCTTAGTAATGTGTCGAGTTTATGTAATTTGATGGTGCGACAAAGTGACTTGGTCTCAATATTTTCACAGGTTAGACATATGAACTTTTTCCTGATTAACTAAACTAAGTAGGTCTTCATTCACAACAGCCGCTGAAGGAGATGGCGACGCTTTAAGGTGTGATCAGAGTTCAGACTGCAAAGAAGCAAGCTATCATCACTCTTGAAAACTTGATGCCTTACAAACTAGAATGGAAGCTGAACCATTCCAAGACATATATAAACCTCAAGAAACAGCACTTTTGGCGGAATCAACGATTGGATATAGAGATGCCCAAAACATATAGGCGTTTTTCGATGATCTACAGCAGAATATTAGTAAGCTTTCTAGTCATTCATATATAACACCACTGACTACAGAGTAGTAGTCATTTACTATTACATAAACGCAAAAATCGAAAAGTAACTAAGCAAGTTAAATGTTTTACTTCCCCTTCGGAACATGATTCAATAAAACAGAAGACTAACAGGTTATTAGTGAGTTTGCAAACAAAAGCATGAAAAAGTGGAATCACAGCTGAATTCACCTAATGAAACTAAACCCGTGATCACCGCCACCTTCACACGAGCCACTGGTAGTTGTGCTATTGCTATACCGATGATGAGGAAACACCTCACTTTGTGGCGAGTTCGTGGTCCCAGCAATTCCTAGACACAAAGCTTCGCCTAATGGTCCACCGGGTGTTGACCCCGAACTGGTCCAGGAATCTTGGTTCACCCACTGGTGTTGCGGTTTGTACACATCTTCAAACTTATTTCTATCAACATTTAACAATCCAACGGCCATTTGGTAGCTCTCATCATCAAACTCGATTCCGCTCCCACCAGATTGCATTGACAAAGTAAGAGAACAATCATCAACAGACTTCCCTATTGTTGACCATGCACCAATACCAGTATCACCAGTAGTGTTTAAGTAAGGATTGCTATGGTCTAATAAGTAGGATTTATGCTGATGATTACCCTTTGAGTCTTGTTTTAGGAGCTGCTCACCTTTCGATAGTGGTTGCTCAAATCGGTTGTTTGATTGAGACAAGGGGAACAAATCATTCTTCATGAACAAGTCGCTGCACCTTCATATATTACGAGATATACACTTGAATAAATAGTAAAGGCAATTTAAAAACAGACCCACATGACATATTTACGGATAACACTCACTTAGTTTGTTGGTTTGCAGTACAGGGAATGGTGGGATTATCTTTAGTGTTGCGGGATTGGCTTTCCACAGGCTTTCTTGAACGGGATCTGGTTTTGTGTGAATGTTTCTCGCAGTACTTAAGGTCCGGAGCACATTCTTTTGCACATCTCCATTTCTTCCCATCTGTTCTCCTACACCTCCATGGCTCTGGGTCCGACCCATTTGCGAACCTTATACCCACATTAATCCCTACAAAAAACACAAATGTAGTTAGTATGATTATCATTAGGGGTTATTTAGGATTGCTTACAAAATGATTATTTAATGTATCAAAATGCAATAGGTTAATAAGAACTTGGGTTAATTACTTGAAAATGTATCATACTTGACACTTTTTGTTATTGTGTGTGCTGAACCTTTTTTTTTTTCTTAGTGTGTACTCAACTTTTATATTTCCATTATTGTGTGTATTTTGTGACCATTTTACCCTTACTTTTTTCAAATTTCGAAAGGTAAAATTGTCATTTTACATGGCTCAATAGTCACAAAATACACACAATAATCGAAATTTGAAAGTTCACTACACACAATAAGAAAAAAAAATCAGGACACGCAATAACAAAAAGTGGCAAGTATCATACATTTTCAAGTAATTAACCCTAAGAACTTTTACAAGCAATAGAGCAACCCGAACCAAATTATCCAACACTGCTTACTTTACTCCAAATCATCTTTAAAAACCTAACTATACACTTCATGTTACTCCATCATAACACAAACTAATTAACAATAAAACACCCCTTTAACATTAAACTTCAAACATTTAACAAAAAATAGAAAGCTAATCCCTTTTTGAATACGGGTAAACGGATGAGGATTTCCCTCTTCAAGTTACACGGGGGAGGACGAATCTTTGACTTAGATGTGGGCAGCCAAACCGGGGTATATGAACCCTTTCCCTGGCCACCCCAAAAATGTTTACCTAGAGAGATTTGAACCTTAAAACCTCTTGTGAAGATATGTTAACGCTTGACCTTAATTGACCACTAGGCCACCTTGGTGGTCCAAAGTCAAAACTAATCCCTTTTTATTAATAGAAATAAAAAAAATACTTAGGGGTGTTCCGCTAAGCTTATGCATTTTCCAAAAGCTCCATTTGAGAAGCTTATCCTTAATAGCTTATTTCTCCCTCAAAGTGCTTCATAGCTTTTTTCAATAACCTTACCCAAACATCCCCATACAGACAGTATGCATAGTACAAAAAAGACATATTACTGTTGGATTGAGTATATAAAAGCTGGGGTGGAACAGGAACTGAAGCCATTATATATTTATAAATCATTGTCTGTCTCTCAAGTTCTTGCCACTGAGTTGCAGTAAACAACATTTTTCCATCTGCAACACACACAAAAAAAACATTCTTTAAATACTGTAACATAAAAGTTCTACAAAAAAACAAATAACAACAAAATTTAAAAAGTTGAAAAGTTTATGAACCTGCAATATATTTTGAACATAACCCAAATGGGTTTTGACTATTAAACAAGTGCAACCTTTTTTATTTTGTTTTAATAAATCTTTAATAAAAAATTTAACAAATAAATACAAATTAACAAAACTATACATAAAATAAAGACTCAAACTTTATAAACCTGTAATATATATTGAACATAATCCATATAGGATATAATCATTAACCAAGTAAAACATTTTCTCAATTAATAACAAAATTTACAAAAAATAAAAATAAATACATATTTTTTTATTTTTTTAAATGTAAATAAATACATATTCAAAAATCAACACTTTTTGCACCTGTAATGTATTTTAAACACAACCCAGTTGGGATTTAATTACTAAAAAGTGCAACATTTTTAAAAAAAGTTTTAATCAATCTTTAATTAAATTTATAAAAAAATAAAAAATAAAATGGGAAAATACATAAAAATAAAAAATTTAAAAACTTTATAAACCTGTAACATATTGTGAACATAACCCAGATAGGATTTAACCATTAAACAAGTGCAACATTTTTTTTCTAACAACTTTAAGTAAAAAAATTTGCAAAAAGATAAAAAACAAAAAATAAATAACTTTATGCACCTGTAGATGATTTTGAACATAGCCCAGATGGGATTTGGTTACTATTAGCATAAATTTGATATGGGTAAGAACTATAGTTAGCTTTTTTATAAGGGTATGATGATGGTTCATTGTTAAGGCCTAGATTAAACTGAAATGATGGTGGTTGTGAGTGAACACCGCCGGAGCCACCGCCATTGGTTCTGTTTTGGTTTCCCATTTTTCAAGAAAAGTATAAAAAGTATGGTTTTATTTGTTGGAGAAGTGAAAAGGAGTTTTAACTTTTTAAAGGGATGTTTTGGTTTGAGTTTTTATGTGTTTAGGTGTTTTGTGATTGTTTATTGGAACAAGCACTTATGTACTTTATAAAAAGATTTTGAGTCTCATAAGAATAGGTGCATTCGTCATCTTTCAAACATAATTTTTCTGCCTTCCCTCTCAGCGCTACATCATTATTCAGCACATCATCATTTTCTTCATTTTTTATTTACAAATATAGCATATATTTTACACATACTCGCAAATCAAATAATTAATAGTAAAAACACTCTATGAAGCCCCACAAATGCACAATGTCTGAATGTTGAAGTAGGTCGCCTTTCATGCCTCTTTTTTTCCTTGCTCACGCGTGAGAATCGTTACCCACAGTGAAGTCAGACATGAAGATTGCCCTTAAGAGTGACCACTGCATGCAATCTAATAAAATAGATTATTTGTATTGGTCACTTCTAAAATATTTTACCTTTTTTCATATTACCATTACATGACTTTTTAATTTGTTACTCATTTATCACTCAAACACCTATAACTATTGATATATCTCGTTTAAATACACAAAACACTTACGCGCGTACATACTAAACATTCCATCCTCATCAATGAGACGTCTCATCGTTAACACAAGAAAATACCCTTTACGCATGGTGTTGCACCATCATCCATGCCTAACATTTACGCTTGGCAACCCACTCTATCAGCCTAAAATGTGAGTTGAAGTTTTAATTTTCAAATATATTTGCTAAGTTTGTTGAAACTGCATACGTAAAATGACATTAAAAATGTAAATTGATCTATAATACAAACACATCGTGATAATTAAGTGATTGATATTATCTAAAGTTCTAAGTTTTCTTCATAAGATACATACAAAGAGCTTCTAGTGCAATATATCATGAGACTTTGATGGATGTTTGAGTTAACTTTTATGCTTTATGCGTACTAGTTTATGAGTGAAATGTTTTTCAGGTAAGAGTTTTCTCATGCCAAGTAGGGTGAAAACAAAATTTATAGATACTCAAAACAATTTACAGAGCTTTTGATGATGTGATTAACGAGTTTCTTGCTAAAAAATCCCAAACACCGCGGAAGTGCTTATGGTGTAATGTTCCTTGGTTCTCTCATTGTATTCCAAGGCATGCTATACATTTGTGGCTCGCTATTAAACAGAAGCTAAAGACTCAGGATAGAATGCGACAATGGGATGTTGGTCCTGACGTTGATTTGGCCTTGCTTAGATGCCCGCTTTGTGAATTGGTTCCGGATTCTCATTCTCATTTATTTTTTGAGTGCCAATTTTCTATGCAGGTTTGGTTTCAGGTGCGGATTTTATCTGGTATGGATGCGGTCCCACCTTCGTTGGAGAGTGTTGTTACAGTTCTTATTCCTTTATCTAAGGTGCGGTCGGTTAGTAATATCATTTCTAGATTACTGCTTGCTGCCACTACTTACTTCGTTTGGATGGAACGCAATTCTAGGTTGTTCAAGCGTAAGAAGTCTTTTGTTCTTTGAAGTGGTTAGCACCATTGTCTCTACTATTAGGTTGAAGCGGTTACTTTCAAGTTCAAAAGCTAACCTCGAGGTCTCGATTGATTAGGATAAATGGAAGATTCCAAGTATATGTATACACGAAGGGAGTAAGGGTTGTACTCTTTTTCCCTACTCCGGTTTTTCCTTTGGGTTTTTCTTGGAAAGGGTTTTAAGGAGCAAACTTCTGGGTTAACTTGCTCCTTTCAAGTGGTGGTCATGCGGGATGCTCGCTTGTTACAAGTCTTTTTACTTGTTTATGCCTAGTTTGTTGATGTAATATAGCTAGGTTATTTGTGTTTATGGCATGTCATAAACACTAGTTTTATCAAGCTCTTCGCTTGAGGTTAATGTGATACTTCAGCTACATTCCATTTGTACTTAACATTATTTTTTGGTTATATATTTACCGGGGTAAACCCCTTTACCCAAAAAAAAATGTTTTCTGCAACAACTTTATCTAACTGTTTTGACTTTTGATATCTTTGTAGTCTCAAAACCTAAGACTAGTGGCCAAGGGCGTGAAACGAATTCGGTGACCACTAAAAAAAAGGTGAGCCCCATGACAACCTTCAATCTCACAAGTAACTTTGGAATCTTTTGCAAAGATAAGGTGACTAGTTCACCAAGTTGTATGTGGAGTGATGTGGGCTCATTTCCTTTGTTTTATTGTTTTTAATTTGTTTGTGAGTGTGAGTGGGGTATTTTGTGGGGTATATTTGAATAAAGTGAGTATTTTAATGAAAAGTGGGGGTAAGATAACCATGTCTAGTAAAAGGTGAGAGTGAGTTGGGGGAAGTGAGTGGAGAGAAAGCTGATGTCGCGCTTATGTGTAAGGTGAAAGTGTGTTTTAACTCTGTTACCATGCCTATCAGTCTAAGGCTGGTTTTAGTGGTGGTGATACTTCACCTTCCACATAAGTTTTCTATCTCCTCTCACTTTCCCTCACTCCTCTCTCACCTTGCACCCGTAATGGTCACATTTCCTTTACTTTTCATTAAAATACATATTTTATTCAAATATACCCCCACTAAATATCCCATACACACTTACAACCAAATAAAAAACAAAAAGTCACCAATGGTGACTCGGTCACCCTTCAGTGCACAAATCAAAGGTGAGGAGTGGGGGTGTAGTGATGTTCACTCGTGAGGTAAGGGCTCTCAATTCCTCCCTCACCACCACTTAGAACTGAGCATCGCAGACCCCAAAACCGATCGGACCGAGAAAACCGACCGGAACGACACAAACCCGACCGAACCGAAGGACCAACGGTTTGGTCTCGGTTCTAACTTTTTCTGATTTTGGTCTCGGTTCGGTTCATTCCGGTCCGATCCGGGTCGTACGTACAAACCAACCATTTTGTCTTTTTAGACCGGACCGACCAAAGAACTCGACCGAACCAGACCAACCCAGGCCGAATCGCACCAACCGAAACCAGGCCATCGGTGGTCGATTTGGGCTTTTGGGCTAAACCGGTCTTGATCCGATCTGGATTTAGCCGGTCTGATCCGATTTTAACCCGATGCTCACCCTTACCACCACTACACCCCGCCTAATAACCACTAGTACAATAAGAGCATGGGGTATGGGGGAAGTTGTTTCTCGCCACTTCCAACGTGGCAATCTTCCACCGTGTTTTCCATCGCCATGCGATACCAACTGCTCGCCCGGTTGCATTTCGAAACAACGAAGAAAAAGGACAAAAAACATATCCAATCCACTATTTTAGTTAACGGCATGATTTTAAAATTAAAAAACTTTTCCCAGAGAAATTGAAACTACAAAAGATGAAACTAAAATAAAGAGAAGTGAAAAAAACATTGGCGGAAATTGAATTTTATGCCGGATACAGGAAGAAGATGAAGATTTCTTTTTTAAATAACAATTTTAGCATTTTGGACATAGCAATTTATGATATTGTTTTTATTTTTATTGTGGTAACAACAATTCTAAGTTGGGTTTTAGTCTTTTTCCTTTTTTTTTGAAACAACGATTCTATATTCCCATTTATTGAGATTTTGCAATTTTTTCTATATTTATATATTGCAATTTTTATGTTGTATTTTTATTTTAAATAAATGAAATGAATTTAGTGTTTTAAAATAAATAAAATAATAGTGGGGCCAAGTGGTATGTTGATGATTTGTGTATTTTTGTGTGTGTTGAAATGATGGGAGGTGATTTAGACACTGAAGCCAAGAGACCGAGCCTAATAATCACTACTACAGTAACTATTTAAAAAGAGTTTTACTAAAGCATTTCAAATGACACCAAATGTGCTTCCCATAATTCAAACATTCGGGCATGTCACGGAACTAGGAGAAACGCAACAAACATATAATCCAAAATTTGGTCCCCTCGCTCTGCCTTAATTTCTTAGATTTTTCAATAACAACATGGGTTGATAACGATTTAAATCGTCCTTTTTCACAAAATAGATAAGGACGTAGTTTTATTTTCTTTTGGTTTTCTTATAAAGTGAAAAGACTACGTATGGGGCAATGATGTGATGATAAAGCTGGTTTTTTAATGTTTGTACTATTTTGTGTGTCTTATGTATCGATAGTCTTATTCATCATTTATTACTAGTGTTTTTTCTTCTCTTTTTTGAACGAGAATATGAGTGCTTTTTTACCCTCAATTTCAGACAAATTAACATGAGTTTGTATGCAAGTTTGTAAAACATTAAAAAAAAAAAAAAAATCGGCTTTGTTTTTATTTTAAAATTATACTCCGTAACTAGTTGAGTAAATTTTTGGTAACTAATTTGTCTGTTTTGAAATGAGGATATTTTAAGTTGTATTATAATAAATTCAACTTCTGAATTGAAACACTAAATTTAGAGTAGAAAAAATATACTATTTAATTAAGGGTATAATCTTTGTATTAATTTAAAATTGTGTGAAATATCTGACTATACACTTGTTTAGAATTATTAAAAAGAGTAGGGCAAAAACGGCATGTATGATGCTGTTACTCTGCACCACCACTCGCGCCATAGCAGCGTTATAGATGGTTTTGCCATCCGGTTGGTAACCATTTTTCGTAAAAAAATATTTTGTTTTTTCGTTTTTTTATAATGGGTTTTTTTATTTGAGTTTGTGTTTGAGCTTGTTTGTGTTTTTGGGTAGCGTGCGTGTTTTGAGTTGCAGGTTGTAAACCAAGAAGAAGACATCACTTTATTTTGTTTTCCCTGATTGATTTTTCTTTCATTGATGTATTTAGTCCCTTTTTTGCACTAGTCATTTACTCTTTTTTTTTTCTTAATATGTTGTTCTCTTAATAATTTAAAGCTGAATCTCTCAATAAAGGTTGGTAACATCCTTTTACATGTTTTACCCTTTCGCTCACAATTTAATTCCTTTTCTCACAATTTAATTCCTTTATAGTATAAGCTAAACCCAACAAGAGATAGTTATGACACTTTAGTTAATATTGAAGGGGTTGAAGAATGAACAGTTTTAATTAATTTATGTTTTGTATTTTTTTATTTTTTTATTAGCTTTATGTTTTTAGATTTTTTGTGATCCAAACTTTTGATATTTTTTTAACTTAGTGTGCTTTCCAATATCATAAAATTGTTTATACTTTTAAAATAAAAACATAAATATAAAAACTAAAAATTAAATAAATAAATAAAAATTAAACAAATAAACTTTATATTTTTTGTTTCGTGCTTTCTGTTTTTATATTTTTTGTTTCGGTTTTATATTTTTTAATATAAAAAAAATTATAAAATAAAGGCGCTTTTGCATATATATCTTTTCGAAAATACAAAATTGCATATATATCCAAAGCATGCATAAAAATCATTGTATTATATGCAGAAAAAACTTGTACAAATGATATATATGCAATTATTCACTTTGAGAAAAATATATATGCATTTTTGCCTAGAAGGGAAAAAACATAAGGAGGTATTATTGGTTTTTTGAGGTACCAATAAACCTATCCCCGTACCAATAACCAAACGTCCAAACCCAATAATTTATCCCAAGAATATCGAAGTTACTGAGTAAGATTTGTCAATCATCATTTTTAGTTGACCATCAACAATGTATGTGCATCTCGTGTTTATGTCACATTCGTACATGGGGCTCCATCATGTTTTCTGTCTTTGAATCAAACAGTTACTCGTAAGTCTATGAAGTCAAAGTCATTTTATAATAGAGTTAATTACTTAAATCGTCCTAATGGTTTAGTGGATATCACAGTTTTATTCCTTTAACATAATTTTTCACGGAGCCTCTCCTTATCATTTTATTCCTGGCACACAAGAATATGGCTACGTGTGTTTACACACCAGAAAATTTGTATCTACACACCATTATTATTATATCAATAATTTAGTTTCTTTTTTTGGTCACTGATAATTTCTTTTGCTTATTCATGTACTACTAAAAACCCAAATTAACTACTCGTATATAATAATAAAATAAAAATCTAAAATGGTAACATCTTTATCTCTTTTTACCAGGCACCATTAACATAAAACACACATATAAACTATATGTCATAATATTTAAACCACCATCACCCTATGACCATTACAAAAACTTGAGCCTAAATGCTAGTGGATCTGAGAATTGTTGTTGGATTCAATACCGGAGGTGGTGCTTTTGACCGGAGGTGGTGATGGTTGTTGTGGGTTAATCGCATGCGGCGGCGGCAGGGGTTTAGTTAATATGTTTGACGGTGGTGGTGGTGATGTTGATGGTTTAAAAATGAGTTGACCGAGTAAGAAAGAACAATGGTGGTGATGGTGTTAGAGTGACGACTGATGGCCGGTGTTGGTGATGGTTTGGAGATGGTGCTACATACGATTGTGTGTGTTAGACTTGATTTGGTTGGTGATTATGGTGGTAATGATGGTTGAAATTAAGTGGTATGGTAGATGGTTTTGAAGGAGATGATAGAAAATATATGTATGGTATGTGTGAGAGAGAAGGTTGGTTTTAAAAAAAATACGATTTTTTAGATATTGAAAAGTTAAAAAAGAAAAGTTGCAGTAAGTGTCAGAAAAGTTAAAGGGTTGATGGTGTGAAAACCATAGTTCCCAAGAATATATTTAAATTACTTCCTACTTATTCTCATTAAAAAAAAACAAAAAAAACAAACAAGCAAACTCTAACACTCGTTTCACCACTAAATACTTCTTCAGCCACAAATTAGGTGGTGTTTGTTTTTTAAGAGACTCTGAATCTGAATCTGAATCACACATCTGAATCTAAATCTGAGGGTAAGTAATGCCGAATCGACCGCATCCGAACGGGAAAAAACTCAAACTGTTTGAACCGCATTTGTTTCTCGCTTCTTAATTTTTTGGTTTTTTGTTGTCAAGAAGAGGCAACAAGAGCATCAGACACCCCTCTCAAGTCTAGGACCATTAAGATCTTCTGCCTCACGAACGCGTCGAACGGGAAAAAAATAGTCTAAACGACCAAAATGTCTGATGTGTCTGAATACGGGTTCAGATTAAAAGGCTGTTAAGAGCCTCTTTATGAAAAAACAAACACCACCTTACTCTCTTCTCTCTCTTTTATCTTTGTTTTATTTAGTCTTTTTCTCTCTCAAGTTTCTCAAGCCCTCTCCCCAATAACCACTACGTCAACACCTACCACCACCTCATAAACATCACCTACCACCGCCACCGAAGCCACCACCTATACGTCACCCAGATCTGGCCAAAAAAGCCGTTGATTTTTTAATTGGCCAATAAGAATTCTCGATTTTGCCACGTGTTAAAATGGAGCATACTGATTAGGGCTGAGCATCGGGCCGATCCCGACCCGGCCCGACCCGAATCCCGACAAGCCCGAATCCCGACAAGCGAAAAACAGCCGACTCCACCCGAACAAGCCCGACTAATATGATTCGGGACTCGGGACTCGGGACGGGATTCGAGTTGATTTGATCGGTTTTGTTTGTTGTTTTGGTTTTCGACCGTCCGACCGATCCCGACAAGCCCAAAACCCGACTAACCGGAAAACACAAACCGACTCCCGACCCCGACAAGCCCGACTAACATGATTCGGGACTCGGGATCGGGACGGGATTCAGGATTCGATCGGTTTTGCTCACCCCTAATACTGATTAACTAATTTTTTTTCTCAATAAAAATGTTTTAGCAAAATACTTCTTAAATAATTTAATTCATGTATTACAGTATAAAATATTTAGGACTAAAAAAAACATTCATTCATGCAACATCTGCTAAGAGCACTCTCATCCATAACACCAATAACACCGTCCACGTCAGCGCCACATCAGCTTTAACATTTAACATTAACATCCCCAAAAAACACTCCCATCCGTAACATCCCAATAACACCATAACACCAATAATATTTCATATTTTCAATTTCAACCCTAAACTAAAACAAACACTTCATTTATTAAACTAAAACAAACATTTCATTTATTAAACTAAAACAAACATTTCATTAAAACTAAAAACATATTACAATACGAGATTAAAACTACTAAAACTTAAAAAGCGAATCATCGAGTCCCAACCATCGAATTTGGCGGGAGAATAAAACTCCCCATTAAAGTATCGACTCTCCATTATGTCGAAGAAGTTGTCTTGGAGGTAATGAGCTTCCGTGCTTCTTGCTCAGCGGCGGCCTCTTCACGTGCTGCTCTTCCATAATCTCCTTACGGTTTCTTCATCTCGTTCCAGTTCTTGGGAGAAAGCCTCACTTAACCCGCTCGGGTGGTTTGAAAATCCATGTGGGCGTTCACGAGTGGAGTAGGAACAATTGGGAGGCGGGATGTTTTCAAAACCCACCGAAAGACATTTTCTGGTGGTGTAGAGTAAACATCATGTTACGGTAGAGTTGGAAAGCCGGTTTCCGGCAAGTGATTTGGATTTGGAAAGTTTGGTTTCCCGCAACTTTTCTGGGGGAATTGCTTGAGAAAAATCTTTGCGAGACATTTTTGTGTGTGAGTTGTGTGTGTAACTTGTGTGTGTTGTGTGTTCTAAACAACTCTAGTAGAGTTGTATATATAGGCAGAGTTGATTTTGAGTTTGAATAAATCCAGCTCATATTTGATTTTTAAATTTCAAATTTGAATTTGAATTTATCCCGCCCAGAATTGACCAAAGATAATTTAAATTTGAAGTTGAATAGGTTGAGGGGGTGTAAGTGAAAATTTATTTGAAATGGTTTAGGGGTGAAATGATTTTTTAAGGTTTAACGCGCGTTAGTCCCTTAACGCCTAGGGACTAACGGCGTGATTGATTTGCACTTCCAACGGGTTTAACGCAATAACGCCGGTGGTTTGGGCATATAACGCCGTTGGGGCGTTAAGGATGGGAGTGCTCTAAAGAAGAAAATAATGTGAGTCATAAAAGTTGTATATCTTTAATTTTTTCATAGAGATAAAAGCATCTGCAATGGTAATTTGACAAAAAACTTGTTACTATTTGAACAAGATTTTCATAAGGCTGGACACAGTTGTGACCCAGGTCACCGGGTGCCACATAATCTTTCTCTCTCCGGCGACCAGACACGACCAAATTGCCACAGTCGATGACCGATTTTTTTTTTTTTAAATTCAAACATTTTAAACAACAAATTTAAATTCATTAAAATTAAAATAAACATTACAATACTAAATTAAAATAAACATTACAAACTTAAACTACTAATCTAAACTGTAGCGTTCCTTGATTGTTTCCTTTACTTTCATCAGTTCTTCTAGTTGTCGTGGGGCCAAATTTGGGTTGACTGGGTATTGTAGAAAATTATGTTGGTCTCCCGTTTTGATAGCGTCATGAGGTCCATCGTTTTTTTAGAGCTCAAGTTTCTCTCTTTTCATCTCCAATTCTTTTCCCCTCAACCTTATGTACACATCTTCTAAACCTTTATTACCCTTAGCTTTTTCCCCTTTCGACAGCTTGAATTTGAAAAAGGTTTTGCCTAACGAACCAATAAATGATTTTGATGGTTGATCACGAGAGGATGAGGATGATTTCTTCCTTGTTGCTTCACGATTCTCTAGTCTCTTCCTCATCATCAGAATCATCAACGTCTTGGACATTCAAAGGACCTTGGGTTGACCCCGAGGTAGTTGTAGAACCATTTGTTTTCTTCCGACTATTCGTTTGGAAAGCCGGCATCTCACAATTCTTCCAAGCATCATGACCCCTCAAAATTTCTCAACACTCCTCCAAGGTAAATCATGACCGTACATCATACGGTATTCTCTAAGAGCTTTTTGTTTGTCCTCTACATCATTCTCACCACTTCCATGATTTTTCTTGACATTATCAATAATAGCGCAAAAATTCCCAACACTATTACGAATCCTATTCTTCCATTTGGTAGTGATGGAGTAGTAGGTTCTGTCTGAGCCAGTTTCCTTTTTAAAATACGCTATCACCTCCTCCCAAAAGCGGTGCTTGTTCATAGCGTTTCCTCTCGCCGAGTTTTCCGACACATAAACCCAAGCTCTATAAAGCGCGATCTCTTCCGCCTTTGTCCTTGGTTTGGCGACCTTCTTGCCTTTGTCCTTCGCATTTGAAGCACGTCTTGAAGGCTTCTTTGGTTTGATGGGGGACATCTCTTCAACATCGTCGGTTTTTTCATCATCATCGTCTTCGAAGGTAATGGAATCGTGGTACGAACCGTGACCCGAACCTTGCCCCATCGAAGCATCTTGACTTGGATAGTTTTGGGTCAGATACTCAGGCATATAATCCTCCAAATCCAATTCAAGATTAGTACTACGAAGCGGGGAATAAGGTTGATACAGTTGGGAAGGATAAATGAAGTCCATGTTAGGACGATACGATGACCCACTTGGTTCTTGGCGGTAATCCGTGTAAGGACGTTGCGGTGGGACAAATAGATGGTTAACGTAAAATGGGTTTTGGTTTTGATTGGGTTGTGCTAGTTGTGATTGATATTCAAAAGTTTGTGGACGAAAGCGAATACCCTGGTTTTGTGGTGGTGTTATGCCGGTTAATTCAAAGTTGTTTTCCGACGAGAAATTAAAATCCGATGCATTTTGGGGTAGTCGTGATCGTCGATTTTTGATTGTGGGTATTTTTCTTTGACATGTTGAATTTGGATGAGAAGTAGATTGAGGTTGGAAGTGAATATAGATGAGAAGTAGTTTGAGGTTGAATTGTGTTTGAGGTTGGTATTTATAGGATGTAAAGCGGAAAAGTTAAAAAAAAAAGTTGTTGTTGTTGTGTTTTTTTTTTTTTTACATTTAATACAAATGGTTGGATATTAATTGGAAAAGTAAGATTTGAAATCGGTTGAAAATCCAACCGATGTTGGAATTTTCCTTGCCTCGACCGATTTGACGACCACGTTCCCCACTCGACTCGACCGATATGAATATCGGTCATCGAAGGAATTTTTTGTTGCTCGACCAAGATTTTTACTCCCACTGCGTCCTGCCTAAGGTTTTTTGCATTGCTATAAGACTTGGTGAAAAGCTTTTCAATTAAAGACTTGTTAGATTACAAGTCTTTGAGACATAAGACTTGTTGCTATTTATGAATTTAATTTACCATAAAAAAAATAGTGGATAGCTTTATGCATCGGAGGACTTTTGTATAGCATTGGTTTTTGGTTGATAAAATTATTAAAAAAAATGAGCTATTAAATGTAAAAAGTCTTTAAAGACTTTGAGCATTATAAATGCTCTAAGTTTCTACTTTCTTTATCTCAAAATAATTGTACATCGACAAAATATACACGATGTAAGAAAAGCATTATCATTATATTTTTTCCTTTTATATTTTTTGCATAATGACAGTTTTATCATAATTTAATAATTTATAACTCGTTTAAAGTTTGATAATAGCCTCAAATGAGGGTAATATGGTAACTCGATCTAAAATTTTCATCTATCTATACTATATAAAATGGAAAAATGGTGGAAGTGGAAAAAGTGAAAAATGTTGAAAGTTGAATGTTGAAAACATGGTCAATGGAGAGAGAAATAAATAATATAATTAATACTCTTATTAAAACACCACATTACTTAAAAGTACAATAATTTATTCACATTGTACACCCAATTAAAAGCACACATCTACCAAATTAAAAACAACCAATTGAAACCGATACGGGTTGACCGTTGAAACCGATACCGAGTTGACCGGGGCGCTTCAAACCCGCGGTACGCGGTTTAATTTGACATTTTTTCGACCTATCGGTTTGACTCGGTTTAAATCGACTTTTTTATCGAAACGGTTCAACGGTTGAGTGACCACCGGGTGAAATCGGGTTACAAATTTGATAAAATTATATGAGAAATGATGAAGTAGTTGTGGAACCCGTGACAATTTTTTTAAAGGAGAGACAAAGTAATTGTAGTTTTGGTTTATTTTGCTTTTTGACAATACATGTAATTTGTCATTTGTATAATGTTATTTTAAAAAATGTTGCTCTTGCACCATTTAAGGGACTAGCATATATGAATCGTCGTTTAAAAGTTAATATATATTGTATAGCCCTTTGTCCAGTGTATCAATAATGTTATATAAGTTTATTAAAATCACAAAAAATAAATAGTATTGTTATCTTTAGCGATAATTATTTGTACCTCAAACAAATAGCTTTGAACAATACATAAATATCTATACAAAATAATCTTATATGGTAATATCCAATTTGCAAAGTTACAATTTTAAAAGCCACACACCAAATGATAAACGTTACACATGTAAAAAAAATAGTTATCACTGCTTAAATTACTGACAAAATGAAAAAAACGGTCAATACACATGTTTGGCTATACCTCTAATCTACAATATAATATTGCCAACTACATAATACCGTTGCTTTTTGTAATGCTTGAATCTATTATTACTAAAAATCTTAATAACTTAAAACAATCCTATTAGAAAATATACTCACACACTTAGATGACTCCACATAATTTTTTTAAAAACTATATACTTATGCTTTGCTATGCAACCCGCATCGAATTGTAGTTATTCGATAACGATTCTCTAATGCTACAAATACAGTTTGTTGAAAGAAACTTATGGGTCATCGGAACTTTGCAGAAAACTAGACATCGCTGCCGTTAGGCGCGGGTACTCGTCTAGTCTAATACTATATATAAAATGAAAATGATCAAATATTGAAAGTTGAAAGTTGAAAATGGTCAAAGATGAAAGAAATATATAGTGTAATCAATACTCTTATTAAAACACCTTAATACTTAAAAGTACAATGATTTATTCGCATTGTACAGCTAATTAAAATCATATCTACCAAATTAAATGCAACAAATTAAAATACACTTTACGAAAAAGTACAATAAAATTTTCACAATATACAAATTAAACAAGCTACAACATAATCCAAAATATAAACTAATTAAACACACTAGTTAATAATATTTTTAAAACACCCTAAAATGAAACGTACATGTTATTATACACATTAATAAAACACACAAAACTTTTGTTTTATCACTAAACAATCTGTCGCTATAATCTCGTTGCTATGCATGAATACTCGTGTAATAGTTTAAAATGGACAATTAAATTTGGACATAAAGGTACTATCTTTTTATCTTACAAACTTATACTCCCTCCGTCTCAATATAATTGTCCACATTTTCTTTTTTGGATGTCTCAAAATTATTGTCCACTTTCCTTTTATAGTAAAAGAAAGAGAATTTAGTGGAGGAATATTCCTTTTGAATTGTTGAAAATTAAAGTGGCCCCACTTTTATTAAATTGTGTGAATCTTGTCTAGTGACAATAATTTTGAGACGAAGGGAGTACATGTTTAAATTGTATCCCTTTTTGGACCTTATTAATTTGTAATGAGTTTGTTTTCAAATAATTGTTTCCTGATAAAAGTTACACATTATAAAATAATAAAACATAGTTAATATTGTATTTTATTTCATATATTTTTGTAAAATAATAATTCTACTTATAAATAAAATTTATTTATTTTCTTTTATACTACGTAATGTGTAATAATAATTTCCTACCTAAGATAAATCACAACTATTTAATACAGTACATAGTAACAATATACTACAATATACCAACGATGCTTTAGTCCATTGGTAAGAGTTTTGGGTTTGGGTTAATAGATCCTGGTTTAAACCTCTTTCATGGCACTAAAGATCATTTGGTACCATCCCATCACCGTAAATGCTCGATATTGACTGACTCGGAGGGCCTATTGGAGAAAATGGTTGAGTTCAAAGCCCAACTCACGATAATTCTGACGCACCTTACTGGGGAAGGTCTTTCATTCTTAGAGCAGGTCACTGGGTGGAGTAAATTGTAAAAGGGAAATGATAGAGAGGCCTAAAGTTAGGCCTAAACTTAGACCTAATTCCAAGTGGCATTATCCTGATGGGTTATAGTATAAGTGGATTCTGCGTGCGTAGCTATCAAATGACGCACTTTGAATTAAAAATTAATTTACAGCTTAACTGGCCTCTATATTATTTTCCATTGTAAAATAAAAATAAAAATAAATGTTAGTACATGGCAACGTCAACGCAAGAAATAGTCATGGCGTAGACTTTACAACCAATAGATGTGACAAGTTTGACTTTTTAACGATTTTCATTGGCTGCCTGGTTGGCTAGGCTATGGAAGCTGTGCTATGCCAAAAGCAATTCTGACACATGAAGTGATCTTACGAATCAAAATTAATTTTTTTTTAAGAGCAAAATTAATTTAGGAAAATGATTAATGCATGAAATGCAGTAATTAATTTATGCGTAATACTCAACGTATAATGACAAGTGTAGTATGGTGTTTTCTCTCATGATAGATTGATCACTCCAAGTGTTGTAATCTAATAGTTAGGCATGAAATTAGGCATGCCAATCACTACTCATTAATTTATTAACCAGCACTACGTATACCAAAGAACTTTTGGTTGGGTGATTTATCAATCTAAAGATTAGAGTAAATTGCAAAAATCGTCCTCGTGGTTTAGCCAAATTGCAGATTTAAATTAGTCATCGTTTGTTCATTAAGTGCAAAAAGGTCAGTTAAGCGCCTTGTTTTCGTCCGCTTTTGGTCCTTTTGACTTAACTGCCGTTAAAGCGAACTCCGTTAAATGAACAGATGCGGATGAAATTTGCAATTTGGCTAAACCACGAGGACGATTTTTGCAATTTACTCTTGAATGATATAATAAAAAGATGACGGTATTTCATGCGCTCTTCTATTTAAACTCACATTTGCGCTTGTATAATGCATGATTTTCTTGCAATAAGCATCATCAACGACTTGATTGCAAGCATTTAAAGTTCTACTCTATGCCAAATATGTCTAAAGTTGTCCCGAGGTAACCTTTAACTTTGTATGTACTACCATTATAAATTATAAACTTCTTTGGACCTAGTTACGAACTAACGTAATCTACGGTGAATACAAAGTTTTTACTATGCGAAAGGAGATATTGTAAAAGATTAGACTTCTCATTTTTTATAGGCAAAATGTTATGTTTTACAACAAGTAGGTGCGATGATTTTTGCATTGGACATTTTCATTCTTCAAGTTACATTTTTATTAAATAATCTTTTACTCGCTAAAAAGAAGGAAACAAATATTATTATACGACTCATAAATTATGAATGATGAATTAAAATTGGTAATTTAAATTCCTAAAGTTCTATAACCTAGCTTGCTTGTTGTTAGGTTGACAATGAAAGTTGCAATAATCACTGGCGGGGCTCAAGGGATTGGAGAGAACAATGTGGCGAGGCTATTCATCAAACATGGAGCCAAAGTCGTCATTGGTGATATCCAAGACGAGTTAGGTCAACATGTGTGTTAAGACATCGGTCTTGATAACGCTTCATTTGTCCATTGTGACGTGACTATCGAATCAGATGTTGAAAATGCAATTAACACAACGCTTGCTAAACATGGTAAGTTGGACATAATGATCAACAATGCAGCTATTGTAGATGATGTAAATAGAAGAGCGCATGAAATACCGCCATCTTTTTATTATATCATTCAAGAGTAAATTGCAAAAATCGTCCTCGTGGTTTAGCCAAATTGCGATTTCGTCCGCACGTTCATTTAACGAGTCCGTTTAACTGGCGAGTTAAGTCAAAGGACCAAAAGCGACGAAACAGTCAGATCAACGGTTGTTTTGCACTTAATGAAGCGAGACGGACGAAATCTGCAATTTGGCTAAACCACGAGGACAATTTTTGCAATTTACTCTAAAGATTACAGGTTTAAAACTTTAAATCTTGTTAGAGACATGTGAGATATAATTTGTGGAGTAAAATGCAGAAATCGTCCCTGTGGTTTGCCCAGATTGCAGATTTCGTCCTTACAATTCGAAAGTCTTGGTGACCTCCACAGGAAACCTTTGATCATTTTAGTCCCTGCCAAAGTGAAATGATGAATACCCTCGTCTTCATCCCCTTTAAATTTTAGGGATCGAAATCCGCAATTTGAACAAACCACAGGGACCATTTATTTTTTTTCGAAATTTTTTTTCGAAAATAATTTTTTTCCGAAAATAATTTTATCAGTTTTCATCCGTTTTTCGTACATTTTTTAAGATTATTGTCCGTTTTTTATTCATTTTTCTTATGTTTTGTCTATTTTTATTCGTTTTTATCCATTTTTTTTTCCATTTTTGAAAAAAGAAATTCCAAATTCTGAAAAATTCTATATTTTTTGGAATTTTTTTTTTTAATTTTTTTCTTTTTGAATTTTTTTTTTCAAAATGATGAAATATTACAAAAACAAACAAAAACATAAGAAAAATAGACAAAATGTAGAAACACTGAGGACAAAAATGGAAAAAAATAATTAGATTTTTTTTGCAAATTTGAAAAAAGAAATTCCAAATTTGCGAAAAAATTCTAATTTTTTTTTGGAAATTTTTTTCAAATTTTTTCAAAATTTATTTCTTTTGATTTTTTTTCAAAATGATGAAATATTACAAAAACAAACAAAACGTAAGAAAAATAGACAAAATGTAAGAAACACGGACAAAAATGAAAAAAATAATTAGATTTTTTTTAAAATTTGAAAAAAGAAATTCCAAATTTGCGAAAAGCTTCTAATTTTTGGAATTTTTTTCAAATTTTCAAAAATTTTTTTTGAATTTTTTTCAAAATGATGAAATATTACAAAACAAACAAAACGCATATGAAAAATAGACAAAATGTAAGAAACACGAACAAAAATGAAAAAAAAAGGATAAAAAGGGCAAAAACGAATAAAAATAGACAAAACGTAAGAAAAATGGATAAAAAACGGACAATAATCTAAAAAAGGTACGAAAAACGGACAAAAAGCGGATGAAAACCGATAAAAAAAATTTCGAAAAAAAATAAATGGTCCCTGTGGTTTGTTCAAATTGCAGATTTCGTCCTTGAAAATTTAAAGGGGATGAAGACGAGGGTATTTCAGTCATTTCACTTTGGGCATGGACTAAAATGATCAAAAAGGTTTCCTTCCAGGGAGGCCGCCTGCACATTCGAAATTGTAGGGACGAAATCTGCAATCTGAGCAAACCACAGGGACGATTTCTGCATTTTACTCTAATTTGTGATATAAATAGTATGGGTTGTAATAAATTTGTCGTTCTATAAAAAAAATAAAAAAGTTCTATTCGCATGTATACCCCTAAACATATATCAATCGTATTTAATTTTGATGGTAATAAAGATCATCATTCACACTAGGGGTGAGCAGAAACCGCGCCGCAAACCGCAAACCCGCATAAAACCGCAAAACCCACACCACAAAAACTGAAACCGCAACAAAAACCGCGATGCGGTTCCTGAAAATAAAAAAACCGCATTTTGCGGTGCGGTTTCGGTTTCCACCAAAAACCGCACCGCAATAACCGCACCGAACCGCAAAGTCATATTCAAATATATTTTTATTTTTATTTTTAAATAAACCAACTAAATTTCATATTTTTTGTATGATTAAATATCTCTGTTTATATTTTCATAATTTTCATATTTTTTGTATGATTAAATATCTCTGTTTATATTTTCATAATTAGTTATTTCAAACGTATTTTATTGGTTAATTATTATATACTTTCTATCAATTTATCGTCGAAATTTTAAACATTTCTCATCTCATATGGCTTTTATTATTGTAGAGATTTAAAATTTCATACTAGTACTCAACATTTTGTATATATATGTTTCTACTCTTTATGTAACCTTAATATATATGTATTCTATAATAAATATATACAAAAATATGGAATTTAAAAGAAAAACTTTAAAAACCGCAAAATCCGCAAAACCAAACCGCAAAAACCGCAAAACCGCGAACCCGCAAAATCGCGCGGTTGTGGATTCTCATTTTAAAACACTTATTGGATGTGGTTCGGTTTTTACCAAAACCCGCACCAACCCGCACCATGCTCACCCCTAATTCACACCGTCAATTCGGGTTATGACTTTTCAATGCTATCTTCATCATTACCAACACAGTGTAAATCACCATTAAAATATACCTCATTTACACACAAATATAATTACAAAAATTAATATTTCACACACATAACTAATATAAGAAATCGGTCTCCTCAATACCGACTTCTTCCTTTTTTTCACCGAGACCCGTCTTGGAGGGTGTATGTAATAAGGAGAACACATCGTTCGAGTGCCAACTGGCAAATAGGCGCGTCACTATTCTAATATTAGTATTCTAAGACTACTCCTAACCTTCACACTACTTCACCTTATACCTCAGCGACATATCAACTTTCTCTCTTTCACCACTATCTCACTTTCACTCCCCAACCATCTCACAACACTTCATCTTTTAACACATTTTTTTATTTATTAAAATACCTCACTATATATCTCACACACACTCTAAAAAACCCACTAAGAGCACTAGGTTAAACCTTAACACCATGTCACATCAACGCCACATCAGCTTTAATATTTCACATTAATTCAACAAAAAAACACCCCTTATCATAACATTCTCAAGGTTAAACCTTAACTCACCAACAACTTACAAAAACAACCCGTCATTTAGGGGCAGGAAAAAAAATGAAAATGGATTTAACATGCGTTATTCCCTTAACGCAATGTTAAGGTTTGACCTTTAACATGCCACACGATGTGGTTAACACCCAAATGTTAAGGTTTAACATCACCTCCCACGTTACCATACCCTTTGTTATAACACAATGCCCAAAAGGTGAAGAGTTCACCTTGCCAACACCTTTAACTCTCCTTGCCAGCACCTCACTTCATACTCCCAATGGGATTTGTTATGTGAACATGCTTGCCATTTAATCACTTTGCTACCGTTGGAGGTAGCCTAAGCATTGTATTTATTTGCTCTTATTTCCATCTCCTCTTTCTTGAATAAGGAGTATGACCATTGTAATTATCAACTACTCTCTTCTTTTAATTAAAGTTTTAGCCTGAATGTAGTAAGTGACGAAGCACACGTGCTTGGCTCTCACTAACGCGTTTGTGCTAAAACATACATCCCAGAAAGACGCGTTCATGGTCTGTTTTGGTGAGATGTTGGTCGTCCCATCGACTGACTTGTTGCGTGTGAAAAAAAGAAGCCAACAGCCAAAAATTGGACTGTTTGTTGTATTTAATAAAAAAATAAATAAAACTTCAATAATTTTATCACGATGAATACCCTACCACCTTTTGAATTTTACTAGCATTGTACCCGCGCAATGTTGTAGTAATGGGAGATAAAATACATACAACAAGAATAATTAACACTGATATATAGTAATAGTAAAGAAAAAAAGTCGGTGGTGGTTGTTGGCAGTGGTAATTGTTAATTGCAGCTATAACGGAGAAATTCGTGTGTCGTTTATTTATGACGTAAAAGTGAATGAATACACTTGATTATATAACACAACTCGTCATGAAGACATATTTATGCAATTCTTTAATATAAAAAGTATGATATGTAACGCGATATGAAAAATATATTAAAATCACTAACAATAGTATTTGTGTCTCATAAATTAGGTGAAATTTATTAATACACCATATTTAATGATTATACTATGGATATGGCTACGTAAGATCGTCCGGATAATGAGATAAAAAGTTGCAAATTTTTTAATCCTCATAGTTTAAGACTATTGTACTGATAATTATACAAATATTTAGTTAAAAAATTAATCTTAAAGATTTAATGATCATTATACAAACATGTAATTTAAAACTCAATAACCATTACTATTGATTTGTGTAGTTATAAGTTTATATTTATATTGTTTTAACTTAAGTTTTCCTGTTTAAATTAATGTGTACAATTACAAATAATTGATAGTTATAATGAATAATTATTACTCGTATTTTTAAAATTATAGATCTGATCTCAAAAACCAACCACAACACAATCAAATCACCCAGCCAACCACCCATTGGTGAATTCTTTTATTAACTGAATATACAAGAAGATGAGTCCACAAAACGTGTGCTCACCAAACAAATACACAAGAAAAAGATAGTCCCCTTCAGAAGGATCCTATCTATCCCACTACAATGATTAAGATACAAAGTAGCCTCACTACAACTCTCAATAACACCTATCAAACTATAAACATGATCAAGATGATCAGAATACTAACAGAATACCAATACCAGACCAATCACAACTTGAGAGAGAGATGTATGTATGTGTGAGAGAATAATACGACTTGATAATGTTGAAAGGGTTAGGCTTTTGCTTTTATAGCAGCAAATTACACTTTAACCCCTGTAGAATATAAAACCTGCTATCAAGAGCTAAGCATACAAACATTAGAAAATCTTGACATAACAAGCCCCTAGACTTAATATCCAAGCATGAGCTTGCACAACTCAATACATTTCAACACCCCCACTCAAGCTCATGGCTTGAACATATCCACCAAACCAAGCTTATCACAAAACTGCTTGTGTTGAGAAACACTCAATCCTTTTGTAAATATATCTGCAACATTGTTAGCAGACCCCTGAAGCTACCTTCTCTCTAACCAAATGCAAATAAATTTCAGGTTTTCTCATGAAATACTGGGTTAGCAGCAATCTGAATAGCAGAACTGCTATCACAAAATAAAATTGCAGGCAACAAGTCATCAATTCCAAGGTCCTTAAACACTTTTATAATCCAAATAAGCTCACAAGTAGTAGATGCAAGACACCTATACTTCAGTTAGGTGAGAACCTAGAAATAGTGGCTTGTTTCTTACTTTCGTGATCGAGTTATTGCAAAAGTAAACACAAAAACCAGACACAGATTTCCTAGAAATAAGACATTTAGCCCAATCTGCATCTGAATAAGCATACAAATTAAGCTTTTTACCATACTTGTTACACCCGTATCCCATCAAGGTATTATTAAATGGAAGTATTAACCTTTTTGTTAGAACGTATAAAAATGATTCTTAAATATTGTAGCTAGTAAGAAAGATTAAGAACTATTGTGGCCAAAATATAGAATCCTAGAATAGATGGACTAATGTTGTCATTTGACCTAAGTAGAATAAATATAAAAAGGGAAAAATTAGTCTCATTTGAGACTTATCCAGGTTTGAGGAGGTTACCTCAAGGTGAAGTAAGGGTTTGAGAAGAAAAAGAAGAAGGTATCAAGATCATCCTCAATTGAGTTAATTTAGGGCTATTGTGGTGATTATTAAGGTTAAGAGACCTTCAATTTCATATCCCTAATCAAGTAAGCAATTTCCCTAATCTTTGTAATTAGGGTCTTGAATTTTAGAAGTTTAAAGTAGTTATAGAAGATGCCCAATTCATTGAAATTACTATTTATAGTCTTTAATTAAGGTTAATTGTTGTTTAGGAAGCTTAAGGAAGTGGTGACTCTACTTGGTAGAAGTCCTTGGAATAACTGAAGGTAAGTATAGTGGGTTAATGTTATATCATGTTGAAATATGAATAATTGATTATGTTATAGTTGTTGGAGCTTGTTATAGTTTAGCTTGGATCCATAGCTTTGTATGTCAAGTAGTGTAAATACCAATTATAAGGTATGTGCTTATGTTATAGATGCTCCATGAATTCTTATGTGTTGTTAAAGTTTTAATTGCATTTGGTCCATTTACTTACTAAGCATTTGCTTATTTTATAGTTGATGACATTTTGTAGGTCATAGCAAGGAGGATAAAGGTAAGACTCAAGTGTAGAATGGATTTTGCTTGAGCTCCTAGTTGAGCTTGTCTTGTGGAACCAAGGTGTTAAAGTTGGAAGCCCCGAAGAGTCAAGTCACGTTTTGGTATATTTTCAAGTGTCTTGGTCTTCTTTCCGTTAGTAGTTGTACTTACGTTTATGTCCTCTAAAACGTTAAGTCAATGTGTCAAGTTCTTGTATCTATGGGTCATGGAGTTAGAAATGATGTTTGGCGTAAAGTCAATTACTTGTTTGAAGGTTAAAGTGTTGGGATTATTAGTGATAATTGCTTTTTCATGAGTTACAAGTTGTTTACAGGTTTTGTGGTAATGTTCAAAGTGATATGTAACTTTTGTTGGGTCTAAGTGCAGTAAATCTGCACAAAATGTGCCGTCTGGGCTCTGATGGCGTCGCGTTTAGAACCCCGCGCGTCAGTTAAAACCTTGGCCGTCGAGGCTATGTTGGAGTCTCGGCGTCGCCGCATTTCAAAGAGCGATGGAGTCCGCGTTTATAACTGACGCCGTCGGGTTAAAAACCTTCTGAGCCGTCAGGCTATGTTGGGTCTCAGACGGCGTCGCATTTCAAAGAGCGATGGTGTCACGTTTAGAACCTGACGCCGTCAGGTTAAAAACCTTCAAAATTTTCCTTCTTTTGTGGTCCATTCTAAGGGATGTTTTGTAAAAACATAATGTGAGTCGTGTCGTCCATGTCATTAATAAAAATTTCAAAATTTCCGTTTTGGGGGCGTAACAATACTCAAACTGAATACCTGTACCAGGAGCCTGTTTTAAGTATCTCAAAACTCTAAGTGCAACAGTGAAATGTGAGTTAAGAGGAGCATGCATATCTTGACTTAAATGAACGCATAAGAGATGTCGTGCTAGTAACGGATAAGTAAATAAGTTTTCCAACCAATTTTTGATACTCAGTCATGTTAGATAAGAATTTATCATTGTCGGTCTCAACATGACTCAAAACCACATTCTGCAAAGGAGTAGCGGCAGGGCTTACAAATAACAAACCATACTCTTGTAATAAGTCCAAGCAATATTTTCTTTGAGAAAGACAAAGACCAGTATCACTATTTAAAACTTCAATTCCCAAAAAATATTTGAGTGGACCAAGATCCTTAATCATAAACTTTGAGTTTAGAAAACTTTTAAATTTCTCAATTTCACTAACATTGTTACCAGTGATGAAAATGTCATCAACATAAACCAATAATGCCAAGAAAATTCCATCAGTATCTTTAGTGTATAAAGAATAGTCATTAAGACTTTGTTTAAAACCATTTTCCACCAAAGAAGTAGTAAGTTTTTCATTCCTTTGCCTTGGAGTTTGTTTTAGCCCATACAAAGACTTATTCAACTTACACACCGTAGTTTCATTCTTGTCATAATAATAACGAGGCAATTGCATATATATATCTTCATACAAATCACCATATAAGAAGGCATTATTAACATCCAGTTGAAATAAAGGCCACTTATTAGAAACAGATAAGGCAATAAGACACCTAACAGTAACCATTTTGACAACAGGACTAAATGTCTCCTCATAATCAATTCCTATACTGGCTATAACCTTTAGCCCAAGCCTAGCTTTGTATCTATCAACCTCACCAGAAGACTTAAATTTAAGTTTCCAAATCCACTTACACCCATGGCAAACACGCCATTAGGCAACTCACATAACTCATAAGTATTGTTCCTATGTAAAGCTTCCATTTCATAATTCATAGCTTCACATAGGGTTTTGAATAGCATCGAAAAGAGACTTAGGTTCACAAGACTTATTAAGAGTGGTAGAGAAACACATATTAACTTTAGAGCAGTTAGAATATGAAACATATTTTTCAAGACCATACTTCACATTACTACCA
>OU343217.1:55907675-56033103 GCA_910596185.1 Chrysanthemum makinoi | reverse complement strand
AGCAAAGAGACAATCACACAGACTATGAACATTGTCTGTTTGCTTGTTTTCTTTCTCAAGTGGAACCAACCAGTGTTACTCAGGCTCTTGAAGATTCAAGTTGGCTTGAGGCAATGCAGGAAGAGATGCAACAATTTCAAAATCAGCAAGTTTGGATATTGGTACCACTACCTGATGGCAAGTATGCAATTGGGACTAAATGGATTCTAAAAAATAAGAGAGATGCAAGAGGTGTTGTCATTAAAAACAAAGCAAGATTGGTTGCTCGGGGTTATAGACAAGAGGAGGGGATTGATTATGATGAAGTGTTTGCACCTGTGGCAAGAGTTGAGGCCATACGGATTTTCTTGGCTTATGCATCCTATATGGGTTTTATGGTATATCAGATGGATGTTAAAGGAGCCTTCCTGTATGGTGAAATAGAAGCGGAGGTTTATGTCACTCAACCTAAAGGATTTGAAGATCCTGATCATCCTACTCATGTTTACAAGGTTGTCAAAGCTCTCTATGGACTACATCAGGCACCACGAGCTTGGTATGCTAGGCTTTCATTATTTCTGCTGAAGCATGGATATCGAAGAGGTGCTATTGATAAAACACTTTTCCTGAAGAAGAATTCCACAGATATTATTCTTGTGCAAGTGTATGTGGATGACATTATTTTTGGATCCACAAAGGAAGCTTGGTGCAGGGAGTTTGAGGAGCTTATGAAGGGAGAGTTTCAGATGAGTGCCATGGGAGAAATGACTTTCTTTTTGGGTCTTCAAGTTCAGCAGAAACCTGATGGTATCTTTATCAGTCAGGACAAATATGTGAGGGACATCTTAAAGAAGTTTGGACTGGAGAGTGTAAGGACTGCCACTACACCTTATGAAGCTCCAAAGTCAAAGATCAACACTGAAGTAGATCCACCAGTGAATGTACATCTCTACAGATCTATGATTGGTTCTTTGATGTATTTAACAGCTTCAAGGCCTGATATTACTTTTGCTGTGAGTGTTTGTTCTCGACATCAAGTTACTCCACTTACTTCCCATCTCAATGCTGTTAAGAAGATCTTTAAGTACCTCAAAGGCCAACCTCATTTAGGCCTTTGGTATCCAAAAGAATCTCCATTTAAGCTGGAAGCATATAGTGATAGTGACTATGCTGGTGCAAATCTGGATAGGAGGACCACCACTGGAGGTTGCCAATTACTTGGAAAGAGATTGATTTCTTGGCAATGCAAGAAACAGACTATTGTGGTTACCTCATCTACTGAAGCAGAGTATGTTGCTGCTGCAAATTGCTGTGGACAGGTTCTTTGGATACAAAATCAATTGTTGGATTATGGGTATAACTTCATGAACACAACAATTTTTATTGATAATCAAAGTATCATATGCATTGTTAAAAATCCAGTTTTTCACAGTCGAACAAAACATATTGAAATCAGGCACCACTTTATAAGAGATGCATATGACAAACATTTGATAAAAGTGGTTAAAATTCACACTGATGATAATGTGGCAGATTTGTTAACAAAAGCTTTTGATGGACCAAGGTTTCAACACCTTGTGGTCCATATTGGTATGCTTAACCCTTAACTGCAAAGTTTAAGGGGAGGCATAGGCCTCAGGGGAGGCATATGCCTCAGGGGAGGATTTGTGTATACTTTGCATTCTTTTATGTAAATTTGTTTGGTTTCTGTGTATACGTTTTGATTATGTTATCTAACACTAACCAGCTAATGTAATCTTAGTTTGTTATTCTTTGTTGGTTTGTGTGTTTCTCTGTGTTTATTCTGTTTTGCAGTTGGAATATACTATGGTTGTTATTTTGGAATATGGTCAAGAAAGCTCTAAAGTTTGTTTCTACTGAATTCAAAGTGCTGAAGTGAGCTATTTGTTTCCACTGAAGACAATGTACTGAAGTTACAATGTTCATTCAAGAGAAGTACTGAAGTAAATTGTTCATTCATTCATTCGAGAAACAGTTTACAGCTTACAGCTTACAGAGTACAATCAACATCAAATGCAATTACAAGAAAAGAATCTTGTTTATATCATCTATTCCAACATCTAACAGGCTGTTGGATATGCATGATTGCTCACATCTTTCACACTAGATGTTGGATATGTATTTATCAGGACTTGCATAACCACCCATTCCTTCTATCTTGATGGCTGGATATGCATGACCTGTACGACAAGGAAGCTAAGGATCAAAATGGAAAGGATGGATTGATGAAAACGATGAAGATGACGATGACCACACATGATGATGAAGAAAAATAATATGTCCTTTGTGATTCATCTACTGATTTCAACCAAAATGCAATCCATCCACTATCCCTAAGCACTTCCTTTATACGATGTGTGATGATGCACCAAAACCTGGTGCAGAAAGACCTAGAACCACCTCTCTATCCTTAGGGAGTGGAGGATTTTTGGCTCGTGGCTTTCGATGAGGCTGAGGTGCTGAAGGTTGGGAGTAAGATGTTCTCTCCTTATAGGAGTCATCAGAATCATCAGCAGATTCACTTGGATTCACTACACTATCATCTTTTGAAGAAGGGAGAAAGGGTGATTTACTTGGTCGTGGATATGGTTGAGGAAAGTAATGAAGCCATGGGTTTGAATCATCACTTGATGATGATGAGGATGATGTTGTGAGATCCATGATCTCAGGTTTAGTACTCATGATTGATTGTGGTTAATTTTGAAGCATTGATGAAATTAGGGTTTGTGATGATATTTGGGGGTTTTTGATGAAGAGTTATGTGTGCATTGGGATTGTTTTATAGACAGTTTCAAGACTTAATGAGATTTAATGCGTGTGGGTGAAACAGTAAAAAGATATTTACTGAAGCTTCTTGAATACGTGATATATTTCTGCTGATTAGTATTCTTCAGCAGAATGGCTAGTGTTTCTACCGAAGTTGAAAGTTACATTGGGTAAAAGTAGAAGTACACGTCAGCACTGGTCAACATTTGACCAAAATTGGGAAACTACTACTTATTCTCTATTCGCATATTTTCGTCTCAAATTAAAAGTTTCCCTCATTACCCACGTTCAAAACACTTTCACTTGTGTGAATCTTAACCCTAACTTACGATATTTCTCATGGTGCTTCAATTCAAGCATGATCATAATAAAGTCGCTTTTCTGGGAACAGCTAAGGGTGATGAGTTGTATAGACCAATGATAGAATTCTTACAGAGGTCCAAGATTCATTATGCTTTAACACATTCTCCGAATGTAATTTATGAATCGTTGGTTACTCAATTTTGGACGACTGCTACCAAACAGAGTGATACAGAGATTGTTGCATTGATTGACGGAACGGAGCATGTGGTGACAGAGGAGCTAATAAGAAGACAACTTCATTTGGATGATGAGAATGGGGTTTCTCATTCTAATGCGGTGGATATTCTTGCTGGACTAAGAGCTATTGGATATCAGGGTGTAAGGACTGATATGTGGTTGAAGAATCAGTTATGTACTATGTGGAGGTTTTTGGTTCACACCTTGCTTCAGTGTTTGAGCAATAAATCTGGAGGATGGGATCAATTTTCTACACAGCTGGGATGTGGTATTGTTTGTCTTACTCGGGGTTTGACTTATAATTTTTCTAAGTATATTTTTGATAATATGGTTGAAAATATAGATAAGAAAAAACATAATTTTTTGATGTATCCTAGGTTTCTTCAGATAATCTTAGACATTACCACACAAGCCCAAGACTTTTATCCCATAGGAGCTTTAACTGCTAAACTATTTGCTTCCATGAGAACTAAGTATGAGGGGGCACATTATCCTTTGCTAGCGGCTATGTTGCCTCAGAGCAATGAATCTGCTGAAGAAGGGAATGTTGTTGGTTCTCCACCTTCTACTACTGTTGCTACTGATGGGAATCCATCAGTGACAATAGATGAAGGCCCTTCTAATGCTGCTGAAGCACATCTTGTTACTCCTGAACGACCTTTGTCCACTCCTTCACCAAGACCTAGTCCACTACCTACACAGGTTCCTTATGATGAGGTTGAGACTAACTTTAATAGGCTGCCTACTCCTAGTCCTGTTAGAGATCCTATTGATGATAATGTTCCATTCATTGAGCATGTTGATGTTTCTTCTGAAAGGCCCAATGATGCTCCCATTCCCACAGAGCAATCTGCTGGTGGAGCTGAGGACTCTATTACACTTACATCTTTATATGCTTTAGTGAACAGGTATGGAACTGAGGTTACTAATCTCAAGAAGGAGCTTGCAGAGACTAAAACTAAGCTTGGTGGTGAGATTGTTGAATTGAAAAGAAAGGTTAAGGATTTGGAGGCACAAATGGGTCAGAGAAGAAAAAGGAGATTGGATGTTTCTTCTGATGAGGAGACCATGGATGATCAGTTTCAGTCTCTTGATCTGTTGGCTAATGTGGCTCAAGAATCTAATATTTCTACACCGAAGGTTGGTACATCTGTACAGCAAAAGGAGCCAATTTTGTTTACTAGACGAAGGAGAAAGCCATCTGTGCATAAGGATACATTGCAAAGTGCAGATATTTCAACTACTGAAGGATATGCTGTTGATGATACTTCTTTGATCGACATTGCTGGTGCAGGTGTTCAAGCTACCAATGTGCTATCTCAACCTGCTTCTATACCTTTCACTGATACTTCTGAAGTGTTTCTTGCTGGGAGGAAATTTAATTTGAATCCAGAAGTAGATGTATTTTCAACACCTGTTGAAGATTTATCTCACCATGTTTCTTCTGAAGTACATCTGGACGAATCTTCTGAAGTTCCTTTTACGGATACTCCTTCAGCTGATGCTATTTTTGAATCTTCTGATAAAGGGAAAGGAGTAATGGTTGATACTGAGCTTGGTCCAGATCTGGTAAGTGAACAGGAAAGGTTAGCACAACAGAGGATGTTAGATGAATGTGCTAATTTGAAGAAAAGTGCTGAATTGGCTCAACAGATTGAAGCTGAGTCTATTTCTAAATTGCCTCCTGAGAGACAAAAAGAATTAGATGAAATGGCTACTCAGATGCCTGATGAACACTGGGATGTTTACACTCAGCAAGCTATTTCTAATCCTTCACTTGCTCAGAGTATTTTGGGAGCAGATTTTAATAGTGTTGATTTTGTGGCTCAAATGATGGCTCTTGGACAACAAAAGAAGAAAGAAGCTATGGCAAAAAGGAAAGCTATTCAAACTCAAAAGAACATGACTAAGAAAATGAGAGCACAATCTGCAGCTCCAACAAAAGATTATATGAGGAAAGTAGTGAAATATCAGAGTTGCTCTCTCTATACCTCTGGTATGACTATGAAGCAGGTTAAGGCTTTACCTGATGCTGAGTTAATCAGTCATTATAATAAGATTATGAAGTTTACTTCATCTAGTCCTGATTCTGCATCTAGTTTGAAAAGAATTGTTGATGCTTCAGATGCTCTTAAATCCAAAAGACCAAGGATAGTTGAAATTGTAGATTCTTTTGAGGCTCATGTTTCAAAGTCAAGTACTTCTGTTGTTGCTTCTGAAGTATCTACTGCAGCTATTCCTTCAGTATCTACTGCAGCTATTCCTTCAGTTGCTCAAGTTCAATCAGCTGAACCTTATGTTGCTTCATCTGGATTATCATCTTCTGAAGCAGTTCCTAAAGTTGCTTCTATTGACAAAGATGGAAAAGATTAGAGTTGTCAAGCTGAAATACAGGCAGCTAAAGCTAAAAAGGCCAGAGCAATAGCTGAGAAGATGTATGTCTTACGTGGTGTTGTTCCAATGCAGAATGATTCTATTTCTTCCACACATATTAAAGATGTTTATGAAGAACCTATATCATCTTCAGACATTTATCTACCAGGTAGGAGGAAGAAAAGAATGGCTAGAAAATGATCTGGTTCTTTCTAGAGATCTGTAAAATCCGTTGAGACACATACATCTAAGGTTAAGGAATCTTTAAGGGTTGATTCTTTGGATCTCAAAGCTGCTGAATCAACATTTATTAAAGAGGGATCTTCTGATGTTTTTCCTGAAGGATCTCATGATGTTTTGGTTAATTGGTCATTGCAAAAGGATGAACTTAATGTGATTCATCGTTTGGATCAAACGATCATGGAATTTATCTTTTTGAAGGAGATCTTGCATCTGGTGGACAGGGCAGATTTGGTTACGCTATATAACCTTGTCAATAAGTATTATCATTCTAATGCACCAAAGGGTTCTGGTTTATATTTATTGGGTGATCTTCATGTTTTGTTTGATTCAATATCTCCCAATGGTAAAGGATACTTTATTTGGAAGAACTCCCACTTATGGCAGGTTACATCTTGGAGATTTTATCCTCTGCCTCGTGTGCATGTAGTTGAGACGAAGGGTGGTATTACTGTCTGCATGTTTGCTGAGAGAACTTATCCATTATCTGTGAAGCTTATGGAAAGAATGCTTCTCCAGAAGTTGGAAGTTCCTCCAGATCCGGTTGGCAATGATCTTTTGCATGCTGAACAATGTGTCGGTGTTATTAAGACTCAGCTTATGACACATAGAAGTTCATCTTGATTCTGGTAATTTGTATGGTTTGTAATTTTTGTTTCTTTGTTTTCTTCTTAGTTAAAAAAAAAAAAAAAACTATGTATATGTTTTTACTAACTTTTATTGCAGATTTGTTGTATCATATTACTGGTTATTGACTCACCAGATATACCTTGTGTATATAAAAAAGTTGGCTAGTCCAAAGGGTACAGCTTTGGTAAAGACACATCAAATCTGTTGATAGCTGTAATGGTTTGCTCAAAATCATAGGGTTTGCAACCACCCATGCTTAATTGCTGAGTGTTGTATGGTCATCAATTCACCATGATTTATTCCTTTTAGGAATCCAAGAATTGACTAGCCCACATGTATATGGCTTGTGGTAAAGGCAGTGGAATACCATATTTGGTAATCAGTTCACCAATTTTAAGAATTGACTAGTCCTGAGCAAATTGCTACAGGTAAAGACATTTCAAATCCGTTCATGGTTGCTGATTTGCTAATAAATCAGATGGTTATCAGTGTACCATAGTTTACGAACTTAAACATTTGGCTACTCCAGTAGTGATGGCTATTGGTAAAGAGACATCAAATCCATTATTTTCAATGATTCACCTCTCACAGGAGTTAACACACCTGGATGTGATGAGAATAGTTTGAAACTTATATGTTTTGATGTACATGTTGTCATTTGTTGCTGCAAAGATATGGAGTTTCAGAGTTTATTCATCAAAGAGATGTTTTTGTTTTGATTCTTTGCTGATGATGTTCGAGTACAATCCTCTAGTGCTGCAAGGTTAAAGATCTATCAAGAAACTGGAACTTAACCACGTCAAATTCCAGTTTAGGGGAGGATTGTTGGGAATTATGTGAAGTATGAATCATGCTGATATTACTGCTGATGGATTCTGCTGAAGTGAAGCTGGATTCTGCTGAAGACATGATTATGCTGAAGTAATATTAGTTGTAGTTTGTTTCTGCGGAAAGAGTATTCCGTATATTCTAGAATTAGTTAGGATATACATGAGCTTTATTAGGAAGTGATTGTGTATATCTTATTTAGTTTCATAGTTATACGTTTCTTAGAAAAGAAGTTAGGGTTCCTTGTCTATAAAAGGAACACAATAGAATGTATTATGGACGGGTGCTTAAACAATTGATTAATATAACGATCCATAGAGGATCAAAGAGTTCTTAGTTATATGTGTTTTATACTTGTATTTATATTCCGCTAAAGAATACAAGTTGTAGAGATTTTATTTTAGTTTGTTTGTGATTACACAAGCGATACTAACGATCTACGAAGCTCAAGATCTATCAAGGTCTTACAGTTTTCAACAATTGTTAATACAAATAAACCGTAAAAACGTTTATTAAAATTTTGCGATCTCTTTGTGTTTTGTTGATAACAAATATAATGTTATCTTAAGTACAATTATAAGGATACATGTTACTTTTGTAAAGCATTTACATATAGCAATTTAAATACAAAAATGTTGTAATTAATCATTTGTTGCAATAGTTTATTAGGATGGGTAAAAAACCACAACCCATGGATCATATCCATAACCCATTGACCCATACCCATTTGACTAGATACAATGTATTCATTAGATACATTGAATCTAAAGGAATACCCATGGACCAACCCATAACCAAAAAACCCATGGGCAAAGAGGAGCGTCCCACGGATCCCTAGGTTTACACTAGACGGATCCCTTGTGGGAGGGATCCGTGGGATCTGGGGAACAGTGGCAGAATTTGCCCATAAATAGAGAGTCATTTCTTCATTCTAACTCACCCCTCTTCTTACTAATTCTCTCATATACTCTCATTCTCTTCTAACAAAAGATCACTTGATCTAGAGAGTACTTCCTTCTTTCTTTCTTTAGTGATTCTCATATAGGTCCTTCTCTAAGGCGAGATCACGAGCATTCTACAAGTCATCCAAGCAAGGGGTCCTTGATTGATTTGTTCCTCCGCAAGATTTCTGTAGCGAAGATCTTGTATTTGATATTTCACATATTTGTTGTGTAATAGTCGTGTTGGTTTGGTCCACCGTGTTACGGACTCGGTATTTAGCTTTGTACCGGAAAAAGGTGTAAGCAACGTTGTGAAGGCTTCTCCGCCAAGTTGAAGGAGTTTGTTGACATAGTGCTTGAACTCTCGAGTAGGTGACTCGGGGAGTGGAGTAGGGCAAGGAAGGTGTACTTGTAGCCGAACCACTATAAATCGGTTGTGTCATTTCTATCCCTTTGCTTTACTTTATTTACTTGCTTTATCATTAGATCTATACTTTCTCAACATCCATACGATCTCACATATTATAGAATCTAAAGTTTTTGAAACTAACTTAAAATCGGCAAAACTATTCAACCCCCCCTTCTAGTTTTCCACATACTGTGCTACCCATATTCGATGGGGTGTGTCTGCACAAACCCAGTTTTAGCCTCATTCTCAAAAATACCCATCAATGTCGGGTTTTATATACACTATATACACGAGATTGAGGTGTATGGCCAAGAATGAGTTTGGTAATTAATTGTTAGACAATGTCGGATAAAAACATACAAGACACACACGACATGTATTTTTTAATATTACTCACACCTCCCAAGACCAATATAGTGTATTCATTTTCACTATATACACGACATATGACAAGCACATGTTAATGTCGGGTAAGTTATGATGTAGAGAAAAAATATACACGACATGTATTTAATTTTCAACCTCATGTTTATAGCCCTAGACAATGTCGGGTAATTTAATACCCTACATACACGACATGGTTTTTTTTATTTAGTACGAGACATAAAATGTTTTTGGATGTGAAACCTAGTCGTATATATTTTGGGTTTAGGGTTTGTTAACCTTAAAATTAAATGGTAAATGACAACCGAGATTTTTCAAGTGTATATATATAGACCTAGAAACTTGTATAGACACACATATCACACACAGAAAATCTCTTCAATGGCTCAACAAAAAGATTTCTCACAACAATTTCCTGATGTCTGAGACTTTTCACAACAATTTCCGGAGAACTTGGTGAACACCCCACCGGTAGATATCGTTCCGGTATTTCCACCGACTGAGTACTTGGTGAACACCCCACCGGTAGATATCGTTTCGTTATTCCCACCGACTGAGAACGTGGTGAATACTCCACCACCCGTGAACGTGAATCCCCCACCGTATGTGAACGTGTTGAACACTCCGCTGGGTGTGATACGCCAACATAATCTAGGATTTTTAACTGAGGACCAACTACGCCATCTTGGACAGGATCAACAAGTAAGAAGAGAATTTGAAGAAAATGAAGCACGTGAGTAAGCTGATCGGAGGGAGCATGAAGCAATGTATGAAGAATATCTCAGGAACAACTGGTTTGACATTGATAATTCAGATTACAGCGATGGTTACAACACACCATGATTCGTTGTTATTTGTATTTTCATTTTTATTTCTGTATCGTTTAGTATATCTGCTATGTAATCCGTATTTTCAATATAATGGTTAATGTATTTTCATTTCTGTAGTATACGAATTCTTTAAACATTACATTTTTTCAAAGTATTTTAAAATGATGGAAAAAAATTAGGTACTTAAATATATGTGAATGGTTAGATATATGGTTTTTTAGTTTATCTTGTAGTGGGTTCAAACCCTTTGATTGTGTGTAGAATTAATTTTGAATTTGAAAACATTCTGGAAGCAACTAAAAAATTGTAAAAATAGTTCATATGAAAGTCATTGATTAGTCATCTCAATGTCATATTTCGTGTAAAATTTTAAGCGACAACGACATTCTCAGTGAGTTGTCATATCAATGTTCGTACTTAAGAATGTCATATTTCGTATAAAATTTTAAGCATACACGGCATTGTCAGTGATTTGTCAAATCAATGTTAGTTCTTAAAAATGTCATATTTCGTGTAAAATTCTAAGCATATACGACATTGTCAGTGAGTTGTCATATCGACATTGTCATTTATAACCTACCTTATAACCTACCTTAGAATTGAAATAAACATAGATTTATTACTTCTCTCTAGGGTAGCCATGAATTCAAATATTAAGAAGTTCAAGTGTGTATTACATTTTGATGATCAGAATCGAGGTGTCATTATGTATAATGATATGACGTACTAAGGGTTAGTTGGTTTGGTGGTGAAGAAATTCAAGTTAGATCCAAATGTTCCGATTTATTTGTCTTGTAAGTTGCCTTCATTTGACTATCGTATTGATATTACTGAAGATGACGAGGTAATGTTTTTCGTTGAATGTGCTTGTAGTGCTTATGATGGAGTGGCACAAATGTTTGTTGTTCAACCCAACAAATAAGACGATTGTGTTTATGTTTTTATCTTATGTGGTTTGTCTTTCAGTAATGAACGTTTGTACTTTTATTTGAATGAATGTAATTTGAATACATAGGCTAACATTCATTCCAACATTGATAACGAAAATCATATAAATAAGACAATCTTAAAGCATACATGACACATATTCAGTGATATGATTATGAATACGAACGATTCTTCCATATGGCTTTATGACGTTCAGCTGCTTTAGCATCCTCATTCTGAAAGTGTTCTTGTTCCGCCCATTCATAGCTCCACGCAATTGATCGGGGATACAACTGTCTATGACAAAAAAAACGTAGGGGTCGCACCATGAGGGAAACTCTCCAATATCCACGTCTGTAAAAGGCAAATTTGTTATAAATTTGTAAACGATATACATATACATGAACTTTATAAATTTATATATGACATACCTTGAAGGCCCATATAAAGCCATTCAAATTGTACTTAGGAAGTTTAGTAGGATCCCTCCCCTCGGCAAAGTGCTTCGCCCTGCGCTGATAAGATAATCGTACAAGGTTGGCCATACGTACGACCCCCACGGGAACACATTCCATGCATCTATATCCTCTACTAACCTAAATACAAACTCGTCGACTACATTCCTAAGCTCGGTCCCTTTTAACACCAACACTAACACGGCTATCAAACAAAGACCAACAACATCTTTGTCGCTCAAACGCCTAAACGAATCGATGTCTAGCGCGCGAAACACAATACCAGCTTTTATTTTTGAAGAATCAGTTGACGAAAGGAACACTCGTCTCCTAAAGGGATTAGGTCCATCTTCATAATCCTTTCTAAAATCTGTTCGAAATCTTAGACCAGTAACTAGGCAGAATTCCTCCCTACCAAACTGAACCTCAACCTCACCAACCCGATTAATATCACGTACACGATATCTCAGAGGAACAATATTTGTATCTCCCGCTTCACATGGCACTTGGTGGCATATGAAATAATGTACTTACACGCCACTCTCTTGCATTTTTGGCAAATCTAACAACCAACCAAAACATGCTTTTCTAAATAATGTTTCCTTAGGGGTGTTCCCAATCATACTTTTAATATCACTAATTACGTATAACCTACTCCTACATGTAACTTGGGCAGGATAATCCTAAAATAAATAAACATATATTAATACACATATACGTAACAAATAAAAAAAACTACAAGTGTAAAGGAAAAAAATTGCGAAATACCCGGTAATCTGCCATATTCACAGCCGTATCCACCACCACCCCCACAGCACCACCACTGCACCACCAACACTTTTTTTTATAACCGCCACAACCAACACCACACAACCACACCTGTAACCACAGCACCACCACGGCACCACCAGCAAGCCACCAGCAAAACCACCAAACTCACGCACCACAATGTCACCACCACCATAAGATGAAGAAGATGTTTTGATAGTTTATGAGCTATGTCGTGTATATTGTTTCAAGATAGCTATTAAACACTCACAATTATGAAGAAGATGTTATTGAATATAGTGAATTTGCAAACACGACATTGATATATCTGAAGAATATGTTTGATAATGAAGAAGATGTAACTATATGAAGAAATTGAAATCGTGAATGTGTATTTATGGAAGCCAAGAGTTCATTTAAAACAACCTCATCTACCCATCCATTGAATCATCAAATCAAGCTTTCACTTTTGCTTTTAAGCTTGCTCTTTCCCAATGCTATCGACGACTAGGGTTTGAAAATTAAATCAATGTCGTGTATAATTTTTCTCTACACCCGACAGCTTTTAAGAATCTATATCAATGTCATGTATATTTTTCCTCTACACCCGACAGCTTTTAAGATTTTTCATATGTCGTGTATATAGTGAAAATGAATACACTATATTGGTCTTGGGAGGCGTGAGTAATATTAAAAAATACATGTCGTGTGTGTCTTGTATGTTTTTACCCGACATTGTCTAACAATTAATTACCAAACTCATTCTTGGCCATACACCTCAATCTCGTGTATATAGTGTATATAAATACCCGACATTGATGGGTATTTTTGAGAATGAGGCTAAAACTGGGTCTGTGCAGACACACCCCATCGAATATGGGTAGCACAGTAATTTTCGCAATTAATAAAACAACATGTTAATCTTTTTAAACATTTCATAATCATAATTTAGGACAACATCTCTATGAAATATTCATAGTATTTTATGTTTATAATGTATAATAATTTGTAGATTTGTATAATATTACAAAAACTATTAAGAAAATACTGAAATAACATTAGAATATGATCTTAAGATCCCGATCCGATCTTACGGTCATGATCTGTCAAAGACGAAAATGATCCTGGGTAGGATCCCGATCTTGAAATTCTTGTCATTAGCAATGTTCATGATCTTGTTAGCTTGCTTCCTACTTTTTATAATTTTGTGAAAAAATTTATTATTCCTGTCTCCTTTACACTTCCACTCTACCTTGGCCTTTTGAAATAAGAACTTTTCCTCATCATCAACAGCTTCATTATAGTTCTTCAAAGCAATACTTTCCTGCACTTTTAACATATAACAATGAGGATTGGCATCAATCAAACTCTAAGCATTCTTCAACTTCTCCCTACATTCTTCCACTCTATCATGCAGGTTCCCATTCTTCCAGCTTAGCTTCCTCAAATGCTTTTTCAACTTTTTCATCTTATGCACTAATTTGTACATATTGAACCCTCGTACACCGCAGTCCCATTCCCTTTCCACTGTGGTTAGAAAATCATCATTATCAGCAATGAAATTAGCAAATCTAAATGGTTTCCTCTTCACAGGGATATTAGTTGGCCACTTTACCACCATAGGGCTATGATCAGAGACCATGTAAGGCATGAAAATTGCACTGGTTGTAGGAAATCGACCCATAAACTCTTCATTAATCATCACTCTATCAAGTTTCTTTAGCACACTTGTTTAAAGTGTAGATGGAGACTTAATCCAAGTGTAAAAAACTCAAGTGTTGCACAAATCCTCCACCTCTAACACAATCTATAAAATCTTGCATATCACTTGTAATGTAGGATCCACCAGCAGAGTGTTCCATAGTCTTTAAAGTAACATTAAAATCACTAATAAGAAGCCATGGATTCTTAGTAGTAATCTTTTGATCTCTATTGAGATCACTCCATAGCTCTTTCCTTTCCTTTCCTGTATTTGCAGCATAGATAAAAGTACAGAAAAATGTTGTTTTATTAGCCAATATTTTAATCCTGCATAAAATGGCTTGTTTGGAAGAGTGAATCACCACCAAATCAATCATGTTGCTATCCCAATTTACTAAAATTCTGCATCCATTCTGACTTTGCCTAACATTTGATATCCAATTCCAATCCCCAAACGTTTTCTCACAAATCTTTGGGAGTTTATGTGGCTTTATGTGGGTTTCCAAAATTGCACATACTTGAATTCTCTCATCCATAATTAACTTTCTAACTTCTTTTTGTTTTTTTCCCTTTATTCATACTCCTAACGTACCATGTGGCAAGCTTTAAATCCATTAAAAGCTTTAAAGGAAACATCAGGCAAGCAAACAAACATCTTAATTCAGAATGTTGGTACTCAAGCCAATAACATTTTCATTTGCCATTGTTTGAGCCATTGCATTCATCCCCTCCATGACTTCCTCCTCAACCTCTATGTTGCTCTCTTGTTCTTTCAATCTATCAATTTCCCACTGTCTTTTAAAATACTCTTTCATGTCCTTGGTCCAGCTTTGAAGTACGAATGCGGTCGTTTAAACGGACAAATTTTCTTATTTATGTCCTTTTATTAAAAAAATTAAGATCATTCATGTTCGTTGATGTTCGTTCCTTAAAACGATAAATAAACGAACATAATTGAACCTAAAAAATAAACATAAAATTTATAAAAGAAAATATGCATAATGTTGTGTTATTTTGTTTAAGTAAAAAAAAATTTAAAGTGTATAAAAAATATACGATATACTAACATAAACGAATGTTATGACGCATAATCGGACGTTCACGAACATAAATGAACGAACAATACTCTTGTTGATATTCGTTCATTTAAATAAACGAACGTAAAATATTGTTCATGTTCAATAAACGAACATAGACAAACTTTTTACCGAATAGTTCGTGAATTGCTCATTGAATGTTTAATTCGTTTATAGCCCTACATACATATGTGTGTCTACTTTATCAATGGATTAGTCTGACTACATATATTCAGCACTTCAGCTCATCTTATGATTACAAACATTTTCAAATAAGCACACATTATTATTTCTATTTAAGATTGATTGTTTGACACAAATATAAGCAAAACATATCAAAATGTGTCTTTTTTCTTCTTTTTTTTTTTTTTTTTTTTTTTAGAAAATGGAGAAGCCAATAAGCATTCAAAATCTGCAATCTCAGTGTGAGGTTTGCTTCCTTCTTCACCCACGATGTTCAGCGACATACTTTTATTTCTTCGTAAGGATTGCAAAATCGCCCATCTTTCCTCAATCTTCATTATTTTTGCACTGCTTAAAAAGTTGGACTGTTGAATCAGCCATCTTTCGATCGTTCACCCAAAAGCCGGATAACATACTTTGGCAGTGATCATAGGTTACAAAAAAGAAAAAACTCATCCAACATTGATAATTAAGGTATAAGCAAATAGACTTACGAGTTACGACTAGTTAGCCATCAAGTATTGATATACTCCCATGAAAAAAGATGCAGTTGATCATAGTGATTGCAACAAAGAAAAAAACTGCAATGTATGCCAACATTGATGGGTCATGAATGTGGGTCAGGATCAAGAAGAATGGGTCAGTGGATCGATATTTGGTTGCTCCATTTAGTGGTGAATAAATGATGTGGGTTTACCAAGGTAGTGGCAGTACATTTATCCTATATTATGTTTGTTTGTTACAGCACGTTTTGCATATTTTGTGTACTTTAGTTTGTTTTTACTTTAGTATAAATAGGGTAGGGTATCTCTATTGTACATGTGATCAGTTTTCCATATTAATACAACACACATAAAACCCAAAACCTGTGAGCAGATGTGTTGTTCAGTTGTGTGTAGTGTGACCAAGGGTGAGGAAGGCTGATTTCCAACATGGTACGAGCTGAGTGAGAGCAAGAAAATACGACTAGTAGCAAGTAGCCATCAAGTCAGAACAAAGCAAGCAGCAATTGATATACGTGGTGATCCCATGAAAAAAGATGCAGTTTCGGGTTTTTAGCAATAGCAACAAGTTAAAACACAAGAAATATTCATTCAAACAAGTGATTGCTAAATATATATATATATTTTTTGGGTAACATGGGTAAGATTGCTAAATATTGTTGCCTTGCTTAATTCCATTTTTGCAATGTATTGTTGCAGACTTAAACCTGTGGATGAATATAAACTTGTGTATATTTTTTCTTTAGTAGTAGTGTTAATACTCCTATATGGTTAGTGGTATGCTTGTAGATTGCAAAATCTTACCCTCTTTAGTATAATGCATTTTGTTTCTAGCATCAAATTTGTTTGTATTTTTTCAGAGTAACACTCATCGGCCTATATGCCTCGCCCTAACGAGTAAGGATAATAAGTGAAAAACAATGTTCAGGCTCACTCAGCGGTTCAAATTTGCAACTAAAAAAACAGATTTTTATCCAAATATTTGTGTCACAAGATGTTTTAATCGTGGCATATGTTTCAGCCTCCCAATTACTACTCATTTGCATTCTTCCACAATATAAAATGACAGTTTAGCCCTTGTATGGACCATGCTATATCATCCCTTATAAATGTAGTCCTAGGGCCATTTTTGTAATTTTAACTAGAAATGGATAACATAATAATTTGAAATCATACGTGTGGCCAACATGGACACAATCTAGCACAACATCATGTGTTATCATATAAGTCTTTCTTGTTACGGTTTTATCAACATCTAATAGTACTATCGAATATATGTCTTAAGGTTGTTGTGAAAGTATATATTACGAATTCATGGTGGTTCTAAGCTACCAAGTTGTTAAGCTTCCAACGACTAATTTTAACAGATGTTCTGCACCATTAAAATCCCACACCGGTAGTAAATTTATTCGGTGTGGGATAGCAGAACCATCGGGACAACCCGCGCCAATGGGACAAAAGAGTAAATACAATGATGGTGTGTTTGAAAAGGTGTTTATGAGCTTATTTGCGCGTAAAATGGAAAAGTTCTCTGGGAAGCCAAATAAAGAAAGCGAGGGAAAGAAGAAGGGATTGTTTGATTATGACTATGATAGCTTTGTGGATGTGTCGAGAGGTGTAATGCAAGGGAGAAACCGTATACAACAGCAGGAAGTTGTGAGGGAAGTGTTAATGTCTATGCTTCCTCCCGGTGCCCCTGAACAGGTACGTATTTTCTCATAGGGAATGTTTAAATTACTGGGTTAAAATGGTTGTATGCTTTGAAAACAAGTGAGAGCTACTTATTTGAACATGTACTAGCAGAGTGTTTGAGATTGTTTACTTGCTTTAAAAACATGTAATATGCAAATAAGCAATCCCAAACGCCACCTTAATTTGACATTACGCGTGACAATAAGTAAAGTAACAATACAATGATTTATGCGGTACAGTAGCTTATTTCTACTTTAAAATGTATACTATTACTTGTAGCCGTAACCATAGCTACATGAATCTAAAACCAGAAACCTTAGCTACACGTAAGCCTCACCTCAACATAAACAAAATCCAAATTAGTAATAAAAAAATAATAATAATAATATATGAGGCAAGGTTAAATTTCATTTGGATTGCCACAGCGCCGTGATATTTAACCTTTTACACATGCTTACGTGCTTTACTGAGCTATTAGCAAGCTGAACATTATCTTATAACATTATTCTGATGGCAGTTTAAGAAACTATTTCCACCTACGAAATGGGCAGCAGAGTTCAATGCGGCCTTAACAGTCCCTTTCTTCCACTGGTTAGTTGGTCCTTCTGAGGTACTCATCAAATCCGGTCTCCTGATTTAGCATATATACTGCTATAAACATCCATATGTTGACTTTACACAATTACTATATAACGTTAATAGGTTGTAGAAGTAGAAGTGAATGGGGTAAAGCAAAGGAGTGGAGTTCATATCAAGAAATGCAGGTACTTATAAGTGGGTCAATTTGGGTCATTTTTTTTTTATCAATGACGGGTCAAACTTGTTAAATAAAAAAAATACTTGAGAAGCAAATCAAAAGCATCGAAAGTGGACCAAAGTGTTAAATCAATATTAACAAGGAGTCTTATGGGTTAACTCAACACACCCGTTTTGCTGATTACTAAAAGATATCTATTTCAACCCACTACCCAACTCATCTGACCCGAATATTTTTATGACTGTAAGATTTAAGTTTGGAGGTAACTTATTTCTCTTTGTGCGAATTTAGATACTTGGAGAACAGCGGATGCGTAGGAATGTGTGTAAATATGTGTAAAATTCCTACTCAAGACTTCTTCACCAACGAGTTCGGTCTTCCCTTGACCATGATTCCAAGTAAGTTCTGCAATCTCGACTACAACTAACAACGTAGCATAATATGAAAATTCCAATATTTTCGTATCTTTTTTTGGTTATGGAAAACTAATAAGCGTATACTAATGTGTGTGTACAGATTTTGAAGATATGAGTTGTGAAATGGTGTACGGTCAACCTCCACCGCCTTTTGAAGAGGATCCAGTGGCCAAACAACCGTGTTTTACTGAAGTTTGTAAGTTCTGTAACCATGTTTGCAGCATACCATATTTTTATGCAGTGGTTAATATGTTTTTTGCCTTTTTGATTATATGCAGGTTCAGTAGCAAACCCCAACTCGAGCATCTGCCCCAAACTACTAGTTTGAAATAGTTTACATGTATATCTACACAAATTATACACTTTCTTATTTTTGGATATTGTTCCATTTTTGAGCTGTGGCTACAATACCTACATGTGAAGTGAAATAAAAAGCTTGTTGCTGTATATTATGGTAAACGGATAGGGGACAAAAGAGCCGAATAGGTTATGGGTGTTAACGAGTTGAGTTAAACATGTAATTTTCTCCAATACTATCAAGTTGTGATCTAAGATTTATGTACAACTCAGCTCCACTAAGGGTACCGGCAACCCAAGTGGGATGGGGATCGGCATTGTTCAAACCGTTTGGCATCAGTAGTGCCTCCAAATCGGCATGGGGCGGCATGCTACAAGAGTCTTCACAATCGGCAAAGTTCCCCGATTCTACATGGACAAAAAAGAGACGTTGAGGTGCATTGAATGGGCAAAAAAGAGACGTTGTATGCATTTAAAAAAAATAAAATCCCTTTTTTTTCTTCCTATTTAAACACAATAAACATCTCTATTTTTTTCTCAAACAATATCATTTCTATTTCACAAACAAAATGTATTCATCTTCATCTTCATCTTCATCTTCTTCATCCGATGACGAGTTAGATTTTTTATCCGACTCTTCCTCCGACATATTTTCCACCGGTTCTACCATAGAAACCTATTTAGCCGCGTGCGATAGCATTGAAGACACGGCTAGCTCTACCCGAAGACATGTTACCCGTTATCGTGAAAAAGCGCTAGAAACTCTAATGAATGACTATTTCGTAGAAGAAAACCCAAAGTTTCCCTCTGATGTTTTTCGTGAAAGATTTCGTATGGATAAAAGCTTGTTTCTAAAAATTGTAGGTGATATTGAAGCGAATTTCGAATGGTTTCAAGAGGGTGTAGACGCTAGGGGGAAAAAAGTTTCACGGCGTTGCAAAAATGTACATCGGCTATTCGTCAACTCGGTACGGGTGGACCTCCGGATAGATACGATGACTACTTAAACATGGCACGAAGAACATCAGGTTATTTTTATTTTTATATAATTCGGTATTTTAAATTTGTTATAATTCGGTATTTTAAATTTTTTATAATTCGTTATTTTTAATTTTTATATAATTCGGTATTATTTTTTTTATATAATTCAGTATTATTTTTTTTTATATAATTCGGTATTATTATTTTTATATAATTTGGTATTTTAAATTTTTTATAATTCGGTATTTTTATTATTTTTATATAATTCGGTATTTTTAATTTGTATATAATTCGTTATTTTTAATTTTTATATAATTCGTTATTTTTAATTTTGTATACTTTGTAGGTGAATGTCTTGATCATTTTTGTGAAGCGGTAATCCAATTATATAGGCAAGAGTTCTTACGTAGGCCGACAACCCACGACGTTGCACGCTTATACGAGGCACATGAAGAGCAACATCACATTCCTGTAATGCTTGGTAGCATTGATTGTACACATTTCGTTTGGCGAAATTGTCCTAGGTATTTGAGAGGGCAATATAAAAGAGGTGATCACCAATACCCGACTATTATGCTTGAATCCGTTGCTTCAAATGATATGTGGTTTTGGCATTCGTTTTTTGGTCCTCCCGGTGCAAATAACGACATCAATGTTTTGAATCAATCACCGTTGTATCTTACTCATCGAAATGGAACGGCGCCCAATAGTTCATTTACTCTAAATGAACGGCTTTACAAACGTGGATATTATCTTACCGATGGAATCTATCCCACGTATTCAACGTTTGTTAAAGCATATCCTTATCCAACTGACCCGAAAGAAAAGAGATTCAAGAAGCTACAAGAGTCTGCACGAAAGGATGTCGAAAGAGCTTTTGGTCGTCTTAAAGCAAAATGGATTATTCTCAGAAATCCTCTCCGGGCTATGACCGTCGGAAAGATTCGAAAAATCGTTCATACGTGTGTTATATTACACAATATGATTTTAAAAGACGACGGGGTGGCAATATCACCGGTTCATATAATGGATCCGCCGGTCACGCCAGTTTATGACCCGAATGTACTATCGGAGTTACAAGATGAAAATATCCATCACCGTCTCCGTTATGATCTTACGGAGTATGTGGACGCTGAAGACTTACCATACCTTGATGATTAGTGTTTTTTTAATAAGTATTATGTAATTTTCTTTTAAGTATTAATAAAATATTATGTTTTTATTAAATTGTTTAATATAATTATTAAAAAAAAAAATGAGGTATGAGTTAGGCATGGTTGCCACTAAAAATCTATTGTTAGGTATGAGATGAGATGGAGAGATATTATTGGTGGGTGATTAGGCATGGAAAAAAAAAAAAAAGTCTTAGGCATGGTTGTCAGTACCCTAAGAGCTTACATACAACTCTGACCCGAAGCCAGGGACGAACCCACTTGGAAGCCAGGTGCGGCACGGGCCACACCTGATCGAAGTGTAAATTGTTTTCAAAATATGTGTTTTTTTTTGTTTTGGGTACGTGCAACCCTCTATTTTAGCTAAGAAATTCCTTATGGTGCAACGTTAGTACTAATAATCATAGGAAAAAATGTGTGCAAAACCCTCTAAAAAACCCTTAGTCCGTCTTTGCCCCCAAGCTCAGTTAATTTTGACAGACACCCAATACATGATCAGAAAAAGCTAGTACTAATGATATCGCATTAACTTTCATCAAAGTGTTTGGTATCGTCATATTTAACATGCTTTCAATTTAATAAATAGTACGATGATGTAGCTGATTACTTGCTTAATTTAAAGTAGTTGTTGCGATCTAAAATCATACGGAGTAGTATTTAGTGGGAACACAGTGGCGGGGCTTGTCTAATTATTAAAAGGACCAAAGTGTAAATCATGAAACTTGAGAGGGGCAATTCATCATTTATCTATAAAATTTAAAGTTTATAATGTAAATTGTGTATTAGTAAAAGGTATTTATGTATTGATGCAAAATCTTAAGGGGGCATAGCCCTCTAGTCCTCATGAAGCTCCGCCATTGGTGGAACATCAATTTAGAGACGTTGATTCTAACTCTAACATCTTCGAAAGCCGAAATTAATGACTTACCGGATACCTTTTAGGTTCAACTAAAACCATGGCCGGTTTTAGAGGAGTGCAAGAGGTGCGATTGCACATGGTCATCGCTTGATGAGGGCCACCAAATTTCATGCACTTCTATTATATATATGAACACAATATGAAACATTGAAACTCGAGCTTAATTAATTCATTCACTACTTATACATATGTATATAATGTGTGTGTTTGAGGGCCTCTTTGTGGAAATAGCACGGGGCCACTGAAATCCATGAAACGGCCCTCCAGAAACCATGGTGGATAGGTTTCGGCTTAGTAACCCGTAGCTTCACGCTTACAAAGGGGGTCACTTTTCTCTCCTTCTATCAATGTGGAACGGTTTGTTACACTAATTTTCTCCATTTAGCACCAAAATAAGCATAGCTCAATGTTTTTCAAGAAACATTTTATGAGCAATAAGTTAATTTTGAAATATGCACCTTAACTATATACAAATAGTAATTAGCGAACGAGCTACATGTCTCCTTTAACATGGTTCAAAAGGTTTTACTACTAAACTAAATTAGGCATTGAACACCTCTAATTAGAGCATATTAACCAACTTAACCCTCAAATGTGATTACATGGGTTGTGAGTTTACTACTCCCCTCCATCCAAATATTATTCTCCACACTTCTATTTCATGTCGTCTCAAATTAATTGTTCATAGCTAAAAATAGATAATGAAAGTTGATCAAAATTACTGTATTACCCTTATTTAAAATAGACAGTGAAAGTTGATTGAAATTATTGTATTACCCTTACTTAAAATTGTTATTATATACTTTCGATAAATCAGTAATTAATTAGTTAAAAGTAAAACTGTCATTTTGCAAAAAATAAAATAGATAAAACAGTAATAATTATGTTTTTTTTTAACTGTGTATTTTGTCGGTTGACAATTATTAAGAGACGAATGGAGTAATATATTTTTAGTATAATTATATAAAACATAGACTAAAATACAGCGTTGGTCCTTAAACTTGATCAAAAACGTCGGCCTGAACCAAAACATGGCATTCTAGTCGCCAGTAGTCCAAACTATGGGTTTTTGAGGCTAAACCAGTCCCTTGACCCGTTTTCCGTTAGTCAACGTCTCGTTATATGTTGTCAAATCCCGTTATCCTTGTTAAATGACTATTTTCCCCGTATATAAACTCATCCTATACTCTTTTCATCATTTCATCCATCTTTTAATACGTGTGGCCAAAAAAGTTACTCAAGATTCATCACAACGTAAACCCTAACCCTAACCCCAAATCCAATTTCACTTGATGATACATATCCTATTAACTGGCCTGGATCAAAATGGAAGTCCCTCATGGTACACTTTTTTATAATTTTTATGTTCATTTTATTGAAATTTTGTTGATCTTTTTAGTGATGTTTTTTGGTTATGCTTTCTAAAATTTTAGGTGAAGTGGGATGATGCGGAAGTCACAAGGCAAAATAGTGTTTCTCCATGGGAGATCGAGAGGTGCAACTCGGTTTCTGGACCCATCAACATTTTGTCACCCATGGCCAAAAGGATGAGGACCAATTTTCGAGTACCTAAAGGTTGTTTCGAGTACCTAAAGGCTGTATGAAGATTCGACTTTGGGAAATCTATAAGATCTCAGAAGGTTTTGCAAGGTCAACAAATCTCCGGATATAATAATCGTCCCACATAAACCACCGGGTTACAAAACGCCATAATATCTCTAGTAAGATGCGATCTCAGGAACCTCATTTACATAGGGTACGTCGTTTGTTAATTGATATATTAGTATTAGACTATAAGTTAGTTGTAGTTTAGTTTTGGAATCTAAATTGCTATGGATAAGGTAGTAACATTCAACATATCTGCCTTTTTTTAGTGCATACAATATTTGGCATGTATATGCGTAAGTTAGTTAATTGTTGCTTAGTTTAAATTGAAATCACATCAATATGGTTGTAACATTGAGCACATCTACCTTCTTTTTAGGGCATATCCTATTCGACGTTTGTGTGATATGGTAAGAATGTAAGTTAGTATTAGGTAGCTTTAATTTAGTTTGAATCGGAATCGTTATGGTTGTGACAGTGGATAGATGATAGATATATATATATATGATGTAGAAAGAAGTTTAATAAGTTTGGTGGATCTGCATTGTTTGCATACTGTGTTTATAATGTTGATTAACTAGTATTGTGTTATAGTATTAGGTAAATGTGGTTCTCCTTAGAAATTGAAATCGACATGGATAACGTTGAATAGATTAGCGATGTAGACGATGGAAAGAATTGTTAATAGGAGTGGTGAATCTTCTTCCTTTTAGTGCATTTAGTCGTATTGGCAATTGGCAAGAAGATCAAAGTTACTACGAACGTTAATAGTAACTTTAATTGATAACACTACACGCGTCGTTCGGGGTCAAAGGAACTTCTTTTTCGTCGAGCAAGTTTTATAACACCCTAGGCAGTGAACCTAATCGATGTAGTGTAGTATTAGGGTAAGCCACGGGGTATTGATATCGTTCTCTAGGGGAATAGGAATGCTAGTGAGAAGTTACTACGCTAAGGTTGGGGTTGAGGAAGATTATTTTTTTATCTTTTTATGTTTTTTTTTAAATGGAAAGGTACGAATCTCGGGTTTGGATTTGGGGGTTGGTATTTCTACCGATTACTTCTACTTATCTAATTATCTAAACTAAGTGGAGGGTAGTCTTTGTCTATTGTTGTGTGCTCGTATGATAGTTAAAAACGTATTTGCTTAGGCTTTATTACTCCCTAGTTATCTCCTATCGGTGGTTGAATTGTCACGTCCTTATTCTTAATTGCGTTGTGTCTCTAATGTCGTAGGGTATGCGTTTATCCCTAACTCTTTGAAGCTACCAATGGTTAATGACTACAAAATCTCTAGGATTCATAAACTTTAACTCTAAGGTATTCTTTGGATGACTAGACTACAATTGCTCTAGGCGATTATAAACTAAGGTTCACCAAAGATTAATCAAGCATTACAAACACAACGAATGACCTATCGCAATACTAGGTCAATCACAATTAAGATAAGAGACAACCAATCAATATTCAATAACTAAGTTTCATATTACCTAAGCAAACACACAAGTAAATTAGCCGGACATGGGGAACATGCAAGCATACACACAATCAATCAAACATGGGATAGACATAATGATAAATTGAATATATGGATTAAGATATAATCAACAAACCATTATAAGATGTTTTTAGAGTGATTGAAACCTTCAAAGTTTCTGGAAAAACACCTATCTAAACCTTGGAATCGGAGTTAGGGTTTAGAGCCTACAAAAAGTGAAGTTATAATGTTATATTTATAGGCATATTTACTGTCGGCAAAGGGTGACGGCGTCACAATGATTTTTTCACCAAACTGTAGATTTTCTCGTTCTGGTCGCGTGGGCTTTTGAATCACCTGAATCCAAGTTCGTATGCAAAAGTTATGGCCAAAACAGTATTAGCTACTTCGCGTGCATGTAGCAGCTTGTGACGGCGTCACCTTACGGTTGTGACGCCGTCGGCTTCATCTTCTGACGCCGTCTGGATCAAATCTAGGGTCTGAGTTGTGACGCCCTACTCTTTTAAAACCTGATGCCGTCACTTGTAAATAAGAAATTTGGCTACTGAGTCGTCACAAAACATGTCGCGACGGCGTCAGTGTCACAAATAGAACCTGACGCCGTCCCCTTCAGTTTCAGCAGCCTGAGTGTCTCGATTCTTGACTTTGGCCATTTTCTTCGTATATTCGCGCCTTTTCGACCGAATAAGTGTCATTCCAGCAATTTGCCTTTAAGAGACCTAAAAAGTGAAAAGGAACGAAATTAGGTAGTAACGGATACAAAAGTGATCAATTAAGGGCTTAAATGACCCCTCAAAATGATACCTTTTAAATCCTTATCAAATATCCCTACACTTGGTATTTGCTTGTCCTCAAGCAAATGTGCTTTTAGCCAATTAATTTATAGGTTAGGGGTCATGAAGCATTGGTTTAGAACAATCCACAACACATATAAGCCCCGCAAAAGTCATAACAAGCACGGAAATTACATACTAGCACCTCACAAGGGGTGTTTGGATACTCACATCTCTCGGGTGTATATGAAATATATCAAAGTAGAAATGAAAGATAAACACTCATTAACCGGTCCTAGTACATAGATTACCATAGGCTTGAGACTAGATCAAACCTCCATCGCTTTGGCGTAAGCACCTAGGAAAGACTATCCAAGAGGACTTTTAAAGGGTTGTAATGTTAGGCTTACGGTAGGGAAACAAAGGGTTTGGTAGGATAGGCGATTTAGTGGTGGCAAGTCAAAAATCTTTATGTTACAATCATGAGAAGAATGACGTTGCTAAGCCAAGACTCGACACTCTAGACTCTAGATAACTGAAACAAACAAACATAAATTTAAAGTTAGATGTAGGATGGTAGCCGTATGTTTTTTTTTTTTTTTTTTTTTTTTTTTTTTTGCATTTACTTTTACTCTACCATCCTCTAAGATAACATCAAAATAATAGGGATTTATAGGCACATCCCTACACTTGAGTTTTTATTACTCTAACACTAATTTGACCCGATTTGAAAAGATCAAAACACTTGGAGTACATTATTACGTAATAAAGGGAATTTGAATTTAACGTTCCTTCACGTCATATCATAAACTTTAACTTTTCTCATGAGTCCCAATCGTCCCAAAACTGTGTACAAAGGATATGACTCGACTTAGAAACTTATGCAAGCAACTAGATAATTGAACTAAGGGTTTAGTGTGATAACAATAATGCACTAAAAGTAAGTGCATACAAGGTAGGCTAAGGTGATTTGGGTGTACATTTGGGGGTGGGGTGTAAACAATGCTCTTCATTGATATTTCGGAAAACCGAAACATCATGAGAACCGCGAAAAGGATAGGCTCAGAGGGGTTAACTAGGGTTATCGTGTTCTAAAGATGAGTACAACGCAAGGGTGTGGGGGAATTACTCAACCGAGGTGGAAGAAGTAATTATATTACGGGTATCGAACAAGGGTTATCCTAATGCCTCTTATCATTTAGTTATTCCTAACTACACAAGTGAAGTCTTACTAGCGATCTCGGGATGCATCACAAAACAAGTTCTAGAATCTATTATACTACCAGTTCACACTCTAAGCATTAAAGATGAATGCTTTAATTCCTACTAATCTAAGGGCGATCCTCACATTTTGGGTGGAATTTAGGTGGTAAAGGGTTTTTGTGCTAGTCATGCAATTTCCTATCCATGAGACGCTTTTGTTAAGACTAATGGCCCACTCCTACATGTCATGAAAAATTGAAAATTTTGTGCCAAAATTACCCTAACCGACATTTTCTCATGGTTTATTACGCAAATGCAATTGGACAAAGCAAATAGTCAAGGATAAGCATAGTTTCAAAGTTCCCGTTTTATTTTCCCTCCCTACACTTAAACTGAACATTGTCCCCAATGTTCCCCGAAAGTATCAAAGTTATGATAATAGGTGGTAATAAACGAAAGAAACTAATACTCCCCTGATTAGCTCGGTAGGATCCGTGTGTAGTAGTGGTTAAATCTTTCTTCAAGAAGAATGTTTGCGTGGAAAGCTCCTTCCAATCTTTTGTATCTTCTTCTTGATAAATTAAACCTGCACACTTGAAGAAAACAAACAACCCAACGCATCAAACCGAACAAAGAAAAATCAAAACAAGATGTAATTCCAGACTCAAATAAGATATAATGCTAGTGGAATGGATGTTTGGAGATTTTCTGGAAAATTAAGACCTAGAAAATTCCAAAATTTTATAAGTAGCACAGAAAACGAGAGAAAGTGAGATAAGTTGTTTCTGCTCCTCCTGACGCCGTCAGGTTATCCTGACAGAAAATGGTCTACGATTTTCTGGAAAAAATTCTGAAAAATTTATATCTTTAGAATCTGGAAAAAGTCCTGCAAAAACATCCATTATGACTCGATACAAGCATTTGACTCGAACAAACACACATGTATATCTTTTAAATAATTGAAATTCTCATGTTCACGTTTCTTTTGAAAACGTGTGTAATCCTCCCTACACTTATCCCTTATGTAAAATACCTTTATATGTAATTAAGACGAGGTTAAAGACAAAATAAAGCATTTTTACAAATTTTAACATGAGAATAAACAATCATTAAAGGATATATGACACATAAATAAAAATGAAAAACAAATACACATGGGTTGCCTCCCAAGAAGCGCTTGTTTTTGTTCGAGTCACGAGCTTGACTCTACCCTTATTTAACGAATAAAGGGGAGGTTTTCCCTACACTTAAGTTTAAGTGCGGGTGATAGTAGCGATACACACCCTTAGGGTAGCAATTTGCCACGTGAGGAGAGGGTGATGGGTGATTTATATGCTCAAAAGAGTGTGCTCTATTCATTATAACCTTACATAAGTCTATTGGTGTAGCGGGTGAATCAAATCTCTCTCCAAAAAATGGATCATCTTCTATCAACTTCAAAATATTCTTAGTTAAGAATCCATCTTGACCTAATAAACCCGGTTTAAACCCATAATGTTTCTTGTTATCAACCATGAATGGGTGATATAAGTGTGTAAGGTCATGGGTTACTCCTATATTAGCTTCCACTCTAAATGGCCTAGAGTCTACCACCTTTATCAAGCAACTACCCGGATTATTTATTTTGATGGGTGGATTGGGGCCTAATTCAATTCCAAGATTCACATATAAAGATGGAAAATTGGGTAAGGTTTTTGGTTGAGGCTCCGTTTCATCAAAATTAGGAACTTCCCTAAAACTAAGAGAGAGGTCATGACAACAAGCATCTAAACCTACATTCTCTAGTGGCGTTTGGTCCAAAGGTTCTATATCAATCGGGGTTCCGATAGTCTCTTCTACTTCTCCCGGGTAAGTTATAGGCGATGTGTGTTCCTCAAGTGATGGTAGGGCTTGTGGGCTTGGAGTTTCCACCTCATTCTCCATTATATCTAGATCTCCTAAATGTTCATTAGTATGATTTAACCCAAATACACTCCTAAGCATCTCAAATCCTACTTTGGCCATTTCAAATTCTTGGTCCGATTCATAAGAACTGTTCTCAAAAACATGACTACTATGTTCTATTTGCCTAAAGGAATCCTCAAGCGTGTCATATGTTTTGAAGTCTATCCCACACATGCAACTAAGTATTTCAACTCTAACCATCTCACAATCTTGTTCGGGTCTAGGTTCCATTTTCTTAAAAACTAGGTCTTTTTTATCATGGTGCCTAAGATCATTCAACTGATGGTTTATGCTTAGGAGGCTTTTCTCAAAAAATTTCCAGATGGTCTTACTAAAAGGAGTTTATCCTAACAATGATCGTTGAATAGAAGTCACACAAGCACAAAATTTATCAAATCCATCCAACGTTACACCCGTCTCCTTTTGGATATCTCTAAGATCGCTCACAAATTCATTAGAACAATAAAATACAATCCAATCTACGAAATTCAATTGTTCCTCATTTGTTAATGATTTAAATGCAACTTCACTTGCCATAGCGACAAATGAAAAGGGTTTTACGAATACAAACACAAAGAAGGGGGATAGACTACAAGGAAGCTAAAAATGAGAAAAAATGCTTACTTGATAGGAATCAAGCAAGGAAACCTAAACGAGGTGGACTCCTAACTAGCTATTCTATTTCCCGGCAGCGGCGCCAAAAACTTGATAACGCTACACGCGTCGTTCGGGGTCAAAGGAACTTCCTTTTCATCGAGCAAGTTTTATAACACCCTAGGCAGTGAACCTAATCGCTGTAGTGTAGTATTAGGGTAAGCCACGAGTATTGATATCGTTCTCTAGGGGAATAGAATGCTAGTAAGAAGTTACTACGCTAAGGTTGGGGTTGAGGAGGATTATTTTTTTATCTTTTTATGTTTTTTTTTTGGAAATGGAAAGGTACGAATCTCGGGGTTTGTATTTGGGGGTTGGTATTTCTACCGATTACTTCTACTTATCTAATTATCTAAACTAAGGTGAGGGTAGTCTATGTCTATTGTTGTGTGCTCGTGTGATAGTTAAAAATGTATTTGCTTAGGCTTTATTACTCCCTAGTTATCTCCTATCGGTGGTTGAATTGTCACGTCCTTATTCTTAATTGCGTTGTGTCTCTAAGGTCATAGGGTATGCGTTTATCCCTAACTTTTTGAAGCTACCAATGGTTAATGACTACAAAATCTCTAGGATTCATAAACTTTAACTCTAAGGTATTCTTTGGATGACTAGACTACAATTACTCTAGGCGATTATAAACTAAGGTTCACCAAAGATTAATCAAGCATTACAAACACAACGAATGACCTATCGCAGTACTAGGTCAATCACAATTAAGATAAGAGACAACCAATCAATATTCAATAACTAAGTTTCATATTACCTAAGCAAACACACAAGTAAATTAGCCGGACATGGGGAACATGCAAGCATACACACAATCAATCAAACATGGGATAGACATAATGATAAATTGAATATATGGATTAAGATATAATCAACAAACCATTATAAGATGTTTTTGGAGTGATTGAAACCTTCAAAGTTTCTGGAAAAACACCTATCTAAACCCTGGAATCAAAGTTAGGGTTTAGAGCCTACAAAAAGTAAAGTTATAATGTTATATTTATAGTCAAATTTTCTGTCGGCAAAGGGTGACGGCGTCACACCTAAATAGTGATGGTGTCACAATGATTTTTTCACCAAACTGTAGATTTTCTCGTTCTGGTCGCGTGGGCTTTTGAATCACCTGAATCCGAGTTCGTATGCAAAAGTTATGGCCAAAAAAGTATTAGCTACTTCGCGTGCATGTAGCAGCTTGTGACGACATCACCTTATGGTTGTGACGCCGTCTGGATCAAATCTAGGGCGTCTGAGTTGTGACGCCCTACCCTTTTAAAACCTGATGCCGTCACTTGTAAATAAGAAATTTGGCTACTGAGTCGTCACAAAACATGTCGCGACGGCGTCACAAATAGAACCTGACGTCGTCCCCTTCGCCAAAGCAGCCTGAGTGTCTCAATTCTTGACTTTGGCCATTTTCTTCGTATATTCGCGCCTTTTCGTCAGAATAAGTGTCATTCCAGCAATTTGCCTTTAAAAGACCTAAAAAGTGAAAAGGAACGAAATTATGTAGTAACGGATACAAAAGTGATCAATTAAGGGATTAAATGACCCATCAAAATGGTACCTTTTAAATCCTTATCATTAATCCTTGCATGACTTTTAATGCACAACAAGTAAGCTTTTTAGGATCAACAGATGAGATAGTAATCCGAAGGTTGCTACTTACAGAATCTGATGCAAGTAGGAGCTTTAATCCCTAACAATGAGGAAATACGATTTGCCCTCTTTTAGACGATATTGACAGTGTTGAAATCTGCCTCTGGCAGTTTTAAGGCAATGCTTTTTTTGTTTGAATTATCAAAATTCTAATCTATATGCAATGGAAGAAGATTGATGTATTAATTGATATGTCTATCTTGTAGCTGAAACCAGGTTTGAGTACATATGCAACAGATCCTAAAGCAGCTGCAGATTCTCTTCTGCCTCTTTTAGAGAAAGCAAAAAGGGTTGTTCCAAAAAATATGCGCAAAAATGCACCAGTCAAAGTTGGGGTTAGTGATTTGTATGGCTAATGAAACTAATCTATTTTGTTAATGTTGTATGCTACTATGCTTATACACGTCATATCTATATGCAGGCAACTGCAGGTCTGAGGCAGTTGGGAGTTGAGGCATCTGAAAGAATCTTGCAAGTTGTACGTACTTATCTTGTATCTTACTTTTTTCCTCACTCGGAACAAAGATCTGTTCTCTCGTCTTGTGAACTATACTTGATATTAATTCCTTATAGAAATGTTTTCTAGGTGTTTCGGTAGGTAAAAATTGTGTATATCCGCGGTGGTAGCTTCCTTCATCACAACATTGTTTTTCATAGTTTTGGTTATTATTTCCGCGGTGGCTCTAAGGAGGAAGTGAGGTGATAGGAGACTGTTTGATTGTTTATGCGTATCCAGTTCTATATCGGTGATATGGTGGATGAAACATGGTTCTCAGATCCACTAGCTTGTTAGCAAAAAAAATGTATATTAATTTTTTATTTTATTTTATTTCATTTGGGAAACTCTGATTGGGATTGTCCAATTAAGTAGTATGTTTATGTGATTGTTAAATATTTGGTATTAATATATATTCAATTTCCAATGTTTTTGTTATAATTTATTTTTGCAATTGTATTGTATACTTGATAATATTGCATACAAGTTTATTCCTTCATTCTATGATGGTGTTAATTTTAGAGAAAAAAGCAGAAATTTAGAGAGAGAAGCAGAAAAATAGATAAAGGGAGGGTGGTGGTAGTTATGGTATAACCAAAACAATGAAATGACCATTTTGCCCTCATGTGTAAGGCACATGGGGAGAATAACAGAAGTTTACTAACGAAAAATGGATCAAGGAACTAGTTTAGTCTCAAAACCCCATAGTTTGGACCACTGACAACTAAAATGCCATATTTTGGTTCAAGACGACGTTTTTGGCCAAGTTTAGAAACCAACGGTGTATATTAGTCTAAAACATATGTGGTAATCATCAGAGGTCTTTGGTGTCGGCAATCATATTTCTTCCATTAGTATACGAAGAATATAATTTTAGTAAAAGTAGTGGTTAACAATTATGATAAATCATAACTTCTCTAGCACAAATTAAATATCTATCGTTTTATATTGGATATGATTGTGTTTATTTTCTTTTGATAGAATATATAGGTTTGTTTTGAAACAAGTGTTAACTTTCATATTATAACTCATGGTGTGTTTGGCAAAAGTAGCTGTGAGCAGTAGTGATGAGTGCTTATTCACTCATCGTTTTTACCCACCTAAGACCTCAAAAATGACTAAAAACACCCAAATATGATCAAAATATGTCACAAATGTCCTCGGAGTGTGTTTTATGTCTTGCAGGTACAAAAGGATTGAAAACAGAGCGAAAACGGGCAAAGTCGAGCTGAAACCAGAAAAGTGCGGAGAAAGTCTGTGCCGGGAAGTGATTTTCTACGATCGTTGATCAATTGAAAACCCGGACACGTTTTTGGAGTGGGTTTGGGAAAACCATCTTAAAACCTAACCCCGAACCCAAAATTACCAAATTACCCTTTCCCAAAACCTAAAATGACCGTTTTGCCCTTTGAACCAAAAATTCAAAAATCCCTATTTTCTCCAAAACCCAATTTTTATAAAAAAATCATTTTTTATTAAAACCAATTTCTTTAGTTTTCTTTAAAAAAAATACAAAACTTTTAATAATCAAAAAATACAAATAAAAAACTTTTTTAAAATAAACTATTTAACCCTTTCACTCTCTTTTTGAACCCTGCCTTTTTGTTGGGAATTATGTGAAGTAGGATTTACCGTCATTATCTGCCGAAGTTTCTGGCGATGTAGAAGCGTAATATTTGAAGAAGTGATTCTTGAAGAGTACAAGCATTACCGCAGCTATTGAAGGGTAAAAGTCGACTAGGATCAAGATGCCATCAGATTAAATGCTAACTCATTATTTTCTTTGAACGCCCAAGGTTAGCATGTGTTTTATTGTACTTGCTCAATATAGTTTAGTGTATTAGTCATTAAATGCATGCTTGCATGTTTAGTCGATTGGGTAGTAAGAGATTAGGGTTCCTTGGTTATAAAAGAAACCATATAGTTTGTAATAGACGGATCTCAAACATAGAGTTTCGTGAATAAAAGATCCATAAAGGATCTAAGTGTTCTTAGTAATAACAACTTGTGTTTACATTCCGCTTTAGGACACGAGTGTAGAGATTTTCTATTAGTTTGCTTATGATTACATAGGCAACACTAACGATCCACGAGTGCTAGATCTTTCAAGGTCTAAGAGTGTGCAACGTGTCAAAACGTTCTAACAAGTGGTATCAGAGCCTAGGGAGAGTCTCTACGATACCGAGAACCTTATTTTTCTCACCCACATACAACCAAAAACTTATTCACAATGCCCGAACTGATGATGAATCGGATGTCACAAACACCAACAACAACAACATCATCAAAACACCACGTCTATGCAAAGAACTTAGTCTCCAACAAGTAATGGCAAGTTTCCTTATCAAGAAGGAAGAATATGATCGTGGACCATGAAGATGCGAACCGATCTCCAATATTGATTGGAATTTATGGGAGATAGTAAAGAATGGTAACAGTCTAAAGAAGACCATCCGGATCTTGATGGTAAGTTTTCCATTGCTCCTCCCACAACCGCTGAAGAGGTTTTGGCTGTGCAAAGAGAGCACAAGGTAAGAACCATCCTCCTCCAATCAATTCCTGAAGATCACTTAGGTGATTTTCACCACATGGTTGATGCAAAGGACATTTGGATGGCTCTTAAAGCTAGGTTTGGTGGTAATGAAGAGTCCAGAAGAATGAGGAAGTCCATGCTTAGACACTACTTCCAAGAGTTCAATATTTCTGAAGAAGAGGGTATCCACAAGGGATACGACGTGTTTCAAGATTTTGAGTCACTAAACCAACAATGCAAAGCCCGACAATGATGATAGCAACTCTAAGTTCCTTCGATCTTTGCCTCCATCTTGGTTGCATGTGAGTATAGCCTTGAAAGCTAAAGGTGGATTTGGACATGCTCACTTTTGATGAGCTATACAACAAACTCGGATCTCTTGAACTCGATGTCCGATCTCCTACCATGCAACCTCCTCGGTCATTCACCTTTGTTGGGACATCCCACTCGAATATGATGATGCATGCTTCAAGTCCATCCTATTTGCGATCATCATCCTATCGTCCCACTCCTTCTCATCCTCAACCTAAGTCCGAAGTATATTGGAGGATGTCCTTCACTCCTTTGTTGCCGATTATGACACTCGGCAAAGATCCGGTATATGAAGACTTTGATCGTGGACCCACTTGAGATGGAGGAGATGAAGATGAAATGGCAGTGGCCATGCTTTCGATGGATATCAAGAGGTTTGAAGAGAAGGCAGGAAGGAAGTTTGGTTTCAAGGGAAGGATCCGTTCGATTTGACAGAAGCAAGGTCAAGTGCTTCTCTTGCCACCAGATGGGTCATTTCTCTAGGGAATGCAAAGACATGAAGAGTGGAGAGAGTACTAGCTACAATTCCTAATACAGAATCGAAGGAACTAACACTTGCCAGCCTCCGGTCACCATGGATGAACAGTCAATGGTTGCAGTACATGAACCTCGTGAATGAGGAAGCCGCTAGTACGTAGAAGCTAGGATTGCCTTGGCTAGGTGCACTTCAAAAGATAGGCATGATCAGCTTGCCTTCATGGGTCTTTCTCGTACACAATAAATCAGATATTTGGTTGTAGTGAAAGATATATTGAATCGAAAGAAGCCTATGATACTATGAAACCTAAGTACAATGCATGCTATGTTGATAATGAAGCTCATAAACTTTCGTTAAAAACATTAGAAAGACAAAAGGTTTGGTTTCAAAATAATCAGATAGCTTATGAAGAAAATATTAAGGTGCTTCAGATTGGATCTAAAATTGCTAATATTAACTTTAAACGACCGAAAAAGAAAAAAGAAACTCTTCGAGAATCTAGAACTTAAAGAGAAACTTGCAGAGGAAATAGCTAGACATAAACAATGGTCGATATCGGTGACAATCTAGCTAAAGAAATCTATAGTAGTCGGTCACGCTGAACTCGAATAGGTTTAGGTTTTCAAAAGTATGTAGGTTTGGAAGCTAGGAATGATGGGCGTAAATCTACACCTGCAGACTTAGAACATTTTAGAAAGGAAGGTGATTTGCATGCGTCGTCCCTGACCTATTAGAGGTGAATTCATGCCCACCGATGACCGTCTATTATCGTTGACTTTGATGGATCACACCATCCGTATGGCAAAAGTCAAAAGACTTGCCGGACAACGATGCTTCATCTTGTGATTTTGTCTCTTTCTCGACGGTGACAATTCATCGGATCAAGGATCTACTACATACCGTGATTCAAGTGATAAGTCCGACCTTCCCAAGCCCTCACCTGAGCCTACACCCAAGCCTGCACCCAAGACTATCTACAAGCCCTCTAAAATAGTCTGCCGAGAATCTACTTCCAAGCCTGTTTCCCCAAGACTTGTCTTTTAAATCTTTGCATAATCATTCTAAAAACAATTCCTTTAATGTTTTCGGTTTAAGTACTTCACTGTAATAGAACATCTTCTTTGTTGAATAAATCTTCCAAAAGGAAGACATGTTTTGTTTGTGGAAGTAAAATTCATTTGATTAAGGATTGTGATTTTTATGAGCAAAGATTGGGTGTTTGTGCGAATCAACAGAAACCAAGACCTGTGTGGACCAATGTTAACAATATTCCACCTTATGTCCCACAAGCTAGAACTGACCCTTCTTGGAGGAAAACTCCTAATAGACTTTATGTGCGCACCCACCTAGCCCATACTTTAAACATGGTTATTGGCCTGCATATGTTGGCTCTATGAAAAATGGGAAACAATGTTGGGGCACTCTTGTCAAATCATCAAAACTTCAAGAAGTTGTTCTTGGAATTATAAAAGACCTAACTATCAATGGAAACCCAGGAATAATGGAGGATCTTTTTCTTCCTCAACCGCAGAAAAGTTTAGGGGAGGCATATGCCTCATGGGAGGATTTTATAGTAAACTTTATGTTTATGTTGTTTGTTAACTCCTGTTTGTAGTTTTTGTATGGTATGTCTCTGTTTTGTCTCTCGAGTTTGTTTTGCGTAATGCCTTGTTCCTTAACATTCATCTAGTGTGGTTCATAAATATATGGTCAAGTTAGCTAAAAGCTTATTGCTTGTTTCTTCCGAAATTTAAAGTTCTAAAGCAAACAATTTGATTCCACTGAAGCCAAAATTCTAAAGAGAAGAGTTTGAAGTCACTTTGTTCTTTCATTCATTCAAGAAACAGCTTTACAACTTACGGCTTTCATATGCATCTTCAAGATATGAGCTATACACTTACGCTAATCCTAATCTAGTACATATCATCTATTCAAACATCTTAGTGATTGTTGGATATGCATGATCGCCAGCTCAACTTTCACACTAGATGCTGGATATGCGTTAGAGTGGACTTGCATAACCATCCATTCCGTCCTTCTAGATGGTGCGGATATGCATGACCAATCTGACGAAGATGCTAAGGATCAAAATGGAGGATGGATGATGAAAACGTTGATGATGACGATGACCACACATGATGATGGAGAAAAATAATATGTCCTTTGTGCTTCATCTATTCATTTCAACCAAAATGCAATCCATCCACCCTCCTTAAGCCCTTCCTTTATACGATGTGTGTTGATGCACCAAAACCGGTGCGTGAAAGACCTGGACCACCTCTATCCTTAGGGGTGGCGGATTTCTCGCTAAAATCGGCCTTCGTGGAGGCCGTGGTGCCGAGATTAGGAGTATGATGTTCTCTCCTTGCAGGAGTCATCAGAATCTTCAATGGGAAAGGAAGGCTCTTTCACATCTGCAAGGGGAGGCTCTTTCACTCTCTTTGAAGTGGCTTCCTCATCTGAGTCTTCATAAGGTGATGCATAAGAACTTAAGGATGAGTTGTCTTCTCCACCGCCTGGATTGCTTGACAAATAACTTTTCTTCCACCTCTCAAGACTGCTTATAGAGGTTGCATTGTCATCTGATGAAAGAATGATCAGGTTGGAACTACTCATGGTTATTTGTGATTAATTTTGGGGCTTTGAAGAAGCTAGGGTTTATAATGATTTTTGGGGATCTTTGATGAAGAGTTATGTGTGCATTGGGATCATTTTATAGACGGGTTCGGGGGTCAATGGGAATTAATGCGAGTGGTTGGCACAGTAATTCTAGAAACTTACCGAAGATTTCCTTGTCTTGGGTTGGTTTCTACTGGAAGTGTATAACAAATCCAGATTGGTTATCTGTTTGCTGTGAAGCATTACACTTTCTTGGGTCACGTTGAAATACACGTAAGCTACGGTCAACCAAACGGTCTAATTCTTTTGACTATAACTTGGGCAACAACTACCACTCCACCACTCATATTATTCCACTTCAAAACAAAACGATTCCCTCTCCTTCATCCAAAACACTTCATTACGAGAAACATAACCCTAAAATCTCAATTCATCAAATGGCACTTGAATTTAAGAAGGATCACAACAAAGTTGCTTTTCTGGGAAAAGCTAAAGATGATAATTTGTATGAACCGATGGTGGAATTCTTGAAAAGATCCAAGCTTTGCTTTGCTCTCAACACATTCTCGAATGCAATATATGAATCGCTAGTCACTCGGTTTGGGCATACTCGCTTCAAGTCGAAGTGAAAGCAGAGATTGTGGCTACGATTGACTAAACCGAGCGCGGGTTACTAAGAGCTAATAAGGAGGAAGCTTTGGAAGATGCTTGATGGAGTATATCACTCTAATCGAGGCGGTACTTACCTTGGGATGAGAGCGATTGGCTATCGAGGTTCGAGGACCGACATTTGGTGAAGAAGCATCTTTGCCCTAAGTGGAGGTTCTTGTCTCACACGTTGCTTCAGTGCATTAGCAACAAGTCGTGGATGGGATCAGCTTCCCCAACCGGGATGTGGTATTGTGTGTCTTTCCCAAGGGGTAACTTATAATTGGTCTAAGTTAATTTTTGATAACTTGGTTGAGAATATTCAAAGGAAAAAGAATAAGATTTTGATGTACCCTAGATTCTTACAAATTATCATAGACACCTCTACCCAAGTAGAAGCCTTTCATCCCATAGGTGCCCTTTCAGCTAAACTATTTGCCTCTATGAGAACTAACTTTGAAAGGGCACATTATCCTGACCGAAGCTATGTTACCTCAAGGTAATGTGGTCGAAGAGGAGAATGTTGCTAGCATCCCACCCTCTTCACATGTTGTTGCGATGGCAATCCATCGCTAATTTTGTTGAGGGCCCTCCTTTTCTCTTGGCCGCTTCTCATGTTGCTACGAAGCAGCCTCCACCATCACCAACTCTAGCACATTGTCTTAGTCCACCACCAGTACATGATCCCTTGATAATAATTTTGAGTGCTGATCTAAACAGATGACCACACCTAGTCCTCCAAAGGAAACGGTTGTTGAAGTACCTCCTCATGTTGAGCATGATCATGTTTCCACTGAAAGGTCCAATGAAGCTCCCATTACCACGGAGCAATCGGCCTGGTGGAACCGAGGACCCCATTACTCTCTCATGCATTGTATGCTCTTGTGAACAGGACTACAACCGAGGTATCTAGACCAAAAAGGAACTTGCGAAACCAAGTCTTCACTTGGTAATAAGATTAAAGATCTACAGGGTAAAGTTAAGGACCTAGAGAACAGACTTGAAAAGGAAGCCAAAAGGAAATTTGTGGTTTCTTCCGAGGAGGAAAGAAGATGTACCTGTATGGGTCTCTTGATATGTTAGCTGATGTATCTCTTAATGATCCTTCTTCGATAATTTCAGAATCTTCAAAGGAGAAGGAACATTCTTTACAAAAGGAGAAAGAGATCGTGACTTGAATAAAACAACTACTAATGAGGTATCCAAGGAACGAGAATTCGTCAAAGCCGCATCTGTGATATGTCCACTTCTAGCTGAAGCACCCTCACAACATGTTTCTTCTAAAGAAGACTTGGGGTTTCCTCTCGAAATTCCTGTTATCAATATTGCTCGATGATGAGTGTGCTAAGGAGCCCGCTATTAAAGGAAAGGTTTAATGGTAGAAGATGAGCTTGGTCCAGACTTGGTAAGTGAAGAGGAAAGGAGAGAACAAGACGTAATGCTTGCCGAAAGTATAAGGAGAGAAAGAAAGATGAGGAAATGGCCAAAAGCGGTTGGAAGATCAGTCTACTTCTTCCTCCACGGAAAAGACAAAGGGAAATCGATGAAATACGTTACTGGCCCACGACTCTTTGGGATGCCTACACTCAAGACAAGTCATATCAAACCCTTCACCGGCTCAGAGTATCTTAGGTGCGACTTCAACAGTGGAAAGTTTTGTGGAACGATGATGGCTCGTGGTCAACAAAGGAAGCAAGCATAGCGGTGAAAAGAGGAGAGCCATCACGACTCAAAGGAATAAAGATAGACCTCATACTAAAGCTGAAATGAGGATTGTGGTGAAAAACCGAGCTCATCTCTCAGTATAACTTGGGTTGTCAATGAAGCAAGTAAAGGCTTTCCCCGATCATGTTTTGATTCACAAATATAATCAAATCATGAAGTATTCTTCTTCGCACACTCCAAGCTTGAAAAGGATTGCGGTGTTTCAAGTGCTCCTAAGACTAAGAGGACAACAAAGATTTGAGATTGTGGAAAATTTTGATGATATATCATGCTCTTCCAAAGTCTCTGCTGAAGCTACCATGGAGTTTACACACTGCCAAAAGATCAATGCTGAACGACATGGTGTTCCCAATGAAGAAATAGTCATGCTCTCTTCTACCCCAATCTGTAGCATCTGGCCGAAGGCGGTAAGAAGATATTTTGGATAATAACGATAACGAGGTTCCTTCGCTGAACCATCGATGGTTTCTGGCGAACCTCATACTGAGATTGCTAGCTCTCCTAACAAGACTCCATCTGTGGCATCTGTTATTGGCAGAATCTTGATATAGCAAGTTTAAAAACTAGGAAGGCTAGAAATTTGCTAGTGAGCATGAATGCCATTCGTGAAGATGCACCATCTTTAGGAATCTATAAGCCTGGAAGGAGGAAGAAGAGGATGGCCAAAATCACTAAGTTAGATCTTGAGGCTGATGAGTCAACCTTTATTATAGAAGGATCTTCCTCGATTTTCCGGATGGCTATCAAAATGTGCCGTCAATTTGGACTTTGACTAATAAAGAGCTAAATGCTATACATCGTTTGGACAAATCCTCAATGGAGTTCACCTTTTTGAAGAAAATACTCCATTTGGTAGACGAGGCGAGACTTGCTTACTCGCACACTCTCGTCACCACCCACATCTTGCACCAATGCACCACAAGGCTCGGGATGTTCCTATTGGGAGATCTTCATGTTACCATTGTTCACTCTCAATCTCCCAATGATAAAGGACATTTCATTTGGGAGAACTCACATTTATGGAGGGTTAAATCTTGGAGATTCTATCCTGCGCCTGCGTGCATGTAGTTGAGATGAAGGTGGGATCACATCTGCATGTTGGTTGAAAGAACTTACCCATTGTCCAAAAGACTTATGGAGAGGATGTTGACTTCAGTGGAAATTCCTCCGATCCAATTGGAAATGAAAGACCACGTTTGAACAAACGATTAGCTTGATAAAGACACAACTCCTTCAAGCTCAAGTTGCGTCTTCATCTTCATAATGGTATCTTTTTGGTCCTTTGCATTATTTGTTTTATTTTACTCCATTATGTCTCAGATTCCTTGTAGTGATTCTTAGTTTAAAAAAAAAAAAAAAAAAACTCTCTTTTGCGATTTGTTGTATTTCATTGATGGTTTTAACTCACCGGATATACCTTGTGTATATCAAAAGTTGGCTAGTCCAAAGGGTACGACTTTGGTAAAGACATGTCAAACTGTTGATAGTCTGTAATGGTTTGCTCAAAATCATAGGGTCTGCAACCACCCATGCTTAATTGTTGAGAGTTGTATGGTCCTCAATTCACCATGGTCTATTCCTTTTTTTGGAATCCAAGAATTGCTAGCCCACACGATATGGATTGTGGTAAAGGCAACTATCTCCATATTTGGTTATCAATTCACCAATTCAAAGAATTGACTAGTCCGAGGAGCAAACGGCTCTGTGTAAACACACCTCAAACCGTTAATATAGTTGCTAATTTTCTCATAAATCGATGGTTATCAATGTACCATAGTTTACTTAACTTAAACATTTGGCTACTCCAGTGGTAATGGCTATTGGTAAAGAGACAACAAATCCATTATTTTCAATGATTCACCTCTCGGATGTTAACACTGGATGTGATGAGAATAGTATGCAACTGATAAGTATTGATGTACATTATGTCATGTGTTGTCTTGCAAAGACACTGGAGTCTCAAAGGTTGATCATCATAGAGATGAGTTTGTTATTGGTTCTTTGCTACTTATGTGTGATAACAATCCTCTGTACAAGTCTCAAAGATCTTTCAGGTCGAGGGAACTTAACCAAGTCAAATTCCGGTTTAGGGAGGATTGTTGGGAATTATGTGAAGTAGGATTTACTGTCATTCTTTATGCCGAAGGTTTCTAGCTGATGTAGAAGCGAGAATATGTTGAAGAAGTGATTCTCTTGAAGAGTACAAGCATTAGGTGTTACCTTACTTTGAAGGGTAAAAGCTGACTAGGATCGATGCGCATCTATGTATTAAATGCTAACTCATTATTATCTTTGAACGCCCAAGGTTAGCATGGGTTTTATTATCTTGCTCAATATAGTTTAGTGTATTAGTCATTAAATGCATGCTTGCATGTTTAGTCGATTAGGTAGTAAGAGATTAGGGTTCCTTGTTTATAAAAGAAACCATATAGTTTGTAATAGATGATCTCTCAAAACATAGAGTTTCGGTGAATAAAAAGATCCATAAAGGATCTAAGTGTTCTTAGTAATAACAACTTGTGTTTACATTCCGCTTTAGGACACGAGCTGTAGAGATTTTCTATTAGTTTGCTTATGATTACATAGGCAACACTAACGATCCCGCCGAGTGCTAGATCTTTCAAGGTCTAAGAGTGTGCAACGTGTCAAAACGTTCTAACACTTTTCCCCCAACTGAACCCTCCCCCTCTCCGTTTGACCTTCCTCCAACACAGAAATTAAAAAAAAATGACCTATGACTCCTTTTTTCCCTCCTTTCTTCTTTTCCTTCGCCTGCTCTCCAACCCGAGGGAATTCACCTCACCTTTACCCATCACAAGAACCCGAAAACTTGACAAACCCTAAACCCACTTTTACCCAAATCCCAATCCCTTGACTCACTCGAGCCATCAACCTAGGCAAGGTCACAAGAATCCCTGCCACTTTGGCAATCCTTGTGAGCCCAAAGATAATCCAATGGCTGTCTCAAATTGGATATAGGTAGCAAAGAGAAATCAAGGGCTCATGATGGTTTCAAAAAGCACAAATTGGGTTTTTGCTTGATTGCACTCACACAGAAAACAAAAAAAGAAAGAAGACAGAAGAAGATAGTTTTTTAGTTTTTTGTATAAATAGGGACTTGGTGATAATTGTAAAATCAGTCTAGAATCTTTATGCTCTAGCTCAGTTATTTTCATTGTCATTTTAATTTTCATGTAATCTCTAAATTCAGTTTAATGCAATTTACTTTTCACTTTTAATTCCATTTGAGTTTTATGCAGTCTTGATCTATTTTTGAATACTGTCTTTTGATAATTAAAGTGTGTAGGACCTTGTTTTTCTCAACCTTATCACGAATACCAACTAAACACACGAGTATAACACTAAAACACTAGGCGTAAAGATGAATTAAGAATAAGCAAAGATGTGGTGACTTGATGTATGATGTCGTGTGAAACAAGAGAGAAAAGGAAAAGAGAGAACTTGTATTTCTTAGAGAAAACACACACTTACACACTAGCTAACACCCCTCAAATGACACATTTGAGGGTATTTATACTCATACAAAACACCCTAATGGGCTTGGCATGGGCTTGGATTGGGTTGGATTTGATAATAACTTACATAAGGCTAGCTTAACTTAACTAATAGCCATTTAGCTTAACCCAATCCACGAGCCCGTTGACTATTCTATTGCGATATCTAACACACGTTACAAAGTTCCTAAACGTGAATGACCATCACTTCTATTAAATGTTATTAAGGCTAACAACTTCCCTGGGTGGTCATTCAAAAGATGCTCCACTTGATTAGGTCTTTACTCTTCTTGAGCTTGAACTTTGTGTGTCGATATAGAATAGTCTTGATTTTCGTTCCTTCATGCTTTGTGATCAGTTAATGATGTTGTCTACCGTTGGTCAACTTCTTTGAGATAGGTGTCGCCACGTCTTTCTCCACCATTCTCACATTTCTTTTGACTTTGATTCCAATATTGTGAAGTTCTCTAGTCTTTAAAGTTTGTAGATTCTTTGACATTGACGAAGAATCATCTTTAACTTTGTGTTTCCTTAGATTTTGATGAGAACATTCATTTGTTTTTGGTATGAGCATGGGAAGATGGTGCGGTCTCTCCTCCAAGGAACAATCATCAGTACCTGCATGTTTATGTTAGTGATAAATACCAATCGATCCTTGTGGACTTTTCTTAGAGAAATTGACCACTACGATTGTTTTACTGATGAATGTCTTGATTCCATTCACCTTGGTCGGGCGAATCAGCCGTCTGAATCTCATTGAGGGACAGTTATCATTACATAGAATAAATTCAAGTAATGACCCACGTCTTCAGGATTCGATTGCGAAAGGAATCTCCTTAGCGGGATTTCCAGCACTTACAGGTTTGAATGTCGAGGGTATTAACAGCATAATGTGAAAACACATCTCTAAATCTTACAAAGGCTGTTCTTGAACTGAAGGCCCTGAAGAAGGCTAACACAATATACCGAAGTATATCTACAATTCAGGTGAGTCGCTGAAGTACACCGAAGCATCACTTCACGATCAGACTGTTTGAGACACACTAAGCGTAATCCATAAAGAATTTCCGAAGTGACCTGCTGTCAGGGCTGCTTGATGTTGACCCTGGCAGGAGTTTCCATTCAATCACTGAGGATCACAATTGTAAATCCTCTCATAAATGTTCTGGCAGATTGCTAGGATCTGCGTAGGACTCTGGAATATATCACTTGTGTTCTTATTGATGAACAATCAAGCGATAAAATATTAAGTGTTCCTATGAGATCTTTTTATGAATCTCGTGGCTCTAGACTCAATTAGTGCTTTTTGGTTTTCCTAAGCGGAGACTAGGGAGAGGGTCTCCTTCTTCAATACCAACAATCATTAAGAGAAAATCAATAGATTACGTAGGGTTCCCTGTGAGAATGAAACAAATCCTTTTGAGAGGAATTGAGTGGCAAGAAGGTTTATGTGCAGTGCGTCACTAGGTCCATGACGTCTTTGTCTTCAATACCTGCGCCATCTAAGTGACAACCAGTAGCAGATGAATTGAACCCGGTTTCTGCCCTAAGGTTGATTATGGAGGGCTATTTCTTTTCACCCTTTTTCATTACATTTCTTTTTAATTCTTCAACCACTTTTTTCTCCTTTCTCACATTACTCCTTTTTTCAATCATACCTAAGGACTTCTCATACTAACTATTTGTGATGTCCTTGGGTAGATCCCTCCGGCTCTGGCAGATCATAAGACGGATTTCCTATCCTTAGTCACCTTATAACTCCATGACTATCCTATGTTGCCATGAAAACCTTTTTCTTGAAAATCTCTCAATGTGTTTATGATTATAAAACACATTTTGTTAACATCTTGAGAGTTTTGTATTTTCAAAAACATCCCCCCTTCACATGTGCTTATATTGTTTTAACTTAAATCTACACAGAGAGGGTAGAGTTCACATTTTTTTGAATTGATCGGCTCATGATAGACAATTCCCCACGAGACACGGTTACGTTGCATAGTTAAAGAGTTCCATTGTTAGTTTTTAGGTGACAACTAGCTCTAATAACTAACTTGAAATTGTAAACACTTCTTGAAAAGAAGGTTAGACAAATGTAAGTTCATGTCTATCACGAGTTTCTCGAAATGGTACAGTTACTGACTTTGATTTATCGTCAATTCATTGGTTACGACTGAATCGAGCTCTTTTAAGATTCAAACAACAATCATTAAACTTTTTGATCACATTTTAATCACGTCTTCTACCCTTCAAAAATAGCATATCTATGATGTTTTTGAAACAAAATGATTAAAAGATATGTTTTTCGAAAAGCATTTGGAGAGAAACTGATTTAGCATGAATTTTGAAAAATTTTTGGTTTTATACTCCCCCTTAATGAAAGCACATTTTTCATACAGAGAGTTTAGAATCAATTAAGGGTTTCGAGGGAGTTATTTTGGTACCAAATGTGAGAGATTTTGAAAAATCTTTTTAAAAATTTTTGAATCAATGGTACGCATGATGTGAAGAAGATTTTGAAAATCTTTTGAAGATATTGTAGAGAAGAATTATCTTCATTTGTTTTAGGATAAGTGCTCGATATTTATGAAAATCGATTTTGCGTAGCACTTTCCTTTCTTTAAAGATCGGGTTACAGTCTGAAGTAACTGTAAGCCATTATGATTTTAGGAAAAGTGCTTGAAAAAATATTTAAAACCTTTTATTTGGATAAGCACTTTCCTTTCTTTGAAGCGTGGGTCCTGAACTAATGTGTTCAGAAGCCATTATTTTGAAGTCCGGGTTTCGTACTGAAGTATACGAAAGCCATTTTTGAAGAAATTTTGAGAATCGACATGTTTTAGAAAACATTTAAAGAACTCTCGCTCAAGCATCTGTACATGTCCGTATCATTGAATAATGACATTTCTAGAAACGTACAGAATATTGATTATACGAGAGACATGTCGTGAGAAGAATATTTTTGGATTTTTTGAATTTATATTGTTTTTGTATTTTTTTTTATTGTATTTTTTTTTGAAAATTTTATAATTTTGTATTTTGCTTTTTGATTTTATAAAAGAAATGGAAAATCAAAAATAGAAGATTGAAAGAATGAAGAGGAAGAGTTTACAGAATTGGAACCCTCTAATGAGCTGGGTTCTGAGATATTTGATTCACCTGCAACCAAATTCGAAGAGATTTCACAAGTAACAGTGTTAGAAGTATTTGATTCCTCACTCTTAGGGTGTTCACTGTCAACAGTTATAATGGTTTCTACTTCCTTATCCTGATGATTGTCACTATTATCTGTGTTGGTGCAAGTATCAAAAATCTTTCCTGTGGGAATCCATCTAAGACCTACTTTGTTGAAAATGTAACATATTGGATTTCACATACACATCATATCACTAACAAAGTAGGCGTATAATATAGATAAGTTTAGAGAGAGAAAGTTAGAGGTTTGGGAACTTTAGTGAGAGAAAGAAAAATCTTATTATGAGCTCCAACTCTCTACCTTGGGAGGTAGAGAGTATTTATAGTCTTACAATAAAACGCCACCTGACGGGCTGTGGATCAGGCATATAGTGGGTAAAGACCCGTCCGTCCTCCACGGTGTTACATAAACTAAATACTACTTAACATCAAATAACTACGACTAAGAGCTTTCTAACGATTACATATACTTGAGGTGACCGAAACTTTAACTATTGGATTTTCCAAATCCTAACAATCTCCCCCTAAGGGAGGTCACCTCAAACACACATTAAATTACATAGAAAACAAACAGATATTTCATTGAGATTGTTCTTGGATTCTTGTTCTGTAGCTCGTAGTCTTTGATTCTTCATTTTCGCATGTTTGGATAATCTGAGTGGAGGTCTTTAACTGATCCACGTGATAATGAATTATGAGCCAGCTTTGAAATCATCAGTCACATTAATCTCTGACTCATCCATTGTGGTGTTTGTATTATGTGATGTTGTGACTTTTGGACCTACATGCTCACATTTTGGATCATGATATCTTCTTATCAGAGTAGCGGAAGCTTTCGTTGATTCATGATATTGGCAGCAGCGTAGCTGAAGCATGGAGTGAAACTATCAGAGTCATTGATGCACTAATCATGATTTCTTTAGATATGATTGTGTTGTGTGAGCATGCGGCTACGGATTGACCGCTCCATTCTGATCAGCTGCAAACGTCGGGGTGTACCTGCATAAAACACTTAGCAATAAAACGTACGAAAGTGTCTTTGATCATTTTCGTTGAATTGAGGTACACGGCCCACGGTTCCCCGTTGATCAGTATAAGTACTGCCTGTGATCATGTATAATTCCGAAGAATTTCCTTGACAGGGTTTCGCAGCTGCTCTAGTTGTTCTCAAACCGGAACGTCTCAAAGAAGACAACACGGAGTGAGTGAATCAGCGAAATGAGGTTCACTGATTGATGAAAAGAGATTTGAAAGACAATCGTGTACTGCTCAATAGAAATTGTTTTTGCAGTACAACGAAGGTTTTAATGAAAATCAATTATCAATCATAAACACCTTTTATTTTGAGAAATAAGTACACAGTCGATGTGCTAAAGAAAAGAGTTCTTAAGCACAACGACCGGTTTTTCAAAGGTATCCGTCAATGCATAACCTGAACCAGGATTAATTCAAAAGATTGAATCGCTTCATTGTTTCTGTCCAGTTGTCACATGGTTGATCTATTGGATAGATCTCATATGCCACCTACCAGGAGCTTGTTTGATGTTGGCTCCAGAAGGATTTCCATCTTCATCGTGAATATGTATGCATATCACTTAGATGTTCTGGCAATACCACAAGGACAATGCGTAGGACTCATAAGATATAATCTCTCTTTCCACATTGTGTGAAACAAAGAGTCTTCATAGAAAGTGTCCTAAAGAGATTTATATGATGATCTCGTGGCTCTAGACTCAATTGTGCACTTTTGGTTCCTATGCCGGAGACTAGGGAGAGGGTCTCCTACTTCAATATCAGCAATCTCTAAGAGAAAGTCGATAGATTATGTCGGTTCCCTGTGAGAATGAAACAAGCCCTTTTAAAAGGAACTTGAGTGGTTTGGAAAGTTGAAGTGCAGCGCGTCACTGGGTCCATGACGTCTTGTCTTCAATACCGATGTTACTTTGGTAACCACCAGTAGTATATGAATTGAACCCGGTTTCTGCCCTAAGGTTGAATAAATGGAGAACTATTTCTTTTCACCCTTTTTCACATCAAATTCTTTTTCATTCTTCAACCCCTTCAGTGCTTACCGAGACTTCAATACTAGAACCTTGTTGGGTTTATTCCAGTACTAGCTCTGTCTCAGTCCGCACTCTTCCCATATCTCACTTTTCTCCTTTTTTCATCATACCTAAGGACTTCTACACTAACTAGTGGATTGTCCCTGGGAAGATCCCTCCGGTTCTGGCAGATCATGGGACCTTAATCTAACCTTATCATCCTTATATCACCATGCATAAACTAGAGTTGGTCGGTGTTTTGGTGTAGTTCTTCCGCCTTGAAACCAATTGAAAACCATTTGAAAAGCAATCAAGATACTTGTGATATAGAATCAAAGCATTTTGTATCTTAATTGTTTTGATATTTTAGAAATGCTCCCCCTCAACATATGCATAAAAATTCAGAATTTGTTTAGCACATGGAGGCAAGAGATCTTTGAAATCGTTAGATTAAGAATGAAAGGTCCAATCTTTTGATTAACATTTTCTAAAATGATCATCATCACTTCCCAATCAATTTGAGTAGATACAACATTTTGAGGAAGGATGAGGTTTTCACAAGTTTGCTCCCCCTCAATATGTGCCTCGAATTTTGAAAGAGTTTTGCACATATTAGAGGGAACCTGCACTTAGAGACAATTCAATCACGTTTCAATAATTTGAGGTTTAAAATAGATGCTCCCCTCAACATGTGCATGGAAAATTTGAAATCGTTTGTCACATGCGGGGAGAAAAACATGCTAAACACTTATGAAACCATTTATCGAATTATCAGTTTAAATCCAATTTAAATCACAAATTCTCCCCCGATCACAATTACCAAATCATTTGAGATTTGTGATCTCTGCAGATTTAAATTGATTTTGAAAGCTTTTAAGGAGAATTGTGACTTGATTATGAAAGCGTTTTAACTGATAAGGATTGGATTATGAGACTTTAAACTCCATTGATTAAACATGCATAATTATCTTTTGAAAACATAATAATAACCAAGGTCTGGAACCAATTGTGTAACATTTTTTAAACCATTTAGAGTAGACCTTACTCATTTAAGTGCAAATTGTTTGAAAAGAACACTTTTTGATTTGATTGAAAAATTTTGACACTTGATAAGTTCTTTTGATTTTCAAAAATAGAGTCCGAAGTGTTTTCAAAACAATTGAGTTTTCAAAAGATTTGCAAATATTTTTCGAGGAATCATTAGAAGGAAAAATATTTGAAATTAAACATTTGTCTTGTTAATGACAAACATTTGTTTTTAGAATCAGAGCATTATGTTTGAAACATGAGATAAAGCATGGCTCTGTTCTTTCTTTGAAAAGCAGGGTACTGCCTGAAATAACAAGATAAACCATTGTTTTACTTTCTCCCAAAAAAAATATATATATATATATATATATATATATATATATATATATATATATATATATATATATATATATATATATATATATATATATATATATATATATATATATATATATATATATTTTAAAACATTCGAACAACATCTAAAGTCCCGTGTCATTCTTTGAATGACAACAAAAAGACCGTAGATATAATCGAATCAAAGTAAAAACATGACAAAAAAAAACAATTTTTTTTTTTTTTTTTTTTTGAGATTTTTCAAGTTTGTCAAATTTTTATGGATTTTTGAGAGATTTATATTTTTGTATTTTGCTTTTTGAATAAATATATACAAATGATGATGAAGAAAGACCTTTACTCCTCGTCTTCCTCCTGAAGACGTTTGAGTGTTTCTGGTTGAAGGCTTTTCAAGCCAAGTCGTGGAAGAATAAACTCAAAACGTTCTCTTGGAAGAGCTTTGGTGAAGATGTATGCTAACTGGTATTCTGAATTCACAAAATAGAGTTCCACCACACCGTTTTCCACTTGCTCCCTAATGAAATGATGTCGAATGTCGATGTGCTTTGCTCTTGAGTGTTGAACGTTGTTGCATGAGAGAGCAATAGCACTTTTATTATCACAGTAAGAGGGATTTTGTTGAATTCAAAGCCATAGTCAGATAATTGGGATCTCATCCATAGGATTTGAGCACAACAAGATGACATGGCTATGTATTCAGCCTCTGTAGAGGAAATAGAAGTACTCATATGCTTCTTTGAAGACCGTCACAAGCTTATCACCCAAAAAATGAGCACCTCCTGATGTACTTCGACGTGTATCTTGACATCCTACATGATCGATCTGCATAGGCTATTAGTGACATACCGGTGTCCTTCGCGTACCATAGTCCCATATTGATGGTTCCTTGGAGATACCGAAAGACCCGTTTAACCGCTTCAAGGTGCTTTTTAGTAGGCTTAGCCCGATATCTAGCACACATGCACACAGCGAACAAGATGTCTGGTTCGCTAGTGTGAGGTACATCGGGATCCAATCATACTCGATATTTCGTTTGATCTACCATGATCCTAGAGTTGTCCTCATCCAGCTTAGTACGTTCAATCATGGGAGTGTCAAAGGTGTCACATGATACAAATCCAAATTTCTTTAAAATCTCATTTGCATATTTAGATTGATTTATAAAAATGCCTCCGGGACTTTGTGAAATTTTTAATCCCAAGAAAAATGATATTTGTCCCATCATTGACATTTGAAATTTGGAACTCATTTCATTTGAAAAACGATCACATTCATTGGGGTCAGTCGAGGCAAAGATAATATCATCAACATAAATTTGAACGTGAATTAAATGTTTGCCTGACTTCCTGGTGAACAATGTCGGATCAACTGCTCCTTTTCTGATTCCAGAAGATAGAAGAAACCTAGATAGCGTATCGTACCATGCTCTAGGAGCTTGCTTCAAACCGTAAAGGGCCTTTTTCAAGCGATAGACATGAGTAGGATGCTCTGAATTCACAAAACCCTCGCATTGATGTAAACCACCTCTTTTAAATCTCCATTCAGAAAGGCGGTTTTAACATCCATCTGATACACAACCATATTCTTGCTAGCAGCATTAGCCAAGAAGATTATGATTGCCTCAATACGAGCAACTGGAGCAAATGATTCTTCAAAGTCAATACCCTCCTCTTGACGGTATCCTTTTGCGACCAATCGAGCCTTATTCTTTAAGACATCACCATGCTCATCAAGTTTCACTTTGAAGATCCATTTTAGAGCAATGATCATAGCACAATCTGGAGCAGGTACTAATTCCCATACATCAAGTCGATCAAACTCATGAATTTCTTCTTGCATGGCATTGAACCAGCAGTCTTCATTCATGGCGGTTTTAATGTCTTTTGGTTTGACCTTAGAGAGTACGGAGTTGAAGAAGCACCATAAGGCATCGGTTGCAAGTTGTTTCCGTGTGGATACTGGACGAGAGGGGTTTCCAATGATGTTATCCAATGGGTGATCATGTGTCTATTTTCTAAGGTGTTCATGTGGTTGTTGTTGTGGAACTGAAGTAGCAGAGTCGATGTCTCCTGATGAAGATGGTTCAGATGATGATTCAGGAGCAAATATATTTTCAAATGGAGCATCTTCGGGAGTAGCAAAGGGATTAACTTCATCATTGATGCCAGAAACAATTTCATGATGTACATTTGATGATTGATGAGTTGTTGATGAGACAGAGTGATCAGTAGCAGGCACTTCTTGACTTAATGATATTGAGATTGAAGGGTTCACTTCATTCACAGGGATAGGAGCAGCCTCTGTTGATGGAATTGACATTTCATCAGCATTCGGTTCAAAGTGTTCATCAAACATTGGATCAAACAATTTCTTTAAATCATCTTCAGATGGAGGTACATATGGAGTTGCTGGAGAGTTTGGTACAAGGGATGAACCAATGGGACTGTTTTGAAGTGCGGGTCCGAATGGATTGTCCGGAGCCATTTGACCGGTCTACTCATCGAACGTAACGTGAATTGTTTCCATGATATTTCGGGTTCTCTTGTTGTAGATTCGGTAACCCTTCTTGTTTGGTGCATAACCAACAAAAACTCCAATGTCTGCCTTTGCTCTTAATTTACCCAAGTCTTGACCGTCATTTGTTGGATAGCACAAAGCACCAAACACACGAAGGTAGGAGAGATCAGGTTTTCGTTTATGAACAAGTTCATATGGAGTTTTTCCATAAGTCTTGACCGTCATTTGTTGGATAGCACAAAGCACCAAACACACGAAGGTAGGAGAGATCAGGTTTTCGTTTATGAACAACTTCATATGGAGTTTTTCCATGAGAGGTGTATATAAGGAAACGATTTTGGGTGTAGCAAGCAGTGGCAATGGCTTCAGCCCATAGAAACATTGGAACCTTCGAATAAATTAGCATTGTTCTTGCGGCTTCCACCAGAGTTCGATTTCGTCTTTCAACTACACCGTTCTGTTGAGGAGTTCGTGGAACACTTCTTTGATGACTGATTCCAACATTTTCATAAAACTGAATTAAGTATTTGTTAACAAACTCGTGTTATTGTCTGTTCGAACAATTCTGACTGTATTGTTGAGTCGAACCTGAAGCTGTTTGATAAGTTTGATGATGACATCTCGAGTTTCATCCTTTGTCCTCAAAAACTTTACCCAAGTAAATCGAGAGTAGTCATCAACAACTACTAGAATGTATTTCTTCCCATTTATCGTTTGCACTCTCATTGGTCCGCATGATCCATATGAAGGGTATGAAGAACTTCCATTAATGAATTTGTGGGTTTTGGTTTGTGGGCATATTTCGTGCTTTTACCCAATTGGCAAGCTGAACAAAGATGATCTTTTTCATATTTTAATCTGTGTAAGCCTCTGACAAGATCCTTTCTGGAAAGGTTATTAATGGTGCCGAAGTTCAAGTAATTGAGACGACGATGCCATAACCATGACTTTGTTTTAGAAGCCTTTGACAGCAAGCAGATTGGAGAAGACTTCATCATGTCTTCGATAGAGATGGTGTATAGGTTAGAACCACGAGTACCTCTTAATAATTCCACACCATCAAGTTCTCTAACGAAGCACGTATGTTTTCTAAAGGCCACCTCTAGATCGGAATCACAGAATTGACCAACAGAGAACAAATTATGACCAAGACCTTCCACATAACATACCCTGGATATTACACTTTTTCCAACTACATAATCACCATAACCCATAATAGCTCCAAAATGGTCGTTCCCGAATCTAACAGTCCCGATGAATTTACTCACGAAGTTCATGAGCCGTGACCGGTCTCCAGTCATATGCTTGGAACAGCCTGAGTCCAAGTACCACAGAACGATTTGAACGATCTGCAGTTGAACACAGACAAAAATGGATAACTGGATAATTGGGATCCCCATGCAAGAATGGGTTCCATTTGGTTAGTAACAGTGATTGGAACACCCACATCAGATATAGAAACACCCATATTAGAAATAGAAGCAATGGAATCATCGAAATAGATGCATAGTATCCGTATTTGACCTATTCAAAGTATGTTCACTTCTTAAGGGAATAGTTCTACCAGTAGGCATCCATTTTCTAGTTGGAATTGTCTGATTAATCTTATGGCCAAAAGGTATCCATTGATAACCTATCTTACTAAATGTTCTTCCTGTGGGTTTCCACTGTTTTCTAACTTTCTTTCGCTTTTGCCTTTTAGCCTTCTTAGCTTGATTTTTAACATTAACAGTTTTAACTAGGCGTTTGATAGCATTAGACAAATCATTCATACCACATTCAAGATTAGTAACAGAAACCACGCAATCATCATTACATGTTTTGCCAAAAGTAGTAGAATTCGCATTAATTACAGTACGCTTAGAGCTAACACTAGAATCAACACGATTCGTTTTATTCAAATTTTCCCTACGGTGATCTTCTACTTTCTTCCAATGCACATTCTTAGCTTGCGAGGTCCTATCATTCCTTGTATTGTCTTGAGACTTTGACCTGCTCGCTTTAATGTCACTGATTACTCCTGTAGAGGGAATGGGAACATTAGTTGGTTTTGCTACTTTTTGCCTTTCCTGTTTTGATGTGCTGGGATGTGAACTATTTGAAGGCACACTGAGGTTCACTTTCTTAATACTGGAGGTGCTGGGATCTGAACTACTTGAAGGCATACTAAAGTTCACATTCATAACATTGGGCATTGAATGACTTGCATACTTGGCACTAGGCATAGAACAGGGTATCAAGGGATTGACTTGATCTCCTAGGGATTTAGGGCATATTGTAATTAAGCATTCTAGAAGTTCTTGAAATCGTTTGTCACATAATTGAATTTCACATACATATCATATCACTAACAAAGTAGGCGTATAATATAGATGAGTTTAGAGAGAGAAAGTTAGAGGTTTGGGAACTTTAGTGAGAGAAATAAAAATCTTATTATGAGCTCCAACTCTCTACCTTGGGAGGTAGAGAGTATTTATAGTCTTACAATAACACGCCACCTGACGGGCTGTGGATCAGGCATACAGTGGGTAAAGACCTGTCAATCCTCCACGGTGTTACATAAACTAAATACTACTTAACATCAAATAACTACGACTAAGAGCTTTCTAACGATTACATATACTTGAGGTGACCGACACTTTAACTACTGGATTTTCCAAATCCTAACAGAAAACGTTTCCCGTGGGTATCCACCTAAGGTAAGATCTAGGAGTTGTTTTCTTTTCAGATGCAGCGGAAGACTCATTTTTGGAAAAACTACGTCCTGAAGAGATCCACCTAGTATGTTTCTTATCCATGTTCATCTTATCAACGGGTTTGTTTCTGTTTGGTGTCTTAGTGGATTGTACCATGGCATCATGATTAGCTGAAAAGACACATTTTGGACATGTAGGACAGACATTCTTGTCAACATTCTTGGTTAGGACATCAACCTTAACTTTATCACTACAGTCATTTGAAAATTGTTTCTTGTTCAAAAAAGACTCAGAATTCCTAGTGTTGTTTTCTACATACATGGCATTCTGCTTCCCATAACTACTCTTAGATGTAAGCCAATCCCTAGTCTTGTGTTGAGTGATCCTAGGTAATGGTTTACAACTACTAGTATTGCCTTGAAATATTGTAGAATTCATCACCTTAGATGTTGCACCTAAAATTCCAGCTTTTCGTGTCTGTGCCTTTTTCCTAGCTTCTTCTAGATAGTGAATGTTGATCATGTCGTTAGAACCAACAGATTCTTTAACTGAATTTTTGGTCACATTCCGTGTACTAGTCTTAGAAATGCCAGGTGTAATCACTTTTGGTTTTTCAGCAACAGCTTTTTCTTTTTCAAAACCTTTGATAATTCTCTTTTTAATAGGCAAGGACTGTGGAGTGACTGTTTTTGACAGATCATGTTTCTCATTGACTTTTGGAAGAAACTGAGAAATAGACATTTTTGGTTTGGAAACCGGTTTGGGAACATTTGTTTTCTCCTCAGTCAATGGTTTTGCAAACTTAGTATCCACAGCCTTTCCTTTTTGACATCCCAACTGAGCTCTCAAAAGATCATTTTGCTCTTTCATGTCCTTGTAGGCACACTCATACGACAATTTGTCATACTTGCATTCCTCGGTTTTTCGATCAAGTTGTTTAAAATATGACACGTTTTCTTTTTCAAGTTTTTCAAGAGCTTTTTCACATTTTGAAATAATTGCGGAGGTCTCAGACTGGAGTCTTTCATGGTCTTCAACAGAATATGTTTGTAAGACAATGGACATAATATCGGTAGTTATAACATCTTCGAAGAGAGAATCATTTAAATTTTCCAAAACTTTGATGTGTTCAAAACATTCATTAGCTTTATTTACCAGGGATTTATGGTCCTTGACAAAGTCACCTGTTTCTTTCAAAAATGCTTGTTCAAAATGAATTACCCTCGCACTGACATGATTTAGCGGAGGGGCAATTTGAGTTTCAAAAAACTTTTTCATTTCATCATCAAAACTAGAAAACCATATGTTAGTTGTAATATTGGTTTTAGATTTAACAATCTCTTGAAGTCTCCCAATTCTAGTTTTAACATCATCTAAAATGCTTCTAGCATCACTTGTGTTAAAAGGATTGTTTGAAGACATTTGTTCCATTTTCGACAATGATTTTGAGACAACAGTTGGTTTTGAAACTGGTTTTAACTCATTGTTTGAAACACTTGGTGTGATGGAAAACTTTGACTTTTCTTTTTGAGGAACAAAAGTAATTCCAGAAATTTTGTTACGTTTGTTGTAATCAATTGGTTTAATTTCTGGGTTTTTTTGTTTCATTTTTGATCTACTCTCGTCAGTTAGTTCTAACGTTTCATAAGAATCACGAACATTTATGGGTTCATGCAAAGGTTTTCCATTATTCAAAACATTATGTTCTTTATGGGCTTTCTTGAGTGCACAAGGGGGTTTGTTACCAAGAGCCATTCTTTGTGTTGTATGATAATACGGATTTGTTTGATTAATTAGCATATTTGTTGTTTTAGCTGAATGACCCGTTGTAACAAGCAGATTTTCCAATTTTTTGATTTTTTCATTTTTATCAAGAATTTCATCAAGAAGAGAATCTTCTCGTTTTGAAAAATCAGCAATCAGCTTTTTCTTCTCTTTTTCAAGATCAGAATAGGTTGCTTTTTGTTTAGAAAGTTGGTTTTTAAGAGCATAAATTTCCTCGTTTAAAGATTTTATTTTTAAGCTCAAATTAACATCAAGTGTGTTATACTTGATTTGCAATTGTTTTTCTTTTAAAACGGAATTTCGATAACCAATTTCTAATTCTGACTCTTTGTTTTTGTGAAATTCAAAAGCTTTTGCGTTCTCCATGTACCTCTCAAGCTCAGCGGTCAATTTATCATTCGCGGCCTTAACTTCGCGATTGACCGATTTAACTTTCTCAATCTCAATACCACAATTATTAATTAATGTTTCAAAGAAAGCACGTGTTTCCTCATCATTAGCACCATTCTGTTCACCTTGACCTCCGTTAGGATCCATATATGGAGTTTCAGAGTTAACATTGCTACTAACTTGTTGTCCCACATATGTGTCATAATAAGGTTCGGGAGACACAGAATGTGGCTTCTCATGAGTAAACGGATTAGCAACATTACTATAATTTGGTACCTCATTGAGTGGATCTGTGTCATAGATAGGAGGTGTGTCAAAAGTACTGCTTGATGTTGTGTCATGCTGATTGACTGTAAGACAATTGTTCACATTGATGTTTGCAGCATCATCATCAAAGACACGTGCTATAACCATGAAGTCGTATTCCTCAGCAATCAACGGTATTCCTGACTCTTCTTTATGTGCTAACATCAACATGTACTTAATCCTTTCTACATTCTTCATTGCTTTGACACTGCATTCTGTATCAAAATGACCTGAATCTATGTTGTGATCGTTAGAGTTAGCTTGCTGAACAGTAGTCATAAAACAGGTATTCTTATTTTGATGTACCATATTCTGATTCACAATCTGACCCCTATGATGTCCAACATACTGCCCTGCATATTGCATATGATTCCCCATCTGTATACCCGTATCAACTTCTTGCGGATTCCCAAAAACATCAACCATTTGTCCTTCTTGACTCATATGAATATTTGGTTGAGCAAACTGCGTATTGTACAATGAAATCCATGCATTGGAGAATGAAGTAAGAGCATTTGTTAAAGCAGTTGAAAAATGATCTTGGTGAGTCACCATTGATGAAGGTATTTATGATAAAGTTGATGTAGGATCGATTCAACGATAAAGAAGTTGTGTTTGATGAAGATGAAGCTCGGTTGTTGTAGTGAAAATTTGGTTTGAAAACTTAAAAACCTCAATAACTTCTGTTTGGAGCGTTTTTTGGACTTGAAGGTTGACTTGTTCGGCGTGATATTCTCCTCATTCTCACGGTCGTTTTGATGGGTAGAACGCTGAAAACGGAGTTACGGTTCAAAAGTTATGGCCGTTTGAAGTTTTGCTGAAGATCTTACTCGTAAACTTGTTCTTAGGCGTAGGATTTAGTGCTTAGGCGTAAACTTCCTTAGGCGTAGACTTCCTTAGGCATGGGATGAAGCTTATGCATAGACTCTAACTTACGCGTAAACTTAAGGTTAAATGTAAGCTTATGCGTAAACTATAAACTTGGAAGTAAAGGACCTTACGCGTAAGATTACACTTAGGCGTAGAAGTGCTTACTCGTAAGCTTTAGGCTTAGGCGTAATATTAGGTAATTATAAACCAAAATCCTTCACATTTGTCCAAGTGTGAGAGATATCCACAAGTTGAAGTATTCCACAAACTTATCCAAGTGAGGGAAGTACTGAGTAACCGTTGTAGCACGAAGATTCTTCACCAAATGCTTAAGCGTAGAGTTCACTTCTTACGCGTATACCTTAGGCGTAAGAAAAGAGGGTTTTGACTTTCTTAAGCGTAGAAACTAGGGTTTTGACTTTCTGTACTTGCAATCCTTACGCGTAAACAACCCAAATTTTTTCAAAAACACGAATTTTCACCCAAAAACACGATTCCAAATGATTTCTTTTGCACAAACTTCTTCCAAAACACGTAAAGATCAATAAAAACTACAACTTTAACCAAGATAACGCGTAAAAATCAAGACTTTATGCAAAAAGCACACGTTTTTAAAGAAAAAACGCAACTTTTGTGTAAAGTTTCAACAAAAAACGTAACACAAACACTCCTAAACCATTGTTAGGCGATTGATACCAATTGTAGGACCTTGTTTTCTCAACCTTATCACGAATACCAACTAAACACACGAGTATAACACTAAAACACTAGGCGTAAAGATGAATTAAGAATAAGCAAAGATGTGGTGACTTGATGTATGATGTCGTGTGAAACAAGAGAGAAAAGGAAAAGAGAGAACTTGTATTTCTTAGAGAAAACACACACTTACACACTCAAGCACACCCCTCAAATGACACATTTGAGGGGTATTTATACTCTCATACAAAACACCCTAATGGGCTTGGCATGGGCTTGGATTGGGTTGGATTTGATAATAACTTACATAAGGCTAGCTTAACTTAACTAATAGCCATTTAGCTTAACCCAATCCACGAGCCCGTTGACGATTCTATTACGATATCTAACACACGTTACAAAGTTCCTAAACGTGAATGACCATAACTTCTATTAATTATTATTAAGGCTAACAAAGTATTTTGTCATAAGTTGTTTGAATTCAGTTTAAGCTGGCAAGTTAATCTTCATAGCCTCACAATCTTTAAAGTTTCCAAAAGTTGGTTTTCTGCCCTTAAGGAGTGTTTGGGTCAGGCCATTAAGCAGTAAAAAAAACTGTTTTTACCCGTTTGACTTACCAAGTCAAACTCCTCTTAGGAGTCTTAGAGTAGTCAAAAAGGTTGGATGATGTTTGCATAAGTTCTGCTCAAACTTGGGTTGGTACAAAAGAAATTTTTCTGATTCCCAAACTGAACAGAACAGCAGCTTTGCTGCTGTTCATGACCCATTTTCTCAGCTTAATTGGTAGTCTAAATTGGAAAAACTTGTTTTTCTTTAGTCCTGGTATCCCCAACTTGGCTTGTGTCCATTTTTATTGCATTAAAATTCACCATAGCTTAGTTTAATTTAAATTTTAAAACTGCCTTTTGCAACATTTTTTTTGGTTCTGCATCAGTGAAAAAATTGCCCAAAACAAGCTTATAATAGCTTATTTATAAGCTGTTATAAGCCCTTTTCCACCCACCAATTAAATTCTTAGGGTCTTTTACTATACTAACTTTGATCTTTCAGCTTGTCATTGGCTTAGAAGCTCACTTCTCAGCTTAAAAATAAGCTTCAAAACAGCTCACTCAGGCTGTTTCTATGCCTGCAACAGCAGGTCAGATACCCTTTTTTTTTTGTGTGCTTATTCTGAGTTCTTTTGTGCTTATGCTGAGTTTTAGGATTCCATAGGTAATTTAGACTAGGTTACATTACGTGTAGCTTAATTAGTGCTTATTAGTTCCTTTTACTGCTTATTTTTCCCATTTTTTAGCTAAGGATTCCCATTAGTATAGCTTAATGATTAACTGCTTATTACCCCATCCTAATTGCTTATTACTGTCCTTTTGGCTTATTGTAATTGTTGGCATGCTATGTTGATGAATGTTACCCTTTAAGAGCTTTTCAATCGCTTAATTGTGCTTATCAGTTCTAAAGGGGTGTTTGTTTTGTCTTTGTCCAACTGTGGTGGAATTAGCTGCTTAAACAGCTTATCCCAAAGGTTTTCCAAGAAAAGTTTTTACAAAAACTCCTCTATTTGATCTGACAAATAAATTTGTAAAAGGGAAAAAAATCAAAATAAAAAAAAATAATAATAAATAAATAACAAAAAGGGAAGGAGGTAGAATTCTAACACTTGACCTCCTGCCCCAAGCACACCCAACACAACAACATAACACCAACTCGCCCTAGGGTCATTTCAGTTTATTATTGCAAGGTTTTATATTTAAAGAGCTTTTCAGATGATATGCTTTAGCTTCCTTTTTTTTTTTTTTTTTACAGCTTATTTCATTAAGCAGTTGTAGTTTTTTTTTTTTTTTCTTAGATTCCTTATTATTTAAAGTATTTTCTGTAAATTTTGTAAAATTTCTAAAAATGTTTAGTATTTTTAATTAGTTAATAAGTTTAAATTATTTTTTAATTTGTAGAAATTAATTTAAAAGTCGAAAAAATTCACGGTTTTTTTCTAAAATTATTTTTAGTCCATTAGAATGTAGGAAAATTGTTTTTACACCCGTAGTCCTTAAATTTCAAAATTTTCACGTTTATGGCTCGGGGCGTTCCCGGTTTTTTGCGTTTTTATGTTTTAGCACCCTAGGACATAGTTAAGCATCGTTTTATTGTTCCTTAGGCTTAGTAGTAGTTTAATTTGAGTTTACATTGTTTTACATGCTTAAATTTCAATTTTGATACCTTAATTTGTAGAATTCGTAATCACAAAATCCAAATTCGTTTAACCAATTCAAGTTCTAATCAAGAAACTCAACGAATCCGTCAATTCACACCTCGTTCGGACACGACCCGGGAAATCACTTTTCTGGTATCACATTTATCACATTTGTGAGATTTGGCACGTTAACCCTTTTCCTAAAAGGTTAATTTGTCGAATTTCACGATTAATTTGATATATTGATACTTGTGTTTATTCACCACACTCACAAAACAACGAATCAAATTTTGGCGCCGCTGCCGGGAAGGTGTGTTGCGATAATATCATGAAGTTCTTGCGATTAGTGACTTGAAGATCCTTCCTTGTGAAGTTATTACTTTTTGAAAAATACAAAAATACAAAAACATTTTTCTTTTCTTTGTATATATATGTAAAAGATTAAAAATACAAAAAGATTTTGCTTGTTGTTTTAAATAAAATAGAATACACAATCAATATAACACTTCTCAACTTGAGTGTTATCATAATAAATTCCCAAACTAAAGATTCAAAACTTGCCTTTGTGTCGCTCGTGAATTCGGTTTACTTCTATCGGTTTAACGAACTATAAGAGGGGTATAAGGACGGCTTGACATTAAATTGCGGCTGAAAAGAGACGGGTTTTTAATAAGCTTCGCACTGACCTCTGTTTCTCCGCTCCTTTGTGCGTTTTACTTGTATAAAGTGATCAATTTACTTGGGAATATTGGTTTAAGTTCCTTGTGTTTTTACTTCGGTCTTGTTTTAATTGAAAGTGTTGTTTTTGAAAGTGCGTGTGCACTCGTTTTCATCATAAAACCCCAAAAATACTCTTCGTTATCCTCTTGAATGTTTAATTCTTATCTCTTGACCCTCTAAATTGTTTAATTCTCCACTATGCTCGATTTTTCACCATTTGATCCCCATGATCCTCGAACCATGGAGGATTTCTACCGTCCATCACTTATCGGTCGAGGAGGACCGATCGCTCCGATATCCGTTCTGGGAGCCAATTTTAGATTGAAAAATCATATGGTTCGTCTTCTTCGCCAACATTGCCAATTCCATGGATTTCGCGACGAAGATGCTAATGAGCACTTGAACAAGTTCTTGTCTATTACTCAATCCATGAAACAAAAAGGCGTTTCTTAAGATAATATCCGATTGAATCTCTTTCCATTCTCTTTAACCCACGAAGCCGAATCTTGGTTTTATACCCTTGAAAAACATTCAATTCATACTTGGGAAGAGATGTTTCACAAGTTTCTTTCAAAATGCTTTCCATATTCGAAAATGATACAGCTGAGGAAAGAAATTCTTAATTTCCAGCAATTAACCAAGGAATCCGTATTTGAAGCTTGGGAAAGATTCAAAACATTATTGCAGAAATGTCCCGATCATCGAATTTTGCTTCTTGATCAAATCCTAACCTTTTATCATGGTATCACTATGATTGATCGAGACAAAATCATGTTGGCAGCTGGTGGAAATCTCATGGGAAGACTCCTCAAGAAGCTTACGATTTGATCGAGAATTTGACACAACATCCTTTTCAGTGGGATGCTGACGTTCCTTACGATTCTACCACTATGTTGAGTGATCATTATTCCGAGCAAATTTCTGTTATGAGTGCTCAAATTGACGTCTTTGGTATACAAGAAAGATATATTAGTCACCATTATCAACAAAGACCGAGTCATCCACCCACCTTTTACTATTCAGATTCTGACGAGAGTGATGATGATGAACCGTTTGAAGAAGAGAACTTAAAGATCGATGACGCTTATGATGATTCTTCGAGTGTCAATCCCACTCCCATTTATGATCCTATCATTTCCGACTCTTCCCCTTCGCTCACGCCGGTTGAGAGAAGTGACGTTGTTTTAGAAGAAGTCGATGATTTTTCAATTTCGCCAGAAATTGTTGAAACCGATTGCGATCCGGGGGAAGATGTTCCTTTGTTATAAAAGATGTTATATGATGAACCGTCACCTTTTCTCCCCCCGAAGGAAGATAACGTGGAAGAAATTGTTGAACTTAGACCGTCAGATCTTTCGAAGCTCAAGCTCAAGGATTACGTTCCCGAATTTGAAAGTTTTATCTTTGATACGGCAGAGGAGAGTAGTGGCAATTCCACGTCTCATCCCGATCTTTCTCTTACGACTTATGAGTCGATTTTCTTTGATATCGATCATACGGAAGAGACGAGTCGTGGCAACACCACTTCTCATGCTTATTTCTATCTTCCCGAGTATGATTCATTTCGTTTTGAGGAGTTCTCCGGTGAACTCTCTCATGTCATATCTCCTCCGTAGTATGATCATTTCTATTTTGATCTTGAGAAATATTTTAGTTTGGGGGAAGAGCACCTCTCTCAAAAGAGTTTCATTATTGATGACATCACCCCGCCTCTTCCTCCCAAAGATTTTGTTGAAAATTACCCTATGAGCTTAAACGATCAAATTCAAATAAAGGATTATATGAAATTTCCTTTTGATAATGAAGAATGGATCCTAATTGTTATCAAAATATTTATTCCATTTCTCACATATGATGTGACTTCTCCTCTCCTTCATTCCTACGGGAGTGAGGACATCATCTTTGATCCCGGCATCACCGCTTATAATTTCTTTGAGCCGGATGTATCTCATCGGAGTGGAACTTTCAGCACATTCAATGTTTATCCAAACCATTTGAATGAAATACTGATGGAGATTTTCTCTTCCACTTGCTCCCCAATGGACCAATGAATTCGGGGTCGAGTCAAGCTAGCGACTTGGTTAACAAAAACAGTAGCCTTCATGGGTGACAACCCATGTTTCTGACTTCTTTCTACTTTCTAATGACTAAGTGTGGGGGGAAACCTCTACAGTGTTTGCTTCTTATGTGTTTTCTCATGTTTTCAGGAATCCCTTTGATAGAGATGATTGATGCGCATGTTTTCAATCCAGCCGCCCAATATCCGATCAATTTTACTAACGTTTATCTGGGGATATGTTTTCAAAAATCCTTTTTATGTAAAATGATAGAATTCGTCCACACACTTTGTTAGTGGTATTACCCTTTTCCGTTCTATAGTATCGGCTACGGCCGGGCCTTTGAATATTGAAGGCAATATTCAGTTCTAAGTGTGGGGGGAATTTTGTCGAATTTTGTCATATTTGTACCCTTTAGTCCCTAGTACCCCCGTTTTGACCAAAATTTTAAAAAAATTTGCATGAAAATAGAAGTGTTTTGCACAAAAATAAAGTGTTAATGCTTCGATGTTAATGGTAGTTTAGTCTTGATTAGGTTAGAACAAAGGGAATCCCGACTCTGCTAGAGTGTTGATCTAGTTGCTCTCTTAACAATTAGGCTAAGTTTTTATGAGTTGTGCAAATAAAAATGCTAAGCATGGAGTAGTTGGTTCTCTTTAGAGCTTATATAAGTAATCTATGGCTTTTTCTCCCAGAAGATAACTAACTCATCTAAAATACGTGCTCATTGTCAAACTTTTGAACAGTCAAATTGTCTTGTTACAACAAAAAGTTTTTAAGCGAAATTGATATAGAGTCCGAGTTCAACTTTTTATTTAAACTTTTGGAAAAGCATACTTTCTTAAAATCGGAATAATATTGCAAAATGAAATTGAGTAATATTGCTTGAATGATGCCAAAGTAAATCGAAAGTTAAAGTGAAAAAATTAGAAAAATGAAAAACAAAAAAAAATTTTGAAAAATGACAAAATAAAAAATATGAGTTCCTTGAATAAAAGTATTAACTTGCTATTGAATAAATGTGCGAAACTTGCTTTTTCTTAAATTTAAATCGGAAGTTGAACTAGGATTCGTCAAAGTTGTCTAAAAGTTTGACGGTAATTTAGAAATTCTTGAAGTCAAAGACCCCGAAAGCTCCGATACTATTCTCGAGGGTGAAAACCTAGCCTCCTTAAAAGGACAAGCTGAGAAGAAAGTCGCTACATGGAGTGATCTCACCTTTGAATCTCGAATTTCTAAATTATCATCGGTTGATGTCCATTTAGGTTTAGTCTTAACTTAACGGTAGCCTCGTAAATCTTTGGAATCGAATTCCCGTTAATTCTGGTACTATTCTCCATGAGGTGTCAAAAGCCCGGTCACCTAAAGCAAACTGGTTTGGGATGTGCCAAGAAGAAAGCCGCTACATGGAAAAGGCCCTTTCGATCCTTAGACTTTTGTAGTTTTCGGTGAGTTAATATTTTAGTTAAGTGGATATCAACCATAATAAGGTCGATTTCAATGGTCAAACTTTTGAAAATGAGCACCCGAACTTAAATTGTATAAACAGTGGGGTAAAAAGTTAAGTCTCAACTTACATAGATTATTGGTATAAGTAGTGTTAGCAATTTGCCAAAAAGTTTGCACAATAAGTTTAGACTTAGTTTGAGAGTATAAAAAAGAGGATGACGACTCAAATTCCCTGGAGTCACCCAGTTTGTGTGAATCTCGTTCCATGATACCACTTTTTGTTAATCAAGCATGTTGTTTACTTTCAGTCTAGTTTAAATTTCTCGCATCGGATAAAAGTCAAAATGGGGTATGCTCGTGAATTTCATTCATTACTTTACATAATTGATTGCTAGGGACTAGCAATTGCCTAGTGTGGGGGGATTTGATGAGTGCTTATTCACTCGTCGTTTTTACCCACCTAAGACCTCAAAAACGACTAAAAACACCCAAATACGATCAAAATATGTCAAAAATGTCCTCGGAGTGTGTTTTATGTCTTGCAGGTACAAAAGGATTGAAAACAGAGCGAAAACGAGCAAAATCGAGCTGAAACCAGAAAAGTGCTGAGAAAGCCGGTGCCGGGAAGTGATTTTCTACGATCGTTGATCAATTGAAGACCCGGACACGTTTTTGGAGTGGGTTTGGGAAAACCATCTTAAAACCTAACCCCGAACCCAAAATTACCAAATTGCCCTTTCTCGAAACCTAAAATGACCGTTTTGCCCTTTGAACCAAAAATCCAAAAATCCCTATTTTCCCCAAAACCCAATTTTTATAAAAAAATCATTTTTTATTAAAACCAATTTTTTTAGTTTTCTTTAAAAAAAATACAAAACTTTTAAAAATCAAAAAATACAAATAAAACACTTTTTTAAAATAAACTATTTAACCCTTTCACTCTCTTTTTGAACCCTTCCTTTTTCCCCCAACTGAACCCTCCCCCTCTCCGTTTGACCTTCCTCCAACACATACATTAAAAAAAAATGACCTATGACTCCTTTTTTCCCTCCTTTCTTCTTCCTTTCTCTCCAACCCAGAAATTCACCTCACCCTTTTACCCATCACAAGAACCCAAAACCAGACAAACCCTAAACCCACTTTTACCCAAATCCCAATCCCACTCACTCCATCAACCTAGGCAAGGTCACAAGAATCCCTGCCACTTTGGCAATCCTTGTGAGCCCAAAGATAATCCAATGGCTGTCTCAAATTGGATATAGGTAGCAAAGAGAAATCAAGGGCTCATGATGGTTTCAAAAAGCACAAATTGGGTTTTTGCTTGATTGCACTCACACAGAAAACAAAAAAAGAAAGAAGACAGAAGAAGACAGTTTTTTAGTTTTTTGTATAAATAGGGACTTGGTGATAATTGTAAAATCAGTCTAGAATCTTTATGTTCTAGCTCAGTTATTTTAATTGTCATTTAATTTTCATGTAATCTCTAAATTCAGTTTAATGCAATTTACTTTTCACTTTTAATTCCATTTGAGTTTTATGCAGTCTTGATCTATTTTTGAAAACTGTCTTTTGATAATTAAAGTGTTTTGTTAAAAGTTGTTTGAATTCAGTTTAAGCTCACAAGTTAGTTTTCATAGCCTCACAATCTTTAAAGTTTCCAAAAGTTGGTTTTCTGCCCTTAAGGAGTGTTTGGGTCAGACCATTAAGCAGTAAAAAAAACTGTTTTTACCCGTTTGACTTACCAAGTCAAACTCCTTTTAGGAGTCTTAGAGTAGTCAAAAAGGTTGGATGATGTTTGCGTAAGTTATGCTCAAACTTGGGTTGGTACAAAAGAAATTTTTCTGATTCCCAAATTGAACAGAACAGCAGCTTTGCTGCTGTTCATGACCCATTTTCTCAGCTTATTTGGTAGTCTAAATTGGAAAAACTTGTTTTTCTTAAGTCCTGGTATCCCCAACTTGGTTTGTGTCCATTTTTATTGCATTAAAATTCACCATAGCTTAGTTTAATTTAAAGTTTAAAACTGCCTTTTGCAACCTTTTTTTTGGTTCTGCATCAGTGAAAAAATTGCCCAAAACAAGCTTATAACAGCTTATTTATAATCTGTTATAAGCCCTTTTCCACCCACCAATTAAGTTCTTAGGGTCTTTTACTATGCTAACTTTGATCTTTCAGCTTGTCATTGGCTTAGAAGCTCACTTCTCAGCTTATAAATAAGCTTCAAAATAGCTCACTCAGGCTGTTTCTATGCCTGCTACAGCAGGTCAGATACCCTTTTTTTGTGTGTGCTTATTCTGAGTTCTTTTGTGCTTATGCTGAGTTTTAGGATTCCATAGGTAATTTAGACTAGGTTAGATTACGTGTAGCTTAATTAGTGCTTATTAGTTCCTTTTACTGCTTATTTTTCCCATTTTTTAGCTAAGGATTCCCACTAGTATAGCTTAATGATTAATTGCTTATTACCCCATCCTAATTGCTTATTTTTGTCCTTTTGGCTTATTGTAATTGTTGGCATGCTATGTTGATGAATTTAACCCTTTAAGAGCTTTTCAATGGCTTAAATGTGCTTATCAGTTCTAAAGGGGTGTTTGTTTTGTCTTTGTCCAACTTTGGGGGAATAAGCTGTTAAAACAGCTTATCCTAAAGGTTTTTCAAGAAACGTTTTTACAAAAACTCCTCCATTTGATCCCACAAATAAGTTTGTAAAAAAAATAAAAAAAAATCAAAATCGAAAAAAATAATAATAATAAAATAAAGAACTAAAAGGGAAGGAGGTGGGATTCGAACACTTGACATCCTGCCCACAGCACACCCAACACCAACTCACCCTAGGGTCATTTCAGTTTATTATTGCAAGGTTTTATATTTAAAGAGCTTTTCAGATTATATGCCTTAGCTTATTTCTTTTTCTTTACAGCTTATTTCATTAAGCAGTTGTAGTTTTTTTATTTTTCTTAGATTCCTTATTATTTAAAGTATTTTCTGTAAATTTTGTAGAATTTTCTAAAAATGATTAGTAATTTTAATTAGTTAATTAGTTTTTAATTCGTAGAAGTTAATTTAAAAGTCGAAAAAATTCCCGGCTTTTTTCAGAAATTATTTTTAGTCCATTAGAACGTAGGAAAATTTTTTTTACACCCATAGTCCTTAAATTGCAAAATTTTCATGTTTATGGCTCGAGGAGTTCCCGGTTTTTTGCGTTTTTGTGTTTTAGCACCTTAGGACATAGTTTAGCATCGTTTTATTGTTCTTTAGGCTTAGTAGTAGTTTAATTTGAGTTTACATTGTTTTACGTGCTTAAATTTCAATTCCGATACCTTAATTTGTAGAATTCGTAATCACAAAATCCAAATTCGTTTAACCAATTCAAGTTCTAATCAAGAAACTCAACGAATCCGTCAATTCACACATTGTTGGCACACGACCTGGGAAATCACTTTTCCGGTATCACATTTATCACATTCGTGACATTTGGCACGTTAACCCTTTTCCTAAAAGGTTAATTTGTCGAATTTCACGATTAATTTGATATATTGATACTTGTGTTTATTCACCACACTCACAAAAACAACGAATCAAGTAGTAGTGAGGAGTAGCTGTAAGCTGTGAGCAGTAGTTGTGCAGCTCACCGCTCATCGCTCACAGCTTCTTAAAGAAGCATTGAAAAATTGAGCATTCTTAAAAAATAGTAAAGCTCACTGCTCCTTTACCAAACGACTACTAAAAATCAAAATGCTCGTTGCTCACAACATGAACACAATAAATAAACAAAACACATTACATTAAAAATAAAACCAAATGAGAATATCTACTGTTACAAAAGTTACATCCATTTACAACAATTATCACCATTTTAGCTGCTTGTTATTAACACATATCTATCAAATTATGTATTATGTCTTTGTAAAACAATCTAGGCAAAGAAAAATAAAGACGCTACTTCTGATATCCTGACTCTACATCATTGTAAGCTCAAGTGTTACATATCTTGATATGGAGCTTTAGCATGATAGCACAAATTTAGCGTGATAAAACAACCACCAAGACAAATCAAACCAAAGGCTAAGAACGATTCATGGGATCCCGCTCCTGGTCCTCTTTGTTCATTTCCCTTGTGCGCAGAAAGTTCATTCATCACAAAGAAAGACTTGCAAAAGGAGGCTAACGCGTTTGAGATAATGATATAACTGAAAATGCTAGCCACGTTATGGACTCCTAATGTCAACTGCTATAGTAGTTGTAAGGCCGGTGTGGGATCCAAACCAAGCTCTTATGATGGCGGTTCCATAGTTGAGATGCCCGGTTCTGCAGATCATATGGCCGACAAACATTACGGCTTGAGAAACAACCATAGTCCATTGTGTGCCCAGCCCAAACTTACCAAGAAGTGTGTTTGATATTAAACCCCCAATATAATATCCAAAAACCAGAAACACACTTTACAATGAGGCGACGTCTTGTAGTTCTTTCTTTGATCAATTTATGGAAGCCTCAATTTGACTTAAAATGTCAATTACTGCTATACTAGACCCAATTGTGCACCCCTAAGAAAAAAATAATATCGAAAATTTGATGGAAAGCAATGATTTTGAACACTCGTACCATCTACATTATGACTATTATCATATTCTTCCCCTCCAATCTGTGAGCATAAATAGCTGCTCTAAGGGGAAAAATTAAACAAATCATTAGTATAACAATAGTACAACTTTGACCCATGAAGGCAAGTGAAGATTTGTGTCTAGCAAAGTCATCACAAACATGAAGCTTGCTATTAGAAATCAGCTTATCTAGAAAAATTCAAGAAAAAAGTGTTGTTAATGTTGTTTCTTGTCGTAATTTTGATAACCCACATGGTTATCAACGAAACGGACGATGGGGTGATAGTTAAAAATAGTAGTTGTTAGGGTGGAAGCTTTGGAATTTTGGAATTGATTTATAACGTCGACATGGGGCTAGAGTCATCTCCTTTATCCCAACAACCCCATGATGAACAAAGCGAAACCCGTTGACTTACTTGCCTTTTTCAATAGGGGCTTAGCGAGTGTCAAAGCCACTGTTCAACTATCCTGGTGCAAGCTTTGGAATTTTAGAAGCATTACCTTGTTCAACTATCATGAGTCTCAATTCATTTGAAAAATGAAATACCTAATTTGGTTGGCATAGGGCAAAAATGTATATTATTTATCTGATTGTAGTTGTTTTTGCTTTATTGATTATATTGTGGCGTCGTCTTTTTAGTCGAATGTACCCAAAAGTCACGTCACACGGTTGTTATAAATATTTTCATGTTCCTAACCAAAAACTCTCGATCGTACTTTAATGTAGAAAATATCATCACCAACCTCCAAAACTTTCCGTACAACTGCAAGACATTTATCAGAGTTTCTTAGGTAGTTTTTATGCTTTTGCTTTTATAAGGATTCAAAAATATCTTATTTATTGTAGTTTCACCTCTTGAATATGTCATATTTTGAGTAACATGTCATTATAATCTGGATATGTGATTACTTTTTATTGTTTGTAGTAGCTTAGATCTTTAATAACTTGTGTTTCTTCTTATTTAAAATAGATCATAATCACTTTTATGAGTAACACATATGGTTTTGATTAGCTTTTTATCATTTGGATATGTGTTTTTGTATCAAAATGTAAGTCAATTAGATCCTTATTTTTTGAAATAATCATTTAATAACTTGTGTTTCTTCTTATTTAAAATAGATCATAATCACTTTTATGAGTAACATGTATTATATAATATATTGAGTGAATTACATAAATCGTCCTTGTGGTTTAGTTTTGATCTTGTCCCTGGGTTTTGTTTTAGTCTCCTGTAGGTTTACAAAATTTGATCTGTCCCCCGTCTTCCCAAAAAAGGACCCGGTCCCAAAAAAGGACCTCCTTGACTCTAACGTATGTGTTTTTGTTAATTACATAATCTCCTTGTGGTTTGGTATCTGGGGTTTAATTATAATATTTTAAAAAAAAAAATGTTTTTCTTTTAAAAAATCTTGTCCGTTTATTATAATATTTTTAAAAAAAAACTTTTCTTTTAAAAAATTAATTTTATTAAAAAAAATAAAATTAAATTAAAAATAATAATAATAATAAAAATAACTTTTCTTAATTTTATTATAAAACGAAATGAAGCGTATAAAAAAATATACGGATTTCTCATTTTTACGTTCCATTTGTTTTTATACGTTTTCGTTCGGTTTTCGTTGTATTAAAATGTATGAAAAAATTTTTGTACAAAAATGTACGTTTGTATGAAAAATGAAAACATTTTTCATACAAAAACGAACTACAAAAACGACGAAAAAAATGTACGTTTTTTGAATGAAAAAATGAAAACATTTTCGTACGTTTTTGTGAGTTTTCGACAAAAAAAAGTACAAAAACGCACATTTTCATAAAACAAAAAAACGTACGTTTGTTTGAAAATGTTACGTTTTGTATGAAAAACGAAAACGATATTTTAAACCAAAAAAAAAAAAAACGGACGGTTTTTGTTTAAAATTTACGTTTTAGAAATTTTTACGTTTGTTTAAAATGTAGGTTTTGTATGAAAATGTATATTTTAAACAAAACCGTACGTTTTTAAAATAAAAAAAAAAACGCTTTTGTATAAAAAACAAGTGAAACGTAATAAAACGGATTAAAAAAGTATAAAAACTATAAAACGGATGAAGCCGTATAAAAAACGTTTTTACGTTTTTAGTGTTTTGATGCTTTCATATACAAAAACAGTTTTTTTTAACAAAACCAAGATTAAAAACAAAAACGTACATTTTAAACAAAACCACGCTTTTTACGTTTTTTTTTTTGCTTTTTTGTTTTTTTTTTAAATGTAATTTTTATGAAAAAATACGTTTTGTAGGAAAATGTACGTCATACAAAAAAGGTATATGTTTCATACATTTTCATTCAAAAGACATTTTTCATATTTTTTCGTTGTTTTTTGTATTGAAAAAAGGTTTTCTAATTTTCATACAAAAACGATTTGTACTTACAAAAACGAACGAAAAACCGTATTTGAAATACAAAAACGAACTTAAAACCGTGTTTTATAATAAAATGCTTTTTATAGTATTTTTATATTATATTATTTTTTAATTTAATTTTTTTTTTTAATAAAATATTTTTTTAAAAAGAAAAAAAAACAGTTTTTTTTTTTAAATATATAATAAAAGTTATTTTTATTATTATTATTTTTTAATTTAATTTTTAATAAAATTATTTTTTAAAAAGAAAAATTTTTTTTTAAATATTATAATAAACCAGATACATACCAAAAAAACAAGGACGATTTATGTAATTAACTTTTACCAAACCACAAGGACGATCGTTTTATGACGTTAGTTAAAACCGTTAGAAAGTATGACAAGGGAGGCCCCTCATCGTTTTTTGATCAGACGGGGAGGTCCTTTTTGGGACCTGCCGACGGGGACAAGATCCGTAACTTTTGTAAACCACAAGGACGAAACCCGCTAAAAAAAAACCACAGGGACAAGATCCGTAATTTTTACTAAACCACAAGGACGATTTATGTAATTCACTCTAATATATTTATAGGCACTTATCTCAGATCCAAATAGGCTTCAACATGTATTATATTTATAGGCACTTATCTCCTCCATCTGAAAACACAGACATTACATACAACTCTTCTATAATGTTTTTGTTCTCTTAAAGGTTATAGAAGTTTGCTGTTTTTTTTTTTGTATTAATAGTTTTTTTTTAATCTGATATGGCTAATGTTTGCTAGTAGCTAGATATTATAGTGTTTGTATTTCGAATAGATTGTTGGGCATGTCCAACAATTTATATAGTATTAGGCTTAGGGTTTGTCCAATGCTTTAATATTTTCTTTAATATAGTGTTTTCCTAAGATTAAGCCGACATTTATTGATCCATGTTAGACAGAACTATAGGGTTCATATTGTCAAAAACAACTTGAGTTAAGTTGAACGTTTGTTACTCATTGGATTTGATTCAATAACTCAAATCAAAAGAGCTTATATTGATTTAAGCCATTAAATCAAATCCAGTTGCTCAAACTTCCCCAACTTGACTCAAGTTGTTTTTACAACTTGAGACAATCTCCTTCTGAATAAAAAAAATGACGACATGCATTTTCAAAATAACTAAACAAAGCTAAGAACACTATTTTTCTAAAAGTTAGCGTATTTTTACAAAAATTACATGGCACTATAAAATTCCGTATGTGTCTCATAAACCTTCTAGGTGCACCTTAGTTTCATTACGTTATATCAAGGTTTTCAAGATCGGCATTTTAACCAAGATCATTTTTGTCTTTGCATGATCGTAATCGTAAAATCGGATCGAGATCTTAAGATTCTACTATAATGTTATTTTCTTAATAATTTTTTTAATTTAATACAAAAATCTACAAATTAGTATATATCATAAACACAAAATTATAGGAATGTTTCATGAATGTGTTGTTTTTTAAAGATTATAAAAAACAATCCATAACTTTGTAGTTCTTTAGTTTGTTGTCGAAAAAAGTATGGTTGGATCGGATTATATCTTACGATCATATGGTCAAGATAAGGATCTTATGAGATATTAAGCTTGCAAAGATCCTACGTAAAATCGGGATCGTTTTTGTAAGATCGTACAATCGTAAGATCCTAATGTCATGATCGGTTTCTTAACAACCATTCGTTGCATTTAATAATTTTGTCCATATTTTCTTTGAATTGCGTTAAATTAATAATCTACTATTAAAAGTATGTTTAGTAAATTCAAACAGAGAATAAAGTTGGTATTTGGCGCGAGGCTTATAAAGACTTAAACTTTTAAAATAAGTTAGCTTATAAAATAATTTTTGTTTACCACACAGATTTATAAAGCTTTTATAAGGCATAATCTTTTATAAACTCAAGCCTATTAAAAGAAACTTATGGAGGTTATAGCTAGTCAAATTACTTAAATATCTTTTAAACTATAATTGAATTGTCACGTAACCAACTGGCTTAGCTCAGTTGGCCACCTGGGCTCTTTCTAGAGCTTGAGGGAGGTTTTACCAGTGTTCAAGTCTTGCAAGAGAAAAAAAAAAGTTTTCCTCCTAGTGCGAAGCCGTGAGTTTTAGGGGTTTCCTTCCGCGGGTCTCTTCTAGTGGTTCGGGTCCTGGGGCCTGCCCGTTTGAATGGTTTAACTCGGGGGTCGAATTTCAAATGTGATGCCGTTCTAAAAAAATAAATTATCACATAAAAGCTAAAAGTATATCCGAATTTACTTTAATATATTTTTATGTAAATTTATATTAATAAATTTCAGCTTATAAAATACTAGCAGGGTACCGCGCGATGCGTCGACGGGTACCCTGAAATAAAAAAATTCAATAAACCATGCTTTATAAACTGAAACGTTTTATGTGATGATAAATTTGCGGATGCCAAAAGTTTCATGTCACATATTTCAACTCTTTAGAATATTATAGTAGGTTACTCACGCGTTGCAACGGCGGGTATCAAGTAATAATATTTTCGGCAAAAAATGTTTTCAATTTTATGTTTTCTCTTACAATAACTTTACCAATAGCGAAAACATAATGAGTTTGAGTAACTTTTAAAAAAAAGTGATGGATAATATTAAACTAATTCATATAAAAACAAATTGAAGTGGCGTGATTTTGCTTTGAGGTAGTCAATAATGTTATGGGATTATGGTCAAATTAGTTGATATTGGTCCGTAGTCACAAGTAAGTAGTAACATTTTTTTTATGAAATATATATGTAATAATTAACACCTCGTAATAATTAAATAAAATATATTTTTGAACATGTGTGTATCATTAATATTGTTTATTACACTTGTCTCATATAGATAAAAGATATAAATAAAAAAGTGCTTATAATATTTACATCATGTAAAATATATTTTTATGAAAATGTTTGAATTATTAATATTGTTTATAACACTTGTCCCGCATAGATAGAAGATATAAATAAAAGAATGCTTATTATGTAAAAAAAAACTTACATTTTTAAACAATCATTTAGAGTTATTCATGAAAAATACAATAATTAATATACTAATATATTAATCATTGAATTAGCACTTTGCACATTTGCATCATTTGTTTTTAAAAAAATTGTTCCGACTTTTACAAAAAACCGTTTTTTACTTTTGTAGTTAATTTTATTTAAAATAATTCAAAAATTATTTAGATTGGTTCTCGAAACACTCTTACGATATAATAATAGTTTTGAAACTTTGTAATTTTGCATGCATTTTAAAATCATATTCATTTATATGTGCATTTTTGCATTAAAACTAAACTAATTAAAAAATAAATAATAAATGAAGAATTAAAAAGTTGTGAAAGATAAATTAGTAAAAGCTATGTATTGTGTACATTATGCATTAAAAATTGTAATGTTTAAAAAACATATTTAAAAAAAATTAAAAATAATATGTTAAATATTTATAAGTAGTAGAGGAATTTTCATTTGCATACTCTTATTTTGGTGCTTACCAAGTATAACAAACCGTAAAATTTCGGATTATTTTAATAATATTTATCGCGTCAGAAAATTCAAATCAATTATTTTCTGACAAAATGCCAATATCTAAAATTTAAAACCGAGAGGTCATCTCGTTTCCTTATAAATAAGACTCCGCTTGTCCACTATGTATCCGTATAATAAATGTGAAATTTATTATTATCCCAGTAAAAATTAAGGCACACATAAGCTTAATTCATTAGTTATTCCGCACACTGCAGCGCAGTAGCAAACAAAACTAAAAATAAATACTGAGATAAGAGAAAAATACACTTTTTATCAATCACTAATAATTTACGGATGGAAAACGAGAAGTTATCTCGTGAATTTAGAAAGTCACGGCGTCACACGCATACCGACACCAAATTAATAACGGCAAACAATTATAATCAAATTTCAATGAAATAATAATGTCCTATTTTTACGTTTAAGAAATCGTCTCCGAAAACATAATCTTTATATTTTTCGGGTACCAGAAAGGTACGTTTACTCAAGGATTCGTCAAAACACGGAGTACAATTTATACAGTATCTTATAATAAAACAAAATAATAGTATTATCTCTACTCTCTACTCCAACCTCCCTATTGTCTCCCCTCCTTCCTCACTTTAATCCCAAAATAGGATCCGCCTTTTCTCTTTCCCTCCTCCTGGTTTTCATCTTCCACCCCAAGAATAAGATAAACTCTGTCATCTTCTGAAAATATGAAAACACAGCCATGGTCATGTCACATCCATCAATTTCTTTTCTCCTCGAGACGCATCACACAGGGCGCAGCAAATGATGGAGACCGAAGCTAGACTTGGCTACTCATGAAGTCAAGGTCAAGAAAGAACAGTCAAACCCTTCCCATTTTTCCCTTTTAAAGCTATCGAATCAAGGGAATACCCACAAGAAACCTCTCAAAAATCTTCTCACAAATTCAAGATATGTTTTGAAGCTTTGGGTAGTGGGTTCTTACCCGGATTCGGATCGGCTAAGGGTGCAGTTGTACATGGTTAAATCCTCCTCGTCATCATATTAAGGTCTTATGATTATCCTTCCTGTAAATCGTTTATATGTTGTTGATTTTCATTACAGTAAGATTGTTATTTGAGATTTTGGAATCAATAAATTTAATCAATCCGGTATGAATAATTTTCATTAATAAAGATTATTGTTGTTGATTTGTTTGTGTGGCTGAGCAAAAGAATTCGATCGAAAGTCTCGACTAATCTTGGAAGTGATTATCTCTTGTTTTCTTTAATGGGTTATGTTTAATTTCGTACATGACTTATTCAAGTCTATTTATGATTTTGAGTTTATGCGTATCGTTGAAACTGTCTAGCATAACGAATCCGACCACAAGCACCCCTATGTGGGATGTTGGTTCGGTTGTTTCGCGGGACACAAGAGTGACTCAACGTTTATCTTTGATTCAACCACACCCTCAAAGAATGATGGTTTGCATTTCAACGTCCTGGCTCAGGCCATAACCCACAAAGGGTCCGTGTGCCTAGTTTTATTCTTCTCAAGATGGTGAGTTGTTGCTCTATTCATCTCGGCTTGGGACACCACCAAAGGGTGTCTAGAGCTTAGCTAGTCTCGGGTTGTGTTGGTTTCCATTGTAGGTCGAGACTCACAGCAAGGGGATTTGGTTTTGCTCGACTTGACAGCAATCACCCAAAGAGATGTGTTGTGAGTCCGGCTTCCAGAAACACCATAGTAGTGGCTGGATGTTTTCAGGTTAACCCACTGTTGGTCTTAGTCATTTTCCCAGCTTGTGTAAATTTCGGCTTATAACTTCGTTCGATTATCTCACTTGGTCTTCGGCCTACACGGCCTATTTGCCCCTCTTGATATCGATTGTTTTCTAGCCTTTCTCTCCTTGCTTATAGACTCGCGAGAGTCTCATGTGATAGTCATTTCAAGCCACCAACGAGTACTTTTGTTTATATGTGCTTCGAGTCATCAAAAGACACCCCGCGAGTGTAGTTATTTCAAGTACCGTTAGACCCCGAGAAAGACTCGTAAAGGCCTTAATTCATGTCTCGTGTTTGTGTTTTAATGTTTCCCCCATCGGGACAAAAACCATGTCCAAATATGTTCAAAACTCCCTGCATTACTTAAGCATACATTACATTTGGGCCCCAAACCCATATCCCACTAAAAGTCTAATTGATTTATTGAGATAGGTTAACAGTTGGGCTGCGTGGCCCAGTACCATGAACAGCCTATTTAGATTCAATCAATCAGGTGGACGTAGTAGACGTGAGTACTTCTCGACGCATCCGACTATCATGTCCGCGACATATTATTTCCTACGACTCGTCGAAACAGCAACATCACTCGTATATATTGTAACTTGGTACAAATATCTAATATAAACGAGTTTTGAAATAAACTAATGAGGTACTTGTATTTCTTACAACTCGATTGAAAATGTCATACAATTTATACTAGAAGAAGTCATAAACTTGAAAAGCATATATTTTCAAATATTAGAAACCATATAATAAACTCGATATACAACTTTTGACATTTCCTCAACTCGAAAATATACACTTGGATTCATGCCAAATTTCCTAAAAACATTTCACTATTTTCCAATTCACAAACTAAATACAATTCATGAAAAATTATATTGTAATGTATATAAGACGAGTTATATACAACCTTTCGAAACATATTAGCATTTGGAATATATTTATTAAAAATCTACATTTTATACTTCTAATATAATATACACTTAAATTAAGTTAAGGCTTAACTTCTTAAAATAAATACATTTATACTAGATGGCTTAAATAAATATATACACTTAATATATATACATCCTTTCATTTACACCGACGACATCTTATTATAAGAGTACTATTTTTTTCCGTACATTATCGTTTGGTCTTCATTAGACCATAATCGCCCTCATCTTCGATAATCTTTCCAAATCATACTCCCATAAGCCGAAATCCACCCAAATTCCTTGTAAATTGTTCTAAGATCGATGATGCCACACAAGCAACAACAACAACAACAACAACAACAACAATATTTAAAACTTATAAAGTTAGTTAAACTTTATCAAGTCTTAAACAGAAAGACTAAATATGCCGTACTTAATTAGGTTGCGTGTCGGAGCCGTGCACTATCACTCCTTGATTAATTCCCTTTAGACTTCATATTACACATTGCCAAGGTGAGTTTCATAGCCCCTACTTTTAACTGTTTTATACTTGTTTTGGGGGAAGATACATGCTCATTTTACTTGTGCATTCCATGCATACTATGCTTTCACCTGTTTAAAGTTTTCATCATACATAGATGTTTTATAGAGCATACCAAAATGTTTGACCTAGAATATTACGCAGCTTAGCCTAAGTCCTCAGATCCCAAATTGCCCTCTTCATGAACCGTCAATTCCTGCTGGGAAGCGCGAATGTTATAAATAGATCTATTGAGGGTGACTCCTCTGTTCGGTTGACCCCGCTTGGGTCAAGGCGAAACATATAGCATGTCGGGACCGAGTGTATTGGGATAAACACTCGCCATGGGCTCCGTATTTGTATGACTTCTCTGTGCATACAAGAACTGTCGTAGTTTCGGTTGCATGAACTTAGTGCTAGCGTAATAGATTCAACATATATGACATTATATTCGTTGTAATGTACATATACTCTACTTATGGTCCACTAATGAAATCTCTTTTATGAAATCCTGTTATGAATTGAAACCATAAACTTTATGACATTATGCAAGACGTAATGATCATCAAAAACCAAATTTGAGACTGTGTACTGAAAATCCTTTTTAAATAAACCTATGAACTCACCAAATGTAGTGACCCCTTTTAGCATGTATCTTCAGGTTTTGAGGTGATAACTTATCTTTGGAGGCGCAAGGCAAAGGCATGGCATGGTCATAGATGACTCTGATTTATATATTGGGACCACCATTTATAATGGGCCATTTTCCGCACTAAATCAAAAATGTAAACATTGTTTTTAAGAAATGAATAAAAGTTTATTTATGAAAATCCGTTGTTCTATGCTTATGTTGTGATACCAATTTAAGTAGCACCCCAATACTTGTATGCTTCCGCTGAGCTATTTTGGGGGTGTTACACCAAGGGACAAATCCCCACCTTCTATTTGGATTGATCTAATGGCTGTGATTAATCTAAGATTTAAACATTTTAACCTATTTTTTACCCCAATATATATACCGTTTTTTTTCTTTTTCTCATTTATCACTCTGTTTCTTACACACTTTCTCACACACTTTTCTCTCTGGATTTCCCTCCATAAACGGTTATCTTCTTCTCAATCACAACAACCAGGTCAACCACCACATCCTCCACCGTGATCACCGTACAACCACCGTCATCTCCGTCACGTGCTCCACTTTATCCCACCGGTAATTCTTCAATTCTTCATTTTCTTCTTCAATTTCTTCATTATTTTGTTCAATTTCGTAATTATTTTGTTCAATTTCGTAATTATCTTCTTCAATTTTGCAGAATGGAGATTTTTGATCTTAATGAAGTTCCTGTTGGAGATGATTCAATTGATTTAGATGTTACGAGTTCAAATTGTTCTTCTAATGTTGATGATAATGCATCATGTGAGTTTTCGTTTTAATTCAGCTTTTTTTTTATGTTAATATGTTTATTTAATTAAGCTGTTTTGTTAATTAAGTGTTTAATTAAGGTGTTTAATCTTTTAATTCAGCTGTTAGTTTACTCTGTGTTGTATCACCTGTGATATTTAGCTGGTGTTGTTAGTTTTTTGCTTATTCATGAAGCTGTTATTTTGATTTTGCTTTTATATAAGCTGTTAGTTTGATTTTGCTTTTATATAAGCTGTTAGTTTGATTGGATGTGTTTTTGTTCAGTTTAATTTGTGTAGTATTAGCAGTGATATTTTGAAGTTGATGATAGTTTGCTTTTTAATTAAGGTTTTTAGAGTAATTTGCTTCTAATTTTAAGTTTTTTACTAAATAATCGTAAATGTAGTTTGATTTCTTACTGCGATGTTCCGATATTTCTATGTTGTTATTGCTGCAGTTGTTGCATATTATTGATTAGAGAGATTGTGTTTTGTTAGTGATTCGAATGAAGAAGAGTGATAGTGTTGGTGCTGATAGTTGTACTGTTAGTGTTTTTTGTCTTGGAAGCGTTTTGTTGTGTAGTCAAAGTAGTCGTAAATCTAGTGTTTTGGAAGTGATTTCTTAAAGCAGTTGCTTTATATTTAAGAAGAACAGTCGTGTTTGCAGTTGTTGCATATATTGTCTGAAAATGAGTTATAGTTGTTGTCAATTTATGTTGCTGAATTCTGAGTTATAGGTTTTTGTGGTTTTTGTTATGATAGGCTTTTAAATAAGCTTCATGAATAAGCTGTTAATGTATATTAATGTAGATGTTATATTGCTTTTAAATAAGTTGTTTGATTGGATGTGTTGTTGTTTCTGTTTAGTATTTTTGTAGAATCATCTGTTATAGTATCACCATTGATATTTCAAATAATGTATAGTATCACCAGTGATATTTTAAGATAATTTTTGAAGTTATTGTTTTATGCTTTTTGACTTTGTGTTTTATCACCTTCTTTAGAGCTTCTAGTGGTTTGAAAACTCCTTCATCTTTTATTCATCATGATTTTATTGATACTCCTGGTGGATCGGTTTTTTGGGTTCCTAGAGTTGCTGCTAGTGTGCTACCAGTTTGTTTAGTGTTTATGATTCATTGAGGATTGCATTAGTATGTACATGAGATATGCTTCAGAGGCAAGATTTGGTATTAGAAAGTCTACTCAGAAAAGATTAAGGGATGGATTTGTAAAAGAGAAGTATTTAGTTTGCAATAGGGAAGGGTGCCCAAAGAAAATTCGTTTGAATACGTTAGCTCCCAAGAAAGGTGACAAACAAGTGAGGACTTCGAACTTTAAATTACTGGGTTGCAAAGCACGTGCAGTTTTTCATATGGTGCATGGTAGTAGAAAATATAGGCTTACTACGTTCGATGTGGAACATAATCATGAGCTAGATCGTGTTGAGTATAAGCATTTGTCCAAGAGTGAAAGGAAGCTAACATACACTGAACCGAAAGCACTCTTTATAATCAAAGCTTCAATTATAATATTGGGCGACTAGAGCTCACAGTTTGTATACCGGGTTGAAAGGGTCCTCAGCACTTGTTCATGGTACAGAGACTGAGTTTAACAATCTAGTTCGTGGTATAAACTGTTTCATAGGAGATAGCGATGCACAGATGCTTATTAACCGTATGGAAGATCGGATGAAATTTACATCAGACTTATCTTTTGATTATCTTGTTGAGAACGCTGAGCTTATTGGACTCTTTTGGGCTGATCAAGTTGCTAAATTGAATTACAAAGAGTTTGGCGATATCGTCTCATTTGATGCCACATACAAGACAAACAAGTATGTTGTTTAAACCTTTTTTAGTATCTCTTGTGATATTTGTATTTGCTTTTTCTACATTTTGTATATATTATCAGCTGAGATACTTTTTTTCAGATACCGGATGGTTTTCGTGCCTTTTACTGCAATAGATAATCATAGGAGATCCGTATTGTTGGTTCTGGTCTTCTTAAGAATGAAACTACTGAATCTTATGTTTGGTTACTGCAAGCATTCAAGAAAGTGTTTGTTCGTTCTCCAAATATCATTGTTACTGATCAAGATGGTGCAATGTGGAAGGCTATAGCTGAAGTTCTTCCTGATTCAAAGCACAGACTTTGTATGTGGCATATCATGCAAAAGCTTCCGTCTAAGGTATCTCTCTGTGATATTTTGCATCTTTTATCTCTTGTGATATTTGCATCTTTTTGTATTGTATCACTTGTGATACTTTTTGTATCCCTTGTGGCACTTTTTGGATTGTATCACTTGTGATACTTTTTTCATTTGCTATCTATAATGATTATTTTTTTTTACTATTTTCGGATTGTATCGAATTTATGACGATACTGATTTCAAGAATAAATTTCACAAGATTGTTTGGAACATGTATATTGGCCCTGAAGAGTTTGAGATTAGATAGAATGAGTTGATGGTTGAATTTGGTCATTTGAATCATAAGTGGTTGAATAAGATGTATAGGATTAGGGCGTCATGGATTCCTGCTTTTTTTTTGTTGATTCTCCTCTATGTGGACTGATGAGGACCACATCTAGGTCAGAGAGTGAGAACTCGTTTTTTTCACATTTCACGTCTCCTACTTCTACTCTTGTTAAATTTATGGTGTGTTATGAGTGCTGCAATGGAGAAACAGAGATACATACAAGAAAGATTAGATCATCAGTCGATTGACTCATTTCCTACTTTGTTGACGCCATTAGGAATTGAAATTCATGCAGCAAGGTTTTACACTCGTAAGCTTTTTGTTCTTGTTCAGAAAGAGATAATTGTTGGCTCATGGTTATGTTCAATCAAGTCTAAAATTTGTGGTGATGGTTGTGATGTTTCTGTTATATCGAGGAAAAACGGATGCTGATATTGTACCAAGAGTGGTTGATGATGAAAGTACTTCAGAAAATACCGAGGAAGAGCTTAATTTGTATCAAAAAGACATTGGAGAGTACGAGGTACATCTCTTTTTTCTTTGTTTATAAGTCTATATGAGGTATCACAGGTGATATCTGTTTGTGATATTGTTTTAAGTATCACTTGTGATATTGTGATATTATTTTTAATATCACATTGATATTATTTTCTTTTTATGTTTTATATGAGGTATCACCTGTGATATATTCAATTAAAGTTCATAAAAGTTTATAATTTTTTTTATGAAGGTGGTGTATAACAAAGTAGATGGTTCGGTTGCTTGCTTGTTGTCACTTTTGTTCAATGTGGTATTTTGTGTCGTCACATCTTTTGTGTGTTCAAGAATTGCAAGGTTGTTTCTATCCCAGATCAGTATTTACTTAGGCGTTAGACAAGGGATTTGATTCCTGCTGATTTGAGGAGGCAAAAGGCTCGTTATGGTCAGAACAATGAAGAAATAGAGAGGCTTGCAATTGAGGCAACTGGTTTACTTGAGTCGTGTGTTCATATGATGAGTAAAAATAAAGGGAAGTTGACTTCTTTTGTAGACAAGCTGAAGAAGTTGAAAACTGAAGTTGAGGCTGATTTGCAATGTGCATTCCTTCCCGTAATGTTTTGAAATTGTTGAAGAGTTTATGGGTATAAAGAAGCCTACTAAAATTTATGTTAAAAATCCATCGAAAGCGAGCAATAAGGGGTTTATGAGGGAGCGTATCAAGGGTGGACGTGAGAAAGCATTTGATAAAAGCAAGAAGCAAAAGAAGTCATGCAGTATTTGTGGGTCGACGGAGCATAACAGGACTACTTGTCCAGATAAGGGCAAATATTTGACCAATAATGCTGAAGTAGGCGGCAGCTCTGCTGAAGGAGTACTTGTCCAGGTTGAGGTGGAGTCATCGGCGCAGCCATTGCAATAGAGGGTATGCACGTTGAGGTTGAAGTTGAGGTTGAGGTGCAGTCTATCTGTTATGTCTTATCCAATTTCTTACAATTTTATCACTTGTGATGATTTTCTATTTGTTATTACTTTTCTTTCATTTTTTCATTTTTATCACTTGTGATAAGCATACAAAATTGATGAAATGCTGATACCTTTTTATGAGTTTACTTTTTTTGTGACTTTATTGAATAATTGAAATAAGTTTTTTTTGCTAATCTAGTTCTATGGCATGTTATTTACTGACATTTGTATAGTTTAATAAAGTTAACAAAAGCAAGGTTGAATTCTGATTTTCCAAAATCTTTCAACTGAATAGAATTCATCATTGTAATGGCTGCGCCGATAAAGATAATTGTTTTTACAAAACGATAGTCTGGCATAGGATTAATAAGTAGCTGAAGAGAATTACTAATTGTTTTTACATGAAACCAAACGTAAAACATTAAGCACTCGGTCAATTGTTGTTTTGTTCTGCATACTTTCTCTTTATTGCCTCCTTGAGAAGCTTCTTTACTTCTTTTTCGTCCTTGTTCTCTGCAAGAAATTTTAATGCATAGTTGATGAGTGTCTAAATACTCATCATTTCTTTCACATTTAAGCTACAAAATATCTGAAAACATACAAATATGCTTCAAAATATTGGAATTATCTCCAAATTATGTTTTTAGGTATTAAAATGCAAAAGGGATGAAAAATGATGAAAAACATGCAAAACATACATAATTTACATTTTCAGTCCCTGAACTTTGATAAATTGGCAAATCTAGTCCCTGGTTAATCAAAACTTGTAAAAATATTATAAAAGGTCCTTGAGAGTCACAAGTTGTTAAAAATAATCCTTTGAAGTTAAAAATCTCAAAATTACAACTTTGGTCCCTCAACTTTGCAAAAGTGTCAAAAATAGTCCCTAAGGTTTTAAAAATTGGAAATTAATCAAAATAAACCTTGTGCTATTTATGTTTGACATAATTGGTCTTTATGAGAAAAGTTTTGAGAAAATACGAGTTTGGTCCCTGGAGTTTTCTAAATTGACAAATTTGGTCCTTAAGGTGTAAAATGGAATTTTATGCAAATTTAAGTCCTTGTACTAACCATTATTTGCAGGATTGGCCCTTGTGATAAACTTGGAAACTTGTCAATTTCAGTCCTCAACTTTGGCAAAATTGCATCCATGGTCCTTGTGTTTTAAACTTAACAAACCGGACCCTTGTTATTATATACTCCCAAAAATCCAAATCCATTACCCGGCCCAACATCCACCAGCCCAACCCCTTTGTTAAATAAATAATACAAACCAAACGTACCCCGTTTTCTTCTTCTTCGTCTTCCACCTCACACCACCACCTGTAACTCCACCTGTAAACACCACCTCACCCTCTCCAGCTCATTACCTATTCCTACCCACTCTCCACCACCTCTGTCAGCCTAAACCCCCCACAATTAATGCCCTTCACACCCCATTTTCACTGAAATACCATTACTACCCACAGTATTGAGCAAAACCACACCAACTTGGTCTAAACTTCACCAAACGTGTTCATCCACCTCATACTACATCCCAAGAATCCTTAATTAGTCTCAAACTGCCTCATACCCACGTGGAGCGTTTTGGCGCCAAAATGAGTTTGAACGGTTTTGATGAATTTGACTCTTTCAAGGGTGCAGATGAAGTGGGAAAAGATATTTGATCAAGTGGGATGAAAACAGGTGATAAATACAGAGGAAGACAGAAGAGAAACATCATCATAATTTGTAATCTAGTTTATGATCAATCGTAGCATAATTAAATAGTTGTCACATTAGTGTAATCTTTAAATTTTGTTTCTAAAGTGTTTGTTAGCTTTGCTAAAGTGTAATAAACAACTTTGTTACTCAGTTTCATTCTATCTTTCAAGTTTTCAGAATTTCAACTTTGTCCCATTTTCAATTCAAGTTTTATTTAATTTCTGTTGATAATTGTTGTTTAGAGGACTTATAATAACACTACTAAGCTCTAGAAGCTTTAGCAAGCTTTTAAGTCATCTTAACAATCATTAATCAATAAAGTAGGAAAATACCAAAAATCTAGAAAATAGAAAATAAATAAAAAATAGAAATCTGTGAAGAAGCAAGGAGCAAGGTTCATCTTGGATTGCCTTGGTTTAGAGCTCTGTGGAGAGCATTTAGGATTGGTTCTCAGTTCTTGATTCTCAGATTTTGGCCTTAACTCAAGTTGTAAGCTTATCTCTTGATTTTTGGCATTTACTGTTATTGTTCTAATCTTAGTATAAATTCTCTTGATTCATACTTAGTTAATGTTTGTTAGTGATATTATAACTTAAAATCAGTAGGTTTAGAGCTCTGTGGAGAGCATTTAGGATTGGTTCTCAGTTCTTGATTCTCAGATTTTGGCCTTAACTCAAGTTGTAAGCTTATCTCTTGATTTTTGGCATTTACTGTTATTGTTCTAATCTTAGTATAAATTCTCTTGATTCATACTTAGTTAATGTTTGTTAGTGATATTATAACTTAAAATCAGTAGGTTGTTAGTTGGAAATCATAGTTGCTAGTTGTTACATATTTTCAGTCAATTATAGTGTAGTAGTGATTAATAGTTTATAGTTGTTAATTTCTGTGTAATTATGTTCATTTGATCTTAGTTCATCTGTATCAAGTGTTAAAATTCAGTTTCATGCTCTAAAGCTGTATTGAGTAACACTAATCTAGAAAACAGTCCTGTCTAAGGGTGTTTGGATCAAGCTGCCATACTAATTTATGCATGTTATTGTGCTTTATTCTTGTTTCTGCATGTTTGTTTAGATCATATTAGCTCAGTTATGTCATAATATTTAGGTCTTATTAGTTTAAAAGTCAAAATAGGTTTTAATCTAATCCATATGTTTAACTGTTAGGATTATAAGTTCCATAATCACCACACTAGCTTAAAAGTTGATACTCTAGCTTAATTTAGCCATATCATAGCTTAATATAACATAATCAATCAGTAAATTAGGATCAAAGCTCACTTTAGTCAAACTTAGTGTTAACTTAAAAAGTCAAATTTGCAGCTTACCCAATTTTTGAATAAACTTTGGATTTAAATTGTGAACTTGTTAATTGATATTAAGACTTGAGCTTGTAGGTTTATATAGTCTTATTGCTGATCTCCTTGTTACTATTTTTTATAATTTTTATGCTAGCTTATTAAGAGCTTAATTAGTGCTTAACTTTTGGTGATTCTTCATAAGCCTCCCCTGTGCACAGATTTGACACCCACTTTCACAAGCTTGCACAAGCTTGATTAGTGAGTGTTAGCCTGAGTATTTTGATTGTTTGTGATGCCCATGTGGCTAGTTATCTGAAATAAGTGCTTATTTGCTTTTGATTGCTTATTTGGTCTGCTTATTCTTTGCTTAAACTTGTGCAATCAAATAAACCACAACACTGATCATCAGTGTAATCAAGCAATTTCACAAGCCCATCATAAGCTCATTTCTAAGCTTTGACTTGTGATCTTTGGCTTTTTAAGAAGCTAAGCAGCTCATTAACACAGTTCAAGCTTTATTTTTCACTCACAAAGCCTTTAACTAGGGCTGCACACAGCTTGAAGCTTGTTCATTCACTTCGCCTTCGACTGAGTGAACTCAGTCAACCCACCCAACTTCATAAGCCCTGCAAAAGCTACTCAGTGGTCCCCATTGGTTAAGCTTTGGCATTTTTGAATCCTTACCAGCCCCACTTTATAGTTCAGCACTCAATAAGTTCTATTGAGCTTATTTCATAAGCTCAATTTGGCCATCTTGGTTGCCTGTCTAGGGTGTTTGGATCTCAGTCTCATTGGAAGTGCTTAAAAGCTTATTCCAAGCTTATTAGCCAATCCAGTGATTCCACTTGTTCATACTTGTTAATATATTATATATACACAGTACTTATCTTTTTATTTTCTTTATTAAGCTTATTTTAAAGCTTTTACCAAGCTTACTAGCTTTTTCCATTCACTCAGTTAACTGAGTGAAATCAGTTTGGACCCCTCACTTCACAAGCTCTTTGTGAGCTCATCAGTGGGTCCCACACCTTAAATCTTGGTTCTTCCAACCCCCCTCCTACCAGGCTTGAACCATTGACCCTTTGTTTGACCTTGGAACCTGTGGACCCCACCTGGAATTACCTCACAAGGTTGTCCCATTTTCTGTCTCAGGAACCAAATAAGCAAGTGCTTATTGTGGTCTTTTGGCTTATTCAGTGAGCTTATATTATGAAGTATAGCTTATTAAAGTTCAAGTAACTTATTGAAACCAGAATTTACCCTAGTGGACCCCACATAAGCTCATTTGAGCTTATTTCCTTCTAAGTCAACTTTTGGGGTAATAAGCACTTTCAAGTGCTTATTCTGAGTTTCCAAGCTTATTGTTTTTGTAATATTTTCTTATTTTAAGTATTTTTAACAGTTTTATAAAATAAAAACCACAAAAAGCCAAAAATATTTATAGTAATAGTTTCTATTTAATAAAATATCTATTTAATTTTCTTTTTAGCTTATTTATAAGCACTTCTGTAATTTTTTATTTTTAGTAAATCTCTTTTATATTAAAGTACTTTTATAAATTTTTTCTAGATTTTTCTTTTGTCATCTAATAATATTTAGAATTAATACTAGTTTAAATAGTTAATAATTAATATTAAATAGAATAATAGTATAATAAATATATTTTTAGTTTTTAAATAAGTTTTATAATATTTTAGTTTTTTCTAAGTTTTTATTTTATTTTTCTAGCCTTATTTTAGTTTTCTAATTAAATAGTGTATTAATAAATAGTATTAAATATTAATTAAATAATAAATAATATATAAGTTAAATAAATAATTTTCTTTTTCTAATAATTTTCTTTTATTCTTAGGATCTCAAAAATATAAATTTCACATTTGTGGGGTTTATATTGATCACTTTTTACTTTTATTTTTGTACGTTTACGTTATTTTAAACGTACGTTTTAGGTTTTAAACGTTCATCACTTTAAAAATAGTGATAGCGTTTATTTAATAGATTTTAACTTTTTAATTTTCTTTAATTTGCATTTAAATCGCTAAGACGTGCAAATACCTACTATAGTTATAATCAATTTGTTTTTAATACGTTTTAAGTTTCTAGGGTTTTGATCGTACTTATTAGTTGTTATAACTCATTTGAGTTATTAATACTTTTAGTATTGTGACAAATCATTCATAACCCTATTCCTAATCAACCAAGCTATATAACACATTTGTTCAATCACAGGATATCACAACCTCGTTGGGAATAAGACCGGGAATATAACTGTATCTACTCGGATTATTGCATTTGCCTCTTTCTAGTTTGACTTGCCTAGTTGACCTCTCACAAGTGGTTGACTAAAGAAGTAGGCTAGTTTAAGGCGAACCAATTTTGGCGCGCGTTGCCGGGAGGCTGTGCTGCGTTGAACAATTTTTGGCGGCTGATTATCTATCCATTGTATATATATTATATATTATATATTGTATTTTAATCTTCCATAAACAATATAAAAAACAAAAATATTTTCTTTCTATATATATAAAAGATAAATAATTACAAAAATACTCTTCGCACCCTTCGAGTTTCCTTTTCCTCAAGGATCCTTAGACACGTCTTAGTGCATGCGCACTCGTTCTTCAAGGTCATCAAGTCCTCTTCGCGAGCTTGTAGCCATACCTCGAAGAAGTCGTAGACGTTCTGCTCCATCAGTCGTACCCGAGTTACGTCTGAGCCAAAATTCTGTCAAAATGGCGGAGAACAAACGATGAATGAACTTCTCCAGGCACCCACCGATGGGTACGGAGATGCTATTGTTGTTCCAGCCATCGTAGCTGAGAACTTTGAGCTTAAAACGGGGTTAATAAACCTAGTGACAGCACGTCAATTCTATGGTTTTGAAAGGGACGATCCTCACTATCACATTCGGTGGTTCAATAAAATCACACCCACCTTGAAATGTAAAACGTCCACGAGGATGCAATCAAACTTCTTCTTTTCCCGTTTCTCTCGATGGGCCCGCCAAGAATATGGCTTGATAAACAACCCCTAAGTCGATTGAAACGTGGGAAGATTTAGTATGCAGTTTGTGCATAAATTCTATCCTCCTTCAAAAACCACGAATCTCCAGAATGAAATCATGAAATTCACACAACATTTTGATGAAACATTCAGTGAATCATGGGATCGTTTTAAGGAAATGCTACGCAACTGTCCTCATCATGGATTTACTGAGTTGATATATCTGGATACTTTCTATAATGGCATAAGACAAGCTGATCAAGACTCTCTTAATTCCTCCGCGGGAGGTAATTTTTTGAATCGAACAACAAAGGATGCTTTAGCCATTATAGAGAACAAAGCCGAGGTCCGTACCTCAAGAAACAAACCAGTTGTTCCCAAAGCAAGTGATTCACCTTCTACTTCATCTCCCATGACTCAAACTATTGACAATACTCAGTTTGCTCAACTCATGGATGCTCTTAAAAATTTGACTCTTAACCAAAAGAAAGAGTCATCCAAACCAGTGAAGTCAAAAGATTGAACCATGTGTCACTTGTGGTGGTCCTCATGCATACTACAACTGTATTGCCACCGATGGCAATGCATTTGAAGTTGATGCTCTAGCCGGTAATTTTAATCAAGGAGGTAACCAATACCATCCTCAAGCTGAAACAAATTACCGGGCTAATAACCAAGAGGGACCATCAGGATCATATCAACCCAACAATTCAAATAGGTCTAATCCTAACCAGCCAAGAGGGCATAATAACCAAAATCAATATCGTACTCAGAACAATCAGATTGTTCCTGTTCAATACCTACCACATAAGGGAAATTCAAATCCTAATCAAGGGTATTCAGCTCCTAATAATCAAATGGTTTCGTTCCAAGAATCTCAATCTGCTGAACTAGCTAACCACATCAAGGCCTAATGATGCTAAAATGAGAGTGGTTCAAAACCAAATCTCCAATTTGAAGAATGAATTTGATTCTTCTATTGCAAAGAACAATAATGGTGAAGAATGATCTTAAGAGTATGATATCTGATTTGGTGAAACAACTTGTTCCACCTTCCACCTCGGGAAGTCTCCCGAGTAAACTGTGCGTAATCCTAGGGTGAACTCAAAGCTGTCACTACACATAGTGATACAGCTCAAGTTGGACCAACCACGGTTGTCTCAAATTCTACACCCCCAATTACTCCTAAATCATCAAAGATAGATCCCACTCTTTCACGATTCACGGTTAAAAGTTTGTCAAACAAACTTTATAACCAAAGGGCAGTTATGACTTATTCTCATATGCTTAATGCTTCCCGAAAGAGTATACTAGCGATAGTGATGATGAGGAGGATTCCAACATCATCAAAGCTATCACCACTGTAGTGGTGCGCTTATGAGGACCTACTCCTATTCCACCACCGTATACGATGTGGAAAAAGAGCAGGTTGCCAGGACCGTGCAAATTCCAAGCCCACGAGAGTGCGCGTCCAACCGCAAGTTGTCCTCGAAAACCAAACAAAGGAGTTGTCTTTGAGTGATGAAACTCTGAGACTATCCCTAGATCCAAACCTTTAAGCCTACCATTCCTTACCCTTCACGCTTGAGCAAGAACACAGCGGAGGTCTAATTACCAAACAGACAAACTCTTGCAAATCTTTAAAGATTTGCAATTTGACATAAGTCTTGCGGATGCTGTCATCTTGATGCCCAAGTTTGCATCAACAATCAGCGGTTGTTAAACAACAAGGAAAAGCTGGTTGAATTGGCAAAAACTTCTCTAAATGAGCTACTGCGATTATCTTAAAAAGCTTCCCGAGAAGCTTGGAGATCTGTAAATTTATCTTACCTTGTGAATTTCCGGGAATGGTTGCATGCAACGCCTTGGCGACTGGCTAGCATCAACGATGCCTAATTCAAGATGGAAGAAACTTTCTCTTCCTAAACACTTACTGCATGACTCTTGAGCTTGCGGATCGTTCGTATCTATGCCCCTCGGTATATGCGAGGTGATATTTATGAAAGTAGGGAAGTTCCATTTTCCGGTGACTTTGTGGTTGTTGAATTCGTCGATCCTAGGGTTCCTCTCATTGGGCGAGGATTCCTAAGAACGGGCCACTCTTATAGATGTATTTGGCGTCGGATCACATTGCGTGTGGGTAATGAGGCTATTACCTTCAACCATGATCAAACTTCAAAATACTCCTCCAATTATAACTCGCCGGTTAACAAATCGATGTCATTGATGTTGCCTTAAAGGAGTACTCTCAAGAAAATCTTGGTTATGTTCATGATATGATGAGTGGTGATCCCACTCCATTGTCTCATTCCATCATTTCCGACTCTTCCACTTCCTTAACTCTGGATGAGGAAAGTGATTCTATTATGGATGAGATTGATGATTATCTCAATCTGGATACATTTCTTCCGGTATTGATGATAAAGTGATCAAGGAAGATATTATTCTTCTTCTTGAACAATTGTTATACCCACATTATTCCACTCTCCCAACAAAGCAACTTCATAAAGAGGAATCCAAATCAGTTGAACCAACGATAAAATTCGAGATCAAGCATAAGACCTCTCCTCCTTCAATTAAAATTCAAATTCTTGAGGAGGAAGTTCTTGTGATTACCGTTACGATCTCTCTACTACACCTTCACTACGGTGATTTCTCCTTCTCTTCACTCATTCGGGAGTGAAGATGTTACTTTGACCGGATATTCCATATAACATTGGTTTAGATCCGATACTTCCCATGGATTTTTCAATTGCTTTTTTCTCCAGGCACTGTAGAACTCTTTATTACAGGTTATCCGCTTACAAGCGGTTTGCGTGATAAACCCGACAGTTTGGGAGGAAAATCAAATCGAGGTCGAGTCCAAATAATGACTCGGGAATCAAAACATTAGCACAAACATGGGTTTTCACCGTGTAACACCAGTGTGAGATGCCCCACATGTTGTATTAAAAATTAAAAATATAAAATATATATACATCTTAAAATAAAGGCTAAGTAATATTTTCCTTTTACGTTCTAAGTTCGGTTTAACACCCGGTGCTTTGAATATTGAGGGCAATATTGATTCTAAGTGTGGGGATTCTCGAGAATTTAAACACATGTTCCATCGAGAACCCCATTTTAGCCAAAATTTAAAATTTTTTTTTTTTCTCACTTAGAACGCAATAAATGGTAATCAGATCCATGTCTAATAAGGATTGGCTAGTCCGGAAGCAAGGCGGCTTAAAGTGATCTCAAAACGGTTATTGGTGATTTGCTCAAAACATATGGTTATCAAGTGGACCATAGTTCTTACTTGAATCAAAAACATCTTGGCTACTCCAGAAGTGATGGCTTTTGGTAAAGAGTTCTTTCAAAACCATTAAAATCTTCATAAAATATTGCTAGGGACTAGCAATAGTTTAGTGTGGGGGATTGATGAGTGTCTAAATACTCATCATTTCTTTCACATTTAAGCTACAAAATATCTGAAAACATACAAATATGCTTCAAAATATTGGAATTATCTCCAAATTATATTTTTAGGTATTAAAATGCAAAGGGATGAAAATGATGAAAAACATGCAAACATACATAATTTACATTTTCATCGAACTTTGATAAATTGGCAAATCTAGTCCCTGGTTAATCAAAACTTGTAAAAATATTATAAAAGGTCCTTGAGAGTCACAAGTTGTTAAAAATAATCCTTTGAAGTTAAAAATCTCAAAATTACAACTTTGGTCCCTCAACTTTGCAAAAGTGTCAAAAATAGTCCCTAAGGTTTTAAAAAATTGGAAATTAATCAAAATAAACCTTGTGCTATTTATGTTTGACATAATTGGTCTTTATGAGAAAAGTTTTGAGAAAATACGAGTTTGGTCCCTGGAGTTTTCTAAATTGACAAATTTGGTCCTTAAGGTGTAAAATGGAATTTTATGCAAATTTAAGTCCTTGTACTAACCATTATTTGCAGGATTGGCCCTTGTGATAAACTTGGAAACTTGTCAATTCGGTCCTCAACTTTGGCAAAATTGCATCCATGGTCCTTTGTTTTAAACTTAACAAACCAGACCCTTGTTATTATATACTCCCAAAAATCCAAATCCATTACCCGGCCCAACATCCACCAACCCAACCTTTGTTAAATAAATAATACAAACCAAACGTACCCGCTTTTCTTCTTCGTCTTCCACTCACACACCACCACACACTAACTGTAAACACCACCTCACCCCTCTCATTACCTATTCCTACTCTCCACCACCTCACCACCAACCTAAACCACAATTAATGCCCTTCACACTTTCTTTCAGATACCATTACTACCCACGGTTGAGCAAAACCACACCAACTTGGTCTAAACTTCACCGTGTTCATCCACCTCTACTACATCCCAAGAATCCTTAATTAGTCTCAAAGCCTCATACCGTGGAGGCGTTTTGTATAAAATGAGTTTGAACGGTTTTGATGAATTTGACTCTTTCAAGTGCGAGATGAAGTGGGAAAAGATATTTGATCAAGTGGGATGAAAACAGTGATAAATAAGGGAAGACTGAGAGAAAAACATCATCATAATTTGTAATCTAGTTTATGATCAATCGTAGCATAATTAAATAGTTGTCACATTAGTGTAATCTTTAAATTTTGTTTCTAAAGTGTTTGTTAGCTTTGCTAAAGTGTAATAAACAACTTTGTTCTGGTTCATTCTATCTTTCAAGTTTTCAGAATTTCAACTTTGTCCCATTTTCAATTCAAGTTTTATTTAATTTCTGTTGATAATTGTTGTTTAGAGGACTTATAATAACACTACTAAGCTCTCAAGAAGCTTTAGCAAGCTTTTAAGTCATCTTAACAATCATTAATCAATAAAGTAGGAAAATACCAAGAAAATAGAAAATAAATAAAAATAAAATCAGGAAGCAAGGAGCAAAGGTTCATCTTGGATTGCCTTGGTTTAGAGCTCTGGAGAGCATTTAGGATTGGTTCTCAGCTTCTGATTCTGATTTTGGCCTTAACTCAAGTTGTAAATCTCTTGATTTTTGCATTTCTGTTATTGTTCTAATCTTAGTATAAATTCTCTTGATTCATACTTAGTTAATGTTTGTTAGTGATATTATAACTTAAAATCGGTGATTTAGTTGGAAATCATAGTTGCTAGTTGTTACATATTTTCAGTCAATTATAGTGTATTAATAGTTTATAGTTGTTAATTTGTGTAATTGTGTTCATTTGATCTTAGTTCATATCAAGTGTTAGAATCAGTTTCATGCTCTAAAATGTATTGAGTAACACTAATCTAGAAAAAGTCATGTCTAAGGGTGTTTGGATCAAGCGCCATAATTTATGCATGTTATTGTGCTTTATTCTTGTTTCTGCATGTTTGTTTAGATCATATTAGCTCAGTTATGTCATAATATTTAGGTCTTATTAGTTTAAAAGTCAAAATAGGTTTTAATCTAATCCATATGTTTAATTGGGATTATAAGTTCCATAATCACCACACTAGCTTAAAAGTTGATACTCTAGCTTAATTTAGCCATATCATAGCTTAATATAACATAATCAATCAAGAATGGATCAAAGCTCACTTTAGTCAAACTTAGTGTTAACTTAAAAAGTCAAATTTGCAGCTTACCCAATTTTTGAATAAACTTTGGATTTAAATTGTGAACTTGTTAATTGATATTAAGACTTGAGCTTGTAGGTTTATATAGTCTTATTGCTGATCTCCTTGTTACTATTTTTCATAATTTTTATGCTAGCTTATTAAGAGCTTAATTAGTACTTAACTTTTGGTGATTCTTCATAAGCCTCCCCAGTGCAGCAGATTTGACACCCACTTTCACAAGCTTGCACAAGCTTGATTGAGTGTTAGCCTGAGTATTTTGGTTGTTTGTGATGCCCATGTGGCTAGTTATCTGAAATAAGTGCTTATTTGCTTTTGATTTGTTTTTGCTATTCTTTTGCTTAAACTTGTGCCATCAAATAAAAACCACAGATCATCGATTGTAATCAAGCAATTTCACAAGCCCATCATAAGCTCATTTCTAAGCTTTGACTTGTGATCTTTGGCTTTTTAAGAAGCTAAGCGACTCATTAACACAGTTCAAGCTTTATTTTTCACTCACAAAGCCTTTAACTAGGGCACCACGAAAGCTTGTTCATTCACTCAGTTCCTGAAAGTGAACTCACCAACCCAACTTCATAAAAGCAAAGCTACTCAGTGGTCCCCATTGGTTAAGCTTTGGCATTTTTGAATCCTTACGGCCCCACTTTATAGTTATAGACTTCAATAGAGTTCTATTATTGAGCTTATTTCATAAGCTCAATTTGGCCATCTTGGTTGCATGCAGGGTGTTTGGATCTCGGTCTCATTGGAGTGCTAAAAGCTTATTCCAAGCTTATTAGCCAATCCAGTGATTCCACTTGTTCATACTTGTTAATATATTATATATACACAGTTACTTATCTTTTTTTTTCTTTATTAAGCTTATTTTAAAGCTTTTAGCTTACTAGCTTTTCCATTCACTCGCTTAAGCTGAGTGAAATCGATTGGACCCTCACTTCACAAGCTCTTGTGAGCTCATCATGGGTCCCTTAAATCTTGGTTCTTCCAACCCTCCCTACCGGCTTGAACCATTGACCCTTTGTTTGACCTTGGAACTGTGGACCCCACGGAATTACCTCACAAGGTTGTCCCATTTTCTCTCAGAACCAAATAAGCAAGTGCTTATTGTGGTCTTTTGGCTTATTCAGTGAGCTTATATTATGAAGTATAGCTTATTAAAGTTCAAGTAACTTATTGAAACCAGAATTTACCCTAGTGGACCCCACATAAGCTCATTTGAGCTTATTTCCTTCTAAGTCAACTGTTGGGGTAATAAGCACTTTCAAGTGCTTATTCGAAGTTTCCAAGCTTATTGTTTTTGTAATATTTTCTTATTTTAAGTATTTTTAACAGTTTTATAAAATAAAAACCACAAAAAGCCAAAAATATTTATAGTAATAGTTTCTATTTAATAAAATATCTATTTAATTTTCTTTTTAGCTTATTTATAAGCACTTCTGTAATTTTTTATTTTTAGTAAATCTCTTTTATATTAAAGTACTTTTATAAATTTTTTCTAGATTTTTCTTTTGTCATCTAATAATATTTAGAATTAATACTAGTTTAAATAGTTAATAATTAATATTAAATAGATAAATAGTATAATAAATATATTTTTAGTTTTTAAATAAGTTTTATAATATTTTAGTTTTTTCTAAGTTTTTATTTTATTTTTCTACCCTTATTTTAGTTTTCTAATTAAATAGTGTATTAATAAATAGTATTAAATATTAATTAAATAATAAATAATATATAAGTTAAATAAATAATTTTCTTTTTCTAATAATTTTCTTTTATTCTTAGGATCTCAAAATATAAATTTCACATTTGTGGGGTTTATATTGATCACTTTTTACTTTTATTTTTTCGTTCACGTTATTTTAAACGTCGCGTTTTAGGTTTTAAACGTTCATCACTTTAAAAATAGTGATAGCGTTTATTTAATAGATTTTAACTTTTTAATTTTCTTTAATTTGCATTTAAATCGCTAAGACGTGCAAATACCTACTATAGTTATAATCAATTTGTTTTAATAACGCTTTAAGTTTCTAGGGTTTTGATCGTACTTATTAGTTGTTATAACTCATTTGAGTTATTAATACTTTTAGTATTGTGACAAATCATTCATAACCCTATTCCTAATCAACCAAGCTATATAACACATTTGTTCAATCACAGGATATCACAACCTCGTTTGGGAATAAACGACCGGGAATATAACCGTACTACCTGTTATTGCATTTGCCTCTTTCTAGTTTGACTTGCCTAGTTGACCTCTCACAAGTGGTTGACTAAAAAAGTAGGCTAGTTTAAGGCGAACCAATAGTCTGACATCATCTTCCAGTTTTCGTTCATTTCATGAAGCAACATCTTTGTTACGTATCTTGATCTCATATTTTCTATCTGAATTCGATGATGTTTGTGTGTTTCCTTTAGAGATGCGTTTGCCATTTTGATCTAATTTTTCCTTCAGAGAGTTCCATGTGTATCATCATGTACAAACCGCAATCTATCTTTTCTTTTGTTTTGCCAATCCATCTTTAATATAGTCGTTCTTGTGTTTGACGATCATTCCATATCTGTGGATGTTCATATGTTGACAAGTGTCTTACAAAACCGCCTCGAAATTTATAATATAAAATGTCAATTATAGACTAGTATCCCTTGTTATCCGTTAAAAATAAATAATCAAATAATTTTTCTTACCACTAACTCATAATTTCTTTGTACTTTTCAGTATGTTTCGCTTGAATCATTATTATCAATTATGACAGATGTTCCTTTAACGATGTCGAAAACTATTAGATAGTAATGTCCATGTGCTATTATTGGGAAGAATACATTATCATGAAAAAATATTAAATTTAAAATAATATACTAAGTTTCTTGATTAATTTATATAAGTAATGTAATATACCAAGTTAATATCATCAAATTTGAGCATGCTTGTGTCTTCTTCCATCCTAATAGCAATCAAGTGTTCAAACATATCATATTGTTTATCTACTTTGTCAATGAACAATTCTGGCTTATCTTGTAATACTCCTGGAAGCTGATTGACAATTAAAAAAATTATGGTTATTATTAATAAATAAAAGTTAATAGTAATACGCTCATTTGATATAAAAATTTATCTTACCATCATTGATGTATAAAAGTAATGCCGCTTTGATCTTTCTATCGAGAATAATTCCTCGTAGTTTAGGATATCAGCAAAGGTATCTATCACAGGAATTTCAATTTTCAAGGTTGGCGTTAGTGATTGAACATTCATTCTCATTAATCCTAAACCTTTATCGTCTCCAAACTTTCTCTGTTCACAATATCACAAGTGATAAGTATAAGTAACTGTGTATATAGGTAAAAAAATTTGTATCATTGGTGATAAATATTAGAAACTAATATACGTTTTGTTATCACAAGTGATAACTATAATAAATTAGAAATCGAAACTTTAAATATAAACTTACGCCGCTTTCATGAAGATGCTTCTTGCCAAGAGTTTTTCCACCTCTGTTAGATAATTTGACGTCTTGAACTTCTTGTTCATGTAAGGAGATTTCGTGCACTCGATATTGTTTTCCTTCATCACTTGATTTTGATTGTATTCCCGGCTATCAATTCCTAGATCAAAGCTTGGCGAGACCGTTATAAAGACAAAACTAGGCTCTGTGAAGATGGAATTTGTTCTTTTTCTTCAACACTTTTCTTGGAAGGTTCTCCACTTTCTCACTTTCTGCATATCATTCACTTCTTCATTTCGTTTTGCATCCATGTTGGCTTGTTTCCTTTGTATTTCTCTTAATTCATTCCTCATCATTTGTTTAGTAATTCTCCAAAATATCTTCATCATTCTCTTCTTTTTTTAGTTTCATTTCCACTATTTTTACCCTATTTGTTTATTTCCATTTATTTCCCAATTTCATCTTTCTCTCCATGTCACGCTTCTTGTTGTTTTCATCAGTTTCATCACATTTTTATTGCTTTGATCTTTGTTTCCACTACCTTGCAACTTCATTCTCGATATAGATTGATTCTCTCCATTTTGGTCGTTCTTGATTGTTTTTACGGCATCATCAATTATCATTGATTCGCCATTTTCATCTCCGTGTTACGTATATTGTCCGGCAAATGGATTTTGTACTTCATTATTTCCATCTTCATCATCAGTTGTGCCAAATTTGATGGTGCTTGACTCTGTTGATGTTGATTTAGAGCTTGATGATAATAATGGACTTTTTCCTTTGAAACAATCATCCGTTGATGAAAATCTTTTTATTCTTTCTCTAAATTGTCAAGCCTTTCATCCCTTTGAATTTACATAGATATTCATTAATTGTTTCTTCTAGCATTTCTTTTCACTCATCAAAATGGTTTCTATCTTATCTTCTAGCATCGATACACTTCTGTTATTGAATTTTCAATTTTAAGATGATAGTTATACATCATCACCATTGATATTAAAGTTTTTAATATTTTATGTATTATCACAAGTGATACCAAGTATAATTTATTTTATCACTTGTGATAGGACATAACAAAGAAGTTAATTTTTTTAGACTGGCCTGCTTTTGAATATGTTCTTCGTCTTTATTCATATCTCCTATAATTTCCGCCATTCCAAAGTACTTGTTTAAATCAATTTCCAAAATCTCCCTACTTTTCAACAGGCTTGTGTTCCAAACTTTTAGAGTGAGTATCCTTCTCGGCACATTCATTTGATCAAACTTTGTGTAATGTAAATATGCAAGTGTTCATCAACCATTTTATCAGTTCAATGAATATATATTTTCATAACATTTTATGTTAGGAAGAAAAAATAATTTAGAATTTATTACTCACCATCAAGAATAATCGGGCCGTAATACTCAACCTCTGTCCTATTATTCTTTCTTGCACTAATCATGTTTTGTTGAGCTTGCACAATCAAAAATATATCGCGCGGGCCTATATCTTTCACATTATCTCCTTCTAAACACGCTTTTCAACACCGCTTTTCCGACAATAGAGCTTTTATCGCATCCTCCCAATGTATTTGCAATAAGCAGTAAAATGTTCATTTTGAACATGAAATATGTGTTTGTTGTTTTTGTTATCTCCTTTGATATGGCATTTGTTGTCAAATTGTTTTCGTGTTTGATTGATCTTTCCATTCTTCATTTATCATTGTATTTCTTCATCTCTCTAGCGTCCTTGATCCATTTGGTAGTCGAGAACTTCATGCATAGTTTGTGGAGAAATTTTAAATTTCCATTGGAAGTCTAAGGTTCATTGATTCTGTGTCGAGGTTTGTCTAAAGAAGGCAAGCTTTGTCGGTATTTCATTTATTGGGAATTCTATCAAGTCTCCAAAACCCATTTGTGTTATAACCTTTTTTCTTTCTACACTTAACCCACGCATTGCCTCAAAAGTGGCTTTCATGCCCTTCCAGGTATTGTGTACACCTTTCGTTTCTTTTTGAATCTTTTTCAATCTCGTTTACATCATCTTCCATTTCACCAATTTTTCTTTTCCTTTTCCTTTCCTTTTCCTCTTTCCGCGATTCTCTTTTTGTCATAATTTTTTCGTGATTTCTTTTTCTCGCTTTTTCGTGATTTTCTTTTTCATCCTGTTTCATTTTTGTAGAATCTTCTTTTTCAACTTCTTTTGCATCCTGTAGTAATAATAAAATAATAAAATAAAATTGTTGGGCATTTATCACTTGTGATATTTTAGCATTTATCACTTGTGATATAGCATTCTGTGAACTATCTCAAGACATTTTTGATATACTTGTTCAGTAGCTTTTTCCGATGCTTCTTTCTTGCTCGATCTTTGATTTTGTTGCTTCTTTTCCTCCAACCCTTTTTCTTTTTCTTCTATTTTTGATGCAAACCTCTAAAACGCTTTTTCTTACATCCTAATCTTGCTAATTGTTTCTTCTTTTTGGTTTCGTTCATCACAGATGTTTACATCATATAATATATCATAATAGTGAATCCAAATATACATTTGTTGGCAATTTCACGATCATTGAATCTACAAATTAACCAAATTTGGGTAGACTTTTTGTACTAAACAACCTTCAGTTTTATGCATCTTTAGTTTCTTTTTCTACATTTTAACAACCAAATCACTTTTATTTACAATGAGCCCAAAAAAAGTTTCAACGATCCCAAAACAATCACATTTATGTCCCTTAGTTTACAAGTTCACTCAAACTAGTTACAACTTAGAAATGTATAAACTAAGTTCTTTTTCACTATGCATTTTGAATGAAGTTGTAAGCCCAAAACAGGCATTGAGCTTCTTTTTTAAGTTTTATTTTGTATTAGCAAAACTTCAATCAAACTACAATGTGCCTCAATTTATAACTATCCCAAAACTACGACGATCTTAGTTTCTACTGGTGAAACATCTAACAATCAAATTGACATGAGCTATCGCTATTATAACATCTAATTCAATAGCATAAAATCACGATAGATAAACTAGCATATTACTCTTATCTTCAACAATCATTTCATTTTATTTTTTAATATAATCTGTGTTTATCATTGTTTCAAACATCTAAAATAAGCAAACATATATAAAATATGTATATAAAACTCATATAAAATACATAAACAAATAAATAAAATTCAATTAATTTTTAAATAATATCGAATGAGTGTACGTACCATTATCCATATTTTCAAATGATTTTTTCCCTTAGGTATTTGAGGTTGTGATTCCTTCATATTTATGTATTTCTGAATTTGATTCAACGGTTCGTCGTTTATTTTTCGAATGATAGATTGTTGGTGTGTGTGTTTTGATTTTTGTGTGTGTTTTCCGGATCCGGTTTTATTTTTATTGAATTTACATTTTCGTCCTTCTATTTTTAGTTTATGTAAACTTTTTGCCTTTTTAATTTATATCACCTGTGATAAACAATTAAATATTTTTTTAATTTGAATAATCATGTTTTATTTCATATTTGTGCAAGATGATTTCATTTAAATTATGCTTTCTTTGCATGTTTTTTGTGTATAGATTGTTCTTGACTACATTTTTTTTAAAGCTTTTTTCTATAGTAGTCAATCAAAAATTTTCATAGCAAGCACATACACATTTATAAATTCTTACTTATTGCTTTTTCTTTTTTGTTAGATGACAGACATAATAGGTGATATAATAAATTTTAGTTATATCACTGAGTGATATACTAATATCACAAGTGATACATTTATAATAAAAAAATAGAAAAGAAAGTTAAGGCTAGTTTTGGGGTGACTCAAGATCTAAATTTTGTTGTTAGGCTAGTTTTTGTTTACCAGTTTTAACATGTTTTCACAGAGTATGTCATTGCAAAAATAATAAGTTTCTTAATTTGATAGTCATTTTAAACACTTTAAGGACATTGCGTCTTGGCAGTCATCTTATAAATTACCAAAGTATCGCAAATAAAGCATTTACACTTTGGAAAAAAAATTCATCATAATCCCAAATTTACCGATCTTGGGTTCACCAATTCATTTATATAAACTAAAGGTACTTGAGTATTAAATCTTCTATGAATTATCCAACAGCATAAATATATATAGTGATAGATATATGGATATGTCATTGAAGAACATAAGCAAGGTTATATTCATATTACCCAAAAGCATTTACTTCCATCTAAAATCCAGAACAAAATATAAAATACATCTAAAAGCATACGTCTACATTTCCAACAAAATGATGCAAATTTGAGCAAAATGTAGTACAATCTCCCACCGGGAGATGTGATTCGGTACCTAATAGATCCACCCATCTACTTAGGTATTTCCCAAACTTTGACATTGTCCGTCACATTTCGGGTGGCGGTCCTACTTGCATCTAAAATGCAAAACAAAATGTAAAATCCAACTAAAATATGCAAAATCCAAAACAAAATGTAGTTCAATCTCCGCACGAGGAATGTGATTGGTACCTAATAGATCCACCCATCTACTTAGGTATTTCCCAAACTTGGACACTTTCCGAGTCACATTCGGCGGCCTATTCTACTATTGTTTTCGCGTATGATTCTTAAACCTACTTTTAAACCATCTACATTGTTTAGAAATATTTTAAACGTGTAAATTGTTTTGGAATAGCATTAAACACATTTAATGCTTGTTTTCTTCAACTATCTTGTTCCCGATGACTAGCTTCTTCAACCACCTTTTGAATCTCTTTCTCATCATGATTGTGTTTTTCAAAGAAACTTGATTGCATACTCGACATCGAGTTCACTCTTTTGATTCACTTCATGTAGCAATATCTTAGCGCACCTCATCCTCATTCTTGTCATTTGTTCGATATATGTGATTTCTTTCATCAACGATGTTTGGCTTCCAACTTGGTCCTGCTTCACCTTCAAATGTTTCCATATGCATCATCATGTATAAGCCGCAATCGATCTTGTTATCCTTTGTCCTTCATTTCATCTTTAACAGTTGTTGTTTCTTTCCAACATCATATTGAGGATTGGGTGTGAAGCCCTCATCAGGTAATTTACAAGAATTGATTTCTGCAAATTAACAAAATATTACTTGCTACAATTTATCTCTAGTGATATAAATATTTAAAACAGAGTTCGGTTAGACATTGCTTACCACAAAATCAAAGTTGGGTTTGTATTTATCCAGGCGATTCAAATGTTGTTGTCCAAGATACGACGCCCTTCTCCGATTGAAAACTATGACATAGTAATGGTCGGAGTATCGAAGAAGACAAGTTTCACATCTTTCAATTTCGTGTTGCTTCTTCCTCATCGCCAGGTTTCATCAAGATTTCAAAATTGTCATACTTTTTTTCATCTTTTACTTTCTTCGTAATCTGGCGGTATGATAACAATAGATTCAAGATAATTTAAAATACATATTACATAATTTTGAAACGCATGGATATATTATTGCTTTTTTTTTGGAAGTTTTTACATCTTACCACCGCATCATTGGGAAGTAGTATCTTGTCTTCATTTTTCCAACTTTGTTCTTTCTCTCTTCATGATTCAATACGGCGAATGCATCGATCACCGACTTTCTATTAGCAAGCCGAGCAATGTTGATTGCATTACTATTCTTGGTACCGTGTACCCCGCCATCATTGAATACCTCTCTGCTTTTTAATATCACAGCTTGATAAAATTTAGGTTCTTAAATAGCATATCACTTGTGATAAATAACATAACCTTAATACTACAGACAAATTGAAATCTTACATTATATCTTCTTCCATCGAAAATAAGCGTTAGCTAGCATTGTTTCGAACTCGTTAGCGGTTCCATCGTGTTCGCTTGTTCATATAAGTGTGATTTCAAGGACAACGATGGTTTAGCAATCCTTTTCCTTCCCTCTTTTCATTTTCTTTGTTGCTTTGTTCAAACATCTTTATCTTCGAATGCCTTGTTGTTGAATTTCGGGCTTTGAAATTCGCAACTTTAGCCCTTTCTTCTTCTGTGTCTCGCTTGCTTGTTTTTGGTATCGTCGCCTTTTTTTTTTAAGCATCTAATAATGTTTAGATATGCAAAAGTTGTGCAAGTTGTTTTTTTTTAAGTTTATATGTCTATGAGCTTATTTTTGTTTCGGCTTATTTTTTTTTATTTTAAAGTCATATAAACAATCCACAATCTAACCATCAACATGACATTTGACAACAATAACAGTGATTCATTTCACATTCATTCTTAATGTTTGCGATTCAAAATCACTAAATTGGTATATCCGGGTCTTTTAACCTTTGTTTTGCTCTTTTGTTGTTGGTTCTTTTACGCTTTATTTTTTTTTTCTCTTCTCTCTTGAGCTTGTTTTGTAGCCTCCTCTGATTTTCTTTTGTTTTCAGCCTCTATCGTGGCAGCTTTTTTTTCCACAGTCTCCAAGCTTAAGAATTCATAAAAATCATCCTCTTCGATCAAATCATTAGTCCTTCTACTCGGGTGATGACTAGACACAGAGCTAAGACTTTTTCAACACCTCACAATGTTTTACCAGCTTTGCAGCTTCTTTAATTTGCTTCTTTCGGCTTCTTTTCCGCTATCTTTTCTGCTGGCTCTTTTTTATTTGCTTCTTCTTTCTTCGGCTTCTTTCAGCCTTCTTTTCCGCAGCTGGCTTCTTTCTTCTCTTTTTTCTTTTTCTCAATTCTTTCTGAGCTCTTTTCAGGTTCTTTTTCTTTTCGTTCTTTTTGCAATTGCTTCTTCTTCACCGTATTTTTTACCATTTTGTTATGTAAAAATTTATCACTTGTGATATTGTATACTGAAGAATACTTAAATTTTAATTATCTAACCCGTTGTTTTTCTGTTCTGCTCTTTCGTGATTTTTTCTTTATCCTTGTTTCCTCCTTCTCCATTTCCGCCTTTATCAACTCCTCCTCCTCCTTCTCCATCATCATCATCATCATCATCATCATTCCCATCTCCTCCTCCTCCTCCTTCTCCATCTCCTCCTCCTTTTCCATCATCATATCCTCCATCTCTTCGTTCGCTTGTTGATTATCAATCACTCTACCATATCTATCTATTTGAAGATGTCCCTGGAATGGTGTATTGTATTTTTCTACATATAACCTTATTGTATCATCTCCTGGGTATATCTCCATGCTTACCTTATCTAAAATTTTCTAACTCTCTCCTTTCATTCAAAACTCTATCAAACTTTTTCTTCTAAACCATATACTTGCTGTGTTTTTAATTAAATAAAGAAATTATAAGTATTTTATCACTAGTGATATATTCAAATTTTTCATATTAATTATAAGTATTACCTCTTTCTGTTTCCTGATATCTGCTTTGTTGGTGTTAGGAATTAGAAATTCCCAGTATTAAAGAGTCGGTCACCTCAAGTATATGTAATCGTTAGAAAGCTCGTAGTCATAGTAATATTTAGTTAAGTAGAATTTAGTTAAGTAACACCGTGGAGGATGGTGGAGTCTTTACATATGCGATCCACGGCCCGTGTGTGGCGTTTATGTAAGACTATAAATACTCTCTACCTCCCAAGGTAGAGAGTTGGAGCTCATAATAATATCTTTCACTTTCTCTCACTAAGTTCCCTAAACCTCTAACTTTCTCTCTCTCTAGAATTCCATCTATATGCTACCTTGTGTTAATGTTATGATGTGTATGTGAAAAGTTATATCTTACAATTGGTATCAAGAGCCATGGTTAGATCATATCTTGCACCTCTTTGGATTTCTAGTGGTTTTAGGTGGTTTTGAGTTTGAAAAAGTTTAGTGGTTTTTGCATCATTTGGTTGATTTCTTGTGTTAAAGTTTGAATTTTGTTGGTACTTTTATGTTTAGAATCATCAAAAGTGTTTAGGTTTTCATTTGGTTAGCTTGAATCATCTTGGTTGGGTTGTTTTTGGATTGAAAAGTGATGTTTATATGGTTTTTCAAGCTAGCGACTTAGCTCTCGGAATATTTTCTTGGTAGCTTACATTTTGGGCTTCTGGATGTTGGAACTAGTTGAAGTTAGATCTATGAGAGTTAATACAAGTAGTGGACTCTCCTCCACTACTTGTTTACTATTAGCGGCACCAATCGCGAGAGTTGCTCTTTGCGATTTGCACATTGTTGGCCGAGTAGCTTTGTCGCCAAAAATTTTGGTTAGCGACTTGGTCTGAGAGTTACTCGCTTAGCTTAATTGCGACTTGGGACTCTAGCGACTTAGGGTGTGGCTAATTAAGGGTTAGCGACTTAGTGCATTAATTTCTAGCGACTTAGTGCATTAATTTCTAGCTACTTAGTGCATTATCTTCTAGCGATTTAGTATTTTATCATCTAGAGTCTTGAGTGTTTGTTTACGGTTTTCTGATTCAAGTAAAATCCCGGAAAGAATCTATTTCGGTTTAATCATAGAGTTATAAAATCGTATAATTTGTTAACATGTGTACCAACGTTCCCACTGCCATCTCCACTTCTTAGAGGATGTTCAAGCGGTAGCTCGATACTGGCCCACCCATGCTTCCGACTTCGACTCTTGGGCTCAGCGAATTAGGTATTGCCTTGGAATGGAAAATGGTGTCAACATTCTCAAATCCATTGATGAAGGACCATATCGAATTGAGACGACTAGAGACATACTTGATACTAAATGCGATGGTACTCCGCTTACAGATGGACAGACCTAAGATGTATGATGAGCTTGATGATAAGGATAAAAAGAGATTTGATGCGCATATCGGGCTTCAAACATTGTTCTTCAAGGTCTTCCTAAAGACATCTACAAGTGATCAATCATAACTACATGATGCCAAGGCAGTTTGGGACAATGTTAAGATGCTTCTCTCGAGTTCGAATTAACTATGGAGAGCAGAGAAATCCAACTCTATAATGGTTTGAGCATTTCAAGATGAAACCGGATGAGAGTGTCTATGAGTACTATGTGAGATTTCATAAGTTAGTTAATGACATGAGGAACATCAGCATGACTATGCCTAACATTCATTGAACTCAAATTTGTGAACAACATGAATCCCAATGGCACAAGTTTGTTACACATGAAGCTCACTAAAGGATTGAAGAATACAAACTATGACAACTATGCCTTCCTCCGTAATGAGAGACATGCTATGTTTGAAAATTAATTCTCAATCAGCTTCAAAACCAACCGGAGAGACAAGCTCGTCTAATGACTCTACAAATTCTACTCAAACATCGGATCACAACCAAAGCATCACAAGTCATACCCTTGGGTAATGGTAATCACAAACTCATTCCTGATCCTATGTACAAACAAGTCGATCTTTGATGCTCACGTGGTAGCTTCATTAATCAACTAGCTCTTTCTCATCAGTCAAAAACATGAATACTCTCCCACAAACCAACAACCGATCTCTAACCCGATCAACAATCACTATTAAAGATGGAAGGATCGTGGTGCAACCATTCGGAAAAGACATATGATCGGGACGGGGTGGGAGAGAGGTATGTTGGAAACCGTAATCGAGGAAGGAATGGTAACCAAGGTCAAACTAAGCTCATCAAATGTTATAAGTGTGGTGGAGAGGGACACATTGCAAAACGTACATCTCCAAAGCGCAGAATGTTGATTACTTCAGAGATAAGATGCTGGCGGCTCGCTCAGACAATGGTGCTACTCAATGAAGAGGAAATTGCATTTCTTTGAGGGCAATGCCAAGACCTATGATGATGTGGATGGCATACAATTCAGAGATAGGTCACAATCATCGAAATGCCTTTCAAGTCGCGACCGTGATGCATCGACTTTGATGGATGATGGACCTCGACACACACAATTTTATGGCTAGCATTTCTCCAATGGTTTCTCCCAAGGTCTCTTCTTCATCACTAGTCAGCCATCCCATGACAAGCTTATCGTGTATTAAAACTATACGATGATCGTGTGCACGGATGCATGACAAAGTACAATCAAGCTAAACTATTGAATCAAATATTGAAAATATGGGTAATATCAATATTGTCCCATATGATCAATATGTGAAACAAAGTGAAAATGAAGTTGTACCAAGTGATGCATCTTCTGCAATCAACGATGACTATGTTTTTGATGAATACGCATGTGCCCCGATGATTCCATTATTTGAACTAAATGCCTATAAAGAACGTGTTGCTATTTATGAACAACGTGCTATATTTGAGTTGACCACTGCGATGACGAAATGGATAACAAGTAAGTACTGAGAATTAGAAAAAGTAAGTTTAGAGAAGAAGTATTGAAACAAGAATTAAATTCCTTGCAAGAACTAAAACATCTAAACAAAAACAAGAACTTCAAGAAAATGTGAAAATGCTTAAGCAAGAATTTAATGCAAAGGAATCAAAAATCTTGAGAGATTTTTGATCCTAAAACTTTGAAAAACAAACTTGAGAACAAGTTGTACAAAGGAAACACCATTCGACAGCTCACATGGTCACTAAACATCGAAGTCTTAGCGATAAGCATAAGCATTCCCTTGTTGAACGAATCGAGAGGTAATTAAAAAGGCTAGGAATGCTCATAAGGTGCTTTATGATGGTAATGAAATTCTTAAGCCTAGGCAGAAACCTAGTTGCGTTGAGTGCACCGAGGAAGATAAGAAATCAGATGAAGTCACTAGGAAAGGATGAACAAAAACTAGGAAGAAAATGCAAAGAGAAAAAGATTATTATCACTCCCCATGACTACAAGAAGGAAAAATGGATTTCCTTGAACATGTTTAAGCCTCAAACATTGCCCACTGAACAAGTGGGAAAAGGATATGGACTTGCAAAAAGCTGAAAATCTTGTTGAAAAGAATTCCCCTTTTAGGAAATTCCCTAAAGCTAATGTATCCTCCAAATACACCAATGCATTTAGTTCCTAGAACTATTGCCACTAAGAGCAAGACCTTAATCACTCAATATGTTATTCTTCAACTATTTACCGATTTTGAGAAAACTTGTAAGAAAAGGATCACACCACTGGATAAGGGAAAGGGGTTTTGAGAAACAAATGAAAAATGTTATTTAAGCGAGGTCATGCCTTTCTTTAAACAACTAAAAGATCATTTTGAGAGTCTTAAAGAGGGACAAAATCGATATTAAAGAAATGGAAAAGATTTGATGCAATGGTAGTTGAAGTTAGTGATTATGAGCGTAAAATATAATGAGATTGAGAGGAAGAACTTGCATACCTTAAATGAGACTCTTATTCTGAATGTGTGTTGCTCAAGATTTCTCCGCCAAATTGCTCTATTAATGCTTCCAAATTTCATGAACTATCTTGTGCCCCGAAGTCTCCCTGATCGTGTCATTGAGCTTGAAAAAACTAATTCTAAACTAAACGAGAAAAATGAACTGGATGATCACGACAATTTGGTTAAACATTTTTCTAAACTAGAAGTTGAGCATTTTAATTTACAACTCAAATATCAACATCTCAAAGAAAATGTCAAAACTTCAAATATCAAGACATCTTCAGATGCTCCGGAGTTGATGCAGCTTTTCAAATTAACAAACGGATGAAACGTCAAGCTTCAGTGCAAAAACACGATCAGAAGTTGAAAGCCCAAATCTCTCAATTAAAGGGTCAAACGAACAATATGACAAGGCTCCCAAATGCCTCCTCCTTTAGATTCTCAGAATTCTCAAACGCTTCATCTTCAAAACCTAGTAAATGCTTTTACAAAGGAAAACGAAAGTTTTCTAGAAGAAAATGAAAAGGTTAAGCGACATTTTAAAGAGTTATATGATTCAATAAACGCTCACCCTGACCAAAACAACGAAAAAATAACTTCTTTACAAAAGGAAATTGAGAATTTGAGAAGTCAGGAAATGGGCCTTAACTATTTTCAATAAGAATGTTGTCTCAAAATCACCCTTAGATTGCAAATACTTGTGATTTAAATATATTCCTCCTCATCTTAGGAATAATGAACATGCTTTTCATGACTCATGACTTCTCACCTTAAAGATAGTCTAGAATGTCTCCGTGAGATTGTCGAAGAGGATTTCATTAACAAACCTCTTGATAGTGAAATTAGGTTTGCTTGCCTCCGGGCCAAACGATCTCAAGAGTTGCTAGAATGTGTAATTGCCACATGTCCAAAATCCTTAACCTTAGGTGCAAAAGGCAACGCTGTGATGCCCTGTTCTATGCCTAGTGCCAAGCAGAAATCATTCTATGCCCAATCTTAAAAAAAAAACACTAATGTGCCTTCAAGTAGTTCGATTCAGATATGTTAGTGCTAAGAAAGTGAACTTTAGTGTGCCTGCAAAAAGCTCAAATCACAGCCTTAAAGTATACACTAATGTGCCTTCTAGTACTTGAGATCCTTGCACATCAAGTTCAGGAATGCAAAAATTAGATCAACCAACTTATGTTCCCATTCCCTGAAAGTGTCGGTTGACTTTAAAGCGGGGTCAAAGTCTCAAGACAATACAAGGAATGATAGGACCTTACAAGCTAAGAATGTGCACTGGAAGAGAGTAGAAGACCAATCTAGGAACTTTAGGCTTGAGATTGAATAAAAATCGTGTTGATTCTAGTATTAGCCTTAAAGCATCTGTAATTAATTCAGTCACGATACTATGCAATAATGATGTATGCTTGAATTCCAAGTGCTAATCATGAATGTGGTGTGAATGCTTTGTCTAATCACAAATGCCCGCTTAAAATTGCTAATGCTAATAATCGCAAATAAGGCAAAAGGAAAAAGCAAAACAGTTAAACAGTGAAACCCACAGGAAACTTTTATAAAGATAGGTTATTGGATACCTTTTGGCCATAAGAATAATCGGTTTGTTCTCAAACCGCTAAGATTATGCCCACTAGAAAATGGATGCCTTTGGTAGAACTATTCCCAAGAAGCAAACATACTTTGAATAGGTCAAATACGGACACCCAACATTGCATCTATTCCCAATGATTCCATTACTTCTACCGAGCATATGGATGTTTCTCGATTACTGTGGGTGTTCCAATTCTTGTTAACTATAACCAAGTGGAACCCATTCTTGCATGGGGATCCCAATTATCCATTATCCATTTTTGTACGTGTTCAACTGAGATCGTTCAAATCGATTACGTACTACGGACTCGTTTCCAAGCATATGACTGAGACCGGTCGCGCTCATGAACCGTAAACAGCAAGTTCATCGGACTGTTAGATTTGGTAATGATCATTTCGGTGCTATTATGGGTTATGGAGATTATGTTGTTGGTGATAGTGTCATCTCGAGAGTCTACTATGTTGAAGGTTTGGGTCATAATCGTTCTCTCGCTGGTCAATTCGTGACTCGATCTAGAAGTTGCCTTCGAAAACATACCGCTTTGTTAGAGATCTTAATGGTAAAGGAACAAGGAACTCGAAACCTTACACCATCTCTATCGATGACATGATGAGGGCTTCTCCAATCAGCTTGTTATCAAAGGCTTCAAAAACAAAGTCATGGTTATGGCACCGTCGTCTCAATCACTTGAACTTCACCATCAACGATCTTTCGAGGACCTAGTTGTAGGTTTACCTAGACTAAAAGTATGAAAAGTCATCTTTGTTCAAAGATGTCATTGGGAAAAAGCAAATGCCCATAAACCCAAACCTACTAACTGTCACGTAAGTTCTTCATATGATTCATATGGATTTATGTGACCAATGAGGGTACGTAATATCTTTGGGAAGAAATATGTTAGTTGTGGTTGATGATTACTCTAGATTCTGGTCAAGTTCTTGGGACAAAGGATGAAACTCCCGATCATCATCAAACTCATCAAACAAATGCAGGGTTCAACTTAAAAAACCGTCGTAATTGTCGAATGCAGACAATGGAACTGAGTTTGTCAACAAACAACTTAATGAATTCTATGAAAGCGTTGGAATCATCATCAAAAGTGTTTCACGAACTCCTCAATGAACGGTGTGGTTGAAAGCAAAGTACTGTTGAAGATTATTCAAAGGATTCCAATGTTTCTACTGAAAATCAAACAATATGCTACACACTAAAATCGCTCCTAATCCAACATTACATGGAAAAATCCATATGAACTTGTCCACAAATGTAAAACCTAATCTCTCTTTCCCTCGTGTGTTTGGTGCATTGTGTTATCCAACTAATGAGGGTCAAGACTTAGGGAAACTTAGGGCTAAAGTGACATTGAGTATTTGTAGGATACGCACCAAACAAAAAGGGATACCGAATCTATAACAAAAGAACCCGAAATATCATGGAAACCATTCACGTTACGCTTGATGAGTGGCCGGTCAAATGGCTCTGAACACTCTCGACTCGGGACCCGCGACTTCAAGGTCCCCATTGGTTCATCTCTTGTTCCAAACTCTACTCAAGAAACTCCATATGTACCTCCATCTGAAGATGATGTAAAGAAATTGTTTGATCCTATGTTTGATGAACCGTATGATTCAAACACTAATGAGGTGATGATTCTCCTTGAAGGATGCTCATATTCCCGTGAATGAAGTCAATCCTTGATCTCAATATCTTTAAGTCAAGAAGCACTGCCGCGATCCTTCATCCTCATCAACAAATCATCATTCTTCAAATGTACATCATGGAAATGTTTCTGGCATCAATGATGAAGTTAATCCCTTTGCTACGCCTGAGGATGCTCCATTTGAAAACATATTTGCTACTCTGAATCATCATCGACCATCTTCTTCGAGAGACATCGACTCAATACCGATTCCTCAACAAGCGCCATGAACACCTTAGAAAATGGACTCACGATCATCCATTAGACAACATCATTGGAAATCCCTCTCTCCTGTACAACCCGAAACAACTTGCAACCGATGCCTATGGTGTTTCTTCAACTCCGTACTTTCTAGATCGAACAAAAGATGTTAAAACCGCCATGAATGAAGATGCTTGGTTCAATGCCATGCAAGAAGAAATTCATGAGTTTGATCGACTAGATTTATGGGAGTTAGTACCGCTCCGAGCGTATATGATTATAGCTCTCAAATGGATCTTCAAAGTAAAACTTGATGAGCATGGTGATGTGTTGAAGAACAAGGCTCGATTTGTTGCTAAAGGATATCAAAGCGAGAGGAGACTGAAGACTTTTGAAGAATCTGAATGCCGCCACTTCCCGAACGGAGGCAATAGAATAACGTGGTGTATCGATGGATTGAAGTACGGAATCAGTTCGACGGAGATCTTAAAGAAGTCTAATCAAAACATCAGATCCAACTGAAGGTTACGACGATCAAGGCTCAAAATCAGAGCTCTTCCTGGGGTTTCAAAAAGCTTCGAAGGCATGGTATGATACCGCAAATTTCTTCTATCGGATTCAAGAAGAGGCTTTGACCTACATTGTTCACCAGAAGTCAAAACATTTAACTTCATGTTCAAATTATTTTTATTTTTGCCTCGAACCTGGAATGTGATCGTTTTCTAATGAAATGAGTTCTAAGTTTCAAATGTCAATGATGGGACAAATGTCGCTTTTCACCAAATTTTCATGAAAGCATTTTCATAAATCAATCAAATAGATTTTAAAGAAATTTGATTTTGATTCATGTGACCCTATTGACACCCCCATGATTGTGAACCAAACTAGATGAGGACCACTGAAATCATGATCACCAAACGAAATATCGTAGTATGATTGGATCCACGATGTACCCTCGCCTAGTAGAACGTACATCTTGTTCTTTGCTTTGCTTGCATGTGTGTAGATACTGTGCTAAGCCTACTAAAAGCACCTTGAAGTGCTTAAGGTCTTTGGTATCTCCAAGGAACCATCAATATGGACTATGGTGGAAGGACAGGTGATGTCACTAACGCCTATGTAATATGCGGTTGTGGATACACGTCGAAGTACATCCGGAGGTGCTGCGAGTTTTTGGGGTGATAAGCTTGTGAGTCGTCTTCAAAGAAGCAAATTACCTCTATTTCCCTTAGAGGTCGAATACATAGCCATGTCATCTTGTTGTGCTCCAAATCTTATGGATGAGATCTCAATTATCGACTATGGCTTTGAATTCAACAAAATCCCTCTCTTTATGATAATAAAGTGCTATTGCTCTCATGCAACAACGCTCAACACTCAAGAGCAAAGCATATCGACATTCGGCAATCACTTCATCGTGAACAAGTGGAAAAAGGTGTGGTGGAACTATATTTTGTGAGGTCGGAATATCGCTTAGCGGACATCTTCACCAAAGCTCTTCCGAAGGCGCTTTTGAGTTTATTCTTCACGTCTACTTGGAAAAGCTCGCAACCGTGATATCCGGCCTTCGTGAGGACGAGGAGTAAAGGTCTATCTTCATCTATCTCTTGTATATATCTATTCAAAAATCAAAATACAAAATTATAAAACCTTCAAAATCCATAAAAATCAAAAAATTGAAAAATCTTCAAAAATATTGTCTTTTTGTCATCGTTTCTCGTTCGATAATATCTCTTTTCTTTGTCGCCATTCAAAGAATGACACGGGACTTTAGATGTTGGTTAATTCCAAAAAAAAAAAAAAAAAATTATGTTTGAGAGAAAGAGAAAAAAATGGTTTATTGTCATTTTCAGGCAATAACCCTGTTTTAAAGAAACGAGCCATGTTTTCAAATTCCATGCCGATTCTATAACATTTATCTGGAAAACTAAATGCTTTGAAAAATAACTGGGTCTATTTTTGATAATCATCGGAACATCATTAAAAATGTATCACAATCGGCAACCAACAATATGTCATTGATTGAGGGGAGAATGATTTCAATTAAATTAAAAGTTATTTGGCATTAAATTGTTTTCAAAAGATGTACATGCATGTTTAACCAATGGAGTTTAAAATATCAACATAAGATCCTTATCGCTTAAAACGCTTTCATAATCAAGTCACAATTCTCCTTAAAAGCTTTCAAAATCAATTTAAATCTATAAGAGATCACAAATCTCAAATGATTTGATAATTGTGATCGGGGAGAATGTGTGATTTAAATTGGATTTAAACTGATAATTCGGTAAATGGTTTTATAAGAAGGTACATGATGCCCTCCCGTGTGACAAACGATTTCAAAATTTTCAATGCACATGTTGAGGAGGAGCATCTATCTCAAACCTATAATTTGAAAAGTGATCATTTATCTCAATGTGCTGGTTCCCTCTAGTATGTGTAAAACTCTTATCAAACCTCGAAGCACATATCGTGGGAGCAAAATCATGAAAACCTATCCTTCCTCAAAATGCTTTATCTACTTGATTCGATTAGGAAGTGATGTTGATATCTTTTAGAAAATGGTAATCAAAGAAGTTAATTTTTTCTCTTGCCTCCGTGTGCAAAACATTTTCAAATACTGGATGCACATGTTTTCGCTCAAAATATCAAAACAATTCAGTACAAAATGCTTTGATAATATATCACAAGTATCCTAATTGACTTTCAAATGGTTTTCAATTGATCCATGGCAGATGAACAATACCAAAATGACCACCTTACCTCTATACAGTATATAAGGATGATAGAGGTTAGGTATTGGTTCCCATGATCCGCGTAACCGGAGGGATCTACCCAGGGACAATCCACTAGTTAGTGTAGAAGTCCTTAGGCATGATGATAAGGAAAAAATGAGATATGGGAAGAGTCGCGGACAAGAGTGAGCTAATAATCGAATAAACCCAACAAAGTTCTAGTTATGAAGTCTCGGCAGTAAGCAAGGGGTTGAAGAATTAAATTGAGGAATAGGGTGAAAACAAATAGCCCTCTAAATTATTCAACCATAGGGCAGATACCGGGTTCAATTCATATGCTCACGATGGTAACATCGATTGAAGAACAAGACGCCATGGACCCGGAGCACTGCACTAACTTCCCAAACCACTCAAGTTCCTCTTAAAAGGACTTGTTTCATTCTCAGGAGGCGACATTATCTATCGACTTTCTCTAGAGATTGTTGATATTGGAGGGAGACCTCACCTAGTCTCGCAGGATCCAAATATGCACTAATTGAGTCTAGAGCCACGAGATCATCAATAAATCTCATTAGGACACTTTCAATTGACTCTCTGCGTCACACAATGTGGAAAGAGAGATTATATTTTAGTCCTACGCATTATCCTTGTGGTATTGCGGAACATCCGAGTGATGTGTTTACACATTCACAATGAAGATGGAAAGCCTTTTGGAGCCAACATCAAACAAGCTCCTGGTAGGTGTATGTGAGATCATTTATATGGATCAACCATGTGACTCATAACAAACTAATGGGAGCCGAATCTCTTGAATCAATCCCCGGTCAAAGTTAGGGATTGACTGGATACCTTTGAAAAACGCCTCTTTGTGCTTTAAAACTCTTTTCATTAGCATGACGACGGTACTAATTTTTCAAATCAAAAGGTTTTATGATTGATAATTGATTTTCATTAAAACCTTATGTATATTGCAAAAACAATTTCTATTGAGCAATACACGCATTGTTTTCAAATTTCTTTAATCAATCGATGGACGTAAATTCGGCTGGTTCACTCACCGTGTTGTCCTCGAGACGTTAGGTTTGAGAGCACGACTAGAGCAAATGCTAAACTGCCAAGGAAATTCTTCGAATTATACCGATCCATGAAGCGATACTTATCTTGATCAACGGGAACCTAGTGGTCGGTGTTACCTCAATTCATCGAAAGTGATCAAAGACACTTTGATGGCGCTATTGCTAATGCCTTATGCGTGTACACCGACGCTTCGCGGTTGTCCGTAATGAAGCGGTCAATCCATAGCCGCATGCTCACTTAACACATTCATCTCAAAAGAAATCATGATAGTGCATCAATGACTACGATATTTCTCCATGCTTCTCTCTGGCCGCCAATATCATGAATCAATAAATGCTTCCGCTTCGATGAGAATATATCATGATCCATAATGTGAGCATGTCGGTCCGAATGTCACAACATCACTTAATACCAACACCACAATGGATGTATCGGAATTTATACTAGCCGATGATCTCAACATTATTTATCACGTGGATCAAGAAATGACCTCCACTTGGATTAACCAAACATGCAATGAGTAGAATCAATGACTACGAAGCCGAGCAAAGTACTACATCAAGAATGCAAGATCAATTGTTAATGTAATATATCGATTATATTCAATGTCATTTTAGTATATGTTTGAGTGACACTCCTCAGATTGTTAGGAATTAGAAATTCCCGATATAAAGAGCCTGATCCTCCAGTATATGTAATCGCTAGAAAGCTCCGTAGTCATAGTAATATTTAGTTAAGTAGAATTTAGTTAAGTAACACCGCGGAGGACTGACTGAGTCTTTACCCATATGCGATCCAGTACCATGTGGCGTTTTATGTAAGACTATAAATACTCTCTACCTCTCAAGGTAGAGAGTTGGAGCTTATAATAATATCTTTCTTTTCTCACTAAGTTCCCTAAACCTATTCTCTCTCTAGGATTTCATCTATAGCTACCTTGTGTTAATGTTATGATGTGAATGTGAAAAGTTATATCTTAGTTAGGAATGATGTCAGAGATTGACAAAGTAATCAAGATTGATAAAGTAATCAAACCACAAGTAATCGAAAAGTCAAAGAGTCAAAGTATTGCTAAAGATAAAGTCAGCAATCGCTAATTGAAGTCAAAGTACTGCAAGAACAAAGAAATGTTATATTCGTTTATAGAAAGTCTTGTAATTCTAGAATATTCTTTATTAGATTACTTGTCGTATAAGGATACAAATTGTAAATCGTTTAGGGTTATCCTTGAGCCTATAAAAGGACCCCTAGATTGATATTAGATGTACGTGACATTATTAGAGTTTTTGAGAGAAGTTCGATATCATTAGAGTTGTTAAAGTATCCGTGATAATAAGCATATTTAGAGTTAATAATAAAAGTTATTCTTCTTAGCTTTGTTAAGTAAATTCTTCATACTTAATAGAGTTTGCTCGAGTGTTTCTTTGTTAATAACTTAGGATTTATCCGAGGTTGTTAAACCTTAAACAAGCAATTTAAGTTAGTTTGATTACAGATCGATCCAATCAAGTGGTGGTATCGAGAGCTTGTGTAAAACTTCGACTAAGAAGAAAACCTCAAGATGTCGACTAAAGTCAAAATCAACTCTATATCACAAAGGTATGTTCTAAGTGTCATGATTTTATCAAAAGTACTTAATGCTTATGTTTACTTAAAAGAGATAATTGTGTTAAGGCTAGGTCCGAGGTAGTCAGTTACCAAATAACCTTAGAATCAATGGAAGCCAAAATCTTAACACATGAAAATAATGAAGTAGCTGAATAAAAAATATGCTCAATAGGATTATCGCTAAAACTAAGTGAATGGAAATTAAACTTTAAAATTTCAAATGAGAGAACCGACTAAGGAAAGAGATGATTTGTTAGCTAAGTTTCGCCAGCCAAGTTGTCCGGTCTCATGCATGTTACCTATGTTCAAAAACGAGATAAGAGCTTACATTAAAACGGCTTAGGTTTTGGAATGGACTTTGATAACATAAGAGAATCGAAGTGATGATGACCTAGAGGATATAACCACTAGTGATGATGAACTCATTAATTATGTATACACATCTAGTAATGAGGATTCAATTAGTGAACCACCTCCCTCGAAGTAGAAAGATAATGGTTATCATGCATTCCCATCCCATTGGAAGTCATCAACCCTAGGCCCTGTTTCTCGCTTTGGAGTAGGCAGCCTAGAGTTTAGGAAAAAGCTACTTGGTCAATCTAGGTCCCCCCAAAGAAACTGTTGAAAACAAGAGTTAAACTCAAGCAAGACCTTCAACTCAAATCTATGCCCACAAGCCATTACCTTTTCAAGAAAACCTTTTCTAAAACGGCACCTGGGATAACTTTGGTCAAAACAAGCTTCATCATTCAACTAGAAGGCACACTAGTTTTGGTCATAGACATAGAAGAAGTCACTATGGGAGTATGGGTCAAAAACTGTTTTTTGTGTGTTTTAGTCCTACTCATTTAATCAAGGATTGTGAACATCACTCATAATACCTTAGAAATTTTCCAAAGCATAGGTCTCCAATCAAAAAACCTAAAGAGCACAAACCACTGAATAATTCAAATAGGGTCAATCACCATAATTTCTCACCGCATCATAGGTACCACTGAGAAGACCTTTTTCTAGATCACCAAGACCTTCACGACCACTACTTTCTCAAAGTAATCGCTCCCTCAAGACAAGGTACTGCTAACACTTCTTGGAACAGGTATCCTAGGAGATCTCATCACTATCAACCTAGAAGGTATTATAATTCACATAAGGGATCTAGATCACAGAACCAAATGTTAAACTGTAAAGTTAAGAGGGAAATCTTTGAGGACAAACAATACTTTCAACAAAAAGTGAATCGAATGTTTTTGTAATACAAGAAAAGAGAATGAACTTGTAAAAGAGAATTGTTGAAAATTTAAAGTTTTGAAAATCCACATGCTAAAAATCAAAAACAATTCTCGATCATGTTTTGAAAAAAGCGTTGAAATTACATACTCAAAGAGTTTGAGTTTGTAACTCCACAAAGGAACACAAGTCAAGAATGGCTTGGGTTCCTAAAAGTCACTAACTCTTTTCTTTTGTGCGTGGCAACCTTGTAAGAAGGAGCTAAAGATCATTCATTGTAGATAGTGGTTGCTCGAATTGCTCGAAGTATGACAGAGACAAGGAGATTCTGTCGATTTTAGAAATATTAGTGGAGAAGAGTTGCATTGGGAATGATCCCAATGGAGGAAGGATTACTAGAAAAGAACTATCAGCGTAGTAGATTTTGAGAATGTTAGATATGTGAAGGAGTCAAGTTCAACTTATTATCAGCTCTCTCAATCATGATAAAAGTATCCTGTGGTTATTCGTGAGACATGCATGTCTCATCCTTTCCTCGAATTCAATCTGTTGATGATAACTTGGTAGTTCTTAGAGTACCAAGAACAAATGATGTGTATAGCTTAGACATGAAGAGTCTACATTCTTATGGAAGAGCCACATGTTTAGTGGCTAAAGCAACAATCAAGAGGCACATCAATGGCATAGAAGATTGGGCCATGTTAATTACAAGAATATCAAATAAACCGTCAAAGGAAATTTAGTTAGAGGTTTACCTTCAAAGACTTACAAGAATGATCATTCATGCTTGGCATGCAAGAAAGGTAAACAACACAAACTTCATCTGAAGTTCGGGGAGAGGACTATTAGAGAACCTTTTGAGTACATATAGATTTGTTTGGACCTCGCTTCGCGGGCAAGTTTAAACAAGAAAAAGTAATCGCTTAGTTGTAATAGATGATTGCGAGAGTCGGCTTGGTCTTTTCTTGGGATTTAAAGATGATTTTTGATGCCATTCACTCATAATAGCACTTGAATTGAGACTCAAGGTTAGAGGTATTAGATGTGACAATGGAACTCAATTCAAGAACAAGCTTATGGATGAATTTTGTGCAAACAAAGGAATCAAAAGGGAGTTCAAGATTGCTTAGAACACCACGTTGTAATGGTGTTGCAGAGAGGAAGAATAGGACTTTGATTGAAGCAACGTAACAATGTTTGTAGCATTCACAACTACCTATTCACCTGGCTGAAGTCGTAGTACCGCTTAAGTATGTACTTAACAGAGTATTCAGTACTAAGCCACAGATGAAGACACCTTATGAGTTGCTGATGGGCAACAAACCCAACATTCGCTTTATGAAGCCTTTTGGATGCCCTCTCACTATTTTAAACACAATTGATAATCTGGGAAAGTTTGATGGCAAGTCAAGAAGGATATTTATTGGGTTATTGTACCAACATAGGGCTTTAGAGTGTACAATAGAGTCACTAAGAAGGTTCAAGATTGTCTTCATGTTGAGTTTTTAGAAGATCAAGTTAATGAGAAAGGTAAAGGTCCCATTGGATGTTTGATCTTGAAGTCTTAACTCTATGAACTATGTACTGCTAGAGAAGAAAATCAACCCTGCATGATGGAGAAGACTTACAATATGTTGTTCATGGAGTTCATCTTAGACCGATGATGTATTTATGAAGATCCCGTTAGTCCAAAGCAAAGTACTAATGCTCCAAAGCAGTAAGATGCTTCAAAACAAAGTATTGATGATCCAAAATCCTCATTGTCTCACGAGGATTAATCTATTCAAGAAGAACTTAATCGCTTGCTTCTTCAAGATGTTTTAGCACATTCTACACTGATGAACAAAAGCTTATGAAGAGGCAAAGAAGAAGAACAAGTATGCAAGTACTCTTACAAGATTTCTTGACAAGTCAACAAAGTACTGCTTTCACCACAAATTGACAAGACTTTAGATGATTGGATGATCCTACCATGCCCGGATTAGAGGAAACCGATGATGAGTTTGAAGATGAAGGTATTTTCTCGCATTCCAATGAAGATGTTGATTTTACTAATTTGGAGGATACTTATGGAGTTCCACAGTCTCCAAGCTTAAGAATTCATAAGAATCATCCTACTGATCAAATCATTGGTCCTTCTACTCGAGTGATGACTAGACACGTAGCTAAGAATTTTTCAACACCTCACAATGCTTTACTTAGCTTTGTGTATAAACAAAACACATCAATCATAAGGACCATCAAACATGTCTCATACTTGTTTTATCTCTCAAGAGGAACCCAAGAATATTGCTCAAGCATTAACCAAAGAGAGCGGGTGAAGCTATGCAGAAGAACTTCTTCAATTTAAACTTCAAGAAGTATGGTATTATGTGATCTTCCGATGGGAAGAGAGTTATTGGAACCATGGGTTTTCGTGAGTCAAGAGAGATGAAAGAGGTAATGTCATCAAGAACAAGGAAAGGTTATTGCACAAGGCTGCTGCACAAGAAGAAGGAGTAGATTATGATGAAGTATTTGGCTCGTAGCAAGAATTGAAGCTATTAGAATATTTTTGCTTTTGCTTCTTATATAGGATTTCGTGTTTACTTGATGGATGTCAAGAGTGCTTTTCTTTATGGCACTATTACAGAGGAAGTTTATGTCAAACAACCTCCTGGTTTTGAAGATCCTAAACATCCAAAGAAAGTCTACAAGGTGGTTATACCTTTTATGGCCTTCATCGTGCACCTAGAGCTTGGTATGGAGACTCTACATTCTTATTGCTACATGGCTACAGTAGGAGCTATTGACAAATACTTTGTTTATCAAGAGAGACAAGAAGGATATCATGTTAGTTCAAGTCTATATTGATGATATCATCTGGGCTACCAAACAAATTCATGGTTATGGAGTTTGAGCAATTGATGCGTATGAATTTCAAATGAGTTCAATAGAGAGTTAACATTCTTTTGGGACTTCAAGTTCAGCCAAAGGAAGGAACTTTCATAAGTCAAGACAAGTATGTTACTGCATATACTTAAGAAGTTCAATTTTGATGATATGAAGACCGGCATTACACCTATTAAATCTATCAATTCATTGGGAAAAGATGAATATGGACAACCAGTTGAAGTCAAGTTATACGATCAATGATCGCTCTCTTATGTATCTTGCATGATCAAGGCCCGATATCATGTTTGCAGTTTGTTTATGTGCAAGATATCAAGTCTCACCAAAAATCTCTCATATGAATGCAAAGTGAAGAGAATTTTCTGTTATTTGAAACAACAAATTAAGTTAGTTGTGGTATCCAAAGGAGTCACCTTTTCACTTAGAAGCTTTTTCGATAGTGATTATGCAGTGATAACTATGATAGAAGATCAACAACCGTGGATGCCAATATCTTGGTTAAGATTAGTCTCCCGGCATAAGAACAGAACAATTGCGCAAACATCCTTCACTGGATCAATATGTATCACGTAAGTCGTTGTGGACAAGTTTTTGTGGATGTAATCAACTCTGACTATGGGTTCACTTTAAGAATACTCCTATCAATATTGATAATGAGAGTACCATTTGTATAAGTAAGAATCCGCTTATCATTCCAAGACAAGCATATACGCATTAGGCATCACTTTATCAGAGATTGCTATGAGCAACGTGCTCACATGTGGTTAAGGTTCATTACAGATGATAATGAAGGACGCTCACCAAAGGCTTTGATGTTTCAAGATTCAATCACTGGGTGGTGAGCATTGGCATTAACTACCGAGCTACATTTGGTGGGAGGACTATTTAGTATTAGTAGTCCTGTGCTTTGTTTGAGGGGAAGATATTTATGTATACTTAGCTTATATATAAGAATTTGAAAGTATGCTTTTATGAAAGTACCGCTTCATGAAAGTATCGCTTGAAAGTACCGCTGGGAAAGTACCGCATAATGCGGAAAGTATTGTTTTATCTTATTAAAGCATCGCTCCAATGGTAATATGAGGGGTATTAATTCTAACTAACTTTTATATTATAATGATTTTTAAATCTCACCTATAAATAACTACTCTCCCATTTTCCTCTCATATTGATACTTTAGAATCTTTTCCATATTTCTCTCTATCACCCTATATTATTCTCGACATATCTCTTATTGTGCCTACATACTCACCAATGGCTAAGCCGTCCTACGCTTCAAAGCACAATATGGTGGCTAATTTAGATAAGACCTGCTGTAATGCACTTTTTCTGATATCATTGATTATCTTACCGATCGCCAATCGCTTATGCTCTTTAGTGGAG
>OU343217.1:55657280-55907575 GCA_910596185.1 Chrysanthemum makinoi | reverse complement strand
CCATATTTATAAACGTAAGATATAAGCCATAAGTTGCTTATATAACACAATCCCAACTCATAAGTTTAGCCAAACATCCTTAAAATTGCGTGTTTGACATGTCAAAAATGTTGAGGAAAGAAGAAGCGTGGGGACGCCGCCGAGTTTGAGAGCCACGTTTACTTCAAGTGTGACTTGGTAATGGCGTGTGAAAAAACTATTCATTCAATGGATGACGATAACTCATACCACATACCCTTTAATATTGGTCCACATATTCCTCATTTTGTTTCTGTTATAAAATATCTGTATATTTGGTAAATGCCAACTGAAATGAGAGGTGTGAAACATGTTAAATAAGAGGTTTTTTCGAAAGTGTATCTCTTAAAAGTTTGGTATGACGAGCAACTATAAATCTATAATTCAAGGAACTTTGTGTGACCTTTTTCAAAAGTCGTACTCGTATCTAGAGGGGAGCATTGTGCAGTTTGGTGAGGGTTTTGACTAAAACTGAACCACGTCCACACTTGCGGCTTCTACAAAAGTAGAAACCGAACCGCACCACTTTTAGCGGTTTCGGTTATTGCGGGTTTTTCCGGTTTTAACCGCACCGCACCATCACTTATGACTTACATATTTAATTTGGGTTTTTGCGGTTTTCGGTTTACAATGTGTGTTTTTTCGGTTATAACATGCAATGCATATATATTTAATGTAAACACACATATCACTTATGACTTATAAGAATATTAATGATAATATGCACTAGAAGCCTTGTAACAGAAATTAAATAATCAATGTGCCGTTTTTCGGTCTTAAATAATCAATGTGTGCGGTTAGGTGCTGGTTTTGGGGTTTGGTTTTATGGTTAAAACCGCAACTGCACCTCATTTTGTGGTTTTTCTTTTTTTTAAAAACCGATCCACCGGTTTTTTCCGTGGTGCGGTTTTTCTGGTTCGATTTTTTTGGTTTTTGCTGTTGGCGGTGCGGGTTCTGCTCACTCCTACTCGTAGTAATTTTCTTTTCTATATTTTGCAAGCTGGATATAAAATTGGATGATTTAGTAACGTAGTTTTGTAAAATCGGTTTTGTTAAACATATTGATGGTGTGATAGTGTACCATCTTGTGGCTCGGAGCCTAACCTCCGTATGTTGCACACTCAGAAATATTCGAAGTGTTCATTGGCGTAAAACCTACTAGGCTATCACAAAGAAACCCGTCAATAAACAAGAACCCAACCCCTGAAGCCCGAGGCTCCGAAGAGCCTAAACCTCGAGGAAATCGACGATCCATTACTAAAAGACAAACATAACATTTCGTGGACCCTAGTACCCCACACAAATAACGATTGTACAATCTTGCTCATAAACATCACTAAGAGATGAGCACTATCCGGCCTATGTATTTGGAGAATATGCTCACTTTCAACCAATCTGCCTGAGACATGTAGCAAGACCTGTATCTTTCATAGGGTTTGCCTATAAATATCACCTCATTTTATCCATTTCAGGTATGTCATCTCTCTCTCTCCCTCTCTCTCTCTCCTCATTTATCCCGATGACTTATTCTCATGCCTGAGTCCGTTCGCAGAGTCAACTTATGTGCTCCGACTAACCTAAGCGTGTTTTTTTTTGTCTTATTTGAGGTCACCACAATCTCCAAAAATATCTGGCTTACGTCACTAGTAGGCTCTTATCAAAAAGATGCAATCCATTGTACGATAACACATATAACGTCAAAAACTATGTCTAAGAAAATCTAAACACATTCGGTAAGTCGCAAGAGATCATATTTAAAGAGTGGGTGCTAGTAAGGTGCTGTCATTTTCTTTAATAAGAAATAGACCCGAGTAATCACCATGTGCAATCGCACAAGACCGTCACATTTTTAGTGCCTCAGTACTTCTATAACAGTTTTCTATGATCATGATATGTTTTTTTAATAGTCATAGTAGTTTCTACAATATTAAGGAACTATTTTCCACATATATTCATTTTTTTTCCCTTAAAAGCATATTTTGAGATTAGGGCATGTAAAGATCACCAAAATCCACATGACCAATGTTTTAAAAACCGGGTTTTTAATCGATCCGGTCGAGTCACCGGGCACCGGGTCGACCGGTTCGACCGCCGAGTCAACCCGGTTTTCCATTTTTTATTATTTTATTTTTTCCGACCGGGTCAAATCGGTTCGACCACGCCTAACTCGGGTCAACCCGTTTTCATAAAAAATTTGAAAAAACCAAACCCTACCGCTTCATGACCCGGCCACTCAAAACCCCTGTTTAACGGCTGACCGGTTTGGGAAACCCGGTTTTGACCGCTTTAGTTGGTTGTAATTCCGGACCGACCGGTCGAACCTACCGCCGGGTCTCGGTGAAAACATTGCACATGACCACGATAAAAATGAGAACTTTACTTTTATAAATAAGAGTTAATTGCATTTTGTCCGTTAGTCAAATCGCGATTTAGTTCTAAAAACTTGAAAGTGCTGATGATAGTTCTTATTTTGAAGTTTGAATTGCATTTTTGGTTTTTGGATAAAGTTAAATAACTAAAACACCCTTTGTCTTTTTTAGAAAATAACAAGGGTAATTTGGTTATTTCACATAAAAAAGGACAAAAAATGCAACCCAAACTTCAAAATAAGGACTATCGCTACACTTTCAAAGGTTTGGGGACCAAACCTGCAATTTAAACAAACCACAAAGACCAAAAATGCAATTAACTCTATAAATAATAGAGTAAATTGCAAAAAGCATGCTTCTGATTTGGCCAAATTGACAGTTATTGTACATTTGAAAAACTTACAAGTGCCCATTTGTTTCCGATTAAAATTAAATTACTAGATTCACAGTTGCATCAAAAAAATAAATAAATAAATAAATTACTAAAATACTTTCTCTCTTTCATTTCACTTTAGTCTCTATGAGAATAATATAGTCATTTAATTTAGCCAGGGATCAAAAAATGCACTTGTAAGTTCTCATAAAGATGTCCAATACACTTTTGAAAAAATATGAACTAAACTTGTAATTTGGCGAAACCACAAAGACGATGTCTGCAATTTAATCAAAATAATAAAAATAGTATCGTGATTTTTGAAACAGAAAGTTAATCAAGCTCTTAAAATTCTCCATTGTGCACAACATATTTATGCTAATGTTATTACCATTTTTACAAGAGAATTATTATTCGCAAATCTTAAAGTAGAATATTTCTTCATCACCGACATATATCCTGTCCTAATTAATAATTCAACGCGTTGAAAAGTTAAACAACCCATTCAAGATCCTTTCTTCCACTTTATAAACACATTCAATCATTCATTCAAACAACTTCATCCAAAACTTACACAAGCCAAACTTTATATATATAATAAAGCTAACAAAGATGAATTCTATGTTTAGTTCATTTGATGCTTTATCTGCTGAGTTCTTGAGCAAACCTTTACGTGCCTTCAACACCAAGGCACCTAGTGGTCGTGCTACTTCAAAAGATGATCAAACTAAGGTGAAGGATGAGACTAGTGGTAGTATTTCCGAACGAAGTAATAATAAGGCGAGTTATGGTGCAAGATGGGCACCAGAGTTGGATGGGCTTCATTGCTTTGAGTTTATGGTGCGTGATCATTAAGATTTGATCATGCGAACTAGTCAACTAACTAGATCTTTTTTGTTGAGGATCTAAAAGAAATTTTGTTTTCAGTGGTTTTTGAGCTATATGCTTTATTGATTCATGTATACTTGTAAGAGAATTGTTAATATATTTAATGATTATTGATTATTTAGTTTGTTTGTTTGAGTTGGATCAGATTATGAGTTTATTGATTCTTAACCTAACAGCTTATTTGTTTAGTGTAGATACTCGAAACGACTTCTTGTGTTATTACTCGTATTATGCAGTAGTCCGTAAACTGCTCGCTTAAACAAGTTTAGGTTCCTCGTCAAAAATAAAACTTCCTCGTCTTTATTGGACGATACAGTATTTTAATGATACAAAGGTCTACTTGGCTACTTCGCTTAATGATTGCATCGTTGGTAGAGCTCTTTAAGATCTAGATCGAATCACTCACGCAAAGAAAAATGTCATGTTAATGAAGACTTTATTACATGACATGCTTAATAGATATCGAAGAGTATCGACTTCAATGCATGGCCAAGATAGAAACTATTTAATCGAAGTGTGTAGAATTTAAAACATCAACAGAATGCCCCCAAAGGGACGTAAGGAGTGAACCAGAACCAGTTACATGGTCTTGGTTAAACACATTTGTTGAAGTAAAAGTTTGTGAATACTCCAAACAAGCGAATCTTTCGATTAATCCTTCAGTAAATCTCTTCGGATTAAACTCGTCGGACCTGTGAACACGAAAACAACACGCCAGCTTTTCGCGGTTTTTATCCCTAGACCCAGCCCGCATGAGAATGAGTATGATGATATGTCGGAGTAATGTGCGGTAAAAAGTGAATAAGAAATGGTCTACCTTGAATGTTGTTGCTAAATTCCTTTATAGACGAGGAGCTTTTTATTCACCCGGCGTCACGCTGGCGACAAAAGACTCTTTCTGCAGGAGTTGACTTTACCCCGTTTGGATTCCTAGATGCTGAACGGGTCAAGAGACTCCATCAAGATTCCTTTCCCTTATGCATGGTGATGTCGAAGTGTTCGTTGGCCGAGGATTATGTTTGACTCTCTGTGATATGCCGGACTAGGTTTGTTTCGTCGAGTTGGTTTCGTGGTTTTATTCGATTGCGATAATGTACGCGCTTATCGATCCTGGCCGGAGTTAGACTATCCCGTTTGTCGATTCGCCGGGAGGCGTATGTTGGGACATACGCCAACATGTCCCCCAAGATCATGTTAATGGGTGTCTTCATTTGCATGATATTGAGTACGTGGCGCACCTTCGAAGTGAAGTTGTCTCGGCCGCTTAACTTTTCTTTTTCTAATAACCTCCGCATTTACTTCCATTACCGCCAACGATTTGTTGCGACGCATGAGGACACCGGCACTGGTGAACCTTGTGTGGTGACGATGGTGCCACGCCATCCTTCGACATGATGAGACGCTTCAGCCTACCTCCTTTGGTTGCCTATAAATACCAGTTTTTTTCTTTTTACCACAAGTAAATTTTTTTCATTTACACAACTCGTATGTCAAGTTATTTGGCCTGGATTGATTTGTTTTGCTCTTCGCCTACTACTCGTATTCTTCTAGTTTATCCTCTTTAGATTTTAAGGTTTAACCATTCCCTTCTGGGCTTAAAATGTTCGAACCGGCCCTTCACCGTCCGAGGTCCCACCTCAGCCATAAGGTCCGCCGCAACCAAAACCCAAATTTGATTGGACAAGTATACTTCGGCCATGACTCGATAAATCCTTACAAGAATGCGGAAGGAATTTGGTATACCTTCCGATCTTCATCCGGTGCCCCACCGCCTAATTTTAATATGGGTCAACTAGGAGATGATGCTATAGGATTGTATCTAGAATATTTCCTAAGGTGGAATTTCGCCTTTTCTAGTTTTCTTTTAGGCGTTCTACACTATTATAAAGTCCATATTTCTCGTTAGTGCCATAGGTTTGCATAGTGGTTACTCTTTTGAAGTGTATTGCCGTAGTCTTCACATTATTCCCACCAACTTCTTTGTTCCGAAGCTTTTTATAAATTGCATAAGCAAGGGCATTGGTTCACTCTTTTGCTGCGGGATGGTAAGAAACGCAAGGTTCTGCTTTTCAAAGAGATTTTGTCTTCGTGGAAGGGTTGGAAAAGCGCAGTTTTTCGATTGATCGCCGCAATACCTTTTGCTATGCCGTGGAGGCATCCGGATTTCGATGTCTCCATCCTTTCCCACTGGGAGTTTCTATGCCTTATTGCCGACTTCAATACATGTTATAGATTTGATAAAAATTCGCGTTTTCTTTTATGCCGTTGGTTATCTCGCTAAAATGGAAGTATCCGGTTATCGGGCGTCAAGGATGCCGAGGAATGGTACTTGGCCCGTGACATTATTTACTTAGTTAGAGTTTTTATGCTTTCTTGTGACTTAGTATTTTTGCGTGTTTTGGTACTATCACCATGTCCGAAATATCTCATCGCCCAGCTTATCGCAGTGGGGCAGCTATGACCCGCTGAGAAAAGTATCGAGGGTCAAGCTCACATGATGCATGTGTGACACTTCTCCGATCCTACCGCACTTTGCCCCTAAAACCGATGCTATGAAAAAGGTTGAAGCATTTCATCCAAAAGTCTTGGAGGCTAAAGAAAAAGAAAAGCCGCCGAGGCCAAAGTCGGGGCTACAAGCCGCGAAGCTGCCGCCTGGGGAAGGTGGTTCCGCGCTAATTCAAAACGTAGGAAGGAAAGCCCTATCTCTCACAGGTGAACTTGGATTCTACCGCTAATCCGACTCTCCTGATGGTCAACAATGAATGATCCTCCGGCCGTTGAGAAAGAGAATTTGAGGGTCATTCCAAAGAACCTATTGGAGAATGCCGTGCCGATGTTGATGTGAATGCTCGGGGATCCTCAAAGCAAAATCCCGATCCGCGGTCCCAGGCTGGGCTCTCAATTTGTGAACAACCCGCTTCTTCAAGATGATGGTGAGTTGGTTTATTATTTATGCTCGCTTTTCTCCCCAAGTATATTTATTTATGTATGTATGTGTCTTTTCATTTTGGTGTTCTTAACATTTGCTTTGATTGCCTCAAGAATTCTCCTCCAAGGCCACAAGGTAAGTGGTACCGTTGAAGAGGAAGGCGCCATTCAAAGTACACTTACGTCGGGTGGTCGATCAAAAGGACGAAAAGCGGTCAAGGGATATGAAAACTATAGGATATGATGGTTCATTTGCCCCCAAATCAAGAGGAATATATGCAGATTTTAACGGACGCCGAGGTCGCCAGAGATCATGGGGTCTCCCAGCCCCGAAGCCTCTTTTCTTTCGCCGATTGTTTGTCCGCTTTGAGAGTCTTGAGCCGAGCATGTGGAGTCGGGTCAAGAGCTTGGTGGGTGCTGAAGTCACGCCAAGGACAATTTTAAGTTTTGGATAAAACTGGGGAGAGAAGGTCGCGAGGGATGAATCCAGCGAGACTTCGCCTCGAAGAAATTTTGAAAAAAAAAAGGCACCTTGTGGTATGCAGAAAGCCGAAAGTGGTCCAAGTTATCTCATGCTCGTAAAAGTAGCCCGCTTGGAGAAAAGAATTGATGGAGGCCAAGGGCTTTAAGAACGAGGAGGAGGAGAATGCTGCCCTTCCGGCGCCGCTTGAAGAGCTGGCCGTGGCGGCTGGGAACTTAGAGATTGATCGGTCGAACTTGGTCCGTGACTTTATTCCTACTTTCGCGTTTCAGCTTCTCCTCCAGCCATGAGTACAAAGCTCTTCCGTCAGCCTTTAAATAGTGGTTAATGGCCTGGATGGTTGAGTGGTGTCCACTGGACGTTCAAGAGGAGGTGAAGAAGATTTTGTCGATACCGAGGATTTAGATTTGATGCTCCCAACAAGTACTTGGCAATGTATAACGAGTTGTTTGTAAAGAAGTATCCCTATGTTGCCAAGGTCCTAATGCTTGTCACCGCCTCGACACATATTGTGGCTTTGGTGCCTCGACCGCAGACCGAGCATGTCTTGTGGAAGGATTAGACGAGGGTAAGGTGGAGAAACCGGTGCTTCAAGTGAAACTTAGTTATTATTACCCCCTTTTTATGTATGGATATCTTGTTCGAACAATGTTATTAGTCAAGCTTGTAATGCTTAAGGAAATTTATTTTGGGAATCTATAATTGTTTCAATGAAATCAAGTATCGTTTTTCATGTATCTCAAGCAGTACATCCCCGTATTATGTATTTTTTTCCCCTTTTTTTGTGTGCTTTTACGCTTGCTTCCTACTTCTTGTTTAAGTATGATTCGCTGATGTATTCGCTCGTATATGGCCTTTCCTTTGATGTGAACCGCTTGGAATTTTTCTCGGCAACCCTTTTGCAAACCGCTCGCATCTTCATGGCAATCCTTTTGGATATGAACCATCTACTATTTCGCACTCGGGCAACCCTTTTGGGTATAAACCGCTCGCATTTTCATGGCAATCCTCATCGGATATGAACCATCTATTTCGCCTCAGGCAACCCTTTGGGTATAAACCGCTTCGGCACTTTATGGCAATCCTTTTGGATATAAAACCATCTAATATTTCGCCGGGCAACCCTTTTTGGGTATAAACCGTCGCACTTTCATGGCAATCCTTTTGGATATAAACCATCTAATATTTCACTGGGCAACCTTTTGGGTATAAACCGTCTAAGACTTTCATGGCAATCCTTTTGGATATAAAACCATTGAACACTTATCACTTTTCCTGAGGTCGCGAGCCTATCGGGAGATCATTTACTAATTATGTTCGAAAATAAATTATATGGAAAATTGCCTCCAGATATCCCGTGGCTAATCATTTCATTAGTAACATACGTCCACAATTACCTCATGGGCTTTTACTATTACAAAGATTTTCCTACAAGAAACATTTCCTTAAGTTCACCTGCTCCAAGGGGAACTTCTTTCCTTCTGCTCAGAGCTTGTATGAACCATTATCGATGCTTCTATTACTTGATATGGGCCCTCCCAAATTGGGTCCCAACTTTCCTAAGTCTTCTTGTCTCATGGCTTCATTTTTTCTCAGACGGTCTCCTACTCTGTGTTTTTCGCCTTTAACCCTTCGATTGTAATACTGCTCCACCCTTTTCTTGTACTTGGCCTCTAAACGGCCTGAGTCCCTTCTTTCTTCTTCCAAATGATCTAGGTTTAAACGCCTTCTCTTCCTTCTGTCATCATCATTGTTCGAATGTAGGCATGCCAGTCTCTTGAATCACGCTTCCGTGACGCCGCCGACTCAACGCGGCTTTCACCGCTACTCGCCTTTAAGGATGTCCGATGAGCCCACAAACGCTTGGAGCTCATCCACCCATCCTGACCTACTTTTGCTCTTAGCCTTGCCTGAAACGTGCATTAGACTTTTGTTTGCACGCTCTACCAACCATTAGCTTGAGGATGTGCTACAGTATTTATCTGCTTGATGTTTAGCTTTTCACACCACCGCTTAGGGATCATGGATGAAGTTGTCGCCGTTGTCGGTCACAATTATGTGCGTTTGGCCAAGATACAATGTTATTCCACACAAATTTTATGACTTTTGCCTGCGGGTTTTGCTAGGGTTTTGCTTCCATCCACTTTCAGGAAGTAGTCGATGGCCACGATGATATACTTGACTTTCCTAAAGCTTCAGGAAGAGGGCCCAATACATCCATTCCCCATTGGAAGAAAGGCCAAGGTGACATGATAGAAGTCATGAGAGTCTTCGGTAGTTCGGGGAACCGGGAGTGTATTTGGCAAGATTCACATTTTGAATGACCTCCTGTGTCCCACTGCATTGTCGGCCAAGAGTATCCTTTGTCCGATCAACTTTGCTACCACGGATCTTGGTCCGGAGTGCATGCCACATGCCCCTTCGTGTACCCCCACCACGTAATTAGCCTGCAGAGGACCCACGCACCTCATCATTGGGCCTAAATATGACTTCTTGAACAATACCCCGTCTTCCATGGTGTAATGAGGTATCTTCATCCGCAAGGTTCTTGCTTCGTTTTCATCGCTAGGCCATTTTCCTTCAAAGGATGCACCGGATTTGGGAGACATCCAGTTTTCTTCCTCTCTTCAACTATTGCTCCGATAACTTTCTCTTCTTGATGGTGTTTCCAATACTCGACGAAGTATTTCTTTGTTAAATGATCGAATGCGCATGTGATGCCGCCTTGCTCGCAAAGACATCGGCCTTTGATTCTACGTACTGGGAATATTTTGTATTCGGAACTCATCAAACATCCATATATTCCTTCGCCTTTAGCCAAATACTTGGTCATGCTCTCTTTGTAGGTGGTGAACTCTCCGTTGATTTGACTTGACACTAGGTTGGAGTCTACCTGGCACTTAGCACCCGATCTTCATGTTCTTTGCTATCCTCAATCCGCCAACGCCAGACTGCCGTTATTTGTGCCGGGAAGTTAAGCCAAGAGCATATGTATATTCTGTTGGGTCGTGACTTATCAACACCAAACCTCGCTCCTGACCCTTTTTGTTAGATGCCCGGTCCGCGAATCAAAGGTCCATTCCTCCTTTGGTATGAGACGTTGATACTCTCTTGCTCTTCCCTTTCTCTTCCGCTTTTGCCGACTGGTATCTCGTTGATAAAGTCTCAAGGACCTCGCCCGACGGCGCTTCGGGAAGGTAAGTGATCTTGTATGCTCCCAATCTATCAGATATTTCATCACCGCCCAAGATTCAGGTTTGTTTAATACATCCTGATGGGTTGGTCTCATGATCACCTTGATGTGATGTGCTTCAAATACCTCCTGAGTTCAGAGTGCCGGTAGCTAAAGCTAATTTTTCCGTGGGAGCATAATTCGCTTCTAAGGCCGTGGAGTGTTCTCGCTAACATAGTGTACCGCAAGATTTGTTTCTTCCTTTCTACCATTAGAACGGCGCTTATGGCTTTTCTCGACCGCTGCTAGGTATACTAAGAGATCTTCTCCCGCTTCATCGGGTCCTAGATTGGGTAGCTCTAAGATCACTCGCTTTCATCTTTTGGAACGCCGCTTCCTCCTTGCTCCACCTGCATTCTTTTGGTTATCTTTCGTGACATTTTTCAAAGTGTTGAAGAAGGGTAAAGCTTTCTCAGCCGATCGAGACGGAACCTGCTCATAGTCGCCACAGGCTCGCATCTCCTTGAGTGTTTGGCATCGCATGTTTCCGCTATCGCCTTTGTTTTCTTTGGATTAGCTCTTATTCCTTGTGATGTTACTTACGAATCGTGGGAATTTTCCTTCTTCCACTCCAAAAGAGCACTTTTTGTGGTTGAGCCATGTTGATCCTTCTGAGGTTGTCGAATGCTTATGTCACCAACAAACACTTCATCGCTTTTGATTACCATATCATCGACGTATACCTCCAAATTTCGCCGACGGTTCCTTTAAAACTTGAATCCACCAGCCTTTGGTATGTCATTCCTAAGATTCCTTAACCAACGGCATTTGGTGTAGCAAAAGGTTCCATGTCTGTATAGAAGGCCGCTTTTCTCCTCGCCTTGGCCATTGGACTTGGTGGTATCCTGTATGCATCTAAAACACTTGTACTTGTAACCCATTACAGCATTCAATTTTCCAATCAATTTCTCGAGCTGGTAGTAATCCTTTCGCATGAAGCATGCTTTGAAATCCATGCACATTCTCCATGATCCATCCGGCTTTTACCAACACAGATTGGAAATCCATGATATTTCTTTACGCCTCGACAATTCCTCGCCACCCATTCTTCTACTTGTTGATCGCCTCGATTCTTTTCTACCGGTAGCTTCTTCTTCGAGCTATTGGTCTGTCATTCACATGACATTTAGTTTGTGCTCTATGATTCGGACGGGACCCTGGTCATGTCCGCTGCTGTTTAATATGTCCTTGTTGTTCTTCGCCAGCTTCTACCAATCGCCTCTTGCATTCGGGAAAAATTGCTCCCGAGCAGTGATCATTTGCCTGAATCGGGGTTTATCATTACTTCTTCTGCTTTATCATTAGATCCTTCTTCGCTCGGTGGCCTTCTCTCCCCTTACTTTCCTCACTTTTGTTATGAAATGTCTTTCTAGCCTCCTACATTCAGATGACTATTGATCTGGTAACTGTGGTTGCCACCCCTTGGCGCTGGGAATTTTATCATGGAGGATGGGTCGAGGACGCTCTTAATTCCTTGATACCGACGTCCCAGATAACGCTATACCTGGTAGGGGATCTTATTACGAACGCCATTACGGTTCGGCGATAGAGGCCATCAAGATCAAACACACTTTTAGGTCTATTTTCCCGCAGGGGCTTTATCGCTTCTCCCTAAAATCCCACTAGAGGTGTGTTCGCTTCTTAACTTCCCTTTGATTTCGGACATAGGTTTTGAAAACAAGTGTTCAGACATAACTTCCACTCGCTGCCCCCGATCGACATAAACTCTCCTTACGTGTATCCTTCAACATCCGCTCGATTATTAAGTTTTCAGCCCCTAACTGGGAAAGTTATGGGACGTTCATCCAGCCTTCTTTCTAGCTTTTGCTCTTTTCGTTTTCGCCCATTCCTCCTCCTGCGACACCATGTTTATCACCCTCTCCCTGCCTGGCCGATGTTTCTTCGGGTGGGTTCCTTCCTCTCGCCTCACTTCTTTTAATAAATGATCTAACTTGCCTGTTTCGCTTTCCCGAGGTGTTCTCGGTTGGTAGCGCTATTGGTAGATGGGCCCTTTCTCCGATAGTCGCAACTTGTCTAAGTTTTCTTCGGTGCTCCTCTCAGAAGTGTGGTGGCGTAGGTTTAGCGTTCAGAGCCAAAATTTCCTTAGGGCTTTGGAGAGGTTCAAATCTATGGTCCGCCTCGCTCCTGTCTACCGTTCCTCTTGTAATCACTTCTTGGTCGTACTCCAGAATTGTCGGCCTTTGCCGGTAGTGGGTTGTACCGTTTCGGCTTTTGTCTGGCCCCTCCGTCTCCCTCTCGCTTTCTGTGGGGAGGTTTGCCACCAGGTTCGACCGGCGGGCTTCCCTGCATATCCTCGCTGTTCCATTCCCCTTTGGGAGTTCGTGAGTGTTGTAGGCTTCCTCCTAACGCATAAATCTTCTACCCTTCATCATTTCCGTGGATTGTTGGGGATCCCGCTCGAGAACCGCTACTACCCCGGCATTTGCTCCGCAGTGAATGAGGATATTTGCATTATTTCGCACTGATGAAGCTAGCTTCGCCGGTCCACCTTTCCTTGAACTCTAGCAGGGTTTCGTGAGCCTTCCGCACGATCTTCGCAGCCCATCGTCTTTTAGGCATTTCCTCCCCGAGTGCGACCAGTTATCTCCGAGCTCCTCCCAAATTGCCAATGCCGCCGTTGCAATCGCCGAATCCACCCGCCACCGACCGCTCCGTAGTTTGCCGAACATCCAGCACCGCCAATTCCAGATCGCCAACCTCCGTGGTTAGCTGCCTCCTCGAGAAACGAGTTACATGGTCATCCGGTCTGAAGATCCGCTGTAGAGTTTTATGTTCTTGGGTAACTTGATTCCTCGGCCTAATTCTACTATCCGCCCTCGCCAATCCGGGACCTGGGGCATCTCTGTATGGCTTGTGTAGATCCTCCATGGCTTGCTTTCCTTTCGGATCTTCCTCCTTCTCTGCTATGGTGGGTTCCTCACTTCATCTCCAAATCTATTCGTATGGGTTGTAATGGGCTTTTTCCTTCGGGTGTTAGTGCAATGTTGCCGTATCAATGCCTTCAACGATGATATGTGGTTTTGTATCTTCTAGCTAATGGGTTGCTTCCTACGGGTGGTTTCCGCGGAGGTACCGTGGGGTGTTTCTCGTGGTAGGACCCCATCTTTCTAGTGTTGGTAGTTAGAATACGGGTCCCACTGATGGCGCCAATTTGTTGAAGTAAAAGTTGTGTATACTTCAAACAAGTTTAATCTTCGATTAATCCTTCGAAATCTTCTGATTAAACCGCCTGACCTCGCGGAACAATTTAAAACAACATCGCAAGCAAATTTCCTGCGTGTTTTATCCCTAGACCCAAAATCCGCCGTGAGAAATGTAGTATTGATGATATGTCGAGTAATGTGTGTAAAAAGTGAATAAGAAATGGTCTACCTGAATGTATTGTTGTTTAGCCTCTTATGTAATGAGAGTTTTTGTCTTCAACAAGGTCAATGTACGACAAAACACTCTTCTGCGCTGAAATGACTTTATCTCAGCGATTCGGTCTCGAATAAGTCTGTAGACCTCACTCAAGATTCCTTCCTCTTATGCATGGTGATGTCAGTGTTCGTTAGGCCGCAGGATTATGTTTGACTCCCCTGATAATACCTTCGACTGGCTGTTTCGGCTCTGTTGGTTTTCGTGGTTTTATTCTGGGATTGCATAATGTGTCGCGCTTTGCATCGATCTGCCGGAGTTAGACTATCCTGTTGCTCATTGATTCACGAGTGTAGATACGACATACCAACAACATTCCAGATAACTAAGAAGTGCATTCACTATATCTTTTTAGAACTACATATTTGTTTATGTTGGGACCAAGATTGTACTAGCCTAAAATTTAAAGTCTGTAAGACAAAAAACTCCTACCATCCTTAATGTGGGATTGGTTCTTACAAGAAGACTTCATTGGATTCAAAGATAGGTCCTATAAGATGTGTGGCATGTTGTTGCTTGTCTCATGAGTGGTGTCCCTTTTGTTAATGTTTCTTAAATAAGATCTTTCTTTCTTCTCCATATAAACTATTTAACAGAAAAAGAAACATATTATATGTGTGGCCCCACCACTATCTCCCATTAAGACTTATTAACATAAAAAAGAAACACCCCCTTAATGGGGCATATTGTCCTGTATGGCTTTTGGTAAAACTATTTGGATCATTATATTTGAGTCTAAATAAAAAATATTTAAACCCGACTTGAACCCGAATAAGCTTAAAAGAGTTAACTTGTTTAAGCCAAACTCTTACTAAGGTCAGGTTATATAATCATCCGAATAAAGGGCTAAATCATGTTGGCCGGTACTTAACAACTTAACATATGATTTAAAAAGAATTTTTTCTATGTCAACTCTTATTTTAGATATATCTTCAAGCCGACATATGTATCGTCATAACAATTCAACACGTTGAAAAAGAAACAGAATATGAAAACTACAATGACTCAAGTCACTCAACCTCTCTTTTCCTAGGAGTATATATAACCTTTCCATTAAGCAATCTTCATTCAAACCAACTTCACCCATTTAAATCCAATATATAATATCATCAAGCAAACAAACATGAATTCAATCTTTAGTTCATTTGATGCTTTATCTGCTGAGTTCTTAGGCCAATCTTTACGTTCCTTCAACACCAAGTCACCTAGTGGTACTATTATAAAAGATGAGCAAAAGAAGGTTAAGCACGAGACCGATCGAAAACAAAGTAAAGCGAGTTATGGTGCACGGTGGGCACCTGAGTTGGATGGGCTTCACTGCTTCGAGTCTTTGGTGTTTCATTGAGATTTCATCACCATGATTAGATATTTTTGTGGAAGGGATCTAAAAAGAAGTTTTGTTTTGTTTTTGAGAAAGATTCTTGTTGGAATTATCACTAATATACTTGTAAACAAATTAGATTATTGAGTATATTCTTATATAAATTTACTTGTTCAATTAAATCTTGTATTTCAGCCATGATTAGATATTTTTGTGTACGGGATCTAAAAAGAAGTTTTGTTTTGTTTTTGAGAAAGATTCTTGTTGGAATTATCAATAATATACTTGTAAACAAATTAGATTATTGAGTATATTCTTATATAAATTTACTTGTTCAATTAAATCTTGTATTTCAGCCAAAACGATCCTATAATCTCTAACCCTAAACCTAAACTCCGATCTTCCGCTGCCGCCTCCGGCCGCCGGCTACATGCCGGAGGTTCGGAGGGCTCTCTTTAAATATTAACATTTGTCATCTTTCGTTTCCAAATATCAAGTAAAAAAAAAAAAAAAAAAGACAACCCACCTGCTCCTCTCAATTTCCGGCTGTCGTTCCGGCCACCCTCCGGCCGCCACCACCATACTACACCGCCACTCCAAAAGGTAAATCAGGAACTTGTGGTTATGTTTTCATGTAGCACGCGCCTTAAAGCCTCCATACGCGCGATTTATCAAAGTTTTTTTGTGGTTAAAGCTTTAGATTGGGTTGTGTTCCACCTTGTGACGTGCTTTCAAACCGTCAGGTTGCAACGGGTGTGTCTTCGAGTGTGTTGTTTACCTAAACCGGGATCTTGTGATCCTCAGGTGACTGTGTTGATTGAGGTTGCTGGTGCGGTTGGGTATCCGATGAGTTGTGATTCTAGTAGTCCTAGATGTGTCGAATAAAAATCTTTCGGGTACTGTACCTGTATTTCCATCAAGGGTTAAGTTCACTACAGATGGGAATAAGTTCTTAGTTCAAAATATTACTGATGGAACCAATGGGCCATCTTAATCATAAAAAGCAAAAGCAAGTGGCTTGAAAAGTGAGCAAAAACAAGTGGTAGTGCATTATGTTCCATTCTTTATTTTTTGTTTATTGTCCCGTTAAAAAAATAAATAAATAAATAAAAAAAAATAAAAAATTGTTATTTATATGTCGAATCCAGGGTATTAATTCTCAAGACGACTTTTGTTTTTATGTCGAATCCTGGGTATCAATTCCCGAGACGACTTTTGTTGGTGTCGAATCCAAGGTATCAATTCCCGAGACGACCTTTGTTTTATGTCGAATCCAGGGTATCAATTCCCAAGACGACTTTTGTTGGTGTCGAATCAGGGTATCAATTCCCTTTGGAGACGATCATAAAAATCTTTCCGCTGCCTCTCCTTCTTCTCACCTGATATGCTGCCTTCTGATCTGCTCATCTTCATCACTCTTTTCTCACCTCCATTCTATATCTTCTCATAAAAAAAATAAAAATAAAATAAAATAATAATAATAAATAAAATAAAATAAAATAAAAATAAAAAAATCTTTATGTTTTTCTATGGAAAAACACGCCCCGTTTGTTTGGAAGGTTTTTTGGGGGTTGAAGTTTTAGAACCAACTTTCGTTGTCTCATCTTTGTTTAGTTGTATGGGATACTTTGGTTTACCCAGTTTGTTGTTGCTGCTGAAGATGCTCCCGCTTGCTGTCGAATGTCTTCATCAACAATTATTTACTTGCTTTGGTTTATTGTTTATTAGCTTTAATCTCCAGTTCGAGCTTTCGCGATTTCGCCGCTCGAACTGCGGGGGAGTGTTAATGGATAATTAGGCCCAAGCCCGGTTTTTGGGCTTTGGGTATTAAGGTTTGTTCTTTATATATGTATTGTTCGGTATTATGAATGAGATATGAAAAACATTACCATCTTATCATCTTACAAAAAAGTGTAAGATGTGTGCATAATCGGTCTAGAAAGTGACACATATTTCCAAAATGTGACCGACGACCGATATTCACATTTTGCCCACAGTAAAGATGACCGAGCACAAAATCGGTCGACCTTGCCCCTTGACCAATCGAGTATGTCAAGTAGAGGTGGCAAATGGGTCGTGTTGGGTCGGTTTGGGTCACGGGTTAAATGGTTTATGGGTCAAATGGGTCATAGGTCAAACGGGTCATACTATAAGAATGGGTTGAATTGGTCATGGGTCAAACGGGTTGGGTTGGGCTGGCTCGGGTCGACTCGTTACATTTCCACCTGTAATCATGCTACTATAGTATGTTTCGTCCGTTTTCATCCGCTTTTTACGCTTTCGCCAATTTTTACGCTTCGTTTTTTACGCTGCCCCTTTCTTACGCTTTCATCCGCTTTTTATGTTTTCATCCGCTTTTGCGCTGCTGGCCAATTTTTTACGCTGGCCCATTTTTTACGTTTATCCGATTTTTACGCTTTCATCCGCTTTTTGCTTTTGACCGCTTTTTTACGCTTCATCAATTTTGCGCTTTCATCCATTTTATTACATTTTCGTCCGTTTTTAGGTTTCGCCAATTTTTTACGCTTTCATCCGCTTTTGCGATTTTCGCCCCGCTTTTTTACGCGTCCGTTTTACTTTCTTTTACGCTTTCACCGCTTTTGCGCTGGTCCGCTTTTTACGCTCATCCGCTTTTGCCCGCTCCGCTTTTATGCCCCTTTTTACGCTTCATCCGTTTTGTGCATTTTCGCCCCGCTTTTTACGCTTTCATCCATTTTTGGCGTTTCATCCGTTTTTTCGCTTTTGCCCATTTTACGTTATCATCCGCTTTTGCACGTTTTCATCCACTTTTTTTCGCTTTTGTCCATAATTTTTATGTTTTCATCCGCTTTGTACGCCATCCGCTTTTGCGCTTTGTGTGTATTTTACGCTGCCTTTTTTACGCTTCGTGCCCCGTTTGCACGCCACCTTTTTACGCTTTCGCCCATTTTTTTACCGCTTCGTCGTTATTTTATTTTCATCCGCTTTTGCGCTTTTGTTCTTTTACGCCTTTTTATATATTCATCCGCTTTTACGTCTTCCTCCATTTTTTACGTTTTTGTCCGTTGTTTTTATGTTTTCGTCTGTTTATTTACGTTTTTAACTGTTTTTTTACAATTTCATACGTTTTAAATAAGTAAACGGACGAAAACGTAAAAAACAGATGAAAACGCGCAAAAATAGATGAAAACGTAAAAAAACGGACGAAAACGTAAAAAAAGGGACGAAACGTAAAAAAACAGATGAAAACGTAAAAAAACAGACGAAACGTAAAAAAAATGGATGAAAACGCCCAAAAACGGATGAAAACGCGCAAAAAATTGACGAAAACGTAAAAAACAATTTAAACGTAGTAAAAAATGGATGAAAACGCCAAAAAAACTAAAAACACGCAAAAACGACGAAAACGTAAAAAATGAACGAAAACGCGAAAAACCTAATTTAAAACGAAAAATACGATGAAAACGTAAAAACGATCGAAAACGAAAATGCGGACGAAAACGCCAAAAAACGGATTAAAACGTGAAAAACGCATGAAAAACGAAAAAAACGAAAACGCAAAAACGGACGAAAACGTAAAAAAATAGACGAAACGCGCAAAAACGAACGAAAACTAGCTAAAACAGATGAAAACGTAAAAAAACGGACGAAAACGCAAAAAAAACGGAAGAAAACGAAAAATGGACAAAACGTTAAAACGACGAAAACGTAAAAATGACGAAAACGCAAAAACCGATGAAAATGTTAAAACTTAAAAAATATAAAACGTATAAAAACATAAAACACGACATTTAATGATGGTTGAGTTATCATCCCACCCTTGTGACCCATTCGACCCATTTGTTGACCCATTCGACCCATTTGTTGATTCACATAAGTCCATATGTTGACCCATTTTACCTGTTCTTTGCAAATGGGGTAACACAATCCAACCTATAAGTTGTTATTTTTGACCCATAGCAACTCATTTTTCTCTAAATGGGTTGTGATTGCCACCTCTAATGTCAAGCCTTACTAAATTGGTTCGTGAGGCATTAACGTGATTCATCTACAAGTCGTGCACTATGTCTTTACGACATATGTAAACATTATATTGTCGCTTCACATGACTTCAACTGCTTAAATTTTTTAACTAACCTTCATTTACAAGTTGTGCAGTAAATCAACACGTCTTTTGAGTTGCCTTCACAAACTACAGTATTAGTTTAGGCCTCGCCTTCCAATATATATAAATGGAGAGGGTAATATATGTAGAGGGATATATGATGTTCAAGCTATATATATAATTCACCGTAGTTTGAGATACTAAAACATTTTTGTTCGAACCCGTGCGCATCGCCTAATCGTTTATTTATGGTTGTTTCCGGACTACTACTTGTTTTATCTTCCTAAGATGTTTCGTGATTTGAACCATGTTCTCTTAATCTCATCTATAATCTCATATATATACCACCTTAGCTAAGACACACTCTATTAGAGACTGTTATATATATTGGGCTTCATATATACATGTAAAGAGTGTGGAAACCCGCGCGATGCAGCGGGATTGTTTTTGTAGACGTGAATTTGGAACTGATGAATGACCGGAAAATTTGTTTGTCAATTAATTTTACAGGACTTACTTTGCAAACGATTACTTAAACCTTAGGGACTATTTTTGCCAAATTGCTATAGATAGCGATGAATGCTACAGACTTACTTTATGCACGACACTAAAACCTCAGGGACTATTTTTGCCAAATTGCGAAAGATAGCAATTAATGTTGCAAAAAAGTGTCTTGCTCTACAGTATATACGAGTGTGGAAACCCGCGCGATGCAGCGGTATTGCTTTTGTAGCCGTGAATTTGGATAGGGACTATTTTTGCCAAATTGCTATAAAGGACTTACTTTGCAGCGACACTTAAACCTTAGAGACTATTTTTGCCAACTTGAACTTACTTTGCAACGACACTAAAACCTCAGGGACTATTTTTGTCAACTTGTGAAAGTTGGCAATTAATGTTTGCATTACAAACACTGTTGCTCGCTCTATAGTATATACGAGTGTGGGAACCCGCGCGATGCAGCGGGATTGCTTTTGTAGCCGTGAATTTGGATAGGGACTATTTTTGTCAAATTGCTATAAAGGACTTACTTTGCAGCGACACTTAAACCTTAGAGACTATTTTTGCCAACTTGGACTTACTTTGCAACGACACTTAAACCTCAGGGACTATTCTCGCCAACTTTTAAAAGTTGGCAATTAATGCTTGCATTTGCAAGCACTGTTGCTCGCCTTTTAGTTAATATATATAATAGTAATAGATAATTTAAATTTTTAGGATAATATTATGACGATCGGTAATCTTTTAATATTTGGGCTGAAAAGCCATTCACAATATTTTGGCTTAAGTTAGTGGGATGATGTTTTGAATGTGTGAGTGAGAATTAAGTAAAGTGAAAATTACTTCAGAGGCCTCTGCAGGGAGGAGTTGTCCTGCAGAGGACCTCCTTTTTTCACATATCAAAAAAGGCCACTCATTTCGCCTCAAAGTTGTGCAAAAATACTTAATGGACACGTGTCGCTACCCCATTAATTATACGTGATATATTTAAAAAAAAAAGTAACTCGCCTCACATTTGAAGCGAGATCTGACATTTGGTGGGGACAGCAGCTGACACAAGAGAGAGAAACCACCATTTCACATAAACTTTGAGGCGAAATCCGACAACGTGGGCCCCGGCCATTTTTGACATAACTTTTTTTTGTATTAGATGTTGTGTTTATATATCTCATTTTGACTTAGTTTTGTTACAAAATTTTTGTTATAAAAATGTAATATAATTTTTGTTATAAAATTTTTGTTAACAAAAATTTTGTACAATGATGTTGTTATAAAAATGTAATAATGACTATGAGACTGATTTTCGCTTAATTGTTGTTTTAGAATTTTGCCGTTGACCTTACCTGTAGAAGTAAGCTTAAATTGGTTCATTACCTTAAAAAAAATTTTGCAAATACCAATAAGGAAGTATTGTTTAGGCAGACGTGTTTCGGATGGATGTTTGACATAGAACAAATGCGAGAGTCATGTATTTTATTACATTATATTAGTTTATGTCAAGTTGAACCTGAACCGGGAGAGACGGAAGTCGTTCCATTGAGGTATGTGACTAGTTAACAACTATTAGTATGTTTTGTTTTTCTGTGCATCATGCTTTTCATTCTCAATTATCCAAGTGATGTCTGTTCTGTCTATGTATTTGAATTTTACAAGTGATGTTTGTATTGAATAGACAATATTTGAGCATGTGTTTTGTGTAAAAATAGTTTAAAGTAACAAATTTACAAGTATGTGAGGCAATAATAACATAACGTTTTTTATAATGACAATATCTGATACATTTTGTTTTTCTGTGACATCTCTAATTTATTTAAGTAGAGAGAGAACTTCGCTTCAAATAACACCATCATAAACACAAAAATAAGTTCATTACATTTTTATAACAAAAATTATATTACATTTTTATAACAAAAATTTTGTAACAAAAGTAAGTCAATGAGACACATAAACACAACATCAAATACAAAAAAAAATTATGTCAAAAATGGCCGGGGCCCACGTTGTCGGATTTCGCCTCAAAGTTTATGTGAAATGGTGGTTTCTCTCTCTTGTGTCAGCTGATGTCCCCACCAAATGTCAGATCTTGCTTCAAATGTGAGGCGAGTTACTTTTTTTTTTTTTTTTTAAATATATCACGTATAATTAATGGGGTAGCGACACGTGTCCATTAAGTATTTCTGCACAATTTTGAGGCGAAATGGGTGGCTTTTTTTGATATGTGAAAAAAAGAGGTCCTCTGCAGGACAACTCCTCCCTGCAGAGGCCTCTGAAGTAATTTTCACTTAAGTAAAAGAAGAAAAAGTGAAGTGGCGTTTAATTTGACAGCCACGTTACTTCGAAGTAGAGTGACTTGGTAACGGCGTGTGAATAAACTATTCATTCAATCGATGACGATAACTCATATTATATAGTAGGGTAAAAGCCATAAAATAACAACGTACTTTCTCAAATTTACCGAGTTGAAACACATACTTTTTTATTAACATATACACCCATGTACTTTCAAATTTTGTTCCGATTTTACCCATATTGTAATAAAATAATATTATTTAATATAATATTATATTAATATAAATCGGTCATATGGGTGAGGTAGGAACAAAATTCGAAAAGTACGTGGGTATATATGTTAATAAAAAAGTATGTGTTTCAACTCGGTAAATTTGAGAAAGTACGTTGTTATTTTATGGCTTTTACCCTATATAGTATATACCCATTAATATTGGTCCACATATTCGTCATTTTGTTTCTGTTATAAAAATTTGTACACTTGGTGAATGCCAACTAAAATGAGGTGTGAAACATGTTAAATTTGAGGATTTTTCGAAAGTGTGTCTCTTAAAAAGTTTGGGTAAAAGACAGAAAATAGCAACGTACTTTTCAAATTTTACAGAGTTGAAACACTTACTTTTTTATTATCAACGATTCCTATCAAACTTTTAAAAAGTGTTCTGACTTCAACAAAAACTTGTATTATTTTCCACCTGTAGCTCCACGTGTATAAATTAAATGTATATTATCCTAGTCATAAAAAAAATAAAAACACGTCACTTCCCGCTTATAAAGAAACGTTATTTTTACCCCCAATTCATTATCCCGTCCTTTCCCTCTTTATTAAATCCTAACCCTAATTTCTATTCTCAAATTAACACACTAAAATTCATGAAATTGGTTTGAACAAACAAGCGAGATGACTAAAGGTATGCCGTATTCAATGTTTAATTTTAATTTATAAGTGTATTTTTGTAAGACCCTAATTTCTTTTGAAACCCTAATTTTCAGGTGAACCGAAGAAGAAAAAATCAAAGAATGGTGTTTTCACCATTTATGTTAGGTACGATGGCATGTTTACTGGTGGACCTTTGAGATACTCAAGTGGGAGTGCTAGGAGTGTTGGTACAAGTGGGAGTGCTAGTGGTGTTGCTGCAACTGGGAATGAAGATGATAATTTAACAGAAGATCAGGTATTTCTTTTAACATCCATGATACTAATGAATATGCACATGTTAATCAGCCTTTTTAGTAATTATTTACATGTCATACAGAGATACCAAATGCAATTGGATGAACAAGCATTTAGAGAATGTATGGAAGAACAATTTCAAATGGAGAAAGAGGTGGCTGAGAAAAAAAGACAAGAAGAATTTTTAGAAAAAAAGCAGTTGTTTGATGAGCATGGAATAGACATGGACATGGACATGGAAGAAGGACCTTATAACAGAGTCATTCCACAAAGAACTTGTTCTTGCAAACAATCATCCAACCCAAGAATCTGTGATACATGATGCACAAGATCCACCAACATCACCAGCAGCATCAGTTGATACAACCACTTCAACACCAAAGGATACACCAAAGAAGACCAGGAACATGAACAAGTGGCTCCAGAAATCATTTGTCAATGGTCAAAGGATTTATCACAAGAATCGCGGGCAGATCCGAAGAATCAAAAAATGCAGATGAGCAAAGCATATCGTTTGACCAAGAGGGAACTGGTTCTACTCCCCGATAAAGCATTTGCAGTATCTGATTCTGAATAACTATGTTTTCATTGTCTGTAATGTATATTTAAGAACCTAAACTGCATATTTGTTGGTGGACCAAAAAACAATGCCAGTTGTGCTGGACACAAAAGCATGTGCTCACATGCTTTGTGGAATCTTTTGTAATGACCATGTGGGTTGCTTTTGACCATCTTGAAACAATCAATATATGCAGTATTTTAGTGTCATTTGATGCTTCTCTTTTATGCTTTTCTCTTTATCCATATGCAATAATTTAGTCTCATTTGGTTCTCTTTATCACATGCAGTATTTTGTGCTCAATTGGTTCTCTTTATTGCCATTGCAACACATTATAGACACTGCTTATGTTTTATGCTTTTGCACTTGAATATGTACAATGTCATTGCAAAACATCATGGATAGCAACTTATATGATATATCAACAACTGATGTATAGCAAAACCTTACATTTCATTACAAGATGATCTTTCTTTGAATGCTTTTGACCATCTTAAAACATTACATTTCATTACATACCCCAATTGTCATTGACCTTACCTTACCCTTACCCTATTACTAAACTGATCTGCTACAACCAAAACCTTACTAAACTGATCTTCTACAACCAAAAGACAGAGAAACCTTACCTTACCTATTACATTAAAACATAAACCAAGCCATTACAATCATGATCACAATTGACTTCCAAATTAAACAACTTTTTTGACTTTTCTTCAAATGAACCTTTATTTGTTCCATTTCAACAAAGAAGAACATGAACTTTTTCTTGGTCGCTACTTCATTTTGCACTTGAACCCTTTGATTTGGAGTCAAAGCCTTATACATCTCATACAAGTGACCTTTGTACCAATCATTATCTAACTCAGGATCATACCAATCCCATTTTGTACAATTCCTTACACCTGTTTTCTGCAAATAAGAATATATAAGCTTACCATAAAAGAGTTGAACAGGAAGAATCAAGCTACTTACATATCTGTTAGGGCAACAAACAAAACGCCTAGCAGGGTTTGATGGGGTCCAAGAGGTGAGAGACATGACAGGAAGCTCGCAATAGCACTCATTTGGAAGGTTACCATGCTTTGAAACATTGGAAGAAGATGACGACATCAAGCAATTAGGGTATAAATTAGGGTTTATGAATTGGGGATTTGTTTTTAAGAAATGGGGATGGTGTTTCAATTAGGTTAAAAACTGGAAATGAAGAGGGTAAAGTGTTTATAGTCAAACGGGTCGGATTATTAGAGCAGGGTTTAATCTTACGTGGCATTTATTAATAATTAAAATAAATAAAAATAACACGTGGAATATACATATGGAAAGTTGTTGATATCAGGACAAAGAAAATAAGTTTAGATGGCTTAAATGTTGATAAAAAAGTAAGTGTTTCAACTCTGTAAAATTTGGAAAGTACGTTGCTATTTTCTGTCTTTTACCCAAAAAGTTTGGTATGAGGAGCAACCATAATTCAAGGAACTTGGTGTGACCTTTTTCAAAAGTTATCCCATGTAATGTTTTTTCTGTGTTTTTGTAAACCGGATAAAAAATTGGATGATTTAGTTACGTAATTTTATAAAATCGGTTTTGCTAAACATATAGAACGTCAGAAACTATGTCCACTACAAAACAGAGTATGCTTTTACACGCTTTATTTATGATATCTCCACATTTAAAAATGTGTACAATTGTAAAGTCCACATTTGGATCTTGCGTGGAGATTTTGTGTGTCACAAAAATTGTCACGTTTAGAATTGTGGACACATTACGTCACTCTTCACATAAAAAAGTGTGGACAAAACATAAAAGTCCACAAATTCAAATGTAGACAAGCTGGAAGAAGTTCACAAAGTTATGTGTGGACAATAATAAAACTCTACACCTTCAAATGTGGAGAATAATAGAAACTACACACTTTCAAATGTGGGCAACTAAAAAAACTCCACACCTTTTGGTGTTGGCAAACAAAAAGACTGGTTATTTTTAAATTTTACATGTATTGCCCTCCATCTTTTCAAGTTTTACATTATCATACCTGTAGTTTGCTGGAAACTAGTAAATTGCAAAGAATGCTTAAAACAACTAATTCATTGCAATAAAAGAGATTCAATTTCATCATGATAACAGAGAGTCAATACATTTCATATACCTACAAATTTGATAACAAAAAGTACATACGGCCATTAAACACGTCCTACAAATAACTAAAAAGTCATTAAAACATTGTCTTGCATTAACAAACATCAATGGGAAACAATCGAACTCTTGTTGCTCGCTGCATCAATGTTGATCAGCAAACATGCAGAACAATAAGCGCCGTGCTTTAGTGAATCCATTATCATCTACGATAAAATAAAAGACAACATGCTTAATTGAGCTTATAGGACCGGCTCTAGTCCTCACATTTCATAGAGCTATACATATATGCAGATATAAATAAACACTTGAACACCTGTTTTTTCACCTATAAAAAGGTAACTTCTATTACAAGTGGTTCAAAGAAACCTGGTATGTTTCTCACGTACAAAACATACCGGCTTTGACCCGTTAGCCAACCTTCCCGACTCATCCAATTTGCCACCTCTAAGACAAACCATCAAGGAAAAGACAATACCTTGGACCAAGAAAAAAAAGGTAATCTATGTGAATGTGTAATTCAAATACAGTACCTCACAAAACCTTACCACAAAAATGTGACATGCTCTCACAACCGCTAATGATATATATAACAGATTCCAGTTTTAGAACATAGAGTGATTAGTTTACTACCTGCATAATTGAAGTGCAAAAAACAAAGACCCTTTAAAATGTCTAACCTATGCCACAAGGAACCAACGATGCCATATTTCTCATACCATAAGCAAATGGAAGCCCCTCTAGCTTCTGCGGGTACTATACTCAGTAACTTCTACGGGTCAGATTTGTCTATTTAAATTTCAAACCAAAAGAACAAAGACCAAGGTATATTGTACTTAACATTATGGTATATTATTTTAACACGAAGCGCACTGATAACCGATGATGTAATGAATGTCACGATGCTCTGACTTGGTTACTGATAGTCTCCATGTGAACCACAAGAGAGAGTGTTGGATTTACCATATATATCCGAAATGCAGCTTTAAAAAGTTGAAGCTCTCCCATGAACTGATTCATCTTTTCCTCCATACTATTCAATTTGATACTTTGAGTTTCATTTTCTTTACTTAAAGATTCTATCTGCTTGCTTTGGGTTTCATTTTTCTTAGTTAAAAATTCTATCTGCTTGCTTTGGGATTCGAGTTTCTTGCTTTGAGCTTCATTTTTCTTGGTTAGAGATTCTATCTGCTTGCTTTGGGCTTCAATTGTCTTACTTTGACAATCAACTTTATCCAACGTAAGTCGCCATCGGATATTGCTTCACCCCTCATTCTTCTGTACTCGAGACTAAATTTAGATACTTGTGATTTTTTCACTCCATCCCATGTCCAAATCACTCCACGAGGTCTAAGTTTTTGTATGATATCCCTTGTAATTTCGCTTCTACTTCAAGATCCACAGTGTCCGTAACCACCGATAGTAAGTCTTTCTTGATAATTCTCCTTTTGCTTGAGCCTAAAACATTGAATAACATTTAACTTAATAAAATGTACCAAAACAATTGAATTGGCTTACTCTTCCTAAATAAGCCAATGTGGAATGCTTGTTTAAGTAGGATAGGTTAGTATATAAAGCAGCCATTCCACGTTTAATATTATCGCTGAAGCTTGTTCTTTTAAAATAATAGCTAGAACTCACTACGAGAACTCTAGAAAGACTGAAATGATTGCATATTTATAAAACCAGAAAGCTGGTTAAAGGGACTGTTGCAGAGTTTCATATATCGCTGATTACACACTTTTGCTGCACAGACTGCTAAAGTCCAGATGGACTGTATGGGTAGCATAAGTTTAAGAGAAGTCAACTCCATCTGAATAACAGAACAGTTTGGTATTCAAATGGATCAGCTAGTTTAGATTGAATATATACCATAAACTTTCTCGACGCTTCAGAATAAATGACCCCTCCGCGTTGTATGAGCACGCCCAAAGAAGACAACGTCGTTAGGTTCTTTTTTGTATTTAACTTTCTGCAAATTAAACAATAAAAAAACATCAATAATTGTACCAAAATAAGATAAATAATGGGTTATAACTTTCTTAACATAAAACTCACGTATGCATCTCTCCCCCATGCAAAACTACGAGCACCAGTAGTGTGAATATGAACCTGGTCACCTCTTGCTCTCTTCCCGTTCAATGACATTTTCTACATTTTATTTTATTGTAATGAATGTTAGTAAAAACTTAGTTTGTTAAAACAAAAGAAATTATAAAAATTTATATGCTCAGCACAAAAACATCGAGACCACTCAACTTCAACATAACATGTACTTCAATTACACAGCTATCTGCAAATGGTCAGCACAAGCACAAGAAGCAGCTGATCATAACTACCCAAATCATAACTACCCAAATCATAACTACCCAAATCAAAAACCAAGAGCCCCTCTCCTGGCCACACCCCATAATGCCTTTAAAAGTTACAGGGCTAGAACTCAACAAGTTGATTGATCTTACATCATTTAGCACCATAAGAAGCCTGTTGTCCTCTTACTTCAGTTTCTTGTTGTCATTTGATCACTCAAATTAGCAAAATAAAGAACAACTATTATCAGAGCACGAGGCTAATGCAGAACACAACAAGAATTAACACTGAGGTTTTAGTGTTTCATAAAAATCGAATGTATGAAATGCTAGAGGCCATGTCACTCACAAGCTGAAAACAACCTTTATACACCTCAAATTCATGATTTGCATGAACAATCACACGAAAGCTAAAAGAGTGATTGTTTTTTTTTTTATGTGTTCAGAATTTGTACATTCACTTTCAAGATCTCGAATTAAAGTAACGTGTCCCCAGCCTTCAACTCATTCCACCCATCGAGACATCCCATCCCATTTCCACATAAAAGAAAATAGCTAAGTGTATCTCAAATCGAGATTTGGAAAAGCCATATTATGTATCTTTAATCAACATATACAGTAATAGCATAACAAGTGTCCCTAAATACGTATGTTTATGTATATATAAGTCAAGAAGCATATTCCATAAATGCGGAACCAAGAAATGCAAAAAATGAAATCATATAATGTAAATGCAAAATGATCAGAAGATTCAGGATAAGTGAAAAAATGCTTTTACTGTTTAGCAACCAACATACTTATTTGTAACGAAACTGGTCTTGTTAAAGACGTTAAATGAATACTTTCCTCCGAAATACACTTTCAATAAAAAGAACTTGGATATTAATAGCTTAAACTTTGGTATTAAATTAACACAATATTGCATAAGAGTATAAGACACATTAAGAATTAACTATTACCGCCCAACATAACGAACTCTAAAGGGTAAATGTCAATTTGAGGATTCATGAAAGTGATCCTAAAAAGCTCATTGCAGAATCTAGGGATGTTAAAATGAGCTCAACCAATTACTATTAAGAAATAATAATAAAAATAATAATAATAAAAATAAAATAAAAATATACTAAAGCACCAATATAATGCAAACCAAATGAACCAATGAGATCCAAAAAATATAAGATCCCGTCATGATCCTATTGCTCGAACCCACAATTGCAGATTTCTCATTTCCACATTTCACATAGAAATCAAACAGCAGACTGGAGATAGATAGATAGATCACATCATATATTCACATCACAATTAAAAAGGGACAACATAAACCACCAATAAATGGCCTAGTCCTCATGGTCGTGCACCTAACCTCCTCACAACGGAGTCTATAGATCAAGGGTCACTAGATACACATATGCGGGTGGCCAAAGGGATACCTCAGTTGAAGCCAGTATATCTTAGTCAAAGATTTGCCCTCCTGCAGTGGTGCGCTCAATTTAAAGGGATGCTCACACGTAATACAATAAACTTATAGCAAAGAAAATCACTAAGGGTGTGTTTGTATTTTGAATAAACTAAAGTAACCTCTTTCGCTAAAAACTATCATAACTACCCAAATCAAAAACCAAGAGCATGTGTGCATGACTTAGTAATATAAACAACAGATTGACATATTCATGCCCTGAATTTACGGTTTTCTCAGAGAACTCATTCAATTGAACATTCCAACATTCTAGGTGAGCAGATTTTGATGAACGTCGAAAAGCCGGTCATAAAATGCGACCGCCATAAACACGTTACCTATTTCCATACAAACTTTTAGGATCTAAATGAATTCCTACGAAAGCACACCTTACCGTTATCGAGCTCACTTTTCTAGCATAAATGAGTTAACCTTTAACACCTTCCATCCCGACTAAACTAAAATACTCTATTTCGTTAACAACAATCATAATACGAGAAACCATAACTTCAGTCACAAAATCAATACCAAAACATGAAAATTAACACAAATTGCACAAAATCCATAATAGTCACATAAGTCGAACAAATTTTTTTCTAAAAATGGATTCAACCTAATTAATCACATTAATGATAGGCATAACTTCAAAGAACTACGATGTACATTAGCTCTAAAATAAAAAGTAACAATCACAACCTGATAACATATAATCAATCACATTCACAATAATCAGCTCACATATTAAGTATCATGTCGCCTACAATCAGCTCACAATAATCGCGACAAATAAGCATCGATAAAATTAAGCAAATGAAATTAAGCATCTAACCTTTAAATTGCCGTCAAATAAGCTAACTGTTGGGTTTTTGGTTCCTTAGATCAAGAATTATTCTAAGTAATGGAGCTACGGACAAAGTTGATATAACCACGGATAGAAGAATGGAACCACGGATGAAGACAAACCGCGGCTAGTAATATTGTGTAACCACGGATAATATTATGTAATCACTGCTAGTCTTGTATAGTCGGTTTAGTATTATGTATTAGATAAATATGGAAAAGATATTTATCTTGTAGGTTACGTATTGTATTATGTAAAGGACTCCTTAGCCTATAAAAGGAGGTCCTAGGGTAGATTAGATATACGTATGTTTTATATCTAAGGTCGACACACTTCAAGGTTGTAAAACCCTAATACTGGTTAGAGTATTCGTATTAATAATAATATTGAGGTGTTGAATGTTTATTGTTCTTCTTCTTAAGATTAAGTATTAAATTCCACGTGATACTTAATAAGTTCTTGTTTAAAGTCAGTTTCTATATTAGATCTTTTGCTCAACTGGGATCAACAAGTGGTATCAGAGCTTGTGATCTAGAAACTGTAATCAAGAAGAGGTCAAGTTAAGTTTTGTTCAAGTAAGATAAGATGTCTGATGAAACACACATGGTTACTGCTTCAAAGGTGCCCATGCTCAAGAATGGTGAGTACCAAATCTGGAGGATGCGAATAAGACAATACATTCGCATGATTGATTATGATCTCTGGGATGTTGTGGAAAAAGGTGATACTCTTCCTAAGAATGGTAAAGATGGCAAAGAAATCTCCATTGTTAGTGAGATCGACAAGGCTAAGAGAAAGATGGAGATTAAAGCACACAGTATTCTCTCTATGGGAATACCTAATGAATATGCTTTGGATTTTGAACAATATGAGTCTGCTAAGGAGCTTATGGATGCTATAGAAACAAGGTTTGCCGGTAATGAAGCTACCAAGAAATCAAGGAAAAATATGCTCAAGCATCAACTTGAAAACTTCACGACCGAGTGGAGAAAAACTTGATGGCACCTATAACAAACTTCAAAAGCTCATCACCAACCTGAAGTCGTGGACTACAAAGTTTCTCAAGAAGATATTAATCAAAGTTCATCGAAGTTTATCACCGACCGGGCTATGCATACCGTTGTGTGGAGGAACAAGGATGACTTTGAAAATATGACTCTAGACAATCTCTACAACAACTTGAAGGTATATGAGTCCAAAACAACATTGCCGGTACATCTACATCTAGCCAAAACATTGCTTTTGTTTCCACTAGTCACAAGAATTCACAAGATGTATCCACTACTGCTATGGTATAACTACGGCTATTGCAAACAATACCACTGTTAGTGATAATGTCAGTGATGGTGCAATTTGTGCTTTTCTGGTTGATTTAACTACCAGTGTTACTGTTTTGAATCAAGATCTAGATCAAATTGATCCTGATGATCTTGAGGAAATTAATCTTCAATGGCAAATGGCAATGTTGACTCTACAAGCAAGGAATTTTTTGAGAAGGACTGGAAGACATGTCAAGTATGATGGTAAAAGAAAAGCTGGGTTTGACAAAAGCAAGATGGAATGCTTTAACTGCAAGAAGAAGGGTCACTTTGCAAGGGAATGTAGAACACCTAAGAGGATTGAAGGCATCAAGAAGACAATGAAGAGTCCGCTCCTTCTTCAAAGATTGGTGGCTCAAGATGGTCTTGGTGATTATGACCGGAGTGATGAAATTGAAGAAGGACCCAATGCAGCTTTTCTTGCTAGTGAAGCTTCAAAAGAGCATAACTTTGCTCTTATGGCCTATGCTTCATCTTCTGGTTCAGATTCTGAGGTATCTAATGATTCTACTTGTTCTTTTAAATCATGTCAAGATAACTTAGAATCTCAAAAGGCTATCACTGAGAGTTTAAGGAAAGAACTAGAAAGACTGTCTCTAGATAACTTAGGTTATAGAGTTGGTCTAGAAAGTGTTGAAGAAAGGCTTAATTACTGTATCAAATGTGAGTTTGAGTATGTTGATAAAATTAATATACTAGGTGGAGAAATTGATCTTAAGAATAGAGAGATTAAGATGCTTAAAGAGAAACTAGAAAAGGCAGAGAGTGTAAAAGTAGAAGCCCTAAAAGAAAAAGAAAAACATGTTGTTAGGGTTGCCAAAACACAATATGCTTCTGATCTAGTAAATAAACCAATAGGTCAAAAATTGTTCAAGGATGGTACTGGCCTAGGCTACAATGATATGCCACCACCATCACTTATGAAACATGCACCACCTCTAAAAGAGCTCTCATTTAGCAGTGAATTTAGTTTCAACAAACCTCAGAGGTGAGACTAACAAGAATGAATCACCTAAGATAGGTTCCGATAAGTCATCCGATGCTCCCATCATTGAAGATTGGGAATCGATTCGAGGAAGATAGATCTCAGATCAACACGACTGAGAAGATAGAACCTCTTAAGAAAGTTGATACTAAGCAAGCCAACCTTGTGCCTAGATTTGAAGCTCAAATTGCTAAGAAAGTAGTAGAGTACAAGGAAGTACCTAGGAAACAGTTAAAAAGATATATACCTAGGGGAAACCAGAGAAACTTCAATGGACTAATTTCAAATAGGTTAGGAGATGAGTTTCAATGTGTTAAAAAGGCTTGTTTTTCATGTGGTAGTTTTGAGCATTTACAGAGAAATTGTTATAAAAACAGACCACAAGTTTGGAATCATTGGAGGAGGGTAAATCACCAAAACTTTTCAAAGAAAATAAACCCTCATCCTAACAGAAACATGATTCCTAGAGAAGTGTTAATGAGGAATGGGAATACAAAATCAATTGTCACTGCTTCTCCCAAATGGGTTCCAACCATTGCTAAGCAAAGTGTAAACACGGCTAAGCAAAATCAAACCACTGCTAAGCCAAATATCACCACGATAACAAAGAAGTTTTAAAAATTTCAAAGGTGATAACTCGACACGCTTGTTGGAAATCATTTTATGTCGTTAAGGCCTCACTAGTTGGCAATGGAAACCTAAGACCAAGGTTTTACATCATGTCAACTGTGCATCAATGGACCTAAACAAATTTGATTATTTTGATGCACAGGGCAGACCCAAGTTAGTATTGGCTTGGGTCCACAAAAGGAACTAATTTGTTTAATTTCATGTGCAGGCAATCTACAAGATGAGCTAAAAGACAAAGGAGTTTTTGATAGTGGTTGCTCTGGGCACATGACTTGGGATGGGAGCAACCTAGAGGATTTTGAATCTTTTGATGGAGGATATGTGGCATTTGGTAATGATCCAAAGGGAGGAAAGATACATGGCAGAGGCACAATCGTAATGGGAATTTAGACTTTGAAAAGGTCTATCTGGTACACGGACTTAAGTATAATTTATTCAGTGTTTCTCAAATGTGTGATAAGAAAAACTGGGTACTTTTTGGTGAAACTGAGTATGTGGTGTTGTCACCAATTTAAGATGCCTCGATGAGAAGTACATACGCCTAAGGGTACCTAGGAAAGAAAATATATATTGATTTGATCTTAAAGATGTAATTCCTAATAGGTCCTTAACCTGCTTGTTTGCTAAAGCATCTGTGGATGAGTCTAAGTTATGGCATAGAAGATTAGGTCACCTCAATTACAAAACAATCAATAAACTCGTAAAAGGCAACTTAGTGAGAGGGTTACCTTCTAAGGTTTTTGAGTGTAAGGAACTGTGTGTGGCTTGTCAAAAAGAAAACAACATAGAGCTTCTTGTAAGACCAAAATCTGTCAACACCATTACACAACCATCGCTTATGCTTCATATGGACTTATTTGGACCTACATTTGTTAAAATTTTGAACCATAAGCAGTATTGCCTAGTTATCACTGATGATTATAGTAGATTTTCTTGGGTATACTTTTGGTCGCTAAAAGTGAGACTAGTGAGATCCTCAAGAGTTTCATTACTAAGATAGAAAATCTAGTAAATCATAAGGTAAAGATAATCAGATGTGATAATGGAACCGAAGTTTAAGAATGCCGTGATGAATCAGCTTTTGTGTAGTTAAGGGTATAGAAAGACAGTTTAGTGTTGCTAGAACACCTTAACAAAATGGTGTAGCTGAAAGGAAAAATAGGACACTAATTGAGGCTGCTAGAATAATGTTGTCGAGTCTAAGTTACCAACTACCTTTTAATGAAGTCAGAGGCACCTGCATGTTATGTGCAAAATAGAAGTAAGGTAGTAAAGCCTCATAACAAGACCCCTATGAGTCTGTTACATGATAGGAAGCCAATGATTGCATTCCTAAAACCTTTTGGGTGTCCTGTTACTATCTTGAATACCATAGACTACCTAGGCAAGTTTCAAGAGAAAGCTGATGATGGATACTTTTAGGCTATTCTTCTAATAGTAAAGCCTTTAGAGTATACAATAGGAGGACTAGAATTGTTGAAGAGAATTTACATGTTCAATTTAGTGAAAAGACTCCTAGTGTTGAGACCAAAGGACCGTGACTGGTCGTTTAACATTGATATGATAACCAAATCTATGAATTATGAGCCTATCATTGCAGGAACTTCCACTAATGTTGATGCAGGTACTCAAAAGGATTATGATGCGTAGCAATTTCTAAGGAAGCTGATTCTCCTCAAGAGTTCTATTTGTTTGAAAAGTGGAAAGCTAGTTATGTCTCACCCATCATTGAGAAACAAGGTCCCACTAATGATGATGTATTGAATACTAGAGGCAATGTTGATCATCATCAAGATAAGGATGAGTTTTTGAAAGATAACTCAGTGTCGGTAGAAGAAATTGAAAAGAAGAAAAGGCATTCTGAAAGCACTGCTAAGCCAAACCAAAGCACCGACAGTTATAATGCAAACATTGATAAGCCAACTTCTACCACTACCAAGATCAATGAAACCACGCTTGTAAGTACCGATGATAGTACTTTCTTTGGGCCAACTGCAAAGCCATTATTTGGTGAAGAGGAGTATCCACATGATCCTGATATGCCCGCTTTGATTGAAATTGATACTCCTACTGATGATGAAGACATGGATGATTTCTTCAATGCCGATTTAACTAATTTGGAACATGTCATTCATGAAAGTCCTGTTACCTCAACAAGGATTCATAAGATTCATCCTAAGGAACAGATACTTGGAAATTTGAACACTCTGCTCAAACAAGAAGCAAAGTTCAGAATACAAAAACCTTTCCTGAACAAGGTTTCTTTGCAAGATCACTTCAAAAAAGAAATAGTCATAAAGATCTACAAAATTGCTTGTTTGCATGTTTTCTGTCTTAAAAGGAGCCCAAGAGAGTTGAAGAAGCATTATCTGAAGAAGGTTGGGTAGAATCAATGCAAGAGGAGCTTCTTCAGCTCAAACTTCAAGAGGTTTGGACATTGGTTGATCTTCCAAATGGTAAGAGGGCAATTGGGACAAAATGGGTGTTCATAAACAAAAGAGATGAAAGAGGTATTGTTGTGAGAAACAAGTCAAGGTTGGTTGCTCAAGGATACACACAAACCGAAGGCTTGGATTATGATGAAGTGTTTGCTCCAGTTTCAAGAATTGAGGCTATTAGATTGTTTCTAGCTTATGCTTCATTCAAGAATTTTGTTGTGTATCAGATGGATGTTAAAAGTGCATTTTGTATGGCACAATTGATGAGGAGGTTTATGTTTGTCACCTCCGGTTTTGAAGATCCCGATCATCCTGATAAGGTGTACAGGGTGAGGAAGGCTATGTATGGATTGCATCAAGCTCCTAGGGCATGGTATGAGTGCTTTTCTACTTATTTGATGGACAATGGTTTTAAAAGAGGGCTGATTGATAAGACTTTGTTCATTAGGAAGCTCAAGGATGATATTTTACTGGTTCAGGTTTATGTAGATGACATCATCTTTGGCTCAACCAATAAGGAACTATGCAAAGATTTTGAGAAGCTCATGCATGATAAGTTTCAGATGAGTTCTATGGGAGAACTCACTTTCTTTTGGGGCTACTGTGTTCAACAAAGGACTGATGGTATCTTCATTATTCAAGACAAGTATGTAGCGTATGTTTTGAAGAAGTTTGGATTTCAAGATGTGAAGAGTGCTAGTACACCTATGGAGACTCGTAAAACCATCGCTACCTAATGATGGAAGTCCCAAAGTTGATCGAAGTTGTACAGTCCATGATTGGATCTTTGATGTATCTCACTGCATCTAGGCCAGATATAATGTTCTCAGTTTGTGTGTGTGCAAGATTTCAAGTCACACCTAATACAACACACATGAATGCTGTTAAAGAGAATATTTAGATATCTTAAAGGTCATCCTAAGCTGGGCCTTTGGTATTCTAAGGATTCTCCTTTTGATTTGGTGGCCTACACAGATAGTGACTATGCTGGTGCTAGTTTGGATAGGAAGTCTACAATTAGAGGATGTCAGTTTTGGGAAGCGACTTATTTCATGGCAAAGTAAAAAGCAAACTATTATGGCAAATTCTACAACCTAAGCTTAATATGTGGCTGTTGCTAGTTGTTGTGGTCAAGTTCTTTGGATTCGTAATCAATTGTGGATTTTGGGTACAATTTTATGCATACTAAGATTTACATTGATAATAACAGTACAATTTGCATCATTAAAAATCCTGTTTTACATTCTAGAACTAAACATATTGAGATAAGGCATCATTTTATTAGAGATTGTAATGACAAAAGATTGATTCAAATGGTAAAAATCCATACTTATTTCAATGTTGCTGATCTTCTCACTAAAGCTTTTGATGTGGGGAGGTTTCAGTATCTTGTTGTTAGTATTGGAATGGTTAATCTCTAAATCTCAACTTGTTTTGTAAAAGTTTGTAAAACTTGTTTTGTAAAAGTTCATTATAGAAACAAAAGGAGTACTGAAGTTAAATTGTTCATTCATTCAAGAAACAGTTTACAGCTTACAGCTTACAATGAAACTTCAAGTGCAAATTAAAAGACTAGTTCTATACATGATTTCCTACTACTATCCTCAGCTGTTGGATATGCATGAAGAGCTAAGGATCAAAATGGGAAGGATGGATTAAGAAAACCGAAGATGATGAAGATGAATACAGCAGATGAATGTGAGATATGACATTGTCCTTTGTGCTTCATCTACTGGTTTCACCAAAAAGCATCACTCCATCTTCCTTTTACCCTTCCCTTTTACGATATGTGAAGAAGCACCACAACCAGGTGCAGAAGACCAAGAACCACCTCTGCCTTTTGGGAGTGGTGGATTTCTTGCTCTTGGTCTTGGTTGGGGTTGTGATGATGAAGGTTGAGGGTTTGAAGTTCTCTTCTTTGAGGACTCATCAGAGTCATCAGAAGACGCACTTGGATTCACCACACTATCATCTTCAGATGATGGGAGAAAGGGGGATTTTCTTGGTGTTGGTTCTTGTGGAGGAAGATACAGCCGCCATGGATTAGTATCTTCACTTGATGATGATGATGATGAGGAGGAGGAGAATGTTAGATCAATAACTTCAACTCTGGCTCTGCAATCCCTTTACCTTTACCAACATCTTGTTGAACTACTTTCTTCTTTAATGGATCACCAATAATCAAACTTTTACTTCTAGGTTTAGGTGCAGCAGATTCAATAGATAAAACAGGTGCAATCATAGGTGTAGAAATAGATGAGGTTTTGCTTAGATTTATCAATGTGCTTGCAGCTTCTTTCTCAACTTCTTTAGATTTAGGTGGTGATACAGATAGGGTTGTGAAAATAGTGGAAGTGGTTATGATAGCAAGTGGGTATGACAAGAGTGGGTATAATTGCCATGTCCAAACTGCAGCAGGGTTACAAGAGTACTAACCGTGGTTGCGCATATACTATCGCTGGTTGTGTCCTCGCACTACTTCATCTTCTACAACATTCTTCACATTTTCAAGAACTGCCTCATTCCCATCTTTATCGATACCAAAATGCTTGATCTCCACTATCAACATCTTCTTCCATAGGAACATCAACAGCCTCCCCTGAATTCATGCCTTCACTCCTCCCCTGTTTGGGTACATTCTCCACATTCAGAGCTGGAGAGGAGTCGACTTTCTTTTTCACCCTTCTCATTTTTCTCAAAACAAAGAATCCCGTGTCTTCTTACTTTCTCCAAAACCAATACCCGTGGCTTCAATCGCCTAATGTCTTTACCCTGAAACACAACCAACTCCTGTAGACCTGAAATTGTATCCTCCATTTTGGCACATTTAGCCGTCAATTCATTTAACTGTTCAAGAATATCCTCCCCACTTCGACCTGTGTGAATTGGTCCGAGAGGTGGTTCATTGGAAAAATCATCATGTACAAACTTAGGATCCGCAACTCAGCCATGTTCCAATCTATCCTCATCACTTCGAAATGTGTTAACTGCCCGAGAGGTGAATCCTTGGATATAGTAAACATAGCATCGACCTAGCCCGATCATCTATGCACCTCGTAGTAGCCACTTGGCTAGGGTTTCCTCCACTGTGTTAAGTTCCAAGGAACTCTCCACATTAGGAGTTGCCAAAGGTTGGGTCTTAATGATGTTTCCACTATCCTGATCAGCATCTAAGCATGAATCAGGAGTGGAAGCCCTTCCAATCATGTCACCTCCACCACCTGTGACAACCTCATTAACAACACCTCTAACACCAGCCTGAGGTAGCTTGGTGCCCTTCAGTCTCCTAGTCCATACAATAGGTGTAACAGTGGTTTGGGTTTGACTAGAAGTAGGTTGAGTTGCACTAACAGTGGTTTCAAAGGTACTGTCAATGGTCTGAGGTGTACTAGCAAAGTGGGTTCGATGTACTAGAAGTGGGTTCAAGTGACTAAAGGTTGAGATTCAGTGACCTTCATCAAACTCGTGATCACAGCAAAGTAAGCATATGAGGAAATAAAGGAACATCTCTAATTTGTACATTTTGTGGCTGATTCCTCATATGTGCAAAAACCTTAAGAAGCATATGATGAACTTCATACTCCCTAGAATGCTCAACAGGTTCATTGATTTGGCTTTCCACAATAAGTTGAACAAACATAGGATACAAATAGTATTTACCATTCTTCCTAATGTTTTGTACTAACCCCTCATAAATCATCCTAGACCAATTGAACTTTCTTCCTTCAGACAAACAAATAACAACAGTAGCAATTTTTGAAGGAAAGTCATTAAACCCAGTGGTCTTATTACTCATACACATCAACAATGTATGAATAAGAAACTTCCATTGTGTTGAAAACAAACTCTTAAAAAATTGTACCTTAGCACCCCTGTGTATATCCTAACCTTTCTAAACCAGCTACAATCTCAAAGATTCAAAAGATTATCAATACCACCAAAGATCATCAAACTTTAAAACTTCCCTAATGATCTCCTCAAGAATGTAAATAGCATTCTCATCCACAACAAGCAACACTTCTACTCCATCAACCACTTCAAGCTTAACATTCCTCCAGAACTGATGTATGTAGGCTTTAAGAATGGTTGGTGTGACAGTTAAGGCATAGTGAATAGGACTATGAATAAGGAAATCAATCATTTGATGAAAACCTTCAGATCGATCGTTTTTGGTGAGATTAGCAACAAGGTTATGTGTGTTGGAATACTTTTCCGCCATTGTGATGAATGATGGGTATGATGTGGGTTTTGTGAATTATGCAAAGTTGAGTGATTAGGGTTAATGTTGAGCGCCAATTGAAGTGATTTGAATACCAATTGAATGATCCATCCGTGATTTAGGGGAGATAAATATAGTTTTGCCAAAGTTACCAAAAAGCCCATGTAGTATCCACAATCAAGCAACAGTCTATCAGAGGTTTCAGAACTACTATCCGCGGTTTGAAACATACCATCAGTGGATACAAGGTTTCACTTCAATCATTAGACCAAGAGATATAGCAAGCAAATCTGTGTCAAAATAAGAGATATCTTACACAAATATGAAGGATTTACACAATCTTTTTTTTTTTTTTTTTAATTATCAAACACTAGCAGCTAACATAACACTAGCTCCAATGTAAGCTCCAATGTACACAAATCCAATGGAAGCTCCAATGTACACAAATCCTTCATACCTGCAAGACAAAAACACAAACCAAACACAGAGAAGAAAGGTATTGTTATCAGTGGTTAGAAAATCCAGCAGTGGTTCCAAATGACCTATCCGTGGTTAGCAAAGATAAGTCAATATGGTCAACTTTCAGGATTAACATCAGTCCAAAGCCCAATGAACTCATTAACTCCTCAACCACATTTAACCTGCCCCTCATTTACTTACATAACCTATAATTCTGCTTATAAAAAGAACCCAAATCTCATATAATGCACACACCAATTAAAATCAAACCCCTAATTTCTCCAAAATCCACAATCAACCTCAATCACCATGGTGATCCATTAAAGAAGAAAGTGGTTCAACAAGATGTTGGTAAAGGTAAAGGGATTGCAGAGCCAGAGTTGAAGTTTAAAAGTAAAGAAGAGCAGGTTGCTTATGATGCAGAGTTTGTTAAAAATATGTTAGCTGAAGAACAAGAAGCTTTAGAGAAAAGAAAGCAACAAGAAGAGGAAGCTAGTCAGAGATGGTTAGCTACATGGTATGAATCACAAAACTATCTTGAAGCTTCTCAACAAATACATGATGAAGATACTGCACAAGAATGGGCATTGTTGGATGATGAGGAAAGAGCTAGACTTTTGGGTCAATGGGCAAGGAGGATTGGTAAAGAAAGGAAGCAAGTTATAAGAATTCAAGCATTCATATTCCTGATAATCTTAATAGATGTTCATTTGAAAGAATTCGTGAAATTTATATGAGATGTATGAAGATTAATAATGATGATTACTGTCCAATGAATTCTAAAAAGGAAGAAGAGTGAATTCAAAGTAAACGAAAGAGAAAATCTGAGATTCAGGAGACATCTGATTCTAAAAGACTGAAAGAAGTTGAAGATGTTAATCGAATTATTTCTTATGAGTTTAAGCTTAAAGTTGGAAGTGAAGGAGTTTGGAAAATTCAAAACTCAACAATGAAGTTTATGAGTATAATAAATTTTCACAGATGCTTCAATATTTTGAAAGAGATGATTTGGTGAATCTTTGGATACTTTACAAGAATAAGTTTGGTGAAGTACATCCAAATGATTATCATGAGAGGTTGGTTTATCATAATTTGAAGATTTTATTTGAACCTACTCATGATGAACCTGAATGGAAAGGACTCTACAATGGTAATGTTACAAGATGGTTTTTATATCAAACTTATGGAGTTCATGTTTTAACCGCTTTTCGAGAAGTTATTCATATGCTTGTAAAGGTGATTATCCTCAATCAATAAGTATCCAGCAGCTTATTGCTCGATGATGAAGCCCGGTATTATCAAGATGTTGGTACCCTATGATGGTCAAGCTTACGATTTGTTGCTGAAGTTTAAGAAAATTCTTAAAGCTAGTAAGTGTTTGGCTACATCCTCCAATTCAGATGTTTTGAGCTTAAAGGAAACTTGAGAATTCTGTTGGAATGTATCAAGTTTAGGGGAGGATTGTTGGGTTTTTGGTTCCTTAGATCAAGAATTATTCTAAGTACTGGAACTACGGACAGAGTTGATATAACCACGGATAGAAGAATGGAACCACGGATGAAGACAAACCGCGGCTAGTAATATTGTGTAACCACGGATAATATTATGTAATCACTGCTAGTCTTGTATAGTCGGTTTAGTATTATGTATTAGATAAATATTGAAAAGATATTTATCTTGTAGGTTACGTATTGTATTATGTAAATGACTCCTTAGCCTATAAAAAGAGGTCCTAGGGTAGATTATATATACGTATGTTTTATATCTAAGGTCGACATACTTCAAGGTTGTAAAACCCTAATACTGGTTAGAGTATTCGTATTAATAATAATATTGGGGTGTTGAATGTTTATTGTTCTTCTTCTTAAGATTAAGTATTAAATTCCGCGTGATACTTAATAAGTTCTTGTTTAAAGTCAGTTTCTATATTAGATCTTTTGCTCAACTGGGATCAACACTAACTGTCAATAAGCTAACCGTCAACAACCGTCAATAAGCTAACCGTCAATAATCTAACCATCAATAAGCTAATCATCTAATCCTGCTTATTATCACTAACCGTCGAATCTGATAATAAGCTCAACAACCGTCATACTGAAACCCTAAATGAACTGATGTAATGAATTTGGGGTTTTTTTTTATGAGTTTATGAGGGAGATTGAATTTAAGTAATGAATTTTAAAACTTTCATTGGAAATTTGGAACAGTGATTACGAGAGAGATTGAATTTACGTAATGAATTTAAGTGAGATTGAATTTGGGGATTTTTTTATGAGTTTAATAAACTTTTATTTATTTAGAATGTGTAAAAATGATTAAGTTGGTTATAATGAAGGATTATACATGTAAGGTGGATATAGTAGAAGGATAAAAATTGTAACTTTGAATGAAAGTCCACACTTTTTTTTGTGTAATTTTATTTATTAGTTTTGTAGGGAATTTTTTGGTTAAAACTCACATGACTATGTGTGGACAATTTATTTGTCACATGTGTAAGTGTGATTGATTTTTTATACATTTATAAGTGTGGTAAATTCAGAAAATTTTTACACATTTATTCAAGTGTGGAGATATAAATGTGTACATTCAGTCTCTTTTTTGTAGTGGTCTAAGAAAATCTAAACACGTATAAATGGTTATACATTTGGCAAGTTGAAAGAGATCATATTTAGAGAGTGGGTGCTAGTAAGGCGCATGTCATTTTCCTTATAAGAAATAGACCTGAGTAATCTCCATGTGCAACTACACAAGACCATCACAGTTTTAGTGCATGAATACTTCTATAACAGTTTTCTACGATCATGATATGATTTTTTAATAGTCATAGCAGTTTCTACAAATATTAAGGCATATTTTGAGATTATTAGGGCATGTAAAGATCACCAAATTCCATGTAATCACAATAAAAAATGAGAACTTTGATACATCCACATAAATTTAATATTATTTTACAACTATGCCCCTACAACCTAGTTAACCCATCTCTCTCATCTCTTCCTCATCAAATCATCAATGCTTAAGTTCTACTATTCCCATGTCTCTTTCGCCAGTATCTGCATCACAAGAAACAATGCAATCGGTTGATCAAATAACATGAAGACCTTTTTACTAGTGTTGATTTGTTATTTGTGATTATCTCATGGTAAACTTTTTTAACACATTCATAATTATAATAAACTACAACTAACAGTAGAGAAAAGGGTTTTAGACTTTTGGGTGCCATCAAAATTAGCTGGAAAGCCATTCTGAAACGGTTTTTGTTCTATTCATAAATGTACATATTAGTGAATAATAAATCATTTATCATGTGTGGAGTGGAAACTGGAATACTTGTTTCTACGATCGCTTTAAACTTTCAAAAGTGAAATCAAACGTGAAATTTATTATGGTACGTGATTATTGAATGTTTGCTTGATCAGCAATGGTTGGTCATTTTATATGCTAAGACATTAGCAATAATTGATCATGGTGACTTATATTGACTTAAAGCGTGAAGTATAGGAATGTTCTTTACATTGCAAAAAAAAAGTTAAATAATAATAATAATCAAATAAATCAATACTGGTAAAATGTTGCTCGACTGTAATGTTACTTGTTAATTGTAATGCAATTAGAGGAGAAATGACAAGTCGGAATAGAGAAACCTAGGTAAGTGGGTGTTGGCGAGAGATATAACTGAAAGGATTGGGTTAACATAATTGTGAGGACATAATGGTAAATTTGCATTAAAATTTTGTGGATGTATCAAAACCTTCCGTGAAAATATCACTCTGCTTGATAAAAATAGTATCTTGATTTTAAAAACAGAAAGATAATCTAGCTCTTAAATTTTTCCATAGTGGACAAAGATAATTATGTTAATGGAGGATAGAGGCATTTTATTTTGCTTACCTACAAATCTATACTTATCAAAGGACAAATCTGCACCATTCATTTAGTTTGATTTAATGGTGAGGATTAACTTAGGATTTAAAAGGTAAACCTAAGTCCATGTTTTTTCTTTTTTATCTTTCCTTTTAATTCACAGTTTTTTAATACGCTGAATCGCTTTCATCTGCTTTCGCCCTTTTTCATACGCTACCGCTTTCATACATTTGCATACGCTTTCGTCCGCTTTACTTTTTTCTTTCCGCTTTCATCATTTTCTTTCATTTTCGCCCGCTTTTGCTCGCTTTAAGACTTGTTTTTATGCTTTCATACGTTTTCGTCTGTTTACATACGTATTCGTCTGTTTTCTTACATTTTCGTAAGTTTTAATACGTTTCTGACTATCACAAGTGATATTCTGTGATATTCAGAATATCACTTGTGATTTTCTAATATCAATTTGTGATATTTAGAATATCACTTGTGATTTTCAGAATATCACTTTGTGATATTCTGAATATCACTTGTGATTTTATAAATATCAAATTTTGATATTCTGAATATCACTTTGTGATATTATGAAAATCATTTGTAATTTTCTGGATATCACTTTGTGATATTTTGAATATCACTTGTGATTTTCATATTATAAAACATTAGTTGAAAATCACTTGTATTATTCAGAAAATCACTTGTAATATTCAGAAAACGTCTGAAAACGGCCGTAAACATTTAAAAACGGACAAAAACGTAAGAAACGGACGAATATGTATGAAAACGGATGAAAACGTATGAAAGCGTAAAAACACGTATGAAAACGGACGAAAACATGCGAAAACGGACGAAAATGAACGAAAACTTATGAATAATGGACAAAAACGGACGAAAATGTATGAAAACGGACAAAAACAGATGAAAATGTTTGAAAACGGACGAAACGTATGAAAACAGACGAAAAAGTATGAAATCGAAAGAAAAAAAAAACGAATTAAAGAAAACGTGAATATAAAATAAATAAGTAAAATGTGAAGAGAAAAGAAAGACAAAAAAATAAGATAAATACATTAATTTAAGTTTATGTATTAAATCTTAGGTTAATCCTTACTATTAAATCAAAGTAAATGAATAATGAACATTTATGTATTTAAGTATCAAAATAAGAGTAAGCATAATGTTACAATTTTCGCAAGAGAATTATTATTGTCAAATCTTAAAGTAGAATATCTCTTCAACGCCGACGTATATCCAGTCCTAATTAATAATTCAACGGGGTGAAAAGTATAAGGAAACACCTCATTCAACATCTTTTCTTCCACTTTATAAACACATTCAAATATTCAATACCCATTCAATCATTCATTCAAACAACTTCATCCAAAACTTACACAAACCAAAGTTCATATAATCAAGCTAACAAAGATGAATTCGATATTTAGTTCATTCGATGCTTTATCTGCTGAGCTCTTGAGCAAACCATTACGTGCCTTCAACACCAAGGCACCTAGTGGTGCTGCTTTAAAAGATGAGCAAACTAAGGTGAAGCATGAGACTAGTGGTAGTATTTCCGAACGAAGTAATAATAAGGCGAGTTACGGTGCAAGATGGGCACCAGAGTTGGATGGGCTTCATTGCTTTGAGTTTATGGTACGTGATCATTAAGATTTGATCATGGGACTAACTAGATCGTTTTGGTTGAGGATCTCAGAAATTTTGTTTTTTTTAATGGTTTTTTGAGCTATATGGTTTATTGATTCATGTATACTTGTTAGAGAATTGTTAATATATTTAATGATTATTGATTATTTTGTTCGATCATTACCTTATAATCGTCGGAATGTTTCATAAGCTAAACTATACATGTGTGTTTTAGTTTGTTTGTTTGAGTTGGATCCGATTATGAGTTTATTGATTCTTAACCTAACAGCTTATTTGTTTAGTGTAGATATACTCGAAAAAACTTCTTGTGTTATTACTCGTATGATGCAGTAGTCCGTAAACTGCTCGCTCAAGTAAGTTTAGCCAAAAATAAAAACTTCCTCGTCTTTATTGGACGATACAGTATGTTAATGATACAAGGGTCTACTTGGCTACTTCGCTTAATGATTGCATCGTTGCTAGAGCTCTTTAAGATCTAGATTGAATCACTCACGCAAAGAAAAATGTCATGTTAATTGAGACTATTACATGACGTGCTTAATTGATATCGAACGACTTCGATGCGTGGCCAAGTTAGAAACTATTTAATCGAAGTCTATAGAATTTAAAACATCAACAGAATGCCCCCAAAGGGACGAAAGGAGTGAAGCAGGCCCACACTACAAGAAAAAAGGGCTTTAGTTACGAGTGGAAAATTGTCACTAATAGTGGAAAATTCGTCACTAAACCAACTTAGTCACGAAAATCAAGGTCGTCACTTGTCGTCACTATAGCTCCGTCACAAAGTTAATAGTGACGAAATCTAAATTTGACACTAAAATTAGTGACGAGCTAAAGTCATCACTTACGAGTGTCTGACAACCCACTTCATCACTTAATGTCGTCACTCAAGTGGCTAAAGTCGTCACTATTTGATGAGATTAGTGACGGAAAAGCGCCATTTTTTTGGCTAAACTAACGAAACCTTAACGTCCAATAGTGACGAGAAACGTCGTCACTTTCAAAAATTTTGTATCCCAATAATACAGGTCCAAATGGATATTTGTTGAATGCAAATGCAAATGCAAAATAATTTTTGGTCGGTGCTAACCAATTACTTGATCCATATCGAGTAGAAACATTACAATTATGTCAAACAATTGTCCCATTTATTGCATATATTTCCAACAGTAATGGTACAAAGAAAAAAAGGGATAAGTTATTTGACAATTGTAGAATCCCTATGTGGCGAATCTACTTCTACCAATATATCAAGCATCCAAATTTCAACCACATATCATCTCGAGCCTCAACGTAATATTCATAATCTTCAAGCCCCTCACCCCTGCATAAATATAGCTATAAGAAATCACTAAAACAAGATAAGGTTTCATTTGTTGGTCATATTTGCACTAACCTTTCATGACGTAATTGAAATTATATGTTCTTGTTCTTTGACTTCCAACCTTTTCATGCAAACCATTATATAAAGTTCCAGCTTGAGCAATGCAAACCAAACCATATTTTAAAACCAAAATCGCATGTAATCTCAAATTTCATGAAACATATAAGTACCTTTTAAACAATCCAACTTAGGCTGGCGATGGATGGTTGAAAGTGCATATTTAAAGTTGTCAAGTGTTATTAAACCTATCAAGGCAGGAAGTGTATCCGTAACTTAGAAAGCTACTATAAAGACAGCTTATAAAATCACAATACATCGCTTATAGTCTTATGTATCCAAAACTTAGAAAGCTACTATTACATTCCCGAAGTTGTGGGTGATAAAACCGATAGCTAATTTGGCTCTATTTGTTAAAACAGGGACATTCTAAATGATAGCGTGAATGATACCATCTATTAGTTAAAACATAGTACAAAGTAACTATAGAGTTTCTTTTTCAAATTTACAGTCCATGTCATGCGTGCGTTTGAATCGAAGTTTTTCCACATCCCAACACATAATACTTATTAATATTCGCAATAATAATGGGGCAAAGTAGCACCGAGATACCAAGAACACAGTGAACTGTAATATAAACCAAGTGTATGTTCAAACTACATACACTTTTTACTATCAATTATAGACATACATATACCATCAAATTGACATTGCTTACATAGTTAGAGGTTCAGAGAACAAGTTGAACCAAACCAGAACCAAGTAAGTTCGATTCTATCAGCACAACAATAACCATAACCAAACTAGCTTTCATTTTCTGTTTGTAAACTTCTACAACGATGTAACTCTCTTTAAACTAATAACACAAACGAGAGCAATAAGAATGTAGTAACTATGCTATTACTATCTAATGACCCAAATTTCACAAATGCAAAACACCTAACATGTCATGTTGCCTCAAGTCCTGTAAGCGTTGTTGATCACAGAAAAGCACTAATCAGGTCTACCATATAAATCGAAAATCAAGCATATAATAAGCACAAAACCAAAGAATTCAAAAGTTTCTATCTAGCTACCAATAGCCTTTGGTCCTATCAAGTCAAACCTCTTTAAGACTTGCATTTGAATATGAAAAAGAACATGGACAATTGCAACATACTAATGTAGCACAAAATCAATCGTAGCCGGCTATATGTAATAAAAAGTACTGCAGTTCATTACCTTGTTTTCCACTAGCATTTGCTTCAACTTTTGATGACTTGGGTTCACCATCCCTTATGTTGACTTCCCCTAGCATTTATCGTTCTTTGTTCCTATACAATCAGATCAAGGCATATAATACAGAAACAACACATTAAACAAACATAAGTGGAGAGACAAATAAAGAAAATGTGCCCACTCAACATATTTAGTTTATATATTAGCTAACGTGAGTTTAAATTTCATTTACCTTGTTTTCCTTGGTTGTTACGTCAACTTTTAACGACTTGGGTACACTGTCCCTTCATTATTCCGACTTCTCTGGCATTCATAGTTCTGTGTTCCTATATATATAGCACAACACCAAGATTAGCAATAATAAACACCAAAAGCAATATAATAATCAAATAATATTAAGTGGCAGTTGTAACCAAACACCGCAAAGAAGTAACCAAACGGCCCGCCCTTTGTTGCAGTGAAGCCAAAATGATAGAAATACACACAAAACCATTTAAAAGTTTCTGAAGTCTTGTAGTTGTAACTTAATAACTCTTGACACGGTTAAACCGACAAAAGGCTGGTGTTTAGAAGTGGCGATTGTGACAACCCGTACTTTCGTGTCATCATTTCGACACGATTCATGTCTCACAATTTCAACATTTATAGTAAACTTGGTTTACTTGTTTCAAATTCGCGGAACCTTGGAGGTTTAGCGGCGAATTCATGATCATGACATCACGTACATTTCATATGGACTATGATTAGTCTACATTTCATTGACATCATGTGCATCTCATTAGTACATTCATGACATTTCATTTCATATTTTACGCGTAATTTTTATATTTAATAATCTTTATCGCGTGAGTTATTATTTTAAATATTTAATCCGTTACTTTCAAAAATGATCCCGAGGTATTTTTAAACTTACATCTAGTTCATAAAAACTATATTTTTAGTTTTTCCTAGTGTTTCAAATTTATTTGGTACTTAAATCGTTAAAATTAAATTATTACGTTGTGTTTCTTAAAAATTATACGATAATTATTTTATCACTCAATTTTCACAAGGAATGTATTTTTACAATTTTTAGTATCTCATTACATTCTATTTTGACCTATTAAAAACTTACTTGTACCAAAAAGTTACAATTCTCTACACTATTACTTACACTTTTGTCAAAGTCTTACAAATTATATACAAGTTTATACATTTTAAAAAAAAAAAAAAAAATAATATTTTGAAACACCTCCCCCTAATAACCGGTTCTAGGGGAGGGATTGCATTTATTGTAGTTGGACAATTTTTCTTGGTTATATATAGATCCATACTCCATTCACTTCACTTATTCACTCCAATAATTCACAAGTCTAGTAAAAATCTTATTCTCTCCTTGTTTCTTCATCATGACCGGTTCTACAAGGTTTCACCAAGGGATCATCAAAGTTTTTCAAGTTCAAGTTATATACAATCTAGTTTACACTCTTGTTTAGGTTTTGAAATAAAAACCTAGGGTGTTTAGGTTTAATCCTTGGTTCTAATCACCTCATCATATCACTTGTAAGCATCTCATATCTATTTTCATCTTACATATTCATTTCATACTCATCTCATCATTTTTGAGCAAAAACATGCAAGACTTGTGTTGTTTATACCATTTTATCTTTGATTTTTAGAGTTTATTATATATAGTCATCCTATAATTATCCCCTTGTTATATATTGGTCTTGATGATATTAAGGAACCCATGACACCCTAAGAAGGTGTATGGTAGGATTAGATTAGCTTTGGAGTTGATTTGAAGGGATTAGAATAGGTTTTGTCCGAGAAAAACTATTTTCGATAACTATATTTTATGTTCTGTCTTTAATTCGAATTTCTGGAAAAACCTACTGTTGGTACGACTTTTTGGCCTTGATACTTAGAAAATATACTTTAAAACGAATCCGTGGCCGCTTGAACGGAATAAAACGGACTTATAACGAAAAAGTTATGGATTTTACAAGTTTGACGACGAAATATATTATTTTCTGAAATTTCAGCATGCAGTTTTTAGTTTGTTCGGGTCAAAACGAGCCTTAAGCTTCACAAATTATTTCGACTTCTCAAAAATATATTAGTTTACTTCAATACGAAGCTAAGGACATATTAAACGGAGAAAACGGATTTGAAACGACAAAGATATGCACTTTTTCATAAACTTGCCGTAACTAATTTTCTGCACACATTTAGCCAAAACCACCATCTTTAACCCTTATTATCTTTATGTTCGAGACCTTTGGACGAAAACTCCTGAACTGAAACTTTTAGATATCGATACAAACTTTCCAAAACAGTCGAATTCGTTCTCTAACGGTCGACGTACACCATTTTACTTAACTAGTTTTCCGAAGCCATTTTTGGTAATTTCATGATTTTTCCGACGACATTGTTTTGCGACGAAAAGTGGTAATTTCTCTAAAAATCATTATAAAACCATTATAGGATGACATTTTAATGTAAAAACATGTAAAGTCATTTTTGAAGGGTCAAGACGTCAAAAGAGTATTTTTCGACGACGAGTAATATTTTCAAAACTCGTAAATGGTATAAATAACATACGAAATGCATGCATAACATTACATTGCAACTCATATCCGATCATATCATTGGTACTAGGTACCGGATAACGCATCACATTATACCTCCGTGTACTCACTCTTGTCATTTCGCGGCTTACCAAGTGAGTTTCATGGCCCCTACTTTTACTTGTTTTCATAACTGTTTTGGGGGAGATACATGCTCGATTATTTTCATTACATTCATGATTATTTGCAAACTACATGTTTATCTAAACTGAATGCTAGTCATAACGGTAACATTATTGCCATACTTAGAATTTCTATATCATATATTCATTGGTCTAACGGACTTGGTATATTCATTGGTCTAACGGTCTTGGTATATTCATTGGTCTAACGGTCTTGGTATATTCATTGGTCTAACGTACTTGGTATAATATTGAACTAACGGACTTGGTATACGATTATGGACTAACGGTCTTGGAACGATTTGAACATACACTCTACATATTCTCGGCAAGGGGTTGTGAACACACAGTTGCAAGTTTTGTATGGGCGGACTTGGAACCGAGTGGATTCACAATGCCTTTGCCGCATAAACGATTTCGATACATTGAGCCATGCACTATTTTGTGAATTCATTTGACGATTTGCTTGAATATAAACTATGCATATTCTGGCAAGTGGGTTGTGAACACACAAAGTTGCAAGTTTTGTATGGGCGGACTTGGGAACCTGAGTGGATTTACAATGCCTTTGCTACATAATCGATTTTGATAGTCTTTACATATCAACGATTTACAATGCTTTTGCTGCATAAACGATTTTGAAAGGCTTTACATTTCAAAACAAACTCTATGAACTCACTCAACCTTTGTGTTGACACTTTTAGCATGTTTTATCTCCGGTATCTAAGGCATTCACTTCATGGCATGCATTTGGACACATCATGGAGTCGTGGTGACGACGCATCTCACTGGGTTTTACGACTTTAAAACATCGTTTGAATTGTAACAAACTTATTTCCGCACAAGTTGATTTTTCATTTGGGACCTACTTTGTAAACTCTGATTGTTTTATTAAATCAAACGATGTTCTTTTCAAACGACACTTTAGGTCGTTCAATATAACTGTGGTTATGATGCTATGACAATCCCCGTGAATTCCATTCACAAAAACGTAATTTGGGGGTGTGACAGATTGGCATCGAGCTTCAGCTTATAGAGAACTAGGTTGCATCATTGACCCTAGACTATAACTACATTATCATAGCATCTCATCATTTCATCACAAGTACATGTTCACTTCACATGCGGTCATTATGTACATTTTTCGAGTTATTCACTTTCATTTCACATCGATTGTCACATGGATGCCCCTAAATGCCCATCCCATTATCTTTTCCCCATACTCTAACATGGAGAATTCCTTGTCATTCCCTATCACAATTTTTATATCACCGATTCATCATCGCAATCTAATCGAATGCCGAGATAAACGTTTAAATAGGACGAAGTCGCTCTCACTCCTTCGTTTCACCACTAACATGTCGAGTTACACTTTATTCACACATTAAGTCTCTAAACCATCATACATTGAAGCACTTACAACACCTCATAACCCATCTTTTCGGAACCCGTCGATTATTTTGAAAAATAACCTCAAACTTACCATTTCTCATCACATTTCTTTGAAGCGCTTATTATTAACATCGGATTTTGCTACGTCTCACACTTCCTCTTGTTTTGAAGAAGATATGGCGCCAAAGAAAGCCACACCGGAAATGACCCAAGCGCAATTCAAAAGTTGGTGAATGATAGCATTGCGATGCTTTAAGGATTGAAAGGGAAACGGTGATCGCCTGCTGTCTTTGAGGCCGCTACGCCGCTGGCCGCGCAAAACTTGCTGCCTGCCGCAAATGTAAGAGGGTCCGGGTTAAGAGATGTTCGTACAAGGATTTCAAAAGTGGTGAGCCCACGGTTTAGGGGATCAAGGAGCCACGGCCATGGTTAGATGGTTCGAGAAATTGGAGTCCGTGTTTTTGTTATGTAATTGCCCGGATGATAGCAAGGTCAAGTTTGCTACGAGTACACTACTTGATGGAGCGTTGTCGTGGTGGAACTCATATGCTCAACCGATGGGAATAGAGAATGCTTTCAAGCTTACTTGGGAGCAATTCAAGGGTTTGGTAACTAAGAAGTTTTGTCCTCGTACGAAAGTGAAAAAGTTGGAGATGAATTCTATGAGTCGGTAACTATTGGGTATGACATTGATACTTACATTCAAAGATTTCAAGAATTGGCCGTGTTATGCCCATCTATGGTTTCGAATAACGAGAAGTTACTAGAGGCTTTTATCGGGGACTTCGAGGTTATTCAAGGAGATGTGACTTCTTCGACCCAAAACGATTGAGGAAGCTATTCGATTGACTCAAAAGCTCATGGCCCAAGTAGTGAAGAGAGGCAAGTACACCAACACCAACCAAAACAACAACAACCCCAACAACCGCACCAACTACAACGATAACCAAACCAACAACAACAAAAGAAAGTGGGAAGACGACCAAGGAGGTTATAACAACAACAACCAAAACCGTAACACTAACCATCATCAACAAATGTAATAGAGGGCAAGAAACCGCAATGGTGTATGTTCGCACCAATAGAAAGCAGAGGTTATGCCTGAACCTACCCACTATGTAATCGATGTAAGTATCATCACACGGGTCTTTGTCCTGCTAAGTGATACAAGTGTCAACAATCGGACACCTTGCCAGAATTGTAGAGGCAAGGCCATGGTTACATGTTACAGATGGGAGCAAGGACACTATCGGAATCAATGTCCTCAAAACCAAGGTCAACAAGTCGAAGGTGCTCATGGGAATGTATATATGTTAGAAGGAGCGCGTCAAGGTATCAACGACGGAAGATCAAGAAGTTCGAAACTAACAAGTCTTATTTCTCCTTATGTACTATGTTGTACTAATTTTATGTCTTCCATCGTATCCTAAACTTTATAACTTAACGATGTACTACTTTTGCTAAACTACTCGTTGTAAAATATTCTCATCTATCGTACTTTATTTCCTTTCGATTCGATATCATTTACGAGGATTTTAATTCCTTTTTATTTTAACTATTATTTTAACGACACTTCTCCATGTCTTTTCTCCTCGATGTTCATCACAATTTTAACATCAGTTGACTCAACACCAAACAAACATATGAGTCGATTAGTCCAAGCATTGCATAGTTACTCCTAAATTATACATAGCCTGATCACCTATGTCTAATTCAAGAAGAATCATGCAATGAAGGGAGTAGTAGGCTTATATGTGTAAGCAATTCCGTAATCGAGCCAAATTTTCAAAAGATTTTCTTCAAACCACTTGTTTCCAGTTTGATCCGCGTGACAATTCTTGTTTGATGAGTTGCAAAGATCGAGCTAGAAACAAGTTGTTACCTAAACCGATTTAGCCTAATCGTATGACAGTTCTTGTTTGATGAGTTGTGGGATTAAGTAAAAATCGGTTACCAAAAAGTCCTTTGAGGGTTTTGCTCGGGAATGGGAAAGTTTGCCACACCAAACCCTAAACCCGCTTAGACTAACATCGAACTGAATTCGTGGATGAATTCCTTTTTGGATGGGCTAATGTGACAACCCTGTACTTTCGTGTCATTTCTCGACACGATTCATGTCTCACAATTTCAACATTTATAGTAAACTTGGTTTACTTGTTTCAAATTCGCGTAACCTTGGAGGTTTAGCGGCGAATTCATGATCATGACATCACGTATATTTCATATGGACTATGATTAGTCTACATTTCATTGACATCATGTGCATCTCATTAGTACATTCATGACATTTCATTTCATATTTTACGCGTAATTTTTATATTTAATAATCTTTATCGCGTGAGTTATTATTTTAAATATTTAATCCGTTACTTTCAAAAATGATCCCGAGGTATTTTTAAACTTACATCTAGTTCATAAAAACTATATTTTTAGTTTTCCTAGTGTTTCAAATTTATTTGGTACTTAAATCGTTAAAATTAAATTATTACGTTGTGTTTCTTAAAAATTATACGATAATTATTTTATCACTCAATTTTCACAAGGAATGTATTTTTACAATTTTTAGTATCTCATTACATTCTATTTTGACCTATTAAAAACTTACTTGTACCAAAAAGTTACAATTCTCTACACTATTACTTACACTTTTGTCAAAGTCTTACAAATTATATACAAGTTTATACATTTTAAAAAAAAAAATAATAATATTTTGAAACACCTCCCCCTAATAACCGGTTCTAGGGGAGGGATTGCATTTATTGTAGTTGGACAATTTTTCTTGGTTATATATAGATCCATACTCCATTCACTTCACTTATTCACTCCAATAATTCACAAGTCTAGTAAAAATCTTATTCTCTCCTTGTTTCTTCATCATGACCGGTTCTACAAGGTTTCACCAAGGGATCATCAAAGTTTTTCAAGTTCAAGTTATATACAATCTAGTTTACACTCTTGTTTAGGTTTTGAAATAAAAACCTAGGGTGTTTAGGTTTAATCCTTGGTTCTAATCACCTCATCATATCACTTGTAAGCATCTCATATCTATTTTCATCTTACATATTCATTTCATACTCATCTCATCATTTTTGAGCAAAAACATGCAAGACTTGTGTTGTTTATACCATTTTATCTTTGATTTTTAGAGTTTATTATATATAGTCATCCTATAATTATCCCCTTGTTATATATTGGTCTTGATGATATTAAGGAACCCATGACACCCTAAGAAGGTGTATGGTAGGATTAGATTAGCTTTGGAGTTGATTTGAAGGGATTAGAATAGGTTTTGTCCGAGAAAAACTATTTTCGATAACTATATTTTATGTTCTGTCTTTAATTCGAATTTCTGGAAAAACCTACTGTTGGTACGACTTTTTGGCCTTGATATTTAGAAAATATACTTTAAAACGAATCCGTGTCCGCTTGAACGGAATAAAACGGACTTATAACGAAAAAGTTATGGATTTTACAAGTTTGACGACGAAATATATTATTTTCAGAAATTTCAGCATGCGTTTTTAGTTTGTTCGGGTCAAAAACGAGCCTTAAGCTTCACAAATTATTTCGACTTCTCAAAAATATATTAGTTTACTTCAATACGAAGCTAAGGACATATTAAACGGAGAAAACGGATTTGAAACGACAAAGATATGCACTTTTTCATAAACTTGCCGTGAACTAATTTTTCGCACACATTTAGCCAAAACCACCATCTTTAACCCTTATTATCTTTATGTTCGAGACCTTTTGGACGAAAACTCCCGAACTGAAACTTTTAGATATCGATACAAACTTTCCAAAACAGTCGAGTTCGTTCTCTAACGATCGACGTACACCATTTTACGACTAGTTTTCCAAAGCCATTTTGGCAATTTCATGATTTTTCCGACGACATTGTTTTTAAAAGTGGTAATTTCTCTAAAAATCATTATAAAACCATTATAGGATGACATTTTAATGTAAAAACATGTAAAGTCATTTTTGAAGGGTCAAGACGTCAAAAGAGTATTTTTCGACGAGTAATATTTTCAAAACTCGTAAATGGTATAAATAACATACTAAATGCATGCATAACATTACATTGCAACTCATATCCGATCATATCATTGGTACTAGGTACCGGATAACGCATCACATTATACCTCAGTGTACTCACTCTTGTCATTTCGTCAGTTTACCAAGTGAGTTTCATGGCCCCTACTTTTACTTGTTTTCATAACTGTTTTGGGGGAGATACATGCTCGATTATTTTCATTACATTCATGATTATTTGCAAACTACATGTTTATCTAAACTGAATGCTAGTCATACGAAGTAACATTATTGCCATACTTAGAATTTCTATATCATATATTCATTGGTCTAACGGACTTGGTATATTCATTGGTCTAACGGTCTTGGTATATTCATTGGTCTAACGGTCTTGGTATATTCATTGGTCTAACGTACTTGGTATAATATTGAACTAACGGACTTGGTATACGATTATGGACTAACGGTCTTGGAACGATTTGAAAATTAACTCTACATATTCTGCAAGGTTGTGAACACACAAAGTTGCAAGTTTTGTATGGGCGGGACTTGGAACCGAGTGGATTCACAATGCCTTTGCTGCATAAACGATTTCGATACATTTAGCCATGCACTATTTTGTGAATTCATTTGACGATTTCTGTTTGAACATAAACTATGCATATTCGGCAAAGGTTGTGAACACACAAAGTTGCAAGTTTTGTATGGGCGGACTTGGGAACCGAGTGGATTTACAATGCCTTTGCTACATAATCGATTTTGATAGTCTTTACATTTCAACGATTTACAATGCCTTTGCTGCATAAACGATTTTGAAAGGCTTTACATTTCAAAACAAACTCTATGAACTCACTCAACCTTTGTGTTGACACTTTTAGCATGTTTTATCTCAGGTATCTAAGGCATTCACTTCATGGCATGCATTTGGACACATCATGGAGTCGTGGTGACGACGCGTCTCACTTGGGTTTTACGTACTTTAAAACATCGCTTGAATTGTAACAAACTTATTTCCGCACAAGTTGATTTTTCATTTGGGACCTACTTTGTAAACTCTGATTGTTTTATTAAATCAAATGATGTTCTTTTCAAAGCGACACTTTAGGTCGTTCAATATAACTGTGATTGTGATGCTATGACAGTCAATCCCCGTGAATTCCATTCAAAAAAGGTAATTTGGGGGTGTGACAGTTGTTGCGTCAACTTTTAACGACTTGGGTACACTGTCCCTTCATTATTCTGACTTCTACTGGCATTCATAGTTCTGTGTTCCTATATATATAGCACAACACCAAGATTAGCAATAATAAACACCAAAAGCAATATAATAATCAAATAATATTAAGTGGCAGTTGTAACCAAACACCGCGTAAAGAAGAACTAAACGGCCCGCCACATTTGTTGCAGCAGAAGCCAAAATGATAGAAATACACACAAAACCATTTAAAAGTTTCTGAAGTCTTGTAGTTGTAACTTAATAACTACCTGACCGACAGAACAAGGCCTACAGTGTTTAGAAGTTTTTCAGACACTCAAGTCTAGACGAACTACACCCTCAACAGGAAGCTATATAGTCACGAACAGTTACAAAAATTAGACCTAACGTAACATTGCAGCAAATAAATGCCAGCTACTTGTTTTCAAGTATACATATCATATTCTGAAGTACTAACTACTAACCATAAACTAGCAACCAATTCCAGTACACATAAAAATGCCCCATGCATAACTAAAAAAAGCTATATCAGATAACTAATAGCTGAAATGGATCCTTGATTGATTCATTTTTACAATCAAACGTCCATAGAAAACTAGAAAGAGACTGTTGATATCAAACAAACCCGAGTTTCGTGTTTTTCAAATTGCATCACAACTAATATCGTAAAACAACAGATTGCTACTACGGAACTAAGATCGAAAATGATAAGTAGGCCTATAGTAGGAAAAGTAATGTCTGACTAAAAATTAATCCAACCAATGTTTACAATCATGTAGATATCGGTTTCTTATTTGATTAAATGGGTCAAGCACTGTTACTGTTTAACCACCTCAGTACCATGTATCGATGGTTATTTTGTCTACAGAGACTTGGCATATATGTGTCATTGTGGTGTGATAGAAAAACAATAAGCAACATCACAGCTTTGGTCTCCATTGACCTCTAAGTTGGCAGAGTGATGGTCTTATCTTCAGGCAAATACACAATGGATTATGGTCCTGAGTGGAATACATCTATATTACTCATTTAAATTCTATAGCGGCGACCGAGGGATTACAATGTGATGGTGTAGGCACAAACAACAGTTCTAGACACACACCGATGATCTAGAGCGTGCATAAGCGGATAATCTCATAACTGTGCAACCGGTAGTCTTTTTTGGTAACTTTAACGCAAATAGATGCAAAGAATATCATTGACATGAAGAGTATAGCACTATAGCAGCAGTCTCTATAATCCATCATAGTATAGCACTATAGCACTATAGCAGCAGTCTCTATAATCCATCACAGTATAGCACTATAGCAGCAGTCTCTATAGTATAGCACTATAGCAGCAGTCTCTATAATCCATCATTCCAAACAATCTATTACGGTGGGTTCACTTAATATCCTAGGGGATTGATGTTTACTTGTGAGAACTGATAACTCGTTGCGACATTGTACAAAGATCCTAATGTCCGAGTATACTAATGGCATTGCAACAAGTATTTCTCCTTAATCCAAAAAATATCTATGTAACATTTCATATCTCGTTATAACTTAGAGCTAAAACTTATGCCACTTAACAGCGTTATAGTGCAATATTTTCGTCACTTAGCTAAATTCAAAAGCAAAAGCTTACACATCAAGTCATCAAATCACTACACTTAACAAATTCTTTAAATAAACAAAAATTAGGTCAAAGTCAAAATAAGCAAACAAAAACTTACTTCGACAAAATAAGCACAAGATATGCCATAAACCTCATCAAAATTAGGTCAAAGTCAATTTCGATTTAAGTAACCTAAATCCGGATCCAGTAAACTTAAGCATATTAACTCAAATAAGCAATCAAATAAGCAAATCAAACACAAACAACTATGATTTATTCAGCAATATAATTTTTTTTTGAATAAGTAATAATTAGATAAAATTATTTCTTAATAATTAGGGATTAGAGATAAGAGATAACCTCCGAAATATTTAGGGCAAAATATTTAGATCCGCCATAGCTGAATGGTGTGTGTTATTAGTGTGTGAAGTTGGGGAGGAGAAGAACGGTTTTGAGTGTGTGAAATTAGAATGAAATATTCAGATCGTGTTTTTATTTCGGGTCGGGTTGCGTGAAATTAGATCCGCGCCTTTTTTAACTTTATTTTTTAAACAATTCACCCAACTGCTTTTTTTCCTTGGCTATTGGTTTGATACGAAGTGGATTTAAAACTTTATTTTTTGGCTTTTTATTTTTACCAATACTTTTTTCTTTTTTTTCTTTTTTTTTAAACATGAAAAGGTGAAAAGTTACCCTAATAAGTTATTATTCATTTGCTTGTGATCAATATATTAATTAATAAGATAGCTTAAAGAAAATTATGTAAATAATTGCAATAGTCAATTTAGTGACAAAATTTTTCGTGACTAGCAATCCAAAGATGAGTGACAAAAATTTCGTGACTAAGAACCGTAACAAGAAATGAGTTACACGGTGACGATCAGTACTTGACTCAGTGACCGATACTTTCGTCACTAACATGTATGTTAATGACAACTTATTACTTCGTCATTAAATATATGCAAGTGACGAGATATAGTGACGACAATTCTATATCGTCACTAAATTGTCTTTTTAGTGACGAAAAATATAGGTTGTCATTAAATTCTCGTCATTATAGCTCCTTTTTTTTGTAGTGCCAGTTACATGTGGCTATGTCTCTACAACTTCACTTGGTCTTGGTTAATAGTAAACACATTCATGCGGAAAACTAAAAAGTGCATTCATTATATCTTTTGAGAACTATATATAATATATTTGTTTGTGTTGGGATTCTTACAGGAAGACTTCATTGGATTCAAATTCAATGATAGGTCCAATAAGATGTGTGGCATGTTGTTGCTTGTCCCATGCGAGTCTTAATGGGCATATTGTCATGTATGGCTTTTGGTGAAACTATTTGGATCGTTGTATTTGAGTCTCACTAAAAAATATTTAAACCCAACTTGAACCAGAATCTATACCACTTTATAATGTGAATGTGGTTGGAACATTTTAAAAATGATGAGCTTAAAATTTTAAGCAATACACTTACTAATAATAAAAAATAAAATTATATCTGAAAAATTAAGTGTCTTAGTTTTGTAGACTTGTAACAGCCCAATAAATACTTAACAAATGTAATTAATAAAACACCCTTACAATGACAAATAGATGTTATTACACATATTGTACAAACTACTCGTAATAAAACACACAAGGCCTCATACAATTTATACGAAAACAAGTTGATGGTACATATGGTTTTTAAAATCGGACTGGACTAACGGGTTCAACCGGTTTAACCGGGAATCAGAGTCACAACCGGTTCGGCTAGCCAATAAAAGCCGTCCGAAAACGAATCTGAAAGGACCGCCGGAATCAGTAAAATCGAATTAATCAGGCCGGACCAGGATTATTTTATTTTTGTTTTTCTCAAGTTAATCATCTTGTCATTGTTATTTTGTCGATTTAAGAACTTTAATCACAGGATATTCACTGCCGCAATTCGTGAGTACCTTGCTAGTAAGCTTAAAGGAGTTAACGTGTTTAAGCCAAGCTCTTGCTAAGGTCAGGTTACATAATGATCCAAATAAAGGATTTCTTTTATACACGTTCATAAATTTCCTTGTTATTTTATGAAATTTCGCTAACTTTGCTTATGTTTTTGTCATGTAGTGCGCACTCTGATTAACCTCAACTAAACCAGACTAACTCAAACCTGAATAAGCCGAGCTATATCAGGGTCGGGTTATCACCCTCCTAAATCAACTTCCATAGGTTCTATCTTTTCACTTGGTTTTTGTTTGTATGAAGTATTGTTTTTGGTGGTCCTTATCTCTTTTGGGACATTTAAAAGTCATTTGGTTTGCATAATGTTTTTAATGAATTGTAATTTACTAGTTGGATATTCGCGTATAGCAACGGCGATAAGTATAGTTATATATGTTTGCTTATCCACTTAATGAATTCGTTTCACAACACTCCGAATGTATATGTGTTAGTTGTATGTGTTTGTTTGGGTTTCCCCTAGCTTTCCTTTGACATCATTATTCTCGCATATAAAAAGACCCTCGTAATCTCTTACCCGTCAAACACTCTCCCAAAAGTATATGATTTTGACGAATTAAGATTGTATTGATTGAAATAAACGTTAAAGTTCTAAAAATTTGAATCAAAATAAAATAAACCCACTAAAAATGTAAAATCTAAAAACTTATAAAAATATATTAAAATTGATGTTGAATTAATGAGAACAAAATATTAAAAAATATGGTGAAATTACATTATAAAAAAAATAAATAGATAAAAAGATATTTTAGTTTGAAAATAAAGGTGAATTTTTTGTTAAGAAGTGACACATGTCACTCAATGATTGGAGATCATTATCTTAATTTTTGGTTAGTAGTTAGTCTTGAAGTTTATTAAGAATTGACACATGTCAGCCCATGATTGTAGCTCCTTATCTTCAAAAAATTTGATTAAAAGTTAGGCTTGAATTAGGGTTGGGTTATCCATGCATTATAATATATTATAGATTAAAGAAATTGTAATCTAAATGCACTGTAATTGTGATATAATGCATTGTAATTGTAATGTGTCAAGGGAAACAAAACATGTGCTTAATTGGTTGGTTAAAAATATACTGTAACCACAAATATTTAATAATTAGTAGTATAATAATAATAATTCAATACTAATATTTTTATTTATAATCATTAATTATAAAAGTAATAATAATAAAAATTTAAATAAAATAATAATAAAAAACTTTTAATATAAAAATTTATATTAGTTTATAGTATTCAGTTATAAAAACAATAATGTTAAATAAAAATTTATAAATAATAAATAATAAATTAATTATAATAATATATATCTAATTATCATACTAAATAAAAAATATATAAAAATTAATATTAGTTATAAATCAATTCTTAAAAATAATATTAGTAATAATAAGAAATTAATAAATTATATATAAATAATTTTAAAATAGTAAAAAAGTAATAATAATAACTAAAATAATAATAATAATAATAATTCCACTTTCACTCATTAAGTCTATTTCTATTATTCACTCAAATAATGCTAAGAGTTATGCATTTATTTGTCATAGAATGAGTTTTTGTATTTAAAAAAGAGTGGGAGCACAACTTGTGTCTAAAGTCTCATCCAGCTTTATATAAATTTTTATAATAAATAAGATTTATAACAACAACAACAACAACATCATCATTAATAATAACAATAATAATAATAATAATAATAATAATAATAATAATAATAATAATAATAATAATAATAATAATAAAAAAAATAAAAATAATAAATAATAATAATAATAATAATAATAATAATAATAATAATAATAATAATAACGATAAAAATAAATACTGATATTTAACTTTTAAAATTCTAACTTACAACGTAATTCATGACATTCCATCAAGTATGCTATGTAATTTGAATTTCCTCAATGGACGTAATTGGTTGTAATTTGATTACATTCCTTTGTAAATCAAACATAAAACGTAATGTAATTTGAATAACAATTCTTTACATTTTGCCGATCAAACATGATTGAAATATAATTCAAATTACAATTACAATATATTCCACCAAATTGCAGTGAACCAAAGTGTTTAGTTTGACACTTTGGGATTAAAGAAATCATTTCAATCCCAATAATAATTATTTGGTACAAATTAACATTAGATGGATGTAGGCCAAGAATCATTTGGCAAATTCAAACCCAAGATGAGTCTCACATTAATCTACTCTTACAATATACTCTAAGAAACTAACCACAAAAATATAACATCATTGATTATTTTTAATATTATATTAACTAATTTTTGTAATATATAACAATGACCTAGTAGACGTCGGATTTCTAGTGTTGGCCACCATGACACCTGAGCTCCAAGTCAATTATATGGACGTTGGAGCGTTTGATCTGATCAACCTATTGCGTACTACTTTTTAGACACAAGCTCGAACTGAAAGGTTCCATGAAATTATTAACCTAAGCAATTACAACATGGTTCAATGATTACCGGTGAATGCTCATGCAATCAAAATGATTGGGCACATCAATCTACTTGAAAGGCTAGGTCACGCCATTGCACCCGATCTTGCTATTGAATTCATCTTGAATTCTTTAAGCAAGGAGTATAAGTAGTTCATACTCAATTACGACATGAATAATGTTGAGGGTGAAATCGTAGCAGAACTGCATAGCATGTTCAAAAATGTTGAAAGAGGCATTGAGCAAAAGTTGAAAGATGTGCTAGTGGTGAATGAGAATCAAGGCAAGTACAAAGGCAAGTGAAAAGGGACATGAGGCAAAAGGAAGAAGAATAAGTCTTACAAGACAGTATTCAAGGGAGGTAAACCCAGTAAGGGTTTTCCTTGGTACAAGTGCGAGAAAAAAGGGCAATGGGCGAGAATTTTTCCAAATGGTCCAACTAAAAAGGACAAGGAGAATACTGTTAAGACCTTAGGTTAGTACATAACTAATATTGTCATCTCTCACTTCGTTAGCAGAGTAACAGAGATCTAACTTGTTGGAATATATAATAGATGAGAAGTGAAGAGGAGCACTTGACAAAAGCTGTGGAAGCAGCTGATAGAGAGTGTTGTAATGTTTGTAGAATATGACGGTTGGGCTCGTGCATCTATTTTGGGATTTAGGATTTTTGACAAACTTAAATTTCTGTCTTTATTTTTAAAATTGTCATTGTCTGTTCAGGGTTTGTTTTAAAATTTTATTTAATGTTTTAGGTTTTAAAAATTTTATCTCTGAAATTTGAATATATCCAACATCTTTCATATTTTAAAATCTGGAATTAATAGTTTTGAGAAAACGTAGAAAAATCCCAAATATAACTGCAATGAGAGAAAACAATTTATCTGGTTTCATCAATGAGGTGATCATACTTCATGGGTTCCTCATAAGAGGAACTGGTGAAGTGAATGAAGTGCTTGAAAGAGCCTTTAGGCTTAAAGGTTTAATGGACCCCCTTTTGATGCAATCCATCTGAAATGGGGTTTTAAAGTATAACAAGAAGCTTTGAATGAAAGACTATCCGGGATAGTGAAATCAAAGAAGCATTTCTACTAGATAAATAATGTACAGAAAGGTCTTTAAGACTGCCTACATCGAGTCTTGAAAGACATCATGGCGTACGACCCCACATGCGATACATTCAAATATCAGGGATATTTGGAATTGAAGATTTCTTATAAGAGAGAAATACATAAGTGATAGTATTTGCAGGAAATCTAGAGATTAAATAAAGCTCATATGCTACTGGGTTACATCCAGGATCTATAAATCAAACTCGAAAGCGCATGAGTTTGTAGATCATGAGTAAAATCTCGCAGATGCTTTAGAATGCTCAATTAAGACTTGAAGATATATTACAAGAGGAGCAGTTAATCGGGTTAACAACTGTTAAATCGATCGAATTAATGTACTCAAGCCAAAGCGTCCTTAATTGGACTGAAACAGGGTCGTTAAACTCATAGTTAAGCAACTGAAGCAAGAGTATATGGTAATTTAATTCTTGATCATTTAACTAAAGAGTACGAAGCATGACAGGAATGATAGATATAGGGTGATCTATCTGGGAGTTTCTATTATTGCAAGATTCAGTGGGAGGATGTCAAGCATTGCTCAAAGGTAGCAAGATAGTTTGGCACTGTAGGATGTGTTGATCTTGAGTTGTTGTGAGACAATTAGAGAAGCTATGTGACTTAAATGATTTGATGTCCGGGTATTTAAGTCAAATCACCTAGAGATAACCGGTTAAATCGGTCATATTAGCGACATTGACAATAATTTGACAGTATTTTAAAGTACATTACGTATTTTGATAAATCTCAAAAACTATGATACATATTTTCAGTTTTCACTCTATGTTAAAAATAATTATAAGAACATAATAACTTTAACATTTACCTTCTTTATAATATTACTAATTAATTTGTATTAAACACGTCACCCTTAATTAATCTTCATCAATAATTATAAAAATGTTGAAATAAAACACATGCTCACTAAAATGCTTTATAATATTTGCATACCAAAAGACTAATTTGATGAATATAAGGGCCCGTTTGGTCCGTAGATGAGTTTAGAATTATGTTTGGTTTTAGATTTAAATTTGAATTATAATTTGGATTTAGATTTGATGTAAAAGAGAGAATGTAACAATCCGCATTTTCGGGTTACTTTTCATATTTTTGAAAAGTTACTATTCATCCCGTAAAAAAATTTATTTTTATTTTACCATAATGACAAGATAAATGAAACTCGACAAGTCGTCCTGACGACGTACGTCGAATCCATCCAGAACCGATTTCACAAAACCATGTCCGAGAACTACTTTAGGGTTTAAACGTCATTCGGGCATCCTGATATGTCCATAAAACACCGTAAACATTAGAAATATGTATTTCTACCATTTTACGACAATTCCACAAGTTTTGAAATTTTACATTTTCCAGTTCTGCGTCTTAAGAAAATTACGCGTTTTTGACCCGCGTTTCCAGCTTTAAACAGCGTTTAAGCAACCCGATGGAACTTACCACTCATTTTATATTTTATTATGGAGTATAATGATAAGTTTCATCATTCCTACAAGTTTCGTATTTTTACGATACATAGTTTTACGTTTTATGGCTTAAAAACTTACGGTTGGCGTTTAACGGAACCGAAACATATTCTAGAACCAAGATAAGACCAAGACTCATCATCCTAGCCACCTAACCATTTGTGACAGCCCATAAGGGGGTGAATCACCATGCCTTGTGTCTTGATCTTATGCCTTAAGTTCTAGGATGTTTACATGTGTTGAAACTTACCTTAGATGCTTTGACTAGTCATGAAAAACTAACCTCCTCAAACCTATATAAATACCCCCCCCCCTCTCCTCCTATTTCGTCCAATATCACCAACAAAAACACCTTCATTTTGCTAATTACTTCAAGTATTATTCAAGAAACACAAGCTCTATATCAATTCCAAAACTCTTGTTAAGTTTTGTTTAATCCAAAGTCCGAGTTTCATCCTTCTATTTGCAATCTCCAAGCTAATCAAGAAGTGTTCTAGTATAATACTTCAAGTTCTTTCCATCCATCTTCACTTGCCATCAAAGGTGTAGAAGTGTTTCCAAAAGTATAGAGACAAGTGCTCAATCAAAGTTCTATCCTTACTAAGTTACTCCTTTCTTTATAAAGCCAAAAGTTGTAAGCAACTAATCACCACAATCACTCCATTATCTTATGTTTAATATTCCTAATCTTGTCAATTTCATGCTATATATATGGTTACTATGTTGATCTATGGTGTACATATACTCAATCATATGTTTTAATTCACATATTGTCGTAAAAGTAAAAAACTAGTAAACTAGTCATATTCTACACGTTTGAGACCATTAAAACCAATTACATATAGACTTTGTAACTTACATATTATAGTAGACAAGATAAAAAGAGAAACATAGCAACTTTAATCACCCGAAACGGATAAACGAGTCAAAAGTTATAGTAAAAAGAAGTTAGCAAAAACCTAGAAAAGCCAAAATGCTTACTGTCGAGTCTGTCCAAAAATTAAGTGGTACTTCTGGTCCGAATCATCAAAAAGTTAAAACACGAAAGTTGTCCGGAACGGTGTTTTACGGCTAGCTCAATGGAACTCGGTCTAAAAAGACCAAACGATATCATTTTTTTCCTAAAATTTGTAAAACAGTTTTTACCGGCAAAAGTTGGATTTTCACAAGTTAAGAATATAGAAACTATTTTATTTTCATAGCTAGTTACATATTAAATTAACAAAACTTCATTCAAACTTCGGAATAGCGTTTAAGCAATTAACAAAAAAATGACCATTTTACCCTTTTCCGCCGATTTTTACCAAAACTTCATTCTTGACCATGTTAATAAGTTGTGATCACTAGTAAACGACGAGAACTTGTAAAAGACTAGATATTTACTAAAAACATGATAAACTTTATGATATAACAATCTTCATTCACAACATATGTTTTATCTACTAAGTGCTACAATACTAGGGAGCTTCATGTGAGGGGTTTCATTTGGATAAAACGTATTGACGAGTTGCTGGATTTACGATTTAAAGTGTCTTAGCTCCTCTAACGTTTACTACATGACCTCTGAATTATGATGGCCCGAACAATAGTACGATATCTACAAACTAAATACGTTTTCACATACTAAACTGTTACTATGAGCAACAAACTATAAATAACGACATCATGATCAACATAGAGACGTATATAGGCTGGTTTATGTTTTCCTAAACATTATTCCAAACATAAGTCGCAACATTCCATTTTAGGTTGCACGTAGAGATTTCCCGGCTTATCCATCGCATCCGTTAAAGCATTTAACATCATCAACTCACGGTGAGTTCATAGCCCCACTTTCTATTACTTAATTGTTTTACAAACCCTTGGGGGGGTACATGCTATTTTTAAACCGAACACATTGCTTTGGAACTGTATGCTTATCTGAATGTTTTATTTGCACTAAGTACCACTATTGCCAAACTTAAGTCCCTATTATCATGAACCATTAATCACTTGTGGGTGAACGCAAATAATGTGGATAGATATATCGGGATTGACGAATCCCGTTTGTTTGACCAAGTCCGGTAAACAAACGCACTCTATTTGAAGAACCATAGGTTTATTGGCAAATTATCTATTAGGGCAACTGTTACTATTATATCAATTTATATTGACAAGCTGTTAACGTTTTCGGTATCATGAGCTTAGTGAAATACAAAAGCGGGCTCAAGTATCACATACTTGAGGCATTACAAACAAAAGCAAGCGCCAAGTATCACATACTTGAGGCAACCAGACAACAATAGCGGGCTCAAGTATCATATACTTGAGGTAGCCGTACCAAGCATCAAATCGGACCAAGCAAAAATAACTGTTTTGTTTTCAAACCATTGGTGTGAGTCTAATTAACTCACACTACCAACATAATGTGTTCAACCATCAAACAAACTCTATGAATTTCACTCAACCTTTGTGTTGACAGTTTTAAGCATGTATTTCAGGTCCAAAATGTCGAAAGCTGGCACGGAAGAGCAAGGACTAGATCAAGAAGGCTATAATTATTTTATCATTCAGTAAAGACATCAAAAGACTTTATATTGATGCATTTTGTAAACAATAAAACCAACTGGGACCTATTTTGTAAACTCTGATATATTTCAATAATTTGAATGATAAATCCGTTTTAAATGACTTATTTAGAGATCGTTTTCTATTATTATGACTGTTGTGCCGTCGAGTAACACACAGTTTGAATTCCACTGCATAACATGAAATTGGGGGTGTTACAGAGAAATATAAAATGTAATAAAAAAAATTAGTTTTATATTATTTTAGAGTAAACTCCAAAATACATCCCTGTGGTTTACCTCGTTTCGCACCATACATCCCTCTCGCAAATGTTTCAACAGATACATCCCTCCGTTAGTAAAGTTGGCACAAATACATCCCTCCGTTAGTAAAATCAGTTAATGAGGACTAACGGTGCAAATATATCACCGTTATCTCACATTCGTTAAGAGATATTTACGTAAATCGTCCTTGTGGCAAGGAACAAATTGCAACCAAAGTCCCTATTTAAAGTTAAAGTTATTTGCACAAATGGTCCTTGTGGTTAGGCCAGTCAAGTGCCACGTGTCACCACCAGAGTTGTGCCACGTGTCATCGGGTCGGGTCGGTAAACGGGTCGGGTTGCCACGTGGAACAATGAGATGGTGCCACGTAAGGGTGAGCAAACGGACCGGCCGGACCGGACCGACCGAAGGACCGACCGGACCGACACGGATCGAGACCGGACCGACCACATTCGGTCCGTCCGCGGTCTCGCGGCGTTTTTGGCAAATGGTCCTCGGTCCGAACCAGCCGACGAATTTGGCCTTGTTGACCGGACGACGGATCGGACCGAGACCGACCGACCACATTCGTCCGGTCGGTCTTGGCTTTTCGCCGAACTCGGTTTTCGGTCCGGTCCGGTCTTGGCCGGTCCGGTCCGGTTACTCATTATTTTATAATACATTAATAAATTTAGAGGCATTATTTAAATATTAAAAATGTGATGTTGATGAAGGAAAAAATTTTAATATAATATATTTTTGGCTAGGAATAACATATAAGTAATAAATGCATGGTAACTTCTCAAACCCACTGAAATTTAACTTTTTTCCTGTAAAGTGAATCCACATCAATCTAGTGGGTTTTGAAAAGTTACCATGTATTTGATACTCATATGTTATTCCCAGCCACAAATATATTATATTTAAATTGTTCCTCCATCAACCCCACCTTTTTAATATTTAAACAATGCCTCTAAATTTATTAGTGTATTATAAAATAATATAAAACTAATTTTTTATTACATTTTATATTTTCACTCTTTTACGTTGAATCCAATCCAAATTTAAATACATAACCAAATTATAATTCTAAACCCATCTACAAACCAAACGGACCCTTATATTCATCAAATTAGTCTTTTGGTAACTATTTTAAAGCATTTTAGTGAACATGTGTTTTATTTTAACATTTTTGTAATTATTAATGAAGATTAATTGAGGGTGACGTGTTTAATACAAATTAATTATTAATATTATAAAGAAGGAAAATGTTAAAGTTATTATGTTCTTATAATTGTTTTTAACATAAAGTGAAAACTGGAAATAGGTAACATAGTTTTTGAGATTTATCAAAATACATAACGAACTTTAAAATACTTTCAAATTATTGTCAATATCGCTAATATGATTGGTTTGACCGGTTATCTCTAAGTGATTTGACCGAAATACCCCGGACTTCAAACCCTTTAAGTCACATAGCTTCTCTAATTGTCCCTCAACAACTCAAAATCAATACATCTTATAATGCCAAACTATCTTGCTTCTTTTGAGCAATGTACGTCTCGTTTTATGAGCTTGACATCCTCCCACTAAATCTTGCAATAATAGGAACTCCCACATAGATCACCCTATATCTGCATTCTTGTCATGATTCGTACACTTTAGTTAAATGATAAGGTTTTAAAATGTACCTTTTTGAGGGGTCGTTTAAGCCCTTATTTGATCACTTTTGTATCCGTTAGTACTTAATATCGTTCCTTTTCACTTTTTAGGTCTCTTGAAGGCAAATTGCTTTAATGGCACTTATTTGGACGAAAAGGCGCGGATATACGAAGAAAATGGCCAAAGTCAAGAATCAAGACACTCAAGCTACTGAAATACAAGGTGACGGGCGTCATCGCTTAACCTGCGACACCGTCGGAGCACTTCGTGACGACAAGAGCCAAATTGCTTATTTTCAAGTGACGGTGTCAGGCTTTAAAAGAGTAGGTCGTGCAACTCAGACGGCCTAGATTTGATCCGGGCGTCGAGAGACCAAAGGGGACGGCGTCACAAGCACAAGGTGACGCCGTCACAAGACTAACGTGGCCAAGACGAAACCCTAATGATGGCGACCCGATGGCGTCACAACTCATAGGTGACTGCCGTCGCACTTGTAATATTATATATAGAATCCAATTTTTCAGTTTTAGTGTGTAGTCTTTTGGAGTAAAAACCTAAACCGAACCAAGGCTGTATTGTACAGTATTTTAGGGTTCCAAACCCTAACTTACATCAAGATAAGTGTTTTACTTCATTAATTCAATTATGTCTTCAATTATTTGTGTGTATGCTTGCATGTTCTCCATGTCCGGCTAATTTACTTATGTGTTTGCTTAAGGAATATGAAACTTAATTATTGAATATTGATTGGTTGTCTCTTATCTTAATTGTTAATGATCTAGTAATGCGATAGGTCATTCGTTGTGTAATTAATGCTTGATTAATCTTTGTGAACCTTAGACTATAACACTTAGAGCGGTTGTAGGCTAAACCACCCAAAGAGTGCCTTAGAGTTAGAGTTTATAATTCCTTAGAGGTTTTTGTAGACGAGACCCTTTGGTAAGTTCAAAGAGTTAGGGATAAATGCATACCCAACGACTTTAGACACACTTAGCGATTAAGAATAAGGACGTGACAATTCAACCATCAATAGGAGATAATTAAGGAGTAATAAAACCTAAGTGAACACATCTTTAAACTATCATACGAGCACACAATAATTAGACATAGACTACATATACCTAAGATTAGATAATTAGATAATTAGAGTAATCGGTAGAAATACCAACCCCCAAATCCAAACCCCGAGATTCGTACCTTTCCATTTTCTAAAAAACATAAAAAGATAAAAAATAATCTTCCTCAACCCCAACCTTAGCGTAGTAACTTCTCACTAGCATTCCTATTCCCCTAGAGAACGATATCAATACCCGTGGCTTACCCTAATACTACACTACAACGATTAGGTTCACTGCCTAGGGTGTTATAAAACTTGCTCGAAGAAAAGGAAGTTCCTTTGACCCCGAACGACGCGTGTAGCGTTATCAATTTTTGCCGGGAATAGAATAGCTAGTTAGTAGTCCACCTCGTTTAGGTTTCTTTGCTTGATTCCTATCAAGTAATTTTTTTCTCATTTTTATCTTCTTCGTAGTCTATCCCCCTTCTTCGTGACCTTTGTTCGTAATCCCATCACTTTTCATCATGAAATGTCACACCCCCAAATTACCTGTTTTGCAGCGGAATGGAATTCCTGGGGATTGACTGTCATAGCATCACAGTTACAGATATATTGAACGACCTAAAGTGTCGTTTGGAAAACACATCGTTTGATTTAATAAAATAATCAGAGTTTACAAAGTGTAGGTCCCAAATAAAAATAAACTTGTGCGGAAATAAGTTTGTTACAAACCAAACGATGTTTTAAAATGCATAAATCCCATGTGTGACGCGTCGTCACCACGACTCTATGATATGTCCATATGGATGTCATGAAGTGAATGCCTTAGCTACCTGAGATAAAACATGCTAAAAAGTGTCAACACAAAGGTTGAGTGAGTTCATAGAGTTTGAGTTGAAATGTAAAGCTTTTCCAAATCGTTTATGCAGCAAAGGCATTGCAAATCCACTCAGTTCCAAGTTCCGCCCATACAAAACTTGCAACCTGTGTGTTTACAACCCATTGCCCAAAATATGTATAGTTTATGTTCAAACGCATGATGTCAAATGAATTCATATAACAGTACATTACTTAATGTATCAATATTCAATTGATATAACATATATGAGTGTTGTTTCAAATAATTCCAAGACATTTAGTTCAATGATAATCCCAAGACATTTAGCTCAATAATAATCCCAAGACATTTAGCTCAATAATAATCCCAAGACATTTAGCTCCGTGATTTATGATATAGAATATGACTAAACATTCAGTTCAGATAAACATATAGTTGCAAATAATCATGAATGTCATAAAAATAGTTGAGCATGTATCTCCCCCAAAGAGTTTAATAAAAGCATTAAAACAATTGAAAATGGGGCTATGGAACTCACCTGTTGCAATGATTATAATGACAAAAGTGGATACACCAAAATGTAGCGTAAATCTCTAAACTTGACCTATTATGAATGATATGATACATAATAAGTTATGATGTAATGTTATGCATGCAATTCGGATGATATCTATACCACTTATGAATTTTTGAAAATAATATTTCTCGTCGAGAAATAATCTTTTAACGTCTTGACCATTTTTAAATTACTTTACATGTATTTACGTTGAAATGATATCCTACGATAATCATTTAGTGATTTATTATGAAATTATAACTTTTCGTCGTAAAATAATGTTGTTGAAATATTCATGAAAGTGACTAAACGACCTCGAAAATCTAGTCGTAAAATGGTGTACGTCGAGTGTTAAGAAACGAACTCAACGGTTTTGGGAAGCTTGTATCATTGTCTCAAAGTTTTAGTGTTTAAGTTTTCATCCTAGAGGTCTCGATCACAGAGAAAAGTATAGGTAAAGTATGGTACTTGTGTACAAAATATTGTTTAAGGATGGTTTTCGGCAAAATTTAAGTGACCGTATCTTATTCGTTACAACTCCGCTTGACAAATGGTTTGACATTTTGAAAAATATACTTGCCGAACTTACTTTTACTAGAAGACATCACTTTATAAAAAGTACTTCGTCATTGTTAAAAACGACCCTCAACATGGTCCTTGGTGGCCGTTATATTTGTCTATTAGAAAATATATATGTTATACTTGTACTAAAAATTACGGCAACTTGTTTAAAATGTGAATAACTTAGTCGTTATAAGTCCGTTTTCTACGTTCTTTATATCCACGGAATCGTGATAACATATACTAATATATTTTTGATAAGTCGACACATTTAACAACGCTTAAGACTCGTTTTGGACTCGTAAAAAGTCGAGACAGCATGCTGAATTTTCTGGAATTAATAGTTTTCGTCGCCAAACTTCAAAATAGCATAACTTCTTCGTTATAGCTCCGTTTTAACCCGTTCAAGCGGCCACGTTTTCGTTTTAAAATATATTTTCCAAATATCTAGCCCAAAATATTTTGCTTATTGTCGAAAATTCCAGAATTCAAAAATATGGACAGACCCTTAATTAGACTTGTCGAAATGAGTTTTTCACGCGCAAAACCTATTCTAACCAATTCAAAACAACTCCGAAGCTATTCTAATCCTACCATACACCTTCTTAGGGTGTCATGGGTTCCTAGACATCACCAAGAGTGATTTATAACAAGGAGTAATTATAGGATGACAAATATATATATAACTCTTAAAATCAATGAAAAAGTGGTATAAACATCATATGACTTGCATGTTTTCTCAAGTATGATGAAATGAATATAACAATGAATATGAAATATGATCATGAATATGGATGCTTACTAGTAAACTTGATGAGGTTTATGAGCAAAGGTTTTTCCTAATCACCCAAGGTTTTTATTTCAAATCCTTAATAAAGAGTGAGACTAGAGTGTTAAATTCTTGTCTAGAAAATATTTGATGATCCCTTCTCCTTGGTCTCTTGGTTGGCCGGTTTGTGCAAGAGGAGAGGAAGAGAGTAAATAGTTTTCACCTTGATATATCTTAGTGTATGTGTTTATGTTTTAGTATAATATGATTATACTTGTAGATATTTAGGAAGTTCCCATGACTCACCCCCCCCCCTAAGTCGGCCAAGGGGTGTTAGTCATCATTTAATATATATATATATTTTAAAATAATGTATAAGTGTAATTGTATGTAAGTTACTTGAAGACATGTGGTAAATTGTATACACATTTGAGTATTTAGGGTAGCGTTAAATAAAAATAAATTTTAACGGGTCAAGATAAAATATATTGAGATCATAAAAATTATAAAAATACATTTCTTACATGAGTTGAGTGAAATAAATATTTATCGAGTTGCATATATGAAAACCGTCGTAATAATATAAATATAACAATTTATATACGAAATAAATTGAAAAAATCGGGTAAAATAATAATATAATTTTTTATAGTCTTAAAATGAGTATAAAAATATATTAGGAATATTTTTGGAAGTGTCGGATAAAATGTTTCAAAATAATGTTTACGCGATAGCGTTTATTTAATATGAAATTATACGTTGAATGATAAATGCAAAACAATGCATGAACTAATATGAAATGATATTATTGATGTTACTAATGATGTGTAGACTAAACCTAGTCTATATGAAATGTCCTTGATGATATGTTCATGAATTCGCAGCTAAACCATTAAGGTTACGCGAATTTGATACTCGTAAACATAGTTTACGATAAATGATGAAATAGTGAAACTTTTAAAGTTTGTAAAATGGCCTGAAATTACGAGTTGTCACATGAAAGGTGATAACCACCCACCATTCATCAACCCACCACCAATTGACCCGCCAAGAGCCCGTACTCTTGGTGAATACTCGAGACCAAGCCACCTAGGCTATAGGAACACCATTGAGCTTCCCGACCAAGCCCAAACTACGGCCCTACGATCCGACACCATCCGGTTGGTGCAAAACGGATGTGCATTCCATGGACTTCGTTCCGAAGATCCAAATCAGCATCTAAGGGATTTCCTTAAAATTGTCGATTCCATCGACCTTGATGCTACTACTCGGGAGACCACGCGTCTGCGTCTCTTCCAATTCTCTTTAAGAAAACAAGCTAGTAAATGGCTTTTTCATCTTCCCACGGGATCTATTTCAAGTTGGGAAGATCTCACTACCCGTTTTCTCGCTAAGTTTTGCTCATCTTGCCCGAGTCAACCACTTGACCATCAGTCCTTCAACTCTCTTCGCAACCAAATCATTGATGAAATCAAAGATCCTAGTGAGTTGCATAGGATAGACGTAAATGAAGAGGATAGCGCTTATTTCAATCTTTACCCCACTAAGGAAGAGGTTGCTTACCATCGATACATCATCGATAATCCCCGATCACCTATCATTAGGATATGCCCAAAGATTAGGAGAGGAAATCCTTGGAACCTAAAAATCCCTTGTATGATCGGATATAGGAGCGTCGACCATGCTTACATAGATACGGAATCCCCCATTAATGTGATGTCATCTGTTGTATACAATGACATTATGAATGAGCGACTTAATATTAGGAGGGACCCTAAGTATCCAGGTGGAGTTTGCAACTTTGTGGGAAGAGTCAAGGATGTGCATGTCTTTATAGGAGATTTCACCTACCTTGTTGATTTTGTGGTCCTAGAAGATATAGTGTGGAAACGTAGAGGGGGGGGGGGTGAATACGTTACCGTTTAAAAACGTTTAGATCTTTAGTATCAAATCGCTTATGAAGCTTGTTATAATATGAAAGTTCCTATTATTGTTTGTGACCAATGTAAAGCATAGTAAACCATGTTGTCACACAAGCATTAACATCAAACCATATCACAAGCAATAGTATAGTGCAACTATAAAAGTAAAGAGATAAAGAAAGGAAAGTGCAAACCGAACACGATGATTTATAGTGGTTCGGTCACGGATCTCCTTTCCGCCCTACTCCACTCCCCGAGTACCCAACTCGAGAGTTACTTCACTAAATCAACAAGCTCCCTTCTCGGCGGAGAAAACCTTACAATCGTCGCCTACACTTTTTCCGGTACAAAGCTAAATACCGGGTTCTAGTTCGAGGTAGAACCAACCTAACGTCGCCTATACAATATTTCCGACACTAAGCTAGATGTCGAGTTCTTTTACAAGGGTACAACCACTCCCAATATGTTTTATGGCCCAACATAACAAACCTTGTGTTTTATGGCACAAACACATAAACCATCTAATCTAGTTTGGTGAAAGTGTTGTTATGATGCAATGATGTTTACACTAATGATCCATGACACAAATGTCTAATGGATATGAATAACTACTTCTAAATAATCTTCCATTGATAGGAAGCCTTCATGATGAAGATCACAAGTTCCCTAAACTTGTTGTGATAGATCTTCAGCTTGTGGTGAGTGGGAATGGCTAGATCTCCAAGCTTTCCTTGGTTGATCAAGATGTAGAGTATGCTTACAACAAAGATGAATGTTAGAAGCATTATGATCATGTGATGGTGAGGGTGATTAATGTATGTTTCTACATTGTTATCTACAGATCTAAATGATGCAAGAAGGGTAGAGAGAAAGTGTGTTGAAGGGATGATTAAACAACTTGGTTTGGCTTGCTATTTATAGCCAAAATGGACAGGAGCGTCCACGGACCACGGAACCCTCAAAAGGGTTCCGCCCGTTTACCATTTTGGTACCGTGGGGGTCTGACAGCAAGATTACCAAAATCTTACCAAAGTCAACCAAATCCATCCAAGATTGTGTAAGTTATGTAGAGTCCAAATCTAAACAAAATATTCTATGAAATCTTCTAAAGATTACAAGGATGATGCATGCCATGATGTAATATGTATTTCCATTTTAGATTAAAAAGTTTATCAAAGTAAACTTATAAAATGTATTATGTAACAAGTTAATAAAATGTCTAGTTACCTTTTGAAATACTTGTGAATGCAAAATGTAAAATGAGGTTCGAAATAGAATGGTTAACCTATTAAAATACTTAGTGACTCTAAACGTATTTTAAACATTCTAAATGATTTGTTAATGGGTTTGATCATAATGCCACATAACAAACATGTACGAACCTGTGTTGTAACATACGAGGACTTGAGACATCGAGAGGTGTTGAATGTATGTTGAGACAAAGTGTGATTACAAGTAACTTGTACATTTTACGTTATGTATTACAAGTTACATGTTTGTCATCAATCAAAACAAACGAGACTGTATAGATTAAATATCGTAATATTTGCACTAACAATCTCCCCCTTTTGATGATGACAAATATATGTAAACGTAATATAAAGTAAAATGTAAAAGGTTACTTTATCCTTACTACCTTTACATTACCTTCTCCGTTTACACTCTTCTCCCCTTTTGTCGAAACAAAAAGGGCGTGTCCTTGGAGTTTAACTTCATTTCTCCCCAAAAGGCGAGCTTGCATCATCCCTAGTGAAGTTAAATCGTCTACTTCAATCCGTTCCTTGTTTGGTAGCGGATCCATGGATCAAATTAAGAGGCTTAACCTACATCAAGGTTAGTTTTATGCAACAAAAATTATGAGAAATATATGAAAAAGAAAAAAAAAACATAGCAATGTTAGCCTATTTTCTCCACTTTTTATCGAAGCACAAATGCTTGTTGAAAAGTGAGAATGATGATAAAAGCGTGCATGCTCCCCCTTGTTTTAGGCGTCAGGGTATGATTAAAAACCTACAAAACAAATATTAGTGCAAAACTATATTCGTCATTGGACGAGTAAGTGATATACAACAAAGTGTATATAAGATGCATTCAGTAAATTCTTGACGGAAGCTCCCCTTGCTCTAGGGCGTCAAGATGAACCTTCAAAATAAATATTAGTATAATAGAAGCTTTGTCTTTAGACAAATATGTCATATACAACCAAGTGTATAGACGATGCAATATGAGTGCTTAAAGGACATTCCTCCTTGTTCTAGGGTGTCAAGAAGCACCTAAAATAAGAAAAATAATTGATGCAAACTTCATCCTTAGATGAGTAAATTATATACAATCGAGTGTATATGATGATGAACCTACAATGAAAAACATTAGTGCAATATATTTCATCTTTTTCACAAAGAAAAATAAGATGTATATATGTGATAAATGATATAATCAAAGATCTCATGAAGTGTAGTCTCCTAATTACAATCATAAGAAAAGTGAGAATATAATATGATAAAACCTACAAAATAGTTCCTAGAAAGAAGATATGGAGTCTCCCACCGGGTGTGCCACTAGTGGTGCTAGTGTTGGTGTCGGTTTACTAGTAGGATTCATGTGGTGATGGTAGATGACTCGAGATTTACAAAAGTAAGTTTTCGCTAATCCATGGTGGTGATGATTAGTGAAAGTGGTGATGGAAGGTGGTGGTGATTAGGTAGGAAGCTATTAAGGAGTTAAAAACTCATACTTATAGCAAAAATAAAAAAAAATATGGACTCATGCAATCCTTTCGTCATGTCAAGTGACCAAAGCTAAGAAAAAATATGAATGGACATTGCATTTCAATGATGCATAAGGGTTATGCTTTGAATGATTTATTGATGCTAACAACCTATTGTTTTGAGCAAGTTCTCATATGCTTCAACCCAAGAGCAATCAATAATGCGTTCTATCTAAGAATATATAAAAGTGATAACATGAAGATAAATTCGTTCATTGATTGACACGAATTATAAAAATGACCTATTCTTGGTGACAATGGGAAAGGTAGTATTAGCATGGTTTTGACCGACATGGATGATTATTACTTTGAAAAGAAGTGAAGACAATATGGAAAATACTAATAATAATAATAATAATGAGTACCTATATGAGGATGAGAATGACATCATATAAGTGAGAGTTGGATGGACCAACGTGTTGGAAATGGCTGTTTTGATTAATATATCGTTTGCACTGACAATGACATGCATGATATATGTCAAGCGAGAAAAGGATAAGATCCTATGATGGTGTTCTAGATAGTGAAGTTGTAAGGTGCTAGTTTAAGGAAAATCCTAGATTCGTTGATTGTGGAGATGAGGAAGTTTGTAAAACACATGATGTGTTTTTCACTTGATGAGGTATTGGTGCAAACTTGTGATATAAGGTTAAAAGGTTGAACTAGTTGTGGTTTCGTGAACCGGTTTTAGCTAAGTGGTGTTTGCCTATGTGTTGGTATTTTAGAGTCTAAGAGACATAAAATTTGACAAAAGACAATTATGTGAATGGATTTCTCTCCCCCTTAATTGGTGGACATCCAACATAATGTGTAATGTATCAAATAAGGAATGACAACAAAGTGTTTAGGAGGTTTTTCAGGTTAACGAAAGAGATGAGCTTAGTGATGTTTTTCGTGATGATGGTTAGCATACAATGAACTTCATCCTTAAAGTCACGTACCTCTTCTCGATTAATACGAGATGATCGTATGATGAGGCATGTGGTTTCCTAATAGGAAGTGAAGAGGATTAGAGTATTGTTATAACTAAATAATGATGGAGATGATTTTTGGAAAGCGGAAGCAAAATGAGATTTGCAAAGAGGTCGGTTGAAATACAAAAATGCAAAGCCAACCCGCTAGAACTTAATTCTATATGCTTTTAAACTATATGCAAGTGTAGGGGTCCCATAAAGCATAGTACTAATCTACGTAGCAATAAGGGGATTATGCAAAAATGAGCATATAAAAGTTAGAACCAAGTGAGATAACAAATAATTTGTTATCAACCTACAAAACAAATTTGTTAGTGACAAAAGATGTTAACATGATAGAAATCAAATGATAACATATTATATAAGCAAAAACAACACATTGCACTTAGTAGACAAGAAATCACCATACAAGATAGCATCAAGACAATCATATTATGCAAGAATACAACTTTATTCAAGACATTTCATTTTGAGATTGTTTTGTCGTTAGACTTAGACACTTAAGCATACTTGGCTTATAAGTTAACACAACAATCTATGTGATTAATTTGTAAGATAAAAAGGCTTCTAAAAGTTTGTCATAGCAAAAGCACTTTGACATATTATATGTGCACACGTAGCAAACAAATAGTGTGACAAGAAGCAAAAGAAACAAGATGAAAGATTCATGCAAGCCATGTTTAAGACATAACAATTTGGAGCATGTATCATTTGAATCGTACAACACATAGATATAATGAATGCCAACTAATAGCTTTCAAACACAAACATATCATATCAAAATTATCACGTATCAAAATGACATATTATGAGTTCATAAGTAACATGTTAATCATGCTAAAATTAATTCAAAAGTAAGTATCATGCAAATAAAGTTTAGGTTTAAACGTTTAGTAGCATGAAACAAGAATACAAGCATTATAAAGATAAAACCATACTAAGGTTTACACATTTGACTAGTTATCAAACACTAAGATAATGTCAAATCAACTTATCGTATCAAACAAGAACATGTAATCAACACATGTAAGTGCAATGCAAGTGGTTTTAAAAGAAAAGTCATATATACTACTTGTTTGATTAGTATTCCTAAGGCGAGGCAAACTATCAATGTTTTAACACTTACTTTAGGCAAGTATAGGAATACAGATTTTTCAAGTTGGAGAATGAATATGAGACTATTACTAGCGGTGCTCAATTAAGGCTAAACACGACCATTTTTACGGGTGATTCCACATACCCAACTTCTCCCCAGGAAGCAATTCAACCGTTAGGTCAAATTGAGTTTCTAGTGCCATAGGTTCTCCAGTAGTCATTCTCATGTTAGAAAGATGGGAACTCCTACTTTTGCCTATTAAAGTGTATAAAAGATGATAGTTTACCAATACTTGGCTTAATGTGACTTAACTAATATGCAATATAACTAAGGTGATGAAGACGTCATGTTATACACATGAATTTTAACAATGGTGTGTTTGATAAACAATGTGTTTGAATCTTGTGTTTAGAATCTAAAGTTGTTCAAATTACACAGCTAATTGTATGATCTAATGGATGACATCTTTTATGTTGAGTTGAAGTGTGTACTTTAAATGTGAATTGATCATCTAAGACTAGAGAATGGAATATGTTAAACTAAGAACGTTCACAAGAGAGCTCTTTGGATTTTATTTAACAAGAATCTAAGTGAGGTTACCAACTTCAATAGATCTTGTGTATGCTCTAAAGATGTGTAGTTTTAACCTTGGATGTGCACTCGGTTTGAGCAAGGTTAGGTTATGATGTACGCTTGAAAGGAAATAGATACAAATAGTATCTTTCAACAAATGAGATTATCCCATGGGATAAAGTTATCATGCTTATGAAAACAAGTATGACAAGATGAATTGGATATGCTAGTTCATAGAACTTGTAGATGTTTGTTTCAAGATCATTTAGCCAATGAGGTGTAATGAAATCTCTTGTAACACAACTATTTATGTCGCAAGAGTGATGCATAGGATATACAATATCCTTTTAACAAAATGAAAGCTTAACGCATGAATCTTAGTCATAATGTTCTTCAAAACATCATGTTTTCCTAAATGAAGATATGAAGCCAAAGTGTTTGAATCGGATAGTCCCATCTAAATAAACTTGGTCTCAAGATTATATTCACTAGATGATGACAAGAGGAATTCACTCGAGTTTCTTATGTATACTCCTCAAAAGTCATTGTTGCTTGGGGTGTATGATGTTGGCTTTGAGATTGCATTTTAACATATGTTGTTAAAATGTTGATTTGAGGTTTAACGAAATTTATGCAGAAGTTTAACGACAAAGTATTACTAATACTTTGATAATTTGTGAAGGTAGTACTACTTATACCTAGTGGAAATTGACAACAATTACCAAGAGCACCATGCTTATTTGATAGTTGAGGTTCTAGCCATAATGAATTATCTAAGTCCTTATATGTGGGAAAGGATGTTTGAGTTTGTTCAAACGTGCATTTGATTTAGTACAAGTGTTGGACACAAGGGCTTTTTGAGCAATACACTCAACGAATTCAAATGATGGTAAGGATGGTGGACTGGTTGATATAGGTGGTAGGTCTTCTAGTGTGTCTAAATAAGGATGTGGTGATGTAGGGGTTTGTTGTGCTATGGGAGTACTTAGGTTGATTATTTGTCCATAGATGTTGAACACAAAAAGTACGGATACTAATTCTTATGGTTCATTGGTTGCTACAACTAGTGGGTGAAGTGCTTGAAGTTTTGGTTATGTCTATGAAGCTTAGGGGCTGAGGTATAGGTTCACCTTGAAAGGGCACGTTTGATTTAAAGGATGCTCTTGGAAGTTCATGAGCAATATGCTTAATGGTGCCAAAAGATGGAAGAGGGATAGTAGGTGTCAAAGAGGGATAAGTGCACAGTGGGTTGTTTTTTTATAAGTGTTTCAACATGTGTTGTTAAAATACTTGGGTGTTGATTTTTCGGATATGACTTTTAATGACTACAATCGTAAGTCGCATATACTTGAATATTTCGGATGAAATACTTAAGTTGTCAATCCTAATTTGTTGAGATTATAAAGCTTAGATTGAACTCAAGGATAACAAGACTTGATAGTATGTCTTTAACATACGTGTGAGTTATGACTCTATGTAAATACTTATAGTCTTGAAGGATGACACATTATTTTCATGTTAACCAAGTGAGGCAATACATGTAGATACAAAACAATATCTATAGTCATATGATAGACTTGTGTATGATATCTTTGCAAATAATGAGTCCAGATTTGTTAGTCTTGGTAAGTCATCTAAGTCATCCACAAACGGGTGAGGAGATGTTGGTGGTGTTGCACAAAGTACAAGTTTTGGAGACTTTGGTAGTGAAGGTGTTTTGGATGGTTGTGAAGTAGTCATAATGGTGGGTGATTTTGGTGGTGGAGTTGGAGTACTTAAGTTTAGAAAGTTCACATCTTGAATGGGTGATGAGATGTTGAGAGGTAACGAGTCGAGGATGAAGAGTTCAAGTTAATGAAGCAACAAGATCGAATGCTAATCCTAGTGGTTTTCTTAAGTGAATTATTTGAGGTTGAGGATTTAGTCATTTTGACTTTGCTTTAAGAAATGCTAAGCTTAAGGAAAAGTAACAATGAAGGTGTGAAAATGACCATCCTGAATGTGTCGATTTATGGAACTAAGGATTCATGGATTTGATGTTAATCCATACAAAGATGGTAGTTTCTAATGAGATGGAAGTATCTAAGATCATGTCAAACATCCTAAGTTAATCCATTGAGGATGTGTTGAGTGAGGTATGAAAGATATGCATTAACAACTATCCTAGAAACGAAATTTGGTAAATTAGATTGCGGATTTAGTAAAATTAAACAACTTACCAGAATCCACGGCACCAATTATTTACACAGTAGGAACCCTTAAATTGGTGCCGCTGGTCCGCCTGTACGGTATGGCGGTACCAAAATCCATAACAGACGGAACCAAATTAATGGTGCCGTCTGGTCCGTGGAGACCAGAAATCTTCATAGACCCATTTTTTAGGTGTCGGGGACTTTTCGAAACCTGAAATTTTTCTTAAAACATATGGCATTAACTATTTCTAGTTAGGAAAAGTCAATAACACATATACAAACATAGTGGAGCATAGACTTTGACCAAGGGCTAACGATTTTCACATATAAGTGAAAATGGGTAAAATTTGATAACACACTTGTGCTATCCCCTGCATAAACCGGTTAGCATACAACATTGTTTTAAGTCATATTATCATCCTTCAAAGAAAAACAAATAAATTACATCATACAACATTGTTTTTGTCCTTGTACCAAACACTCTCTTAAAATCTTCATTTTTCAAAGTACTTGACTAATTTACTTAGTACTCATTGCTAAGTGAGTTATGACATTTCATAAGTTATGCGAGATGTTAGTATAACCTATGAAAATGAAGTGATCTAATTCTACAAGCGATGGTAAAACAATTTTCCAACTTAGTGCACAAAATCTAGCAAATAACCTATTGTGCATAAACAAGAAATCGTCAAACAAGCGAATAAATAACATGGCAAGATTGACACTTATATTATGCAAACAAACAAGTGTAAACAACAATTTGAAAATAAGCAAGCAACATATATGCAAACAACATAAACAAGTGGTCATTTAGCATAGCATAACAAGAAAGACACTTTTCGTCATTTTGCGTTTAAATATGACGATGTATACCAAGCTTGATTAGTTTCCTTTAAACATATTACCAAATTATTTAGTTTCAAAGGAAGTTGTATCAAAGTTCTAAGAATACCAACTTAAATTGCTTGATTCAAAAATTTGAGTTTTTATGTTAAAGCGAAACTCAATATTTTAGACATACTGTAGTATTTGGTCTATTTCACTTATTTAAATTTAGACTCAGGCCATGAAAGTATTTTTAAGTGAAAGTAGACTCAATTCCCTTTAAAATGATAGGTGGCTCGACTCGTACGGACTTACGGTTAATTAGTTATAATTTTTTGAAGTTGCCCAAAAAACTGCATACTGTACACACGGATTCCACGGAACCAAATAAAGGGATCCGCCCTTTATAAGATTTGGTGTCGTGGTCCTCTGAGACAGATTCACCAAAACTAGTATTTGACATAGAGAAAACGTGTGTGACTTACTAGATTTCATAGTAAACATATAATACACATATTTAACAACATATCTACTTATGTAACTTATCTTAAACATTTACGGAGGTGATTTTTCAACTAAATTTATAGTTATCCCAAACACTCCTTTAAAATCATATTTCTTCGTAAATTTTCTATAAGTACACAATACAATACTTACTAGTTCTTTCAACAAACTTTTATTTTATTTTTCAAGAAAACCTTCAAGCTTGTGTACAAAGTTACATTTAACAACAAAATTTCTAAGTATAACAAGCAAAGCATTTTTCATATTATTTTTCGCTTCAATGGTAATTTGATACATGGATCGTACTCTATTTTAAAACCATTTGTTTTGAAAATAAGAGCTACGTGGCTCTGATACCAATTGTGGAAACGTATAGGGGGTGAATACGTTACCGTTTAAAAACTTTAGATCTTTAGTATCAAATCGCTTATGAAGCTTGTTATAATATGAAAGTTCCAATTATTGTTTGTGACTAATGTAAAGCATAGTAAACCATGTTGTCACACAAGCATTAACATCAAACCACATCACAAGCAATAGTATAGTGCAACTATAAAAGTAAAGAGATAAAGAAAGGAAAGTGCAAACCGAACACGATGATTTATAGTGGTTCGGTCACGGATCTCCTCTCCGCCCTACTCCACTCCCGAGTACCCAACTCGAGAGTTACTTCACTAAATCAACAAGCTCCCTTCTCGGCGGAGAAAACCTTACAATCGTCGCTTACACTTTTTCGGTACAAAGCTAAATACCGGGTTCTAGTTCGAGGTAGAACCAACCTAACGTCGCCTATACAATATTTCCGACACTAAGCTAGATGTCGAGTTCTTTTACAAGGGTACAACCACTCCCAATATGTTTTATGGCCCAACATAACAAACCTTGTGTTTTATGGCACAAACACATAAACCATCTAATCTAGTTTGGTGAAAGTGTTGTTATGATGCAATGATGTTTACACTAATGATCCATGACACAAATGTCTAATGGATATGAATAACTACTTCTAAATGATCTTCCATTGATAGGAAGCCTTCATGATGAAGATCACAAGTTCCCTAAACTTGTTGTGATAGATCTTCAACTTGTGGTGAGTGGGAATGGCTAGATCTCCAAGCTTTCCTTGGTTGATCAAGATGTAGAGTATGCTTACAACAAAGATGAATGTTAGAAGCATTATGATCATGTGATGGTGAGGGTGATTAATGTATGTTTCTACATTGTTATCTGCAGATCTAAATGATGCAAGAAGGGTAGAGAGAAAGTGTGTTGAATGGATGATTAAACAACTTGGTTTGGCTTGCTATTTATAGCCAAAATGGACAGGAGCGTCCACGGACCACGGAACCCTCAAAAGGGTTCCGCCATGTACCATTTTGGTACCGTGGGTCTGAGCAAGATTACCAAAATCTTACCAAAGTCAACCAAATCCATCCAAGATTGCATAGCTATGTAGAGTCAAATCTAAACAAAATATTCTATGAAATCTTCTAAAGATTACAAGGATGATGCATGCCATGATGTAATATGTATTTCCATTTTAGATTAAAATGTTTATCAAAGTAAACTTGTAAAATGTATTATGTAACTAGTTAATAAAATGTCTAGTTACCTTTTGAAATACTTGTGAATGCAAAATGTAAAATGAGGTTCGAAATAGAATGGTTAACCTCTTAAAATACTTAGTGACTCTAAATGTATTTTAAACATTCTAAATGATTTGTTAATGTGTTTGATCATAATGCCACATAACAAACATGTACAAACCTGTGTTGTAACATACGAGGACTTGAGACATCGAGAGGAGTTGAATGTATGTTGAGACAAAGTGTGATTACAAGTAACTTGTACATTTTACGTTATGTATTACAAGTTACATGTTTGTCATCAATCAAAACAAACGAGACTGTATAGATTAAATATCGTAATATTTATACTAACATATAGGATACGTCATTGACTATAGCTTATCCCAAGTAGTGCTAGGAAAACCGTTTGTTGAAACATCTAAGATGAGCCATAACAAGCATGATGGAACGGTTAGGTTTAAGGAAGGGAACGATGAGATCACTTATAGGATGCCTTGGAAAACAAATGAATATGGCCATCTACCCATTTTTTAACGAGACAACATCCAAGCTTTTGAGGACAAAAGCAAGGACGATGTTGAAAAAGGTTATAAATTTATGTGGGACAGAAGGAGGCTTTATTATAAGGATTGCTTGACCCTCGGGCCTAGATATAGAGTCGATGAAAATTTTGTCAATATGATAGAATTCTCATTGAGAATGCAAAACGAGACAACGTAGGAGACTCACGAGTCTAGCTACAAGACTCATAAATAAAGAAAAGCGCTTCGTGGGAGGCAACCCATGCTTAATTGTTTGCTTGTTAGTGTCATATATCTTTTATTGATTATTTAATCTCATGTTTAAATTTGTAAAAATGCTTTACTTTGTTTTTAACCTCGTCTTAATCACATATAAAGGTATTTTGCATAAAGGATAAGTGTAGGGAGGATTACACACGTTTAAAAAAAAGAAACGTTAACATGAGAATAACAATTAATTAAAAGATATATATGTGTGTTTGTTCGAGTCAAATGCTTGTATCGAGTCATAATGGATGTTTTGCAAAATTTTTCCGATTCTAAAGATGTAAATTTTCCGAATTTTTTCCGAAAATCGCAGACCGTTTTGTCGGGATAACCTGACGGCGTCAGGATCGCAACCTGACGGCGTCAGGAAGGAGTAAAAACAACAGATTACTTTTTTTCTCGTTTCTCGAGCTACTTATAAATTTTGAATTTTCCAGTCTTAAGTTTCCGAAATTCGTAAACATCCATTCCACAAGCATTATATCCTAGTTTAGTCGAGTCTTATATATATTATTACCACCGATTTTACGCGAAGGTTTCGTTTGTTTTCTTCAAGTGTGCATGTTTAATTTATCAAGAAGAAGTTACATAAGATTTGAAGGAGCTTTTCACGCATACATTCTTCTTGGAAAGGATTTAACCACTACTTCACACACGGATTCTACCGAGCTAATCAGGGGAGTATTAGTTTTCGTTTTTAATTACCTTCCATTATCATAACTTTGATACTTTCGGGGAACATTGGGGACAATGTTCAGTTTAAGTGTAGGGAGGGAAAATAAAACGGGAACTTTGAAACTATGCTTATCCTTGACTATTTGCTTTGTCCAATTGTATTTGTGTAATAAACCATGAGAAAATGTCAGTTAGGGTAATTTTGGCACCAAATTTAAATTTTTTTATGACATATAGGAGTGGGCCATTAGTCTTAACAAAAGCGTCTCACGGATAGGAAGTTGCATGACTAGCACAAAAACCCTTTACCACCTAAATTCCACCCAAAATGTGAGGATCGCCCTTAGATTAGTAGGAATTAAAGCATTCATCTTTAATGCTTAGAGTGTGAACCGGTAGTAAGACTACACTTGTGTAGTTAGGAATAACTAAATGATAAGATGCATTAGGATAACCCTTGTTTGATACCCGTAATATAATTACTTCTTCCACATCGGTTGAGTAATTCCCCCACACCCTTTGCGTTGTACTCATCTTTAGTACACGATACCCCTAGTTAACCCCTCAGAGCCTATCCTTTTCGCGGTTCTCGTGATGTTTCGGTTTTCCGAATATCAATGAAGAGCATTGTTTACACCCCACCCCAAATGTACACCCAAATCGCCTTAGCCTACCTTGTATGCACTTACTTTTAGTGCATTATTGTTATCACCCTAAACCCTTAGTTCAATTATCTAGTTGCTTGCATGAGTTGCTAAGTCGAGTCATATCCTTTGTACACGTTTTGGGACGATTGGGACTCATGGGAAAAGTTAAAGTTTAATGACTGGAAGGGAACGTTAAATTCCCTTATTAGCGTAATAATATACCCCAAGTGTTTTGATCTTTTCAATTCGGGTCAAATTAGTGTTTGAATAATAAAAACTCAAGTGTAGGGATGTGCTTATAAATCCCTATCATTTTGATGTTACCGTAGAGGATGGTAGAGTAAAAGTGTATGAAAAAAAATAGAGTGTTAAAAAAAAAAAAAAAAAAAAAAACGGGCTACTATCCTACATCTATATTGAAATTTTTGTTTGTTTGTTTCAGTTATCTAGAGTTTAGAGTGTCGAGTCTTGGCTTAGCAACGCTATTCTTCGTATGCTTGTAACATAGAGATTTTTGACTTGCCACCACTAAATAGCCTATCCCACCAAACCCTTTGTTTCCCTACCGTAAGCCTAACGTTACAACCCTTTAAAGACCTCTTTGATAGTCTATCCTAGGTGCTTACGCCAAAGCGATGGAGGTTTGATCTATTCTCAAGCTTATGGTAATCTATGTACTAGGACCGGTTAATGAGTGTTTGTCTTCCATTTCCACTTTGATATATTTCATATACACCCGAGAGATGTGAGTATCCAAACACCCCATGTGAGGTGCTAGTATGTAATTTCCGTGCTTGTTATGAATTTTGCGGGGCTTATATGTGTTGTGGACTGTTTTAAACCAATGTTTCATGACCCCTAACTTATAAATTAATTGGCTAAAAGCACATTTGCTTGAGAACAAGCAAATACCAAGTGTAGGGATATTTGATAATGTTTTAAAATGTACCTTTTTGAGGGGTCGTTTAAGCCGTTATTTGATCACTTTTGTATCCGTTATTACTTAATATCGTTCCTTTTCACTTTTTAGGTCTCTTGAAGGCAAATTGCTGTAATGGCACTTATTTGGACGAAAAGGCGGATATATAAGAAAATGGCCAAAGTCAAGAATTGAGACAATCAGCGGCAAATACAAGTGACGGCGCCATCGCTTAATCTGCGACGGCCGGAGCACTTGTGACGGGACAAGAGCCAAATTGCTTATTTTCAAGTGACGGTGTCAGGCTTTAAAAGAGTAGGCCGTCGCCACTCAGACGGCCTAGATTTGATCCAGACGGCGTCAGAGACCAAAGGGGACGGCGTCACAAGCACAAGGTGACGCCGTTACAAGACTAACGTGGCCAAGACGAAACCCTAATGACGGCGACCCGACGGCGTCACAAACCATAAGGTGACGCCGTCGCACTTGTAATATTATATATAGAATCCGAATTTTTCAGTTTTAGTGTGTAGTCTTTGGAGTAAAACCTAAACCGAACCAAGGCTGTCTTGTACAGTATTTTAGGGTTCCAAACCCTAACTTACATCATGATAAGTGTTTTACTTCATTAATTCAATTATGTCTTCAATTATTTGTGTGTATGCTTGCATGTTCTCCATGTCCGGCTAATTTACTTGTGTGTTTGCTTAGGGAATATGAAACTTAATTATTGATTATTGATTGGTTGTCTCTTATCTTAATTGTTAATGATCTAGTAATGCGATATGTCATTCGTTGTGTAATTAATGCTTGATTAATCTTTGTGAACCTTAGACTATAACACTTAGAGCGGTTGTAGGCTAAACCACCTAAAGAGTGCCTTAGAGTTAGAGTTTATAATTCCTTAGAGGTTTTTGTAGACGAGACCCTTTGGTAAGTTCAAAGAGTTAGGGATAAATGCATACCCTACGACTTTAGACACACAACGCGATTAAGAATAAGGACGTGACAATTCAACCATCAATAGGAGATAATTAAGGAGTAATAAAACCTAAGTGAACATATCTTTAAACTATCATACGAGCACACAATAATTAGACATAGACTACATACACCTTAGATTAGATAATTAGAGTAATCGGTAGAAATACCAACCCCCAAATCCAAACCCCGAGATTCTTACATTTCCATTTTCTAAAAAACATAAAAAGATAAAAAATAATCTTCCTCAACCCCAACCTTAGCGTAGTAACTTCTCACTAGCATTCCTATTCCCCTAGAGAACGATATCAATACCCGTGGCTTACCCTAATACTACACTACAACGATTAGGTTCACTACCTAGGGTGTTATAAAACTTGCTCGAAGAAAAGGAAGTTCCTTTGACCCCGAACGACGCGTGTAGCGTTATCATTAAATGATCAAGAATTAAATTACCATATACTCTCGCTTCTGTTGCTCAACTATGAGTTTAACGACCCTGTTTCAGTCCAATTAAGGACGCTTTGGCTTGAGTACATTAATTCGATTGATTTAACAGTTGTTAACCCGGTTAACTGCTCCTCCTGTAATACATCATCAAGTCTTACTCGAGCATTCTAAAGCATCTGTACGATTTTACTCATGATCTACAAACTCATGGCCTTTCGGGTTTGAATTATAGATCATGAATGCAACCCAGTAGCGTATGATCTTTATTTAATCTCTAGATTTCTGCAAATACTATCACTCAGGTATTTCTCTCTTATAAGAAATCTTCCTTTTCAAATATCCCTGATATTTGAATGTGTCGCATGTGGGGTCGTACGCCTTGATGTCTTTCAAAACTCGATGCATGCATTCTAAAAGACCTTTATGTACATTAGTTATCTAGTAGAAATGCTTCTTTGATTCCACTATCCCCAATAGTCTTTCATTAAAAGCTTCTTGTTATACTTTAAAACTCCATCTCAGATGGATTGCATCAAAGTCCATTAAACCTTTAAGCCTAAAGGCTCTTTCAAGCACTTCATTCACTTCACCAGGTCCTCTTATAGGGAACCCATAAAGTATGATCACCTCATTAATCAAACCAGATAAATTCGTGTCTCTCGTTGTAGTTATATTTGGGATTTTTCTAAGTTTTCTCAAAAACTTTTAATTCCAGATTTTAAAATATGAAATATGCTGGATATATTAAAATTTCAGAGATACAATGTTAAAAACCTAAAATATTAAATAAAATTTTACAACGAACACTAAAACAGACAATAACTAGTTTTAAAAGTAAAGACATAAATTAAATTTGTCAAAAATCCTAAATCCCAAAATAGATGCACGAGCCCAACCGTCATCTTCTATAGACTTCACAACATACACACACACACACACAAGAGATGTTATCTTGGGGAGATGATGACGATGATGATGTTGACGACGACAAATAAAGATGAAGGGCTAAAATATAAATGTGTTATCAAAGTATAAATGTGTATGGACTAAAATACCCTCGACTACAAAACAAAAATCAGACATTGACTTTGTCAAGGGACTAGTTTGGCATTAAAAACCCAAGTTTTGGATCTGTGGCGATGATAATGCCCATATTTGTCCCAACGCGAAGTGGATTGACAAGTTTAAGGACCAACCGTGTATTTTAATCTATATATATATATATATATATATATGAGAATATATTAGCTACAATTTTTTGTAGCCAATTGGCTACAATTCTGTGTATATAAATGTGGGTCCCTGATTCTTTTTGTGGGTCCTGATTATTTTCTGTGGGGCCCTGATTCATTGGTTATGTATTTTATATAAAAGATTGTAGCTAATTGGCTACAAAAATTGTAGCCAAGATATCCCCATATATATATATATATATATGGACTCCTTCTGTTTCAAATTTATTATATATACATATATATATGGCTTAAATTAATTATCCATTAAATAAGTTATAAGGAATTTACAAGCTTTAAAAAAGTTATAAATTAAAGGCGAAATTGTCAAATGGTAAAAAGTAAGGGGAAAAGTAAAACTGTAATGACAACGATTTTTTTTAAGTGTGTGTTTTTCTGTTGATAGATAATTACTTTGTGATGGTGGGAGTATGTTTTATCAACCAAGAACTAACAACAATGTATGTATGCAACTTAGGTGTGGCAATTCTCGACACGTCACAATAAACAATGCGAACACTACACGATGTTAAACGGGTTTGGGTTGAGGATAAACGGGTTTGGGTCAAAAACAGATCAACCCGTCTAACCAGTTTAATAAACGGGTTGTGTTTAGTAAATACTAAACAGGTCAACCCGTGAACCCGTTTAAGTATACAAGACTCAAAAAATAAAAAATATAATCTAGTTTTTTATGTGAGATGTGTATTAAATTTTTTTATGCACTTAATATAAGTGAATTACGATTATACCTCAAACATCATTGAAATTGACACTTTATAACTCTGAAAATTGTCGTATAGTTTTTTATATGTTTCTTTTATTATATTTTAGATCCTTATATCACTTTTTTATTTAAACTAGTTAAAATAACAAACCACCAACCTTATTTACTGCTTGACCTATTTAGTTAAACAGGTTAAACGGGTCATAAACAGGTTACACGTGTTATGCAGGTCTAAGTTAGGGTTAAGTTTCTTGACACAATTAATAAATTGGTCGTGTTTGAATAGAAGTTATACCAACCCGCTAACATGCGAACCCGAATAAGTCAACACGACTCGATTGCCACCCCTAATGAAACCACAAACAAGCAATACGTACATGTATTGAAAGTATTCAAAAGTTTACGTAAAGAGGCCAATTACGACTTTGGCATAAAATTTGACGAGTGCCAAAATCGAGATCTTTTATTGAGTCTAATTTGGTTTTACTTAAAATATTTTGTCCAGATACTTCGATTTCATGTGTTCTTTTATTATGTAAACAAGGATAGCTACGATGCCGCCGCGTTGCGGCGGGGCATTTTATATTTATCAGTGTATTAATCCAGTGTCCAATCGGCGGAACTTTGAGCTGCGTAAAAAAAAAAAAAATTTGGACACACAAAACATCATTTTAGTTAGTTTATATTTATCGATGTATTAATCCAGTGTCCAATCGGCGGAACTTTGAGCTGCTAAATGAATGATATTTATAGTTATCACAAATGAAATAAACTATACTTCAAAATGAAATACAAAAACTAAGACCTATACTAACAGCCACAATGGAATAAACTATACCTCAAAATAAAGTATACAATGGACCAAAACACTCCTTAAGCAAACTAAGAGCTATACTAACTGTTTCAAAATGAAATACAAAGGAATAAACTATACCTCACTGACTAAAATGCAAACTGACAATATCACAAATCACACTTTGATCTTGACTTATAGCCATTTGCATGCTTCAATTGCCAAATGTGACCAAACACAGTAGGTTCAAATGCAGCAGATTCAAACGTACCAGACATGCACGCGCCAAACACCAGTCATAAAGATACTGATTGTGTACCTCGTAAGTAGCAAATACCATTTTCAGACACGTTTTTGTCACCTGAAACCAAACCGTTTCAGCACCAACATGCAGTGGCAGCCCCTACTTTGGCCCCCAATTCTAACCCCATTTCAGTCTGGTAGTTGCCCCGTTTTAGCCCAAACTTTAGCCCCAACACAGGTCCGTTTATGTCCTATTTCGACAGCCAACGTGGCCCATTTCAACACCGAATCGAACCAACCTGAGCTGCTATATTGAGATGCTGAAAAGAAGAATAATTATTGTGCTTAAGTAGAACAAACATGCAGGATATGTATAAAATAGATAGTCGAACAGATCAAACACTAAAGTATGAAACTCTTTTTCTACTTTTGAATTTCCATTACCTTAAAATCACAACCTTAGCACCACGTCGTGAGTCTTTGTAGGTTGCTGTGTCTTGCTCACAAACCAATCGAAACTCAAAATCTCAGACCCCAACATTCCACTGGACTTTTAGATTTAAAGATATAGATGTCCTATTGTTAATTTTAGAATATGAATATGGGTTTCTTTTCTATTCCTTTTTTCTTACGCTTTCTCAAACTAAAGTATGTTGGTGCGTGGCTTTCTAAGAAAAACAAATGGTCAGTGATCACGATAAAAGTAGCAAAGCTATATATGGCTATATTTCACCTAAGGTGGCACAATCAGCCTTTTGCATAAATCTAAAAAAAAGAACAGAAGACTGCATGTCTAAAATTTATAGTTTTTAACGGTACTAACCTTCAATATGTGAACCAATAGTACGAAATCAGATATGAGACCATAGATAAACAACAATAGCTGGAACAATCACCATAACTGTTGACGTACCGTGTGAGTTTCTGGATTCACTTCTATAAGGGCACTGATTCGCAGTATACCCTGGAGACTTTCGTGTTCCGTAGCCTGTTGTGAAGGTGCTGGAAGCTGCAGATGTAGCGCTGCGGCGAGTGCCTTTGCTATTTGTTCTGGTTACTGAAAGGCCTGGCACAGTCGTACGAAATCCTGCATTTATATTATGGGTGCGTGTCATTACAAAAAAATTGCATGTTTAACGACGTTTGTCAACTAAATATTGAATGATCAATTTCTTGCACATAGTTCTAGTTCCTATAAACTGATAACCGAAGTAACAAACTATGGCAATACCTACGAATCAGAGACACTTTGTCCAGATGTACGATAGCTCATGTAACTCGTTCATATGCCGTTATCCAGATACCTTGACCAGAAAGTAGAATGTACAATAGCTCATGTAAACTGATAACCAACTGGTAAAGTCTCTTTGACATTAAAAATAGAATGTATAATAGTTCATGTAACTCGTTCGTCCTTCTAGTAAATAAATTCCTGTTTTCAAAAAAAGGAATGTGTTTTAAGACAAATATTTGATTTAACAAATAAAATGATATGAAAGGTCGCGACGATAGTTTGCAAAATTTTACCCCTAAGTACTTACCTATTAAGAAGAAATTGATGACATGCATACATATATATAGTTGTTGACCGACTAAAAGTTAGCATACCACTTGATTGCAGAAAGGGTAATCATAGGCAACACTTACTGGGATGAACGAATCCAAATTCGTTATTTTAAGAACCAATCCATAGCTATAGAGCATATCGATCCAGCGGGTGACTTGCACCATACCTCCTGCCAACAACATTGACATTGTCAGAAGCGTCACATATACGATTTAGGCGGATGTCATATAACCAAAACCTTTTTTAACTGCTGATAATGCTAAACTGCAGATGTACTTGTATCCTAAAGCTACTGGGTAATGTCCGTGTTTCCAGATGTTTTGAACCCAACCTTAATATGCCGTTATCCAGAAACCTTGACCAGAAAGTATTACCTTTTCCCTGAAGAACTGCTCGTAAGCTGTTGACTACGAATAATTGCAAAGCAATTGACGATGCCGCTATCATCGACAGGCTCTTTAACGCAATTCATGTTCTGCAAAACAGCCAATTATGAAAGATGTGTTAAAAAGGAAAAGGTATTTGAAGTCTCCCCTCCTTGTGGAACAATAACACCTGTGTACACAAACCACACGCTATAAGTAACAACAAATCCTATTAAAATCCTAAAAACTAAACCTTGACAACATTAGACTTTTGTCAACCATGTGGAATGATTCAATACACACACCATAACTTTACTTACAATCTAAAAAGAACTTTCGTAGAGGATACGTAATTACCTTGTACCCTTTGCCATAGCGAAAGCGCCTTCAATTCCGAACAACGCTTAACCTACGCAGCCTGTCACAAACATACAAACATTCATAATTCAATGACACAACTCCAATAAGGGTGTGTAACATCAGTACAGTTCAACAGATATTATATACCTACGCAGCCTGTCACAAACATACAAACATTCATAATTCAATGACACAACTCCAATAAGGGTGTGTAACATCAGTACAGTTCAACAGATATTATATACCTTTTATCAAATTCAAACTTATGATAAACAAACAAAATCATTACCATCTTTGAACTTCAAACTTATGACTAACAAACGGCGCCATATATGCCAGTTGCCACACTCCCAAACCCATAAGAAACGTAAGAACAATTGTACTCTCGGTGTGAATGGCCAGCCAAGATACTATTCCGGGTGAGTTACGCATAAATCCACAAATATTTTGAACGTGTAATTTAAGCTATGCAAACCCAATAGACCCGATAGGAACCTCAGTAGCCGCTTTCAAGCGTAATACGAACTTAACATCACAATCCGAACACTATAGCGGAAAATAATAATAATAATAATAATAATAATAATAATAATAATAATAATAATAATAATAATAATAATAATAACATGATGCTTACCTTCCGATTCTAAAAAAAAAACCCTTTTTACTTCATCGGTTCCCCGTCATCGAGCCATTCAATTTTCCTATAACAAAAGAAAAGCACATAATGATCTAAAACCCATATATCTACTTAAGATAGCATAACCATTGTCATAAAATCGCTACTGTATAGGCAATTTAAAAAAAATAGGATGCTTACTTTCTGATTGAAAAACAAAAACTTTTTTTTTGCTATCGGTTCCCCATTATTGAAGCCGCTTTCAACCGTAATACCAAGTTAACGCCATAACCCGAATATCGTCATGATGGTAAGAATCAAAGAAAGTGGATATATCCGGCACGGCTGCAAACCTGACGGTTTGCCTTGCCAAGGCGCGAACAATGACACCTTCAATCGATGGGTTTCAGATTTATCACAGCTCCATATAACGAATCACCAATATCATGTGGTCACAAAACCAAATTAAGGGCAATAAGCTACCAAGCTTCACTGCCATTACTTTCATACCCAAAAAAACACAATAGGTATACCAATAAAATACAACAGCCATTTAAAAAATGCCACAAACAATGACCATTGCATCAACTTATCCATAAACCTTTATCCACCCCTAACACCCAAAACATTAAAATCAAATCTCTAATTATACCAAAAAAATCATTACTCTTAAAATGCCACAAACACTAAAAAACCTCATAAAATCTACCAAAGTTCACACCTTTATAGCAATCTAACAAAGGCCTGAAACAATGACCATAGCTTGACTAACTCCATTAAGGATCACAGATCAGACTCAGTTCTGCATATGCAACACAGAAACAAAAAACCATTGTTGGCTGCAACCAAAAGGTATAACCCGGTTACCCCGCCAAAATAGTGAAAAACACCATTCTTGGCTGCAACCCTAGGCCGGACCCGGTTACCCCACCAAGATAGTGTCAAAGGCTTTTATAATTAATATGACCATCATTAAAACACGTGTAACATAGCGCCAGATAAAAAGTCGAATGTGTTCAGCTCTCCCGCGTATACCACTTGACTGCTGCTTTCCTCTTTCATTAGCAGCTGTAATAACAAAATAAGTTCAATATTATAAAAGCTTGTGTAAAATTTTTCTAAACACATACCTGTAACTCGAAGGGTTTTCCTTCCAATCTTCAGATCGGAGTACCTGTAATCTTCAAACACACCATACCTACAGAAAAATCGGAACCCCACCAGCGAAAGAAACCAAGCGTCGAAAAGTGTGCGGTGAGTTTTTGTCGTTGATGATTGAATAAGATAATGATGTTAGCTGGAAAAGCGACTATGTCGGCAGAAGAAGTCGGTAGCAGGCCAGGAAGAAGGAAGATGGATACTGCAGTTGGGCTGAAGAAAAAAAAGGGGAGCCTAAACGGCATGTTTTGGTGCCATTTTGTATCCTCACATTAATATATATATAATTACTTTTTCTCAAACGTATTTCTCCTAAAAATACTTATGCTATTACATTTTCCTTTTGTTATATAGAATATTTTAAATTCGTAAAGATTAAAAGATAACTATTTCCAGAAGATGTCTAGTTAAGAGAGAAATTTCGTTTGTTTCCATAAAAAGTCAAATTAGGAGGCTACAATCACCTCTAAGAATAGTATGGGGTATATGTTAGTTGTCAGGATCCCGATCCTGATCTTAGGATTTTACGATTTTACGATACTGCAAAGCAAAAACGATCCGGATCCTACATAGGGTCTTTGCAAACTTAAGATCTTATAGGATCCCGATCTTGACCATACGATCTTACGATCTAATTTGATCCGATCTTACTTTTCTCGGATTACAAACAAAAAAAACTATAAATTTATGGGTTGTTTGTTTGTAAAATTCAAAAAACAACATGTTAATCTTTTTAAACATTTATAATCATAATTTAGGACAACATTTATATGAAACATTCATATTATTTTATGGTTTTCATGTATTAGAATTTGTAGATTTGTATAAAATTACATAAACTATTAAGAAATAACATTAGAGTAGGATCTTAAGATCCCGATCCGATCTTACGATCACGATCTTGCAAAGACGAAAACGATCCTGGGTAGGATCCCGATCTTGACAACCTTACTTTCATAAAAGTCAAATTACAAAGCTACAATCACCTATATCTAGGGGTGTCAAGTGAGTCGACTCGACTCGATTCAAACCCGACTCAAATTCGATAAGGTTTTAATAAAGTCGGGTTGATTCGGGTTTAATTTAGCTTGTCGGGTTTATCGAGTCAAATCGATAGACCCGATAGCCTAATAGTCGGGTTAAAGTCCTAATTAGTTTGTTATCGGGTCAACTTGATAAACCCGATCAGATATATAATAACCATTTACATATCTTTAATTTATGAAATGTTGTTAAGGCATACTGCTCTTTTTTATTATCTATAACATACAACAATTCTTTTATCTGTAGCATATGATACTCGTTTTTCGCGTATTTCACTTTGTTTCTTTTATATACCAGTAGCTCATAAACATGTTCTTTCTTATATACCTTATGTACAGGAAGCACGTAACAGTAAGATCATATATGTGCAAATAAATTTGTGTTCAATAATACTCATATATTGTCCATGATACAACATATAACATTATAAAGCACTTGCTCCTAAGTCTAACATTTCCGTTTGATAGCATTAAAATTTTTTAGTTACTGGACTTGCTTTTTTTTTAACAAGCAACCCGATAACTAGAGAGATCTAACCCGACAACTCGCAACCCGATAGCTTATCGGGTCGGTTGTGAGTTAGTTTTTATTTTCTCAAAACTCGATAAACCGACCCAATAAGCCTCAAACCCGACCCAATAACCCGATTGACACCCCTACCTATATCTACATCTACATTCTATTTGTAGGCATCGAGATACATATAGATTCTAGCATGTGGTACCGTTTTCAGGTGTCAAAATAAATGTTTTATCTTTTTATTTTATACAGGGCAAATGATAAAAAAAAAGTATTATACTTGACACTATTTGGTTTTGTGGGTAGCGAACATATTTTTTTGTCTTTGTGGGTACTATACTTTCAAATTCATCCTCTTTAGGGTATTTTGCGAATATTTTGGACATTTTAGCCCCTCTTAGCTAATAGAAAACTTTTTTTCCCGAAGGGCAAAAATGTCACATAGTACCCTAAAAAGGATAAATTTAAAAGTATAGTACCCACAAAAGCAAAAAAATTTGTTCACTACCGACAAAAGCAAAAAATGACACCCTTTTATATATCATTAAATTAATAATTACTCTAATTTTTAGCGAAATGTTAACAACCGCCGCTAGGGATTTTTTAATAATAAATGTTTCTTAAAATCCGCTAATACTGAGATTTAACTAAGGTGGTGTTTGTTTTTTAAGAGGTTCTGAATCTGAATCTGAACCGCACATCTGAATCTGAATCTGAGGTGTAAATGTCTGAATCTGACCGCATCTGAACGGGAAAAAAAAACTCATGTTTGAACCACACATTTGCTTGCTCGTACTAATTTCTTTTTAGTTATTTTTGTGTCAGCAAGAGGCAACAAGAGGCATTAAGACACCCTCTCAAGTCTAGACCATTAAGATCTTATTGCCTCTGACTGCGTCTGAACGGGAAAAAAAACAAACTGTCTGAACGGCCAAAATGTCTGACCGCGTCTGAACGGTTCAGATTCAAAGGCTGTTAAGAGGTTTTTTTAAAAAAACAAACACCCCCTGAGACATGCTTTTCATTTTTTGTTAACATAACTAATGACGAGAGTAAATTGTATTTGTGTTTGAAAATTTATTTGAAGCTATAGAAACTAAAAAGGGGTTGAATAGTTTCATCGTTTGTATTTACATCGTAAAATCTTCAATACTTTATGCAGGCCCGAATTTGAGCATGTGCGGGAAGGGCAACCGCACAGGGCCTCAAATTTTTAGGGGCCTCAAGTTTCATCGTTTGTATTTACATCGTAAAATCTTCAATACTTTATGCAGGCCCGAATTTGAGCATGTGCGGGAAGGGCAACCGCACAGGGCCTCCAATTTTTAGGGGCCTCAAATTTCCAAAACTTTAGTATAAGTATATAATCGTTTTCTGATGGTTTATTTATGTTAATAGATGATTTAGGATAGAATATAAAAGATTTTTCTGAAGAAAAAAGCTAAGACAACAATAGTGGAAAATGGGATACGATGTTTTAGTGAAGAAGACAAAGGCAAGTGTTTGTGTGGTGGGGCATCTGTAAAGGCTGGAATTAATTGTTTATTAGTTCTAAAAGTTTCAATTTAACCTTTGTATTTATAATATGTATCATTTTGGCCCCTTGTCTTTATCACATTGAACCATTACAAAGAAAATATTTTGTTATTTCCAATTTGAAACATGTCTTAGAAAAAACATTTTAGTTATGATATACGGAGTATTTTCAAAATAAATATGAATCATCTAACTTAATAAAATTCTTGTAATATTTTGAAAGAAAATAGTTACATCTAAAAAGAAAGATGTATTTAAACTATAATCAGATTACCGAGTTGTTATTTGATCGGTACTCAAAAGCAATGCATAGTAACATTATTGTTTGATAGTTTTATAGATATTTCGACTTGATCTTCAAAGGGCCTATTTTGAAACAGTGGCACAGGGCGACCAAATTTCACGAGACGGCCCTGACTTTGTGTTAATACATATAAGCCGTAAAAACGTTTATTTATATTTTACGATCTTCTAATGTTTTGTCGATAAAAAACGTAAAATCATTTTAACGAAACAAATAGAATACGTAAATAGTTTGAGTTAATAGTTTCCTAACACACTTACGTTTTCACATAAAACACTAAAACAAGTATAAGTGATTTTATGATACATATGTACAACAACTAGTGTTTACATATTGGGTTAGCATATACTTAAAATAAGTATATACTAAATGGGTAAAAACTAGCAAATGGTATTGACCCATAACCCATAGTTTTATATATACTACTTAACCAAGTTCATTGTATCTAGAAATAAAACCATTGATCAACCCATAACCCATGTCCTATGACCCATAACCAAAAATACCCATGGGCAAAGAGGAGCGTTCCACGGATCCCTAACTTTGTGCTAGTCGGATCCCAAGTGGAAGGGATCCGTGGGATCCGGGGAACAGTAGAGAATTTTCTCTATAAATAGAGAGCAATTTCTTCCTTTCTACTCATCACTTTACACACATACTTCCCCAAGTATTCTAACCCTCTAACCTCAGATCCAAGTGATCTATGTAGTTTGTCTTTTGTTTTGTGTGATCTTCTAGGTTCCTCTTAAAGGCAAGATCACCACTTCTTGAAGACGAGCAAGCTCAAGTCCATGAGTTGCCATGCTTCGTCATCATCAAGACAACTAAGGTTCTCTTGTTGATAGTTCTTCCTTTCTCCATAGACGTTGGGTTGAAGGCATTAGTGAAGAATGCCGAAAGTGTCAAGATGAAAGCATTAGTGAAATGTGCTCATCATTCGTGTCAAAGCATTAGTGAAGAATGCTAAAGGTGTCAAGACGAAGGAATTAGTGAAGGGTGTCAAGCGTTGTGTCAAAGGCATTAGTGAAGGATGCCGAAGAATCAAATCAAGTCGCATTTGGGAAGAATGCCTAGGTCGTATAATCGATGAGGTGCATCGTTATACATATAAGTATTTATTTATTTCCAAGGATGGTGATATCCTTGATGATGGTGTAACAAAGAGTTGATCTCCTTGATATTAGGTGTTGTGTTGTGAAGGGTAGTAGTTCCTCCATAGTAATGGAACTAGGTGCTTAGCCTAGTACCTAATAAAGGGTAGGCGACGTTGTGATAGGATTAGTTCTCCTTGGTGTGAAAGAACTCGGTGGTTAGCCTAGCACCGTATAAAGGGTAGGCGACGTTGTGTTAGGTTTGGTTCGCCTTGGTGTGAAGGAACTCGGTATTTAGCTTTGTACCGGAAAAAGGTTAAGCGACGTTGTCAAGGCTTCTCCGCCATAAGGAGTTGGTGTAGTGCTTACGAACTCTCGAGTAGGTGACTCGGGGAGTGGAGTAGGGCAAGGAAGGTGTCCTTGTAGCCGAACCACTATAAATAACTTGTGTCGTGGTGATGTGCTTCTTACTCTTTATCTTTCATTATACGTTTATATATCTATCTATCAACGTCCAACATAAACAACTAAATAGATTGACATAAGTCGATCTAAATAATTAAAAGGATGGTTTTAATTGGTAAAACTATTCAACCCCCCTTCTAGTTTTCCACACTTTATGTTCTTTTTGAAACATGTTTGATTCGAAGTTATGTGATATCAATCAACGATATATATAAGCACAATACATATGCACAAAGATAAATAACGCATCAAAGAAAGAAAGATAATGAGATGGAAAGATTGAACCAAGACACGGAGATTTATAGTGGTTCGGCACAAAGCTCACTCTTCGCCCTAATCCACTCCCCAAGTATCACACTCGAGAGTTCACAATCACTATGTCAACAAACTCCCTTCAGGCGGAAAAAATCGTACACCAACGCTTACACCAATTTACGACACTAAGTGAAATGTCGAGTTCTAATCCTAGTTAGAACCAATCTAAACACCAATACACGCTACAACATGGACTTACAATTCGTCCACTTGGATATACACAAAATCCAAGTCTTCACACAAAGCTTCACGGACTTTTATCTCGTCCAATTGGATCTTCACACAATCCAAGTCTTCATACCAAGCTTCACAGACTTTCACCTTGTCCTAATCTACACACAACACTACACGGACATACACACTGTCCGAACCTATACAAACACAAGTAATCTCGACTCACACAAAAGTCGGATATACCAATATACAAGATACAAGATTTAGAGAATTTAGATAAAGAAGATAATCGTAATACAAGTTACGTGTGTGTGTGATGCCTAACTTTAACGCTTCGTTTCTTGATAAATACGAACATTCTTCTTTTACACTTTTGAGTAGAGGATAAAGGACAAATTACGACATATTAACGTGATCAAAGATGTTGAAAGAAATGAGACATAAAGGACAAGAGGGTTTTTGTACAAAAGAGTCGATTTTACTGAGAAAATAGTGCAGTATATATAGGCACCAAGAAAAGCATGGACGATCCGTTATTTGTCCGACAGTCCCATAAAATTAAGGGACCGTCGAACTATATGGTACCGTCCCATAGAGTCCGCTCCTCTTTTTTCCTTTAGTGGGGAAATATTTATTTGATGAAAATTTATCTGGTTTGGGTGGGAAAATTCAAATTCAAATATTTTCTTATGAATAAAATATTTATTTAATTTACAAAAATAATCTGTAAAGTTTTTTATAATAACTTTTGTCACGTTTATAAAAATGTGAGTTTTAAGGACAAAATAAATTCTTTTATCACTTAACAATGTTGGTAAGTTGTTTTTACATGCCTGAAGTGATGCTGTAGTCGAAACGAGTTTTCTCGGTTAAAAATTTATCAAGTATATTTTTACGTAACGTGTTTTTACGTTTTGTGATTATCAAAACATATTGAGATTGAATAATGAAAACAACGTTTTTGACATTATTTGTATTAACAGAAGTAGTTAGTGATTTTGAATGATTATATTTAAACATCACGTATTGTCTACAACACAAAATTTAGAAATTAGTTGGTTGCTAATAACAACTGAATTTAGTTAGTTGTTAATAACAACCTTAGGGGTTATTTTTGGCAAAACCTTATTTTCAAACCCCGTAGACTAGTCGGCCAAAAAGTCAGAAATCACGGTTAAAAAAAAAAAAAACTCATTTTTCAGTCAATCGACTATTTCTAAAGACTGAGAATAAAGTTTTAGTGTAACATAATGTATTTTTTTTTTTTTTTTAATTTTCTAAAACAACGTGATTTTTTCTCTATAGTCTTTGGAGCTATAATTCAAGTAAAAAGGTTCTAAAATATAATGACACTAACTTTTGTACCCAACTCTTTAGTAGTTTTTTAGTTATCAACTTGAAATGTTGTGAATGCATTAATTTATTGTTTTGTCAACACATTTTCAATAATTTGTGTATAAAAAAAATTGGTTACAGAAAACTGAAAGGAATTTTCATTTTGTTCAACCTTATTAGTTAAAAAAAGAGATAATTGTTTGTAAATGTAACGAAGTTACCACTTTTTTCTAAGTTGTGTATGTATTTATTAATCCTCCTAAACAATGCAAACAATTTACTAATTCTACTATTATATGCATAATTTAACATTTGTTTAGAGTTATTTACATAAATCGTTCTTCTGCTTAGGACCAAATTGCAACGAAAGTCCTTATTGTCAGTTAGAGTTATTTACATAAATCGTCCTTGTCGTTAGGTCGGTCAACGGGTTGGGTCGCCACGTGTCACCACCTGAGTGGTGCCACGTGGCATCAGGTCGGGTCGGGTCAGTGAATGGGTCAAGTTTGGTCGTTCAGCGGGTCGGGTTGCCATGTGGACCAATGAGGTGGTGCCATGTGGCAGGGTATAACATCCCTCGTTTTAGCCATGCTCGGATTCGAAATCGGGTCTATTGTGTGGGAAGCGAAGCTATGCCAATCTGTGCTAAGCATAGCTTCAATAATACTACGCAAAATCAAATACATAACCCTTCCTTAATTTTGGCCCAATTCATAATAATAAAAGGTTCAATTTAATTTTTGGCCTATCAATTTAAGGGATTATATATGGACTGTCAAACAATAAATAAATATACCGTCGGCCTCGTTTTTTCGTGATCTTTCAAATGGTATGCTCAGGGAATTTTTTCGACTTCGTTTGAACCTCGAAAAATGAGAAAACGTCGTCGAAACTCATCCAAAAATCACCGATTTTGCTTTGTTTTCAAACCTTTGTATCTGCAAGACATAATAACACATAAAAAACATATTTGTAATATAATTTCAACTGTTTGCAATATATTTTATGGTTATTAGTCCGTTTTAAACCCTTATACCTACCGGAAAATATATGAAATTATGTGCGGTTTTATATGCGGACTAATAACCATAAAATATATAGCAAATATGTGAAATTATATTACAAATATGTTTCTTATGAGTTATTATGTCTTGCAGGTACAAAGGTTTGAAAACAAAGCAAAAACGGTGATTTTCGGATGAGTTTCGACGACGTTTTCGCATTTTTCAAGATTCAAACGAAGTCAAAAAAATTCCCCGAGCATACCATTGGAAAGATCACGAAAAAACGAGTCCGGTGGTATATTTATTTATTTTTTGACAGTCCATATAACCTCTTAAATTGATAGGCCAAAAACTAAATTGAACATTTTATTATTATTGAATTGGGCCAAAATTAAGGAAGTGTTATATATTTGATTTTGCGTAGTATTATTGAAGCTATGCTTAGCACAGCTGGGCATAGCTTCGCTTCCCACACAATAGACCCGTTTCAGCCGGCGGCTAAACCTGGATATTATACCCATGCCACGGCACCACCTCATTGGTCCACGTGGCAACCCGACCCGCAAGGACCCGATTTGACCCATTCACTGACCCGACCCGACCCCGATGCCAGGCGACCAGACCCGTTGACCGACCTAACGACAAGGATGATTTATGTAAATAACTCTAACTGACAGTAAGAACTTGCGTTGCAATTTGGTCCTAACCACAAGGACGATTTATGTAAATAACTCTAAACAATTGTTAAATTATGCATATAATAGTAAAAAAAAGTAAAGTAAAGTAACGCCCAATGCCGTCTTCCACGGGTTATGGGGACCCAATACCGTTTCCGGTGTATGGGGGAGGTTGAGATGTAGACAGCCTTACCCCTACCTAAGGTAGAGGCGCTTCAGTTCTACCAAAGGTAGAAAGGACCTCCGGCCTTTTGTAGGGAGTGAGGATCGAACCCCTGACCTCTCGGTTGAGAGGCAAGGGGTTTACCAACTGATCCAACCCTACTTTATTTATGCATATAATAGTAGTATTAGTAAATTGTTCGCATTGTTTAGAAGGATTAATAGATACATACATAACTTAGCAAAAAAGATAACTTCGTTACATTTACAAACAATTATCGCTTAAAAAAAGGCTAAACTTGAAAGTGAAAAGAAAAAAAAATGAAATACCACATACTAGTTAATATTTTTTCAAACCACATTCATTGGTAAATAAGTTTTATAATAATAAACAATGAATTAATCAGAAACTCGACCAAAGTAAAAGGTAGGTCAATAAATATATTGCCATCTAGAATGGTGATACAATTATATAAAGGATGATAGGATACACACAAAATCGACAAAACAAACCATTCAATTAAATGGATAAAATACTATAATTAACACTGCTTCCTTCATGGTTTCTTCCAACAGTTCTAATAGCCCTTACCTTACCATGCATCTTTATATACACTAAACTAAGGAAGAGCTCAACCATGGTGGGCGTAAGCTTTCCGCAGACCACGTGGCCTTCCGATAATCGGGAACATTCATCAAGTGCTAGCAGGTGAATGCATATATAAAACCCTATGGAATCTCTCCCAGAAATACGCCCGCTATGCTTCTTCATTTTGGTAGCGAACCAATTCTTGTCATTTCCTCTAGCGAAATGGCTAGCCAGGTCTTAAAAACTTATGATCATGAGATGTCTACGCGTCCACAATCGAAGGCTGCCAAGCAATTATCGTATAATTACTTGGATATTCAGTGTAGCACCGAAACGGGAACGACAAAGGGATACAGGGACGATACGGGAACAGGAAACGGCAAAAAAAAAATTCAAGATACGGGAACGGCATAAATACGGCAATAAAAAATATTAAAAAATTAAAAATATATTAAATAAAATCCAAAATATATATATATGTTGATGTAAATTGTAAATTCCAAAAATACTACATATTAACTAGCCCAAATATTGCAAAATTTAATTATGTATGCATTTAATTATATATTTGAATAAGGCCCACTATTAATTAACATATTCTTAGTTTGAGTTACTAATAATGGGTGACATATTCCCTAACAAAAACATCATAAATTTCTAGGTTCTCATACATTATACCACAAGTAATAGTTCAAACAAAGTATTAAAGTCCACTATTCCTAATTAAACAAAATAGATGGGTTGTAACTTGTAGCTCGTGGGAGTTGTAGGTACCAAAATAGTAAAACTATCATATTATTACTATATTTTATTTTATTATTATTATTATTATTATTTTTTAAGTTTACTTTTATTCACAACAAGCCCAACCAACGCCAACTAGCGAAGGGGCAATAAAGGAGCAACACAATTACATCAATTCAAACTTACACCAATTACCCCAACTTAAACTAGAATTCCCCTCACGGTTTTTATAACACAAGAAACCGAAACCCATAATATCTAAAATGATTCTTTTAACATCGATGGATCCATTATCAAACTTCCTCGAATTCCTAGCTTTCCATATAAACCAACACGTAATGAAGATAATCCTTTTAATAATTTTCTTCTTCTTTTTGCCCGTAGTTCCCCACCTATGCATATCGAATATATCAAGAACCGAGAATATGTAAAGGGGGGAGACTTGATCCAACAACCAATCCTACACCATACTTCCAAGGCCACTTCACAAGAGCAGAACAAATGTTCAGCAGATTCATCCTCGATACCACATAATTCGCATGACAAGGTTCCGAAAAAACAATCTCTATCTCTAAGAGCCATACCTATATTTTATTATTCTCTTTAATTAATTAGGAAAAAAAAGTGTAAAGCGTTTAGATAACTATCATGTGGCTATAAATGATTTACTTTTCATCTAAAGTAGCAACAGTTCATCTTCATCCCTGTTCTTTCACCATAACAGATTAAAAAAAGAAAAGTAAAGAACCACAGGCCCATCGTTAAAAAAAACCATCTTCACACTCTTGTTATTTACTTTTCATCTTCATCCCCCACTAGTTTCTACATGGCTCCGCCTCTGGTTCACCACCGGAAAACTCCATTAAAACCCAAAAGAAACGGCTTGGAAACTTCTTGGAAATCCAGAAACGATAAGGATACTTCATACGAAACGTTTCGCAGATTCGGAAAACGGTTTGGAAACGTTTCGGTGGCGTTTCGACGGCGTATCCGTTCCCACCACGTTCCCAAACGGGAAATCCGGCCTAAATGGCGTTTCGGTGCTTCACTGTGGATATTTCATTCTCCCCTAGTGATGATCATTGGAGGGACATGCGTAAGATCCTCATATCTGAATTCTTGATTGGTAAGAGAAATAAATTGTTTAAGAACAAGTAGGAGATTGAGATGGATGGTTTCGTTCGTTCACTCTTATCACACAGGAACCATAGTTAACTTAGAGGATGCATTCCATTCTCTAATAATGGATGCTACGTGCATGGTTGTATTTGGAAAGAGCTATAGGGGCAAGACCTTTAATGGTAAAAGTTTGAAAGAGATATCTCATGAAACAATGTTAATGCTTGCTGGTTCATTCTCAGATTATTTTCCAATAGTTGGGCCGATTTTGGACGAATTAAGAGGGTGGAATCGTAGCTTAGAGAAGTCTTTTATTGATGCTGATGGATTTCTTCAAATGGTTATTGATGAGCATCTAGAACATAAAGCAACCAAGAAAACTGAGGATGAGAAAGATTTTGTTGATGACTGCATTTCTCGATTAACTCACGATGAAATTAAAGCAATCTTGATGGTACACAACTTTTTTTCTTATTTTATTTTTGCTAATTATTTAAAACAGCTAAATACTTGCATGTTCCATTGCATGTATTATACACAAACGCAAATGCTTTTAAAACATTTGCTATTACGTACTTAGCCTTTTTTTTTACTGTCTTGTGTATCAGACCATTTTTCTTTTTTTTTTGGTAAAAGATCAAAAACCCGGTAAATATCTTTGACACTTTTTCCTTATAAGATCAACAAAGTTATAATTTCATCTTTGTTGTGTATCAAAATTAACAACATTAGTGTTCACAAGAGTTTTTTTTTTGTGTTCGTTACTTTGAAGATGATTTTTTGACAAATATAATGTTTTTTATGATATTAAACTTTTTATACTATTTATATTTAAAATATAATAACAATCGAAATAAGCATGTACAAAATATATACCAATTCTTATGTTTAACATGCAAAATTATATTCATTATTTTCGTCTTTTCGTTACGATTAATATGAATATAAATATATATATATTTTACATACTTAAAATGTTCATTATTTAATCATATAGAAGGTGTAATAGTTACTAAAAAATTTCAACTTTCAATTTGCAACATTATTTAATGCGGCGTACTTTTTGACAATTTTAGACAAGAAGACTTCAGACTCACAACCTGTCAAAACCAACTTAACCACACTACCAAAACTATATAATCCACAAGTACTTTTACCATAAACATTACTCCGCCAAACCTTACAAAGACTTTAACAAGCCAAACGGTTAAATTTAACACAATACCAAACACCCTTTTTAATTAAAGATAAATCCTTAACTATTTCTATAACACCATTTGATAACCAAAATACTTGAATGACCAAGACTTAGATTATGACACTTAACAACATGTTTACAAACCATTAAAAGATCACTTGGGGTACAACTTTGACTTTGATCTCGGAGATCTACCTAAGCTCCTATTTGCAATAACCTTCTAGCATCTATACTTACGATTCTTTAGCTTTAATCCAAAACGTGGCGTAATCACAAGAACCTACAAAACATTGAAACACTATAACATAAGCTTTCGCTTAGTAAGTAATTGGCATATAACATATAATCATATACATCATCACATTAGCATCATAATCATCCATATTTAGTCTCATAACTATTAATACTTACTCTTGTTTCTTAGTACTGTAACCATTTAATCCTTACATAAGTAAGACTATCAAATAAACACCATTCTATGATTAACTCAAACATATAACGATTCCATCACATACCTTGATTAATCTTTGAACATAGACTAAAAAAACACCTTGGCAACATAATCCAACAAATCAAGTCTCAAGTGCTTCTATACTTCTAAAAAGGATCTTTAAGCCATTAGCCTTCAATTACGACACATAATATTATAGAACATATATAACACATGCTATATCTTAATTACTTACCTTTCATCAAATTTATATTTACCAAGAACATTACCAACATCACTATCACTTTCTATCCTTGGTTCTTGTAGGAGATCATCACTAGAATCACACCCTTGTTAAAGAACACTAATTACCAACAATATTGCTCATCTTGTCATCTTGTTTTCCCTCCTTTTTGTTTAGGCTAACACTCCACACACACATATGAAATACCACCAAATTCTAGAGCAAATGAGAAAGTCCAAGGAACAAGTACGTTGAGGCTTCCTTCATACCAAAGTTATGTCACTAATTAACATCTTTGGTCCCTCAAGTCCCTTTTCTTATAGTTTGGCCATATTAACTTTATAACTCATTTAACACTTGTCAACTTTAGTCCCTTGAGTCTATTCATCATATTTTCTATAACCACATTACTCTTAGTCAATTTCATCTAGGGTCATCCCCTTTTGAAAATGGATTTTAGGTCAAACAATTATATCCCCCTTATTTAGATTTCATCCTTAAAATCTCTCGTCCATTACTAAACAAAACTTAGTCTCATGCGTTCCCATTCCGTCTTAGCACTTTTAAGCATTAATCCACTTTGATGTTACAACCTAAGTAATGTTCCAACACAAGACATATTATAACACAACTAATAACCTTAATCCATTCTATTACTCACTTAATTCTATTATATTTTGGTTTTTGCTATAGTCATTATGTCATCCGAGCCATTTTTACTATAACCAATATGTCATTCAATAAACCCTATTACTATTACACAACGTTCTTACTCACTTTGTTCTAACTTTTTCGTCAAGGACTATTTGTCACTTGAGAAAATTGCGCCATCTTGACTTTACATAAGTCAAATATTAACAATTTCATTTATATTTATCGTAACCATTTAATTAAGCTTTCTACGTTTTCACTATAACACCTCATTTTCTTTACTTCTCTTTAAGAATTTTCGTCAAAAGCTAAGACTTACTTAGGAAAATTTTAATATTTTGACTCCATAGGGTCAAACTTCAAACAACTCTTTCACCTTGGTTTAAAATTGCGTTTTGCGATCCGATGCGCTCAAGATCCTAAAGGCCGATGCGTAATGCGTGATGCGAATGCGAGCGCAATTTAGACGCGATGCGTTTAGTATTAAAAAAGGTAAAAAAATTATTTATAAATATTAAATTTTTACCAAGTACCAAGTAAATGCAACAAACTTATAAATAAATCACTAACATATTCAAAAGTATATGATGAAATGATGTTAAAATATATCAAAAGTATACTTACAAGATACAAGTTATATCAGTAACAAAGAATCATAATTTACTCATTATTAATTCAATAGAAAAAGTTAACATTATAAAGTTTAGTCAAAGTTGAACAATATATGAGTTCTAGCATTGAATCAAATAAATTAACTCACTTTGTACCTAATAAAATAACATATGGTGATTATTATAATCAAAGAAAAACATATGAGTTTTACAACTTGAATCACACAAAGAAGAAAACTATTCGGTTATGCATTAAAGTAAATTAAATAATTTACTCATTTTGTAGAATCAGTAATGAAATAAAAATAGGGTAATTTGGATGTAGGGCAAGAACTATGATTGTCAATGTGTATTTTTATGGACGTCATTTACTAAGGTCCTTATTAAAATAGCTGGGCTTCGTAAATCAGCCTAAATTCCAAATTGCAGAAATTGCGACTATTGCTAGCATTACACAAATGCGATAAATTGCGGTCAATTGCGAATGCAATCTGGAATGGCCTCGCATTAGGTGTCATGATGCGAAATTCCAAATGCAATGCAATGATGCGCGCATTTTTAAACCAAGTCTTTCACAACTTACGTATATGTATCAACACAATTTAATGACCACCAAGGTCATTACTCACATTATATCATGCCATAAAGCGTACTATAACGTCAATTTAAACTTTTAATCCTTCAACTTATACTCTTGACACCTAAATTGTAGGTTTCTTATAATGTCTCACCTAAAAATCACTTCCTAATTCTTATCCCACGTATCTTATTCCTTAAAACGTCTAATGAATTCTAGTTTCCAATTTCTACTCCCTTTACCCTACTCATATGATGCCGGGAATAAATAAGCCCACTCATTTATACCTCTTCATTTATATAAAGAGGCGTCCCAATCGATGTAAATAAGGAAATATAAACTCATGGTTCGGCGATTCACAATTTCTTTTTTTTTTAATGAAAAGGCGTCCTAATTCATTTAAATAAAGAGATCATAAACCATCCTATTTACCACTTTCGACATAACACTACAATATTTATTACACATCTTAGCTTTTACCTTTTATACCGTATACTCAATCAAAAGTCATACGCTTTACTTTTATCTTTTCTTATTCTCACAATCGTCTATTCTACCCTTGGATCCATCCTTACTATAACTTTTATTAAGGGAATTATTACATATGCCAAAGAAATAGGCAACCCTTACCGGTGAAAGCAATTTATCTTTATCCCAAAGGATTTCTATAACTCTTATTCGGGACTATAACATACCTCCAACTCTCATAGTGTGGAGTCATTATTTATTTTCTATTCAATAGGTGCAAGAAGAGGTTCGGAGTTGTGCCCTTGGTGGTCATAAATATACTATGAAAGATGTGTAATAAGGCAAGGTCAGATTCTTTGTATCTCCAGTCAAACTTTCTATGAAAGAGGTGCAATAAGGCAGGGTCAGATTCTTTGTATCTCGAATTAAAATTTTCAATGGAAGAGGTGCAAGAAGCGGTTTCGAGTTGTGCCGGCTTTAAAGCTCCAGGCCCGGATAGTTTGAATTTTAAATTCATCAAGGAATACTGGGACATTTTTAAGAACGAGTTTTTTTTTATTGTACAAAATACTTCGAAGTCATTGGTAAGTTTTCAAATAGATGTAACCCATCATTCACTATGGTAATTCCTAAGAAGACAGATCCTCTCGGGTTCTCTGATTACAGACCAATAAGCCTTAATGGTTCCCTTTACAAGATTATTTCTAAAATTCTTGCTATAAGACTTGCCAAGGTTATCTCCTCTATCATTGGTCCAAACCAAACTGCTTTCTTATCTGTGAGGCTGATTCCCGATGGATGTTTAATCCCCAGCAAAATCATTCGTATGGAAAACCTCGAGGATCATAGGCTTCTATTGTTTAAGGTTGATTTTGAAAAATCCTCTGATAGTTTTTTTTTGGGAGCTTTCTTCATGACGAAGGATGTGGATTAAAGCTTGTCTTACTTCTACCTCGATTTTTGTCATTGTTAATGGTTCACCATTTAAGGAATTTAACAAATGTATTTATAAAGGAGTCTATTGAGCCAAAAGCAGTGATAACCTTTCTCTACTTCATTATGCTGATGATGCTTTGTTTTTTGGAAAATGGTCTAGATCAAATGCAAAAACCTGATTCTCATATTCTCAAATGTTTTGAAATGGCTTCGGGTCTCAAGGTAAACCTCACTAAAAGATTAATCTTTAGAGTTGGGTTAGAGATTGAGGAAGTTAAGGCGGTCGCATCTTCTCTTGGATCCACACACGATTCCATCCTTTTTGTATATCTTGGGCTCCCATTGGGAAAAAAATGAATGTCTGTGATTGGTGAAATGCGGTTTTTAATCCGTTAAGAGATCGCCTATCAACTTGGAAAGCTAAGGATCTTTCTATTGGTGGATCTCTTACACTTATTCAGTCTGTTCTTGGTAACATGCCACTTTACTATCACTCTATTTTTAAGGCTCCTCTTAAGATTATTAATCTTCTCGAGTCTATTCGCGCTTGCTTCTTTTGAGGGTTTAAAGATAATTCTCGAGGGATAAGTTGGGTCAAATGGAATAGTATTTTACATTGTAAAAAGATGGGAGGTCTCAGAGTGGGTAGTTTGCAAGCTAAGAACCTCGGTATTCTCGGTAAATGGAAATGGAGGTTTCTAACAGAAAAGGAGGATCTTTGGAAGAAAGTGATTAAATGTTTTTACGGCTAAGATGGTGGTTTTAACTCTAATCAAGTTATAAGAGGATATCAAGGCACATGGTGTGAGATTATTAAAGTCGTTTCAAGCATCGAGGATACTTATGCATCTTTTAAATCCTCCTTTAAAATAAAAGTCTCTAATGGCTCTATTAGATTATTTTTGAAACACATCTGGTGTGTAGATGGTGCTCGCTTAATGGTACGTTTCCCCAGGCTATATGCGTGATGGCGGAATTTTGCAAAACCTCAAGTTTTACAATCCTCCTAGGCAGTGTATCTAATTATTGTAGTGTAGTATAGGCAAGACACGGGTGATTGGTCGTTCTCTAGAGGAATATTATTGTGAAGGCCGAAGTGTATGTCGAGATAAGTCAAAAAGTGAGGGAAGAGTCTTTTTGTATTTTTATATTTTTTAAAAATCAAATTAAAATCTCGGGGTTTAAAGAGTGGACGTTTTAACTACTAATTAGTTATAACAAAACTAAATAAACTAAAATTAAACTAAGTATGCGGAAATGTAAAGTGGTAAATCTTATGATAGGATAAACGTGTTTACTTAGATTATCTTTACTCCTTAGTTTTCTCTTACTGATTAGTCAAATTATCACGTCCTTGTTTTCATTGGAGCGTTGTACTCCTTATTATTGGTCGTAGGGAGGTGCCGTATGCCCTAACTCTATGAACGTATAAGTCTCCCCTAAGAAAGCTTAAAATCTATTAAGTCTCATAGGATCTACAAGCTGCAGTTCACGTAATAAATACAACGAGAAAAACCACTAGCGCACTCAAGGGTTGCGTTTAATAAGATGGAAAAGCTAGTACATATAAGAATTAAGCCAATTTTCTTATCCTCACGCGAGGCAATCAATTAAACAAGAGACGATAATTAATAATTAATAACTAGGTTTCATTCAATCTGTTAATACAAATAAGCCATAAAAACGTTTATTTATATTTTACGATCTTCTAATGTTTTGTCGATAACAAACGTAAAATCATTTTAACGAAACAAATAGGATACGTAAATAGTGTGAGTTAATAGTTTCCTAACACACTCACGTTTTCACATAAAACACTAAAACAAGTATAAGTGATTTTATGATTTAGATACATATGTACAACAACTAGTGTTTACATATTGGGTTAGCATATACTTAAACTAAGTATACTAAAATGGGTAAAAACAAGTATATTCTAAATGGGTAAAAACTAGCAAATGGTATTGACCCATAACCCATGGTTTTACATATACCACTTAACCAAGTTCATTGTATCCTTAAGATACATTGTATCTAGAAAGAAAACCATGGATCAACCCATAACCCATGACTCATGACCCATGACCCATAACCAAAAATACCCATGGGCAAAGAGGAGCGTTCCACGGATCCCTGGCTTTGTGCTAGCCGGATCCCTTGTGGTAGGGATCCGTGGGATCCGGGGAACAGTAGAGAATTTTCTCTATAAATAGAGAGGCATTTCTTCCTTTCTTTTCATCACTTTACACACATACTTCCCCCAAGTATTATAACCCTCTAACCTCAGATCCAAGTGATCTATGTAGTTTGTCTTTTGTTTTTGTGTGATCTTCTAGGTTCCTCTTAAAGGCGAGATCACCACTTCTTGAAGACGTGCAAGCTCAAGTCCATGAGTTGCCATGTTTTGTCATCATCAAGACAACTAAGGTTCTCTTGTTGATAGTTCTTCCTTTCTCCATAGATGTTGGGTTGAAGGCATTAGTGAAGAATGCCGAAAGTGTCAAGATGAAAGCATTAGTGAAAGGTGCTCATCATCCGTGTCAAAGCATTAGTGAAAAATGCTAAAGGTGTCAAGACGAAGGCATTAGTGAAGGGTGCCAAGCATTGTGTCAACGGCATTAGTGAAGGATGCCGAAGAATCAAATCAAGTCGCATTTGGAAAGAATACCTAGGTCGTATAATCGATAAGGTGCATCGTTATACATATAAGTACTTGTTTATTTCCAAGGATGGTGATATCCTTGATGATGTTGTAACAAGGAGTGGATCTCCTTGATATTAGGTGTTGTGTTGTGAAGGGTAGTAGTTCCTCCATAGTAATGGAACTAGGTGCTTAGTCTAGTACCTAATAAAGGGTAGGCGACGTTGTGATAGGATTAGTTCTCCTTGGTGTGAAAGAACTCGGTGGTTAGCCTAGCACCGTATAAAGGGTAGGCGATGTTGTGTTAGGTGTGGTTCGCCTTGGTGTGAAAGAACTCGGTATTTAGCTTTGTACCGAAAAAAGGTTAAGCGACATTTTGAAGGCTTCTCCGCCATAAGGAGATTGGTGTAGTGCTTACGAACTCTCGAGTAGGTGACTCGGGGAGTGTAGTAGGGCAAGGAAGGTGTCCTTGTAGCCGAACCACTATAAATACTTGTGTCGTGGTGATGTGCTTCTTACTCTTTATCTTTCATTACACGTTTATATATCTATCTATCAACGTCCAACATAAACAACCAAATAGATTGACATAAGTCGATCTAAATATTTAAAAGGAAGTTTTAAATTGGTAAAGCTATTCAACCCCTCCCCCCTTCTAGTTTTCCACACAATCTAAGCAAACACTAATAGATCTAGCCTAGCAATTAAAGTGGCTGTAAAATGCCATGCAAAAGAGCAGAAACTCGTCTAGGGTTTCACCTCTTCAAAGCGTTACATTATTAATTTAAAACATACAAAAATATCTATAGTTTTACAATTGTGACAGCGTCACTTTGTGGTTGCGACGTCGTCATTAGGGTTTCTTAAGTTGCATTTTCGCCGTTGTGATGGCATCGCCTTGTGTCACTGACGCCGTCTCTCTTCAAAAAGTCTGAGTCGTCTCATGTAATTTTTACTCTGAATCTTATTATTCAAATACAAGTGACGCCGTCAGGTTATAGGCTTGATCAAATGTTCTGAGCCGTCACATGTAAAATCTCCATCAAATCATCACATCCAAATGCAAGTGACGGCGTCACGTTGAGGTTGTAACACCGTCTGGAGCCCTTTTCCAAAAACATTCATGACTTGGTCGTTTTCTTGTCCAAATTAGTCCAAAACGTGTAGGTTTCCAGCTTTCGTGTCTCCAAGTACCTAAAATGTGAAAAGGAAGGATTTAAAGCAATAATTGATCACAAATGTATGAGTTTAGAGCTTAAATGACCCCCTAAAAACGTATGTTTTAAGTCCTTATTAAATATGTTGATCCCAGTTGAGCAAACGATCTAATATAGAAAGTGACTTAGAATAAAAGCTTATTAAGTATTACGCGGAATTTAACACTTAATCTTAAGAAGAAGAACAGTTAACATTCAACACCTCAATATTATTTATTAATACGAATACTCTTACAGTATTAGGGTTTTGCAACCTTGAAGTGTATCGACCTTAGATATAAAACTTACGTATATCTAATCTAACCTAGAACCTCCTTTTATAGACTAAGGAGTCCTTTACATAATACAATACGTAACCTAGGATACAAATAGTATTTACCCTCTTTCCTAATGTTTTGAACTAGCCCCTCATAGATCATCTTAGACCAATTGAACTTTCTTCCATCAGACAAACAAATAATAGCAGTAGCAATTTTGGAAGGAAAGTCATTAAATCCTGTGGTCTTATTACTCATACACATCAATAAGGTGTGAATAAGAAACTTCCATTGTTTTGAAAACAAACTCTTAAAATACTGTACCTTATCACCTCGGTGGGTATAACCTAACCTTTCCAAACCAGCAACAATCTCAACATCTGAAAGATTATCAACACCATCAGCATCATCAAACTTTAAAACATCCCTAATGATCTCCTCAGAAACAGAAATAGTATTCTCATCCACAACAGTGCGAAACACTTCTACTCCATCAACCTTTTCAAGCTTAGCATTCCTCCAGAACTGATGTATGTAGGCTTTAAAAATGGTTGGTGTAACAATTAAAGCATAGTGAATAGGACTGTGAACAAGGAAATCAATCATTTGATGAAACCCTTCAGATCGATCATTCTTTTTCAGAATAGCAACAAGGTTATGTGAAGTGGAATACTTTTCAGCCATTGTGATGAATGATGGTGATGATGTGGGTTTTGTGAATTATACAAGATAAGTGATTAGGGTTAGTGAGAGCGCCAATAGAAGTGATTTGAAGATCAAATAAATGATCCATCCGTGATTTGGGGGAAATAATATACTTTTGCAAAAGTTACCAAGCAGCCCCTGTAGTATCCAACTCTAACGAAATGCTATCCGCGGTTGCAGAACAGCTATCCGCGTTTAGACACAAACCATCCATGGATAGAAAGTAGCACTTCAACCAAACTTCCAAGAGTTATAGAAAGCAAATCTGTGTTAGGAAAAGGAGATCTCACAAAAATATGAAGGATTACACAATTTTATTTTATTATTTTATTTTATTTTATTTTATTTTTAACAAACATAAGCAGCTAACACATCAGCTCCTATGTTCACAAATCCTTCATACCTGCAAGATAAAAAACACAAAACAAACACAGAGAAGAAGGTTATGGTTATCAGTGGTTAGAAAAGCCATCGGGGATCCAAATGACCTATCCATTTGTTAGAACAGTAAGTCAATATGGTCAACTTTTTGGATTAATATCAGTCCAATACCCAAGAATCTCATTAACTCCTCAACCACATTTAACCTGCCCCTCATTTACTTCCAAAGTCCATTACTCTGCTTATATAAAGAACCCAAAACTCATATAACGCACACACCAATTAACCTGGCTCTGATACCACATGTTAGAATCGATGCTCGAGGTTGTTTAGACCTTATCTAGGATCACAATAACATTTAACATGCACAGCGGAATAATCAAAGAACAATGTTATTGTATAAAGGTTTCTTCGTCATCATCTCTACTCTACTACAAACACTAAGTCTAGGCGTTTACAAGACCTACGCCCTACACACACACACACACCTTTAGATATCTACATAATGGAAGACTTGTATTTAAAACCTACACCCCATGTCCTCTTTATATACTAGAGGATTAGGGTTTACAAAATACTACGAAGGACTAAATAATAAATCTTCTTTTCCAAGCAAGTCCTTCCATATTTTTGTAGGTTTCATCTCTTTCACTTTAAGTCCCTTTGTTTCATTCTTGTATTTATTTTTTCTCATCAAATCCAAGGAACCTAAAACCTAACAATCTTCCCCTATTTGATGATGACAAAACAAACAAAGTCGTGTACGAACTTCCCTAGACGAAGTAGCAGAAGTTGAGATGTAAACATCTCCCTAAATGAAACAAATCTTGTCTTCCTTTGTCTTCTCCTTAATCCATGCCATCGCACTCCAATATTTCTTCCCCTTTTTGTTATCAACAAATAGAGAATATAAGCAGTAGAAACTTCCTCTTCAGGCATCTTAAACTCAGGAGACAACACCACACACTCATTTTCACCAAAAAGTACCAAGTTTTTCTTATCACACATTTGAGAAACACTGAATAAATTGTACTTAAGTCCCTGTACCAAGTAGACTTTTTCAAAGTCCAAATTCCCAAATTTATATCTTCTTGAATAATATAATAGTCTACTGACTTCAATTGGCTGATCAGTTTTTGAAGCCTGTTGTAAGTGCCATCAAGTTTTTCTCCACTAAGAGCAGTGAAGTTTTCTAGTTGATGCTTAAGCATATTCTTCTTTGACTTCTTTGTGGCTTCATTACCAGCAAACCTTGTCTCAAGAGCATCCAGTAACTCTTTAGCAGACTCATATTGTTCAAAATCCAAAGCATATTCATTAGGTATTCCCATAGAGAGAATACTGTGAGCTTTAATCTCCATCTTTCTCTTAGCCTTGTCAATTTCACTAACAATAGTAATTTCTTTGCCATCATCACCCTTCCTAGGAAGAGTATCACCTTTTTCCACAACATCCCAGAGAGCATAATCAATCATGCGAATATATTGCCTTATTCGCATCCTCCAGATTTGGTACTCACCATGCTTGAGCATGGGTACCTTTGAAGCAGTTACCATGTGAGTTTCGTCAGACATCTTATCTTCCTTGAACAAAACTTAACTTGACCTCTTCTTGATTACAGTTTCTAGATCACAAGCTCTGATACCACTTGTTGATCCCAGTTGAGCAAACGATCTAATATAGAAACTGACTTAGAATAAAAGCTTATTAAGTATTACGCGGAATTTAACACTTAATCTTAAGAAGAAGAACAGTTAACATTCAACACCTCAATATTATTTATTAATACGAATACTCTTACAGTATTAGGGTTTTGCAACCTTGAAGTGTATCGACCTTAGATATAAAACTTACGTATATCTAATCTAACCTAGAACCTCCTTTTATAGACTAAGGAGTCCTTTACATAATACAATACGTAACCTACAAGATAAATATCTTTTCCATATTTATCTAATACAATAAACTAAACCGACTATACAAAACACTAGTAGTGGTTACAATATATTGTCTGTGGTTACACACTACTACTAGCCGTGGTTGTCTTTATCAGCGGTTACATTCTTCTGTCCGTGGTTATATCAAACCTGTCCGTGGTTCCAGTACTTAAAGTAATTCATGATTCAAGGAACCAAAAACCCAACAAAATACCCCTACACTTGGGATTTGCTTGTCCTCAAGAAAATGTGATTTTATCCAATCAATTTACAAGTTAGGAGCATTTAACATTGGTTTAAAATAGTTTACAACATTCAAAAGCTCTACAATAGTCAAAACAAGCACGTAAATTATATACTAGCACCTCACATAAAGTGTTTGGATTCTCTCATCTCTCGGGTGTCTAAGTTGTATAACATGTATGAAAACGGAAAAATTAAACACTCTCTACCTGTCATAGCACATAGATTACCATAAGCTTGATAAAGGATCAAACCTCCACCGCTTTGGCGTAAGCACCTAGGATAAGCTATCAAATAGGGCTTTTAAAGGGTTGTAACGTGGAGTTGCTAAGCCAAGACTCGACTCACTAACTTCTAACTCTTTTTGTATTTTTCTTGACTCTTTCTTAACTTAAACAAAAGATAAAAAGGCAAGATGGTAGTTCGTACGTTTTTCTTTCTTTCTTTTTTTATTTTTTTTTCTTTTTCTATTTTTTCTTTTTTTTTGTCATACTACCATCCGCAAAATAATACATCAAAAAGGATTTATAGTTGCATCCCTACACTTGAAATTTTAAATATATAAAAACTAACTAATGACCCGAATTAAGAGTATCAAAACACGTGGAGTAACTTTAAACATTTACATAGATATGAGGATTATAATTGACTTCATCCCCACTACTTTATGATAAATATTACTAAACCCATGAGTCTCAATCATCCCAAAACTATATTTACAAGATATGACTTAACTTCGCAACCATGTAATCAACTAAACAATTAACTAAGGGTTTAACAAATAATACTAATGTACTAAAAATTAGTGCATAAAAGGTATGCTAAGGCGATTTGAGTGTACATTTAGGGGTGGATTGTAAACAATTCCCTTCATTAATATTTCGGAATCCACCAAAATATCACGAGAACCGCAAAAAGAATAGGCTCAGAGGGGTTAACTAGGGGTATCTTGTAATAAAAATGAGTACATAGCAAGAGTGTGTGGTAATTACTTGACCGGTGTAGCCAATGTATTTATATAAACAGGTTTAAAACAAGGGTTATCCTAATGCCTCTTATAATTTAGTTAATCCTAACTACAAGAATGTAATCACACTAGCGATCTCGGAATACATCACAAAAACAAGTTCTAAAATCTATATACTACCGGTACACTCATAAGCATTAACAGTGAATGCTTTTATCCTATATATCTAAAGGCGAGCCTCAAATTTTTTGAAGTGAAATTGAGTGGCAAGGTTTTTGTGCTAGCTATATAACTCCTATCCATGAGACGCTTTATTAAGACTAAATTTTTACTCGTAAATGCCATAAAAATTTTAAATTTGGTGCTAAAATTACCCTAACATGTATTTCTTTGGTTTATTACACAATTAATAGAAAACACGACAAATATCAAGTAAGTGATTAGTTTTTAAGGTGTCTCCTTTTTCCTCCCTACACTTAAATTAAACATTGTCTCTAAGATTCTTAAAAAGTACCAAAGTTATGATAATGGAAAAAATAAAAGAGATAAGAGAAACAAATACTCACCTGATTTGCTCGGCATGGACGACAATACGGTTAAATCCTCCTCCGAGAAGATAAAATCAATGATACGCTTCTCTTCTAATATGCACTTGCATCTTCTTATCCAATATAACCTGTAAATCACTAAGAAAACGAACACGAAGTCTCGCATAAAATCAACGGTAAACACTATATATAATAAAAAATATCCTAGAAAGCGAATAAGATATAATGCTTGAAAAATAAATAGTTACTGAATCCTGAAATTTTAAAACTTCTAGAAATTTTCAAAAATTAAGTTTCGTCAGAAAAAAATCTGAAAAATTGTTGCTACAGTGTCTGACATCATCAGGTTGTAAATCTGACGCCGTCAGGATTGACCTGACAGAATTTTAAGTTTTGTTTCCTGGAAGATTTTTGGAAAAATCAATATATTAAAACCTGTAATTTCCTGCAAAAAATTCATTGTGACTCGATACAAGCATTTGACTCAAACAAACACACAAATATGATAGAATATATGTTCATCATCAATTGTAATTTTTTATGTTTGATTTTTGTTCTTTTAAACAAATATGAACTTCCCTACACTTATCTTTTTGTAAAATACCTTTATATGTAATTAAGACGAGGTTAAAAACAAGATAAAGCATTTTCACAAATTTATTCGAAACATGGAAATTAAGCAATCAAGATGAAACATAAATATACGACACATACAATAAAATAAAAACAAGCAAACAATTAAAAACATGTGTTGCCTCCCAAGAAGCACTTTTCTTTATTTACGAGTCTTGTAGCTAGACTCAAAGTCATGCCCTATTACGTCTTTTCGTGCATGCTCACATGCCCGTATTTAAGCCAAGGAATAGTCGCATCATCCTTCTTGTAATCATCTCCTAACTCTAGGAATCCTTTATAATATTTTTCATTCTTCTCATAGGGGTGCCTAAGTCCGTTTTGCTTATCTCTATCACTTAATAATGAAATAGGAGTATGTTTAAACCTAGGGTGTGAATGAGATATCTGATAAATGAAATCCTCTACTCCATCAGAGAATGTAATTAACCCATCCATAAGCATTTCATCTAACTTATTTTGCCTTTTAAAGGGTTTTACAAATATGACTCGGGTCAACTTGTTATCGATAAATTCTCCTAAGTCTTCCATGACCATGAAGTCAACCAAATAAACAAAACTTCCAACAAAGACGTGCAAGGGTTCAATCCTTGCCACTATATTATTTCCTTGATAATCTAACTTCTTTACCATGATTTTATTATAATTAGCACGCGAGATTATATTCATTGGCAAAGATGAATTAAGGTAAGCATCAAAACTTATAAATCCAATTTTACAAGAAAATTACATATTAAAAATGCTATCTTTCTCAATCCTTGTTCTAGGGTCAACATATTTAAGAGGATCTACATCATCCTCTTTTCTTATCTCATCAATAACTTCCCCATCACCTAAATCATCATCGGAATCTGAAAAAATAAAAAAGGGCATTCTCATGGTCAGTATCATGGTCGGATTCATCACTAAAATCATTATCAAAGTGATGGTCGGGTGAAAGGTTGGGTAGATTCGCGTCCTCCATAATGGGAGCCGAAACAGGAAGTGGAAATTTTCTACGAACAAAAACACGAAGAAAAGATGTTAAGACTACAAGAAAGCTACTAATAGAAAAATAAAAATCTCACTTGATAGGAGTGTAGTGAGTAGACCTAAACAAAATAGAAATCGAAACCTAAACTATTCCCCGACAGCGGCCCCAAAAACATGATGGCGGAATTTCGCAAAACCTCAAGTTTTACAATCCTCCTATGCAGTGTACCTAATCGTTGTAGTGTAGTATAGACAAGACACGTGGGATTGATCGTTCTCTAGGGGAATAGTGTTGTGAAGGCCGAAGTGTATGTCAAGATAGGTCTAAAGGTGAGGGACGAGTCTTTTTGTATTTTTATATTTTTTAAAAAGCAAATTAAAATCTTGGGGTTTGAAGAGTGGGCATTATAACTACTAATTAGTTAAAACAAAACTAAATAAACTAAAATTAAACTAAGTATGCGGAAAATTAAAGTGGTAACTCTTATGATAGGAAAAACGTGTTTACTTAGATTATCTTTACTCCCTAGTTCTCTCTTATTGATTAGTCAAATTGTCACGTCCTTGTTTTAATTGGAGCGTTGTATTCCTTATTATTGGTCATAGAGAGGTGTCATATGCCCTAACTCTATGAACGTATATGATGCGGCGGATGTAAGACCTCCGAAAGAAGTTTTACAATCCTCTTAGGCAGTGTATCTAACCATTGTAGTGTAGTATAGGTAAGACTCGAGGGATTGATCGTTCCCTAGGGGAATAGTGTTGGGAAGGTTGAGATGTATGACGAATAGGTCTAAGGTGAGGGATGATTCTTTTTGTATTTTTATATTTTAATAAAAGCAAGTAAATTCTCAGTATTTGGGGGTTTGATTATCAACTACTTAAACTAATAATTAAACTAATTAAAACTAAACTACAAGTAAATTAAATGAGAGATTCAAATGATACGTAAAAACGTGTTTACTTATATTTCATTACTCCCTAATTATCTCCTATTGATTAGTCGAATTGTCACATCCTTATTTAATTGGCTAGTTGTATTCCATTATTCGTAGGGAGGTGCCAAATTCCCTAACTCTATGAATGTATTGATCTCCTCTAAGAAATCGGGATCGCCAAGTAACCTAAGTTATCTCCCCCAAATCTCCTATTATCAACAATCGCAATTCACGCAATAAACACAACGAAAAGTCTACTAGTGCACTCTAGGACATGAATACGTTGTTTAGGACGTTCAAGCTCGCAACACTAACGGAAGAAGCAAGTTTTCCTAACCTAACGTGTAACAACCATTTAACAAGAGACTACAATCAATAGTTAACAACTAGGTTTCAATAGATATAAGCAAACACTATATTAAATTACCTAGACATATTAAAGATAAAGAAACACGTAATCATAATCAAGCATGAATTAAATATAATGATAGAAGAGATTAAGAGACTTATCTCTTAATGAATGAGGGTGTTAAAACCCTAAGAACACTGTAAAAACCTAATAAAATTCGTAATCCTCTCCAAGTGTGCACACTTAATGCAGAAAATTCTAAAACTATATATAGGATTATAGATGCGCCGGCATCACTTTATAACTGTGACGCCGTGAAGGCGCTGCCATTAGGGTTTCGTCTCTTCCAAGTCAGCCTTGTGACGGGGTCGCCTTGTGACTTCAGACGCCGTCAAGAATTCTCCGGCCCTGTCCCGCTTTGATCTTTCCAAGCCATCACGTTATAATTTTCACAAAAAATTCCTGCTCTCTTAACAAGTGACGGCGGCGTCACTTGTTATTTCTTCAAAATTCCACTGAGCCGTCTCTAGTAAAATATGGGCTTTTTTGGTATTTTCATTTGCAAGTGATGGTGTCACCTTATGGGTTGTTACGCCGTCTGGTGCCCTTTTCCAGACTTTTCATGACTCGATCGTTTTCTTCACATTTTCCTCCCTTTTCATATAAATTTGCGTGGATTCTATTTTTTTCTTCCAAAGTACCTAAAAAGTGAAAAGGAACGAATTTAGGCAATATTTGATCATAAACACATTAGTTTAGGGCTTAAATGACCCCCTAAAAACGTACGTTTTAAATCCTTATCAAATATCCATACACTTGGGATTTGCTTGTCCTCAAGCAAATGTGCTTTTATCTAATCAATTTACAAGTTAGAGGTCATTTAACATTGGTTTAAAATAGTTTACAACAAATACAAGCTCTACAATAGTCATAACAAGCACGAAAATTGTACACTAGCACCTCACATATAGTGTTTGGATTCTCTCATCTCTCGGGTGTATAGTGAATATAACATGTATGGACATGAAAGATAACACTCTCTACCTGTCATAGCACATAGATTACCATAGGCTTGAGACTAGATCAAACATCCACCGCTTTGGCGTAAGCACCCAAGATAAACTATCAAAGAGGGCTTTTAAGGGGTTGTAATGTTAGGTGTAAAGGTATGGAAAACACGGGTTTTTTGGATATGCAGAATTTTACTGGTGGCAAGTCAAAAATCTAAGCTAATTACATGTCAAACGAGGTGTTGCTAAGCCAAGACTCGACTTACTAAACTAACTTAATACTTGACTTAAACAAAAATAAACGATAAAAGATGATGGATAGAAGCGAGATGGTAGCCCGTATGTTTTTTCTTTTCTTTTCTTCTTTTTTTTTTCTTTTTAAATTTTTTTCTCATTTTTTTCATTTTTTTCATACACTCTTACTTTACCATCCGCAAAACATAATATCATAGCAAAGGGATTTATAGTAGCATCCCTACACTTGAGTTTTTATTAGACTAAACTAATGACCCGAATTGTGAGGATCAAAACACTTGGAGTAATTAATTACGTAGATAAGGGAATTTAACCCATGTGTCTCAATCGTCTCAAAACTGTATTTACACAAGATATGACTCGACTTAGTAACCATGTAATCAACTATATAATTGAACTAAGGGTTTAACATAATACAATAATGCACTAAAGATGAGTGCATACAAGGATGGCTAAGGCGATTTAGGTGTAACATTTGGGGGGTGGATTGTAAATAATGCTCTTCATTGATATTCCGGAAACCGGAACATCACGAGAACAGCAAAAAGATAGGCTTTGAGGGGTTAAGTAGGGGTATCGTGTACTAAAAATGAGTACATCGCAAGGGTGTGGGGTAATTACTTGACCGACGTAGCCAATGTAATTATTTAAACATGTTTCAAACAAGGGTTATCATAATGCCTCTTATCATTTAGTAAATCCTAACTACACGAATGTAGTCTCACTCACAAAAACAAGTTCTAGAATCTATATACTACCAGTATACTCATAAGCATTAAAGATAAATGCTTTATTCCGAAAGATAACTAGGGCGGACCTCACATTTTGGGGTGGAATTTGAGTGGTAAGGATTTTCTGTGTTAGTCATATAACTCCTATTCAAGAGACGCTTTATTATGACTAAAGTTTTGCTCATAAATGTCATAAAAAATTAAAAATGTTTTGCTAAAATTACCCTAACAAGTATTTCTTTTAGTTTATTACACTATTACTAAGGAAAAGACAAATATCAAGCTAGCAAATAGTTTCTAAGGTATCCCTTTTTTTCCTCCCTACACTTAAATTGAACATTGTCCCCAATGTTCCCCGAAAATATCAAAGTTATGATAATGGGAAGTAAATAAAAGAGAAAGAAACTAGTACTCCCCTTATTAGCTCGGTATGATCGGTGTAGAATCAAGGTTAAATCCTCCTCTAAGAAGAATAAATAAATCATAAATGTTGCTTCCATTGTGTACTTGCATCTTCTTGTCCAATATAACCTGTAAATTCTAAGAAAACGAACACGAAACCTCGCGTAAAATCGGCGGTAAAACTATATATAATACAAATTTAAACTAGAAAGCGAGTAAGATATCATGCTTGCAAAATAAATGTTTGCATGTTTTTAGAAAATTAAAAATTATGGAAATTATTTAGAAATTCAGTTTCGACAGAAAGACAAAAATCTAGAAAATTGTTTGCTATAGTGCCTGACGGCATCAGGTTATAGATCCTGAAGCCGTCGAGATTGACCTGACATAATTTTAAACTTTGTTTTCTGGAAAATTTACTTCTTAAGAACATGGAAAATATTGCAAAACAACCAGTGTGACTCGATTCAAGCATTTGATTCAAACAAACACATAAATATATGCTCATCATGTATTATTAATTTCATGTTCAATTTTGTTCCATTAAACATATGTGGTCTTCCCTACACTTATCTTTTACAAAATACCTTTATATGTAATTAAGACGATGTTAGAAATAAAATAAACCATTTTCACAATAGTATTTGAAATATGAAAATTAAACAATAATGAGGCATATATGACACACAAACAAATCAAAATAAACAATCAAACAAATAAACATGGATTGCCTCTCAAGAAGCGCTTTTCTTTATTTACGAGTCTTGTAGCTAGACTCAAAGTCATAACGTACTAGCCTATGTGAGTAAGCTCCTCATTGATGACATCTTTTGGATTAATTTTTTCTTTTAGTTTTCTATCAGTACGCTTTATTCGGTATAACTTCTCAAACTTCTCCCCATCGGGATCATATATTGTCATTTTTATGTGCTATGATCCAGCTCCTTTTAGTGGCTTTTCCCAATTCCATTTCTTCTTTGAACTCTCCTTCTTCCACCTATTCATCCCTAAGTTAATTGGCAAGGCTCCTAGGAATTCAATCATATTCCTAAACACTAAGGGGTACTCAAATGGGTCCATCTCGGTGTACCTAGCCAATTGTTGTTCAATAGAGTGAGTTTTATTTACAAATTCTTCTTCTAGATAGAATGGCCGTTGAGGTCCTATAAAATCTCCATTGATCCAAGGTCCATATCTCGATGGTCTCCTATCCAAAGCTATCCCGTGAGGTGTTTGTTCCTCATCAATATCATAAGCATGCTTCTTGACATCGTAGATTGACCTAGTGTATCCTTCTCCTACCATTATTTTGGACATCTTACAAATAATTATTGCACTATCGGTAGCTAAGAATCCTCTTCCAACTAACAATGGGCATGTAGGGTCACTAGCCATATCAATGACATGGAAATCCGCCAAAATAGTCAATTTTCCTATATGCACTATCATGTTCTTTATTATCCCTACTGGATACGCTAAACTCCCATCCGCTAAACTAATTATTGCTTCCATTTCTTCTAACTTCCCTAAGTTGAGACTTTCATAAAGAGGTAACGGAAGTAAGTTAATGCTTGATCCTAAGCCGGCTAATGTGTCAAAAGCTTTGGAATTTCCAATGCTACAAGATAGAATGAATTAGCCCGGATAATTTAACTTCTTAGGTAGTTTATTTTGGACAAACGCGGACCTATTTTTACCCAAATTTAACCTTTCCTCATACTTATCCATTAAAGCATGATAATAAGGTGCATAAGTTAAGATATCAAAAACCGGTTTCTCTTTGTAAAGCTCTTTGAATTCATCTTCTATGGTTATTTCGGGTTTTTGATTAGTTGGTGTTTCAAGATTTTTATTGACCGACACTTGATTTTCATTATGTTCTTGGTTTTTCGGCACATTTTAAGTTTGCTTGAAACATGTTTTAATTGTATTGACCGAGTAAAATTGGGGATGTGAAGGGCATGTATATGCACCTTCCTTTTATGGACAAGAACCTTGAGCCGATGAAATCGCGTTAACCTTTGGATTCTTGACGGTATCACTTGGGAGTGCTCCCATTATTTGGTCATTGAAAGCCTTTAAAAGGGTGCTAAGCTTATTTGTCATCTCACTTTGTTTTTGTTTGAAATCGGTTTCAAAATTTGACAATCGAGCTTCTTGAGTTGACCTAAAGTTAGATACCAATCCTTCAAAATTGTTGGAGTTATTGGAAACTGAAGGATTGTTGTTAAAGGTATGGTTCGGGGATGAACCGTTTGGTTGAAAGGATTTGGTGGAGTTGAATAATTTTTTTGAGACGGGTTTGGGTTTTGTTTCCACGTAAGTTTTGGGTGATTTCTCCAAGAGGGGTTGTATGAATCACATAAGTTGTTTTGCTCGAGATTGAAAGTTTACCACTTCTCTCCCACTCTGTCGGTACGCGAGGATGCGTAGTCCACAAAAGCTTATCCGGGGAATTTCGTGCAATCACGAGTGTCGTGAGGACCAGTACATAACTCACACGAGGAAGTGACTTTTTTCACTTGGCGTGAAGGACTAGGAGCTTTGTAGGAGTTCATTAGGTATTTTACTTGATCTTCAAGTTCAAGAATCCTACAATTATAAGTATGTGAGTCATTTGAAGGAAAGGACATTGCCTTGACGGTTTTGCTCAACTCACGGAGGTCATTCCAACATTCGTTGTCATAGAGGGCAAGGTCCTCTATTATTCCCCGTGATTCTTCCGCAGTTAGATCACGAAGCTTACCACCGGTCGCATGGTCAATGGTGTGCCTTGTGGAGAGATTGACATGATCATATAAAATTTAGATTTGAAGCAAAAGATAAAGGCCATGGTGAGGTGCTTTATGGAGTAAGTCCTTGAATGAGTCCACGCTTTATAGAGATTTTCACCTTGATGTTGTTGGAACATCAAAATGTCATTCCTTAGTTTAGTAGTCCTTCCCGGTGGAAAGAATTGAGCGAGGAAACCGGTAGTAAGATCATCCTAACTAGAGATAGATCCCGCGGTTAGACGCTCAAACCAATTGCTAGCTCAATGGTGTTCCTATAGCCTTGATGGCTTGGTCTAGAGTATTCAACACGAGTACGGGCTCAAGGTGGTATTGGTGGGTCTTGTGGTGGTAGGTTAAGATGTGGCGGGTCTTGGTTTGGTGGGTCTTGGTGAAAAGGCATCTCATTCACCATGGTGGTAAATGAGAAGTTTTACGAAAAAATGGCACAAAGAAAAGATAGACTACTAGGAAGCTAATAAAATAAAAATAAAATCTCACTCGATAGGAATCTAGTGAGTAGACTTAAACGAGATAGAAAACGAACCTAAACTATTCCCCGGCAGCGCCACCAAAAACTTGATGCAGCGGATGTAAGACCTCCGAAAGAAGTTTTACAATCCTCCTAGGAAGTGCACCTAACCGTTGTAGTGTAGTATATGTAAAACTCGGGGGATTAATCGTTCCCTAGGGTAATAGTGGTGGGAAGGTCGAGATGTATGACGAATAGATCTAAGGTGAGGATGATTCTTGTTGTATTTTTACATTTTTATGAAAGCAAGTAAATTCTCGGTTTTTGAATTGGGGGTTTGATTATCAATTACTTAAACTAATAATTAAACTAACTAAAACTAATGATTAAACCTAAATTGCAAGTAAATTAAATGAGAGATTCGATTGATAGGTAAAAACGTGTTTACTTAGATTTCATTACTCCCTAGTTATCTCCTATTCGTTAGTCGAATTGTCACATCCTTGTTTAATTGGCGCGTTATATTCTATTATTCGTAGGGAGGTGCCAAATTCCTTAACTCTATGAATGTATTGAACTCCTCTAAGAAACCAGGTTCACCAAGTAACCTAAGTTATCTCCCCCAAATCTCCTATTATCAACAATCGCAATTCACGCAATAAACACAACGAAAAGTCTACTAGTGCACTCTAAAACATGAATACGTTGTTTTGGACGTTCAAGCTCGCAACACTAATGGAAGAAGAAAATTTTCCTAACCTAACGTGTAACAACCATTTAAACAAGAGACTACAATCAATAGTTAACAACTAGGTGTCAATAGATCTAAGCAAACACTATGTTAAATTAGCTAGACATATTAAAGATAAAGAAACACGTAATCATAATTAAGCATGAATTAAACATAATGATAGAAGAGATTAAGAGACTTATCTCTTAATGAATGAGGGTGTTAAAACCCTAAGAACACTGTAAAAACCTAATAAAATTCGTACACAAAAGTTCCTCTCCAAGTGTGCACACTTAATGCAGAAAATTCTAAAACTATATATAGGATTACAGATGCGACGACGTCACTATAAACTGTGACGCCATCATGTCGCCGCCATTAGGGTTTCGTCTCTTCCAAGTCAGCCTTGTAATGGGGTCGCTCTATGACTTCAGACGCCGTCAAGAATACTCTGACGCCGTCCCGCTTTGATTTTTCCAAACCGTCACGTTATAATTTTCATACAAAATTTCAGCCCTCTTAACAAGTGACGGCGTCACTTGTTATTTCTTCAATTTTCCACTGAGCCGTCTCTAGTAAAATCTGGGTTGTTTTGGTATTTTCATTTGCAAGTGACGGCGTCACCTTATGGGTTGTGACGCCGTCTGGTGCCTTTTTCCAGACTTTTCATGACTTGGTCGTTTTCTTCACATTTTTATCCCTTTTCGTATAAATATGCGTTAATTCCATATTTTGCTTTCAAAGTACCTAAAAAGTGAAAAAGGAACGAATTTAGCCAATATTTGATCATAAACACATTGGTTTAGGGCTTAAATGACCCCCTAAAAATGTACGTTTTAAATCCTTGTCAGTATAAGTCTCCCCTAAGAAAGCTTATTCTATTAAGTTTCCTAGGATCTACAAGCCACAATTCACGCAATAAATACAACGAGAAAAACCACTAGCGCACTCTAGGGTTGCGTTTAATAAGATCGACAAGCTAGTAAATATAAGAATTAAGCCAGTTTTCTTCTCCTCACGCGAGGCAACCAATTAAACAAGAGGCGGCAATCAATAATTAATAACTAGGTTTCATTCAATCTAAGCAAACACTAATAGATCTAGCCTAGCATGTTAAAGTGAAGAAAAGAAAAGCATATAATCAAACAACACATAGACATATTGAATGTATTAATACAAATAAGCCGTAAAAACGTTTATTTATATTTTACGATATTCTAATGTTTTGTCGATAACAAACGTAAAATCATATTAACGAAACAAATAAAATAAGTAAATGGTTTGAACTAATAGTTTTCTAACACACTTACGCTTTCACATAAAACACTAAAACAAGTACAAGTGATTTTATGCTTTAGATATACATATGTACAACAACTAGTGTTTACATATTGGGATAACATATACTTAACTAAGTATACACTAAAATGGGTAAAAACAAGTATATACTAAATAGGTAAAAACTAGCTAATGGTTTTGACCCATAACCCATGGTTTTATTTATACCACTTAACCAAGTTCATTGTATCCTTAAGATACATTGTATCTAGAAAGAAAACCATGGATCAACCCATAACCCATGACCCATGACCCATAACCAAAAATACCCATGGGCAAAGAGGAGCGTACCACGGATCCCTAGCTTTGTGCTAGCCGGATCCCTTGTGGTAGGGATCCGTGGGATCCGGGGAACAGTAGGATTTTTCCTCTATAAATAGTGAGCCATTTTCTCATTATTTATCACCCCTTTTGAATCCATTTTCTAACACACTTTCCCCCCTGAGTTAAATCTCACTAACCTTAGATCCAAGAGATCTATGTTTGTAGTTTTGTTTTTGTGTGATCTTTTAGGTTCCTCTTAAAGGCAAGATCATCACCTTTGAAGTCGAGCAAGCTCGAGTCCATGAGTTGCCATGCTTCCTCATCATCAAGGCTACTGAAGTCTTCTTGTTGATGATTCCTTTCTTTCTTCAAAGAAGTGTAGTAGACATTAGTGAAAGATGTCTCAAGTGTCAAGACGAAGATATTAGTGAAGGGTATCTATCGTCTATAGGATAAGCACTTGTGGTAGGTGCTTAGAAGTCAAGACAAAGAAGCATTAGTGAAAGGTGCTTAGAAGTCAAGACAAAGAAGCATTAGTGAAAGGTGCTTAGAAGTGAAAACACAAGACATTAGTGAAAGGTGTCTTGTAGATCTAGTCAACGGCATTAGTGAAAGGTGCCTTAGATGTACATTCGATTTGGTGTGTTTCGATGTACAAGATAGACTAGTATGAGATCCAAGGATATTGATATCCTTGATGATGTTGTAAAGGAGTAGATCTCCTTTGGGATTAGTCGTTGGTGTAGTGTGGTAGTAGTTCCTCTATTGCAATGGAACTAGGTGCTTAGCCTAGTACCTAATAAAGGGTAGGCGACGTTGTGATAGGCGTAGTTCACCTTGGAATGAAAGAACTAGGTACTTAGCCTAGTACCTTATAAAGGGTAGGCGACGTTGTGTAGGTGTGGTTCACCTTGGAGTGAAAGAACCCGGTGGTTAGCCTAGTACCGGAAAAAGAGTAGGCGACGTTGTGAAGGCTTCTCCGCCATAAGGAGATTGGTGTAGTGATTACGAACTCTCGAGTTGGTGACTCGGGGAGTGGAGTAGGGCAAAGAAGGTGACCTTGTAGCCGAACCACTATAAATACTTGCGTTGTGGTTTTGTGTTTCTTACTCTTATCTTTTCATTACTTACCTTTACATGCTTGTTTATCAACATCCAACACACACATCCAAATAGATTGACATAAGTCAATTAAATAGATTAAAATGAAGTTTTAATTGGTAAAACTATTCAACCCCTCCCTTCTAGTTTTCGACAATTGGCATCAGAGCTTCGTTACCAAGTTTCTTGAAGTATATTGTACTTTAAAAATTTGATACGATCCATGGTTAATTGAAAACTACAAAGAAGGTTTTTCATAAAAGCAAACACCATGTTTTTCAAAAGTATATGTTTGGATGTTGACTTGATAAACAACATTTTTCTTATCTTCTTTTTCATTTAATTGCACTAATCTTCCTTGTCATGTTGATTAGTCAAAGCTCATACCCACCAAGCTTTAGGAGTCGGTTGGTAACAAGAATACCTTCCTTAAGAAGGTATCTTAATCGCAAAGGAGCAGGAATCGTCTAAGTGACATTTGTCGTGTCATTTGTAAAGACATTCCTAAGTGCATTCGAGGTATGACTTTCCACTTATATCTTAATGATATTAGTTTAATAAATAAGTGTTATCTGTTAGGCATTTATTTGAGTAGATTTCGTGTTTACACATGCTTTACATGTAGCTTCATTAGGAAGCTTTTTCTCACATATGTGTCACTCCTCCGTCTAGAAATCATGGTTTATAATAATTGTGTTTTATCTCACTTAATCCAAAAATCATATCTTCTAATAAAACAAAACACAAATTTCAAAAATTCCTCCTTCCCTATAAAACCCCACCGTCGACCACTCTACCAAACCCTCACTTTTTCAAATCCTCCATTTTCAAAATTTTCTATTACTCAAAAACTTCATCTTCCTCCTCATTTCTTCTCAACCAAAACCAAGAAGATCCGTCATCAACATGGTTTACGTCGCACTCGTGCTCATCGCCCTAACACTCATCGCACTTGTGTTCCCTATAATGAAGTTCACATATGGAGACATTTACTTTGTGTTGTTAATCTACATTGGGATCATATACCCAATCCTTTGTATCATCCTTAGTATTGAAATGCAATATTACTAATGATCTAGTTTATCTAGGTTATTTTTATCATAATGTGTTTGTCATTTCTTTTGATTTATATGTTTTATTTTCTTTCGTGATATATTAGAAGTCATGTGTGCATGCTAAAAGAAAATGTAGGATAAAACATATTTCGTGGTATAAAACTGTAAAACCTATCAAAACTGTTTCTGTTACTACAGATCCACGGATCCCGGAGGATATACTAGCCAGATCCCTTTTGTAAAGGAACCATGGGATCCGTATTATTGGAAAACAGTTTTTCATGCAAGACTAAAAATCCACTAGAAAGTCAAAACATTAAGTAAGTTAAAGTGTTAAATACCATTATTAATAAAATCTAGTAAAAACATTAGATTATCATAGGTTGATTACAAACATGTTCTTTCATTAACTTATCATTTCTATAGGTTCAATTATGACGCATGAATATGAGTTTGATTTTTCACTCACTAGCGTCTACACTCCGAACATCTCTCTCGAACCCAACACACCTGGAAATCATGTCTGTGGGTTCAATAATATCGAAAAATGTCACTTCCACGAAGGACGTATTGTAGACACCTCTCTACAATTCGAAGAAGGTATCAATACCTCCTTCCGAGCCATAGGACTAGAATGTCTTCTTGAAATCAACGAGAAGATATGTCCAAGGTTCATAATGGAATTCTTCCGTCAAGTCGAACTCGTTCGTAACGAGGATCGCTCTCTATCTCTTTGGTTTTATATCAAAAACCAAATGTTCACTCTAACCCTTGGGCATTTTGCTCACATCCTCCGGATTCCCAATCATGGAAAATGTGCCTTCACCGAAGATTGGTCTCTTGATTCTCTCTTCAACTTTCGTGAAGAAAATAGTCCATATTGTTCACACATACCCTCTCCGAAAGATTTAAACCGCATAATATGCAAACCTCGACCATATTACTCCGATCCAAACATTATCTTTACAAGGGATATATGAGAAGAGTACAAGCATCTTGCACTCATCCTACGTGAAAATGTTTGGAGCCTTAGGGGAAATCGAGAAATTCTTCCGGCTTGTTGTGCTCACATGTTGTACTGTTTGCTAACACAACAACCATACAATCTCGCCTACTTCTTCGCAAGGCGAATTTTAAATCTTCAAAGCTCCAAGAACAAACTCATCCCTTATGGAATGTTCTTGACGTGTCTCTACCATAATGTTATGCATTTCCATCCTCAATTTCAAAGTCCGTTGTACGTACTTGTGAACAAGATGATGGAACCGCTAAACATATCTCTCATGAAGACTTTCTTCATTCTTGACTCCACAAACACTCATCAATCACATAATGATCCTTCTAGCGAAAACACTCAAGGAATTTAGTAGTATTTCAAATAGGATCAATTCTACTCTACTCGTGCTTTATCAATGTAATCCTATTTCCTTCATGAAATAAAACATCTTACATTTGATATCTTAGTTTTTAGAACTCCTTTAACTAATCTTGGAATATAATGCATTGTCAAGATCATTGCATACCTTTAGTAAAGGTTCTGACTAGCAGATGGACGGATCCCAAATGTTGTACTAGACGGATCCCTACTCTTAGGGAACCGCGGGATCCGGCGAACAGAAAATGCAATTGCAAGCATTGTATTTCAAACACATTCTTAGAACACCTCACACTAAGCTAAACATAGTGTCTTAAGGCAAATTAAGTCCTTATCAAGATAGGTTAATCTTTCCTATTTGTACATAACTCACCTAGGTCACACTCTTAAACGCTTGTAGATCTACCGTTTTGTTTTTAATCCATTACTCTTCCGCTCTTAAACTCACACGTCATTTTCTACTTGATCCCTCACATCTAGTCTTAAAAAAAAACTTTCAATTATGGCAAAATTGATCATAAATCATCCTCACCTCAAAATTGATCAAAGTTGATCAAAATCTAGTTTTCTCATCTCAAAGCTTCTAGGATATTTTCCAAAACACTATCCTAAGACACAACCTGTTCTCTAGGATCATTTAGCTTCAATTGACACTCTAAATCTTTAGTGTCATCCTTGCTCATCCATTGGTACTCTTGAAAGTTCCAAATCCTTCCATAAATGACAATCATTAGCCACATCATTCATTACATTCAAGTACTCAAGCATCCCTTCATTTAAAACACTTAGGAGGATTGAAACACTCAAGATGACATAGGTATTAGATCTTAGAAACATCATTTCCACTCTTTCATAGCTTCTGAGAGCCGGATCCCTAGGATTAGCCTAGACGGATCCCTCTAAGGAGGGAACCGTGGGATCCGGATGACAGTTTATGTCAAATCTTGCTAAAACAATCATTTCAACTCATCTTCCTAACTCAAACACTCCATCTCATCTTAAATGAGTTCCTAGATCAGTGCAACCTCTGAAGTTGACTCTTGTGCATGTCAATCATCACATTCCAATGAATTCTAGTGGCTTAAGGCTTAAATGCACTTGCCAAATCTCTTAGTTTATAAACCACTATGTTAGGACCTCCATATTCATCACTCTCATCATAACTTTCAGCTCTTGCAACCTCTTGAAATCATCTCATCATGAGAAAAACCCCAAGTAGTAACCTATCCACCAAAGAACCACCCATGAAAAAGGCTCGTGTTATACACGAAATATCTTCAACCAAATCATTTCCGGTCAAGCCAACAAATGATAGAATCCTTCATCATCCAATCAAACCAATTCCTAAAAGGATAGTATCCACAAAACTACCTATGCCAAACACCACCATACCTCCTAGGCCAAATAATATCATCTCCACCAAACCATCACCATTGGTTCCTAGAGCTATTTCATTTACATCCCCACTATCATCTCCACACCTCTACAATTTAGAGGACTTGCCTCCTAGGCTGTCTCATCCGCTTCCGCCGACAACATTCTCCTCATTAGGAGGAATAATAGTTCAAAATCAAGGTGTTGAGTCAACACTTGCTCCGGCTTCCTTTTCGCCGTTTCCATCATATAATCCCATTTGGATTATGAGAAATCATCAAAGTCAACCAACCGACCATATGGATGTTGACACTTCTCTACCACCACCATCATTCTTGGTTGAGTCATTCCTAAATGCACCTCCACCAATTCCTCCATCGTTTGAAGCTCCTCAAGCCGCTTCACTTGATCCTTCGCATCAAGCCATGTCATTTCTTCCACCACCACTACCTAGCCATGGCAAAGATTGCTATCATTGTCAACATGTTGAAAGTTTGATACATGAAGTATGAGAAGACCAACGTTTCATGTTCTATCATCTCCTCGAACGTTTCGACGAGATTAAACCTAAACAAAACTTGAGCTAAAAGAATATAGTGGTGTCCTAGCATCAAGCGTTAGTTGGTCTAGAAATTCCTAGTCACGTATTGTCTATTTTCTTATTTTTAGAGTCATGTATATCATAACTCTTGTTTTATTGGAAATTACATGCTACTTTTTATTTTTCTGAGAATATGATTACCTTGTATTCATATCTCATTTTTGTGATAACATTACTTGTTATATCACCTTTGCTGAAATTTAACAGCTAAAACGGATCCCCCAGAATTGCCTAGACGGATCCCTACTAGGAGGGAACCGCGGGATCCGTGAGACAGAAAGCTTTCTTTCTACTAACTTGAATCACATTTGCAGGAAATTGTGAATTATACTTGATTTCTAACCTTTGTTTTGTAGTTATTCAATTTACATATGAAGACTTTGACACCCTAAAGCTAGGGGGAGCTTTATGTCAAAGCAATACATTGCAAATTACTTGCAATACTAGGTTTACATTTCGTGACATCCCTTTGCAAAAATTGCAATCATCAAGGGGGAGCACATTCGTCTCGTAGACGATATCTTTTGCAAACTTATTTGCAAACAAACTAGATTAGTATTACTTTCTTGACGCCTTTACATAGGGATGGACTCGTCAAGGGGGAGTAAAGACGATATCCTTTCCCGTTATTTGCTCTCTATCTCTTTTTACTTTTTCTTTCACATGTTTTTCTTAAAAACAACGTGTTGCCTTCCTTCAAACACTTTTTGTTTCGACAAAAAGGGGGAGAAGAAAGTAAAAACTACAAATTCAAACTCTTACGAATTTTAGCTTTTCCTTAAAATAATTTTATGTTTTGTCATCAATAAAAAGGGGGAGATTGTTAATACAAATAAGCCGTAAAAACGTTTATTTATATTTTACGATCTTCTAATGTTTTGTCGATAACAAACGTAAAATCATATTAACGAAACAAATAAAATAAGTAAATGGTTTGAACTAATAGTTTTCTAACATACTTACGCTTTCACATAAAACACTAAAACAAGTACAAGTGATTTTATGCTTTAGATATACATATGTACAACAACTAGTGTTTACATATTGGGATAACATATACTTAACTAAGTATACACTAAAATGGGTAAAAACAAATATATACTAAAATGGGTAAAAACAAGTATATACTAAATAGGTAAAAACTAGCTAATGGTTTTGACCCATAACCCATGGTTTTATTTATACCACTTAACCAAGTTCATTGTATCCTTAAGATACATTGTATCTAGAAAGAAAACCATGGATCAACCCATAACCCATGACCCATGACCCATAACCAAAAATACCCATGGGCAAAGAGGAGCGTACCACGGATCCCTAGCTTTGTGCTAGCCGGATTCCTTGTGGTAGGGATCCGTGGGATCCGGGGAACAGTAGGATTTTTCCTCTATTAATAGTGAGCCATTTTCTCATTATTTATCACCCCTTTTGAATCCCTTTTCTAACACACTTTCCCCCCTGAGTTAAATCTCACTAACCTTAGATCCAAGAGATCTATGTTTGTAGTTTTGTTTTTGTGTGATCTTTTAGGTTCCTCTTAAAGGCAAGATCACCACCTTTGAAGTCGAGCAAGCTCGAGTCCATGAGTTGCCATGCTTCCTCATCATCAAGGCTACTGAAGTCTTCTTGTTGATGACTCATTTCTTTCTTCAAATAAGTGTAGTAGACATTAGTGAAAGATGTCTCAAGTGTCAAGACGAAGATATTAGTGAAGGGTATCTATCGTCTATAGGATAAGCACTTGTGGTAGGTGCTTAGAAGTCAAGACAAAGAAGCATTAGTGAAAGGTGCTTAGAAGTCAATACAAAGAAGCATTAGTGAAAGGTTCTTAGAAGTGAAGACTCAAGACATTAGTGAAAGGTGTCTTGTAGATCTAGTCAAAGGCATTAGTGAAAGGTGCCTTAGATGTACATTCGATTTGGTGTGTTTCGATGTACAAGATAGACTAGTATTAGATCCAAGGATATTGATATCCTTGATGATGTTGTAAAGGAGTAGATCTTCTTTAGGATTAGTCGTTGGTGTAGTGTGTTAGTAGTTCCTCCATTGCAATGGAACTAGGTGCTTAGCCTAGTACCTAATAAAGGGTAGGCGACGTTGTGATAGGCGTAGTTCACCTTAGAGTGAAAGAACTAGGTACTTAGCCTAGTACCTTATAAAGGGTAGGCGACGTTGTGTAGGTGTGGTTCACCTTGGAGTGAAAGAACCCGGTGGTTAACCTAGTACCGAAAAAAGAGTAGGCGACGTTGTGAAGGCTTCTCCGCCATAAGGAGATTGGTGTAGTGATTACGAACTCTCGAGTAGGTGACTCGGGGAGTGGAGTAGGGCAAGGAAGGCGACCTTGTAGCCGAACCACTATAAATACTTGCGTTGTGGTTTTGTGCTTCTTACTCTTATCTTTTCATTACTTACCTTTACATGCTTGTTTATCAACATCCGACACACACATCCAACTAGATTGACATAAGTCAATCTAAATAGAATAAAAGGAAGTTTTAATTGGTAAAACTATTCAACCCCCTCTTCTAGTTTTCCATAGAATGATTAAAGAGGGATTACTTAACTTCAATAGAACATGGATGAAGTGGCTGTAAAAAGCCTTGCAAAAGAGCAGAATTTTTTCTAGGGTTTCACTTCTCCAAAGTGTTACATAAATAATGGAAAACATACAAAAATATATATAATTTTACAATTGTGATGGCGTCACTTTATGGTTGTGACGTCGTCAGCTCGTCGTCGTTAGGGTTTCTTCAGTTGCATTGCCGCCGTTGTGACGGCGTTGCCTTGTGTCACTGAAGCCACCAGGATGTCTGACGCCGTCTCTCTTCAAAAATTTTGAGCCGTCTCGTGTAATTTTTAATCTGGATCTTAGTCTTCAAATACAAGTTACGCCGTCAGGGTATAGGCGTGATCAAATATTCTGGGCCGTCACATGTAAAATTTCCATCAAATCATCACATCCAAATGCAAATGACGGCGTCACATTGAGGTTGTGACGCCGTCTGGAGCCTTTTCCAGACTTTTTTGTGACTTGGTCATTTTCTTCCTTTTCTTGTCCAAATTAGTCCAAAACATGTCGGTTTTCAACTTTTGTATCCCAAGTACCTAAAATGTGAAAAGGAATGATTGAAGACAATAATTGATCACAAACGTACGATTTTAGAGCTTAAATGGCCCCCTAAAAACGCAAGTTTAAAATCCTTATCAATGCACTTGATCTGAATGAATATTGTTTCAATAAGGATCGTTGGAGATTGGTTAACAGGGCTTTGGCAGTTAATTGGGAATGGAGAGCTCCTCATCGTGGTCGTTCTCTTGCAGAACTTTCTTATATTCTATCTAATATGGGTGGCTTGTATCTTGACTAGGAGGGGGTGATAAATGAACATGGGATAGGGACGCCTCCGAATCTTTTAAAGTGAACACGCTTACTTGTAGATTGCAAGATATTCTTCTGTCCAATCACAGTATAAGGACTCATCATATGTGGAACTCTTGTATTCATCGTAAGATAAATATATGCATTTGGAGGGTTTCGATTATAGGCTACCTATTAGGACTAATCTTATTTCCAGAGGTGTGAACATTACTTCGACGAGTTGTCCTTTCTGTGACAAAGCGGTTGAATATATTGCTCACAATCTCATTAACTATCCTCGTGTGATTCCTATTTGGAGGAAATTTTGGAGTTGGTGGCAACTTGATACCCCATTTCGTTCCCCTCATTTTCCATTGGTGATATCAACTTGGGAAATTTTGCTAATCTTGGATGTCCCAAGCTCAACAAGATTATATGTGGCGTCTTTCAATTTGGTTTATGGGTGATTTCGAAGTGGAGAAAAATAAGATAGTTCATGCCTCCCCCGACTCGCGTGATAAGTTTTGGAAGAAGATGCATTTCCATCTATTCAAAGGTTATCAAAGATGTGGATCTCGGTCGTGGCAAGTCATTCCCTAACAACTGGAACAATTGGATTTCTAATCTTAGAGCTCTTTTTAATGGGAGATGATTTGTACACTCTCAAAAATGATTGAGACACTCAAATTAGTTGTGTTTGGACAGTTATACCCTCATAGACACACTTACATTTTCACCTCTGTAAAGGTATAAATGTCCAAACGCAACTAATTTGAGTGTGCCAATCATTTTTAGAAGTGTACAAATCATTTCCCCTTTTTAATATGATTTAACTTGGTTGTTTGTAGTTTCCTTGTGGTTCGTTTCTCGTTTGGCCGTTTGTTTGTTGGGCCTTTTTGTTTTCTTTTTCTGTTGGATTTGTTTCGGTCTCCTCCTCGGAGCCTTTTTATAAATCTCAGCTTTTCAAAACAATATATATATATATATATATATATATATATATATATATATATATATATATATATATATATAGTGAGGATCAGGTGCGGATTTTTTTAATTCGTGCGGATGTGCGGATTGATCTGGACCGCCCATTTCAGATCTGATCTTGACTTTTTGTAAAAAAGTCAAGATCTGCGCTAACTTCACGGTAGCAATTGACCATGTAAACGATTTTTTTAATTTTTTTCCTTTTGAGGGATCGTTACTATTGTTATCTTCTTTCATTTTTTTATTTTTCCAGATTTTTCTGAGCACTTTTTGTTTTTTTGATTATGAGTCCTACCGTGATATTAACGATATTATGAGTTCTATTGTGATATTAAGAAACTGTGATATTATAAAATGGTGATACTATAAAACCAACTGTGATATTAAGCTTTTTTACATGTAAAAAATGAACCGTGATATTAAGAAACATATAATAGTTACTATGATATTAACAATTTTATTAAAAAAACATATGATAGTTACGGTGATATTAACAATTATATTAAAAAAAGAAAAAAAGTTTCTGTGATATAAAAAGTAACCGTGATATTAACATTTTTTTATTAAAAAAGTTACGATGATATTAATAATATTAGTAAAAAAAACAAAAAAGTACTGTGATATAAAAAAAATTAATGTGATATTAACAATTTGTATTTAAAAAAAAAGTTTATGTGATATTAAGAGCAGATATTGACTTTTTTACAAAAGTCAAGATTTGATCTTGACTATGTCAAGATCAGATCTTGACTTTTGTAAAAAAGTCAAAATCGACTTTAATATCACAATACCTTTTATCATGAAAACGTTTTTTTTTTGAAAATTTTTTCAGCGATTCTTAATAATTTTTCATCCTCTTTATTTTTTTAATTTTTTCAGATGTTTTTGAATTTTTTTCAAAAAGCTATGTGATATTTCCGCACCATCCCTACTTAAAAGCTTAAAACCCACCTGATCCCTTCCCTATATATATATATATATATATATATATATATATATATAAAATAAAAATAAGAAAAATAAAAATTCTTATGTGCGTATCCTAAGGTCATGATTTGATTCACCACAGCAATTCCCGGCCATTTGATTATTTAATACACAACAAAATAGAAAGTGAAAAATTTAACGTTGAATACAATTTCTTTTAATACACGATAAGTAACCTAATATATCTTACGTTTTGAATAATTTGCTATGATTAATACAATAATGAATTTTCCGTAAAAGCATGTATAATGTCTACTCTTTTAACTATATATTATTCCATTTTTGCTTGGATTTGGTGGTTTTGTGCGAACTATGTAAATATTATGAGCTAACTTTAGTGAAACTTAAACATGACAGAATGTTCTTAACGGAGCAATTGACACAAGCTCTACAACCATGGTGTGGGCAATGTCTGAGATCGTGAAGATTCCAAGAATTATGGAAAAGTTGCAGAAGGAAATCCGAAACTGTGTTGGAAGAAAATCGAAGGTTCATGAATCGGATATTGCCAAGATGACATACTTAAAAATGGTGGTGAAGGAGACATTAAGATTGCACACACCTAATGCATTTTTAATTGGACGAGAATGTGTAAGCCATTGTCAAGTTGGCGGATATGACATCTACCCTGAAACTAAAATCTTGATCAATATTTGGGGGATAGGAAGGGATTCACGAACATGGAAAGAGCGGCCAAACGAGTTTTGGCCAGAGCGGTTTGAAAATTTTAAGTTTGATTTTCTAGGAAAACATTGCGAGATGGTCCCATTTGGAGGGGGCAGGAGAGCGTGCCCTGGGTATAACTCAGGTATTGCGACCATGGAGTTTATGCTTGCAAACCTTCTTTACGTGTTCAATTGGGAAGCACCACGGGGAGTAAAAAACCAAGATCTGGACATGGAAGAGTATGGCTCCTGGCATATTGGTAGGAAAACACCTCTTTGCCTTGTGCCCAAAGAGCATCAATGGCAAGAGTAGGAGTCAACAAATCTATTTCCCATGAATAGTAAGTTAATAATATAATGGTCATAAAGAATAATGTTCCATCTAGTTGAACTTTTTTTATGGTATGATACATTTCGAATCCATATGTTATAACTTATGAACATTTGTGTCAATTATATAAGTACTTCACAGCTGTTATATCATGCTTTTATGTTGCCCAGTTCTGTATTTATATACAAACTACTTTGTTAGTATCATTGTAGCCTTTGTAGGTAAGTCGGTAACAAACTTCAACCTTAATACACTTGCATGTATGTAAATATGTAATGACGTGATGTAAGTTGATACAAAAAAGTAGAGAATTGCATCATGCTATGGTTTCTTCAAATTATCTTGCAAACAACACATTCGAATTATACAAAGCTTATACATGAGATCATTCTAGACTAATGATTATAGGCTTAGGCCTAATTACATGACATCCATACTACTGGGCCTACATATGCAAATAACGACTAATAGATAGTACTAGCCTACTACTCATTTCATCCTAAAATAATTGTTCATTGACAAAAACATACAGTTTAAGAAAAGCATCATCGTTACAGCTTTCTCTTTCTTATTTTTTTGCAGAATTACAGTTTTACCTTTAACTAATTAATTTGAAAATTCTTATAATTTTTGTAATAATAATCTCAAGTGAGGATAATATGATAAACTTGGACTAAATTTCATTTCTTTTTAAAAGTAGACAATTAATTTAAAAGTGCCAAGTTGTTGCTTGTCTCATGGGAGTCTTAATGGGACATATCGTCTTGTTCTGGCTTATGGTAAAACTAAAATAGACGAGTGTATTTGGGTCTCATTTACACTATCTTTATCAACAATCTAACCCAACTTTATCTTTTATTAAAATATTATTTTTTTTCTCTTTACCTACACAAAATACATACAACCAATCTATACCATTTATCAACAACATAACCTAAAATAATATAAGTATTAAAAATAAAAAATAAAAAGTAAAGAAAAAAACAAATAGCTATTTAAATAAAAAATGTGGCAGATTGGGGTTTTATCTTGAGTTGCCATACGATTTAGGTTGGAAAGAAAGTTTGGATGAGAGTATTAAAAAATTATTAATTTATATGAATAGTGTACTATTTAAGTTGGCAATCTAATTAATAAACATAGCCTTAGGAGTGTAAGAAACACATTTGAACCAAACCTACACTCGAATAAGCTTACACGGGTCACGTTGTCAACCTAATTAAGCGAAACACTAATGAAAGTCAGATTTCGTTTTGATCCGAATAAATGATTTTACAATTATATTTTCAATACTATTCCTTGTTTTTTTTTGAATCGGCCAACTTTTCTTATGTTGATTCTCATATAGTTCTTATTCGGGTTAACCTAAACTTGAATAACGCAAGTTCTTATTAGGGTTTCTCACTCCCCTAAGTCAAGTCCATAGGTTTTGATCTTTTCACTTGGTTTTTTTATATTGTTTTAGTGGTTTTCAATCTCTTGTTGGGTTATTTAGCTAAACGAGTTGGCCAGTGACCTAATAAGTTAATATTTAATAGACACATAAAAATGTTGGTTTGTGGGAGTTATAAACACACGTAAACGACTAGAAGTGTGTGAGCCGATGGGGGCACACACGATAAACACGAGTATACGTGTCGAACGTATAAATACTTGAATAAATAGACCCGTTTATGCATGTACTTGACCCGATCCATTTGTATGATCCATGGGCTGTTTGTAGCTGTCTCTTGGGTCAGTTTTGGGAATGCCTTGGGCCTTGTGTTTCTCCAAACGATCAGGCAATATAGGGGTATTTGTTTTGTCACTTGTTGATCAAGAAAAGGCCCAAGCTTGTAAAGGTTTGTGAGCTATATAAACAAACACATTACCTCACATGCATTAGATGACACATGCATTATATTATACCTAATCCTCTAACCAATTCACTTATGACACATCAATACCAAATCGTTTATAAACAAACGATTAAGGTTTAAGGGTTTTGTTATGTTACTTGATTCCTAAACTTGCTAAGTTCCAAGTGTTTAGGTGGTGATTATTTGAAGGTTTACTGCTCCTAAATTCCCTGTTGACATGTAGCAGCAAAGTGGTATAAATTGTTTCTGGTCGTGGTGATTATCGCGGACAGCAAACAAGTTTACATCGGACGTATTGTCCGATATCGGGTAGAGTGAAAAACAACCTTTGTTGTTTTATTTGGTTCACGAGCTGTAAAGAATAGTTCTTGGAGGTTTTCTGCTTGTGACTTATTCAAGTGGTCAAATTGGTTGATTGGTTTTATTAATATGTTCTCGACTAGCTTCAATATCGAACGTATACGTTAATCGGGTTTGTGTGTGATACTCTTCGAGGTATCTATTTTAGATACTTAAAGGTTTTGTAGGGTTTCTTGTTCCGTTACTAGAGATCAATTGCCAAGCAAGGTTAGCCTTCTTTATTCCCTTTTAATTAATTAATAATGTATTAATTATATGTTTATTATTTACGTGTTAACATAATTGCATTAACTAGATCCTATATCCGCTGCGTACTCGTAGAGGTTAATGGTTAATTTGTTCTAAAATCCCAACAGTGGCATCACGAGTCAACTCGTTTTTGCGATTATGGGTTACACGTTTCTAATATTAATAAACATGTTTTAAAAAAGCTGCATGAAACCTAGTTTAGTTATTTTGTTTTATTTTATTTTGACAACTACATGCAATACTTGTCAATTTTTAATAAATAATAACTAGTCACACACAAATTAAAATTATATTGATAATTAGAATTAATTTGTTAATTAGAATTTAATTTACATGTGAATTATAATTACCTTGTTAATTAAAATTAAATTGTTAATTAAGAATTACATGTTAAATTAAAATTAGTTGCTAATTAGAATTAAAAGTTAATTTGTATTCATTAATTGTTAATTAGAATTATTGTGATAATTAGAATTACATATTGATTTAAATACATATAATGCGTAATTACTTGTTAATTGAGATTGTCATGCTTTATGTGTTTTTCCAGCCACAAGACCCACTCAATTGCTTTTCTAAGTGATGTATGGGGCGATCTAAGTATTGCATCCTAGTGACGGTCTTATGGTTCTCCGTTTGGGGAAGACTCGAAAGAGGACTCGGAACAATATGTGGTTATTTATATTAATGCTTATGCTTGTATGTTTGTGATTCCTATATATGCATTATTACTTGCTTTGACACCTAATTGTATGCAATATGGAATAATACATATCGTAACCATAACATTAATATTGTTCTTTATTTACACGCCAAAATACCATGCTCATTGTGACCTGCTATTTGATTCGTGGAAAATTGTTTTCGTAAAATAAAGTGACCTAATATATGAAACACGTTTTCAAGAATTTAAAAACTAGACGCTATGGACACTTGGGATGTACGGCTCACCCACTAGAACAAACTAGAAAGGGGGTTTAAAGAAGTGAGCACAGTCTCACTGAAAGGATGTCTAAGGTTATGCTTCATCGCTTACCTGGTCCTCTGCCTCCCTGTGCGTTTGATTGGAGCTACCGTGAACCATGATGATCACTACAGTGTCATTACCAAAAGTTTTTAAAATTAGTGTTACAAAGTTGTTTTGCATGCTTCTTTGTACACGACTTTTACCACATTTATGTGTGCATACCTATTTTTAATTTTAAGTCTATGCCATCCAACTATGAACACGTGCACTTGGATTGACTTCTCTGGTCAGACCTAAGGGCCTTTCCAACCCAAGGTAATTATTTCTCACGGTCGACCTCCGGTTATTTTTACACGTTCATACTTGGTCGACTTATATCGAGTTAACCTGGTCAGACCTCGGACCGAGGCATAAGATGAGAACTAAACATGCTTTTGACATTATTACTTGATACTAATGCCTTAAACAGTCTCATAAATCTAAGAGTTGCATTATGCAATTAACGCTCGTCGCTTACCTCTTGTCCTATTTTTTTACACACGGGTCAGACCTATGGTAATTAAGTGGGGTTGCAAGATGGATCTTAGTCTTAATAAGTAATTAATTGGGTAGTTAATTCTTTTAAGAATGTAATTATCGAAAATACTTGAATTGAACTTTTATGTTCGATTAATTGTGTTATTGCAACATAATTCGTAAACAAATTTGTTTTTCTTTGAAAGACAAACTTAGTCTCTTTTCCTAGTAAGAAGAGTGAGACTTATACCTATCTTTTCTCCTTAGTTGACAAACTAAGATAGGATTCCAAAATTGATAAACTCTTATATGATCTTTCATTACCCTTTTCGTGGTCTAGAGTTAAATGAAAGATAGAATATTTTGTGTAACTGGAAACATTGTGTTTAGAGCTACCAAAATAAATAACATCCTGCACTTGTCACGATGTATGAGTTTAAACCGCAAAGAGTAAAGGAATTACTAGCATATTTGCTAGGTAATCTTCTTGGACTCTTATTATTCCTAAAGTGTTAATTACCCTTGGGGCTATGTAGACGATAAAGGAGGAATGCATGCTAAAGATTCAAGTTAATTGAATGAAAGAATGGCTAGTCCATTGTCTACATAAGTAAAACTTCATATACTCTGCTCAATACCTAAGTACATGCTACTCGTAGGCAATTGAAGAGAATAGGAAAGTATGTAAAACTGCTATATGCTTTCTATTGGAAATGTAACACTTACAATGTTGACAAATCCAGTGGGAGCAGTTGCATTTAATTACTGAAATATCATTCATGTAATGTTGTCAATTTCAGTGGGAGCTACGGGATTTATTTCCTGTTAGTCACCCATATTATTTCAAACTTGCTTTGAAATAATCCATTACTTTCCGAATATGAACAACCATTTCTTAAAGGAAAATTGCATTTTATTTTATGAGATAACACGTTGCCTTCCTGCTGTCGCTTCCTGAAACGTTATCTATAGAATAATAATCCACACTTCCTTATTAAAGGTTATGGTTCTAAAACTACTTATGATATCTATGACATTATCATATCGTTTGAACAATCAATCACGTGTTATTTGTTTTCATAATATGATGTTGTACCTTTCACAAGTGGGAGAAATCTCAAAGTGTGTGCAAGGAACAACAATATTATTGGTATCTCTTGACCGCAAGGTAAAGGAAACTAATAATTTTACTAGGACTTAAACACACTAGATGTTTAATGCCCTACTACATGTAAAATAAGAACTCTACTAGGACTTGAACACGCTAGATGTTTGTTGCCCTACTACATTCAAATGTCATGATATAGTGAAAAGATACTTCAACATTTGATTACATGTTTTAGTCAACATAATTATGGTTATATGATAATGATCATAATTCTGAAGTATATAATTAACTTGAAATTACTATAGAACTCAATAGTTTGCGTTCATAATTACTTGTGTTAGTATAATTATGCTTACATGTTAAGACATAATTATAAAGTCCTTGTATTAATCAATGTCTTATAACATAAAGTATATATAGTAAATGTGTTATGTCTTCTCGTTAACACATAAACATAAGGCTTTGAATTATTCAAAGACTGATAATGTATTATTGAAATGTTCTGTTTTCTTGTTAACACATGAACATATAATCCTTGAACAGTTCTGTCTTCTTGTGAACACGTGAACATAAGGTTTTTGTATTGTTCAATGAATATACATTCTAGCATGCACTTGGTTCATAAATACTTTATATGCAATTTGGCTTGACCAAATTGACAAGTATTTGGTTCAAAGAGAATTAAGTTATCTATAGAATTCTGATATAGTTTCACAATTCTAATAACTCATAGGATACCACTTCATCATGGTATGTCTAATGTGTTGGATCAAACCTTATTCTTATTGTTTGGTTTATGATAGCTTTAATTTCCCTACCTCCAAAACATATCCAGGTTATAAAATTGCGTGTGTCATGGATACACTCAATAGAGTTCAAACCTAGAAGGTATTCAAGACAACCTATAACTGAAAACCCTAATTCATTATGGATTTGAGGTTTTACCACTTAAACCAGTTGAATCATAAACCCTTTTTGGATTTTTGATTTTTCTACGCTTCCTAGCTTGAAGATTGTAGTTTTGGTGTTCTTCCTAGCTTGACGAAACACAAAACTATTGCTAGAATTTTTGGTTAAAGAGTGATACTAAATTAGAGTTTTTCTATAAACCCTAATTTGAGTTGTTGGAAGGAATTCCATTATGTCTTGATTTAAGTTCTGAATTTGTTAAATCTTATGAAGCATTTTATTAACAAATCTTGAGATGAGAACTTAAAATGTATTTTGTGGTTCTCCATAAGGAGCAGTTTATTGTTGCTTAAATACTTAGTATTTAGAGAATTGTCTCTACTTACAAAAGTAAGAGGGAGTATATATATATATATATATCTCAAAGTTTTTGAGAACAAAATACTTAACCTTCTAAAATCTCCTTATTAATGTCATACTAAGGTTAAACATGAAAATGTTGACCAAAGTATAATGATTACTCTCATTCATAAATCCGAAAGGATACCTCATCACTTGAGTGATATTTTATTATCAATGCCGAGGGATATAAGTTAGGAGATTATTGTAAATCAGCTAACTACTAAAATATATTATCACATCTTGAATCTGATAAATGTTTTAGAACTATGAATGATAAGATGCAATCCTTAAAGGGCAAATCGAGTTTTGAGCTTGATTGGTTTTTCGCCTAACAGTTAACCTATGGGGTTGGAATGAGTTTCTTTTGAAGAAAGACTCACAAGGACAAAATTGTATACATATTAATGCATGGCATTAAATAAGAAGTTTTTAATCATACTTAAGAAATTGACTATGATTACATTTTCTTATATAATACACGCATTAATTATATAAAGATATTTAATTGTCATACATGTGATTTGTATGTTGAATAGGACAATTAGATGTTATAACTCTTTCTTTATGATTACCTTTTGCGAGGACGGTGTGTAATCAAAAGGGTTATGAATCTACATAATCTTTATGTAATATACGAATTTAACCAATCCATGTTTGGATTGTATCGTGCATCTAAGAGCTGATATCTTGAATTTAATCACAATATGATTCTGATTGAATTAAGATATCTCTTGAGTATATCTGACATTTAGTGAGAGCATTGTGTTTATCCTTAAAATTTACATGTTGAAGATATCATTCTATTTAAGCTAGATATTGATCCTTAAGCTTGGAATGAAACTTCACTTGAAATTTAGGGAATAAAACAAACAACCTTGGAATAGATGTTTATATGGAATAAACAAATGCGGAAAATAAAGTCTAACACAAATGCAATATATTATTCAAGCAAGTCTTCAATGATATATTTCACTTGGAGTAATTTACATGAATGGAAACCTTATGTTTTTAAACTAAGGATTCGTCATGTATATATTATATTGTGTATAAGACTAGTTGTTGCTTTTGTACAAGAACAAAATGAACTGACAACAACAATATCTAATTGAGAGTGTTTAGATTATTGTTTTTATAAATGTTTACGAATTATAAAGCATAATGTTGTATAAGTACAAATGATGCTGGAGGATTATTAATACTAGTTGTAGTAGGATTTCATATTTTATGATAAATCTGCTAACTAGTTACGCTCAACATAGAGCATTGTTGCATTATACATTAATGAATGAGAATACTTTACACTTTTAGAAACTGTAAAGATGACTGTCAGTATGTCGTTGATTTTTAATACCTCATGCAAGGTAAGACGACATCTCCATACTATAACTCTTGCAATAGTATGAGCATATGAGATAAGACACTCATCTTATATTTCAAATCACTTACTATATGTGATATTTGAAATAAGTATTCGGAAAGTTTACTCAGATGACTATTTAGTTTTCCTTGTAAAAGAAAGGTTGAGAATGTTGGAAACATTAGGCTTCAACTTACTAAATGAGTTTCATGCATATCTGTTTTAGTATTTGGATAATTGGGATTGAAAGACAATTTTTACTTTATGATAAATAAAGATACTTGGTATTTGTTATTCATTCATATAATAATTGTTATCCAATATTTGCATGTTTAATCCTTGAATGATTTTATTATTCTAAATATGTCCATTGTCGGTTAACAATATGGGAATATTGTTATGATAAGGCAAATGTGAGTGTTGGTTATAATTCTAACGAGAATTCAGATTGTTCCCGCCAAACTCATATGTATTCACTAGAGATGCATATTGGATTCCTCAACTTTCAAACATTTACTTTTGGATCCTTGTCATAAGTAAAATATTGAAAATGGTTTGTTATCTTCATCCTTAGACTTGAGATACAAGCAAGTTCTGTTATGTGTGGATATCATTTTTTGTAAGTATACGCAAAACGCTATCCGAACAAGGTATTTATAAAAGCTATATTTCGAGTGATGTGAAGCAGCATCCACAACACTTGTAGTCAATAAAGGATTTGTTACTCCACTTGATATGTGCAGAAAGATACCATGGCACCTCTTCAGAATTAATAAGATAATTGTTCGGCCGAACCCAAAGGGTAATGCAAGATGATACTTGATTACATTTGGTATATCTAATTAAATTCTATAACGAGATTCTAAATGGTTAAACTATATGGAATGATTTGAGATCCATAATCCATGGTTTAACGGTATCTATAACAAAGGATGATTAGAGCAAGACATTGAATGACCATGCTACTGAGAAACTTTTACGAAACTATTCTCTCAGACACTTTTAGTTAAAAAGCGAGTGAGAGCGTTTGCTAGGCGTTTCCGTCGTTAGTTTTGTGTGCCATTCGACACACCAACTCCCAAGTGGGAGCTGTTGGTTTGTGGGAGTTATAAACACACGTAAACGACTAGAAGTGTGTGAGCCGATGGGGGTACACACGATAAACACGAGTATACGTGTCGAACGTATAAATACTTGAATAAATAGACCCGTTTATGCATGTACTTGACCCGATCCATTTGTATGATCCATGGGCTGTTTGTAGCTGTCTCTTGGGTCAGTTTTGGGAATGCCTTGGGCCTTGTGTTTCTCCAAACGATCAGGCAATATAGGGGTATTTGTTTTGTCACTTGTTGATCAAGAAAAGGCCCAAGCTTGTAAAGGTTTGTGAGCTATATAAACAAACACATTACCTCACATGCATTAGATGACACATGCATTATATGATGCAATAGATTATACCTAATCCTCTAACCAATTCACTTATGACACATCAATACCAAATCGTTTATAAACAAATGATTAAGGTTTAAGGGTTTTGTTATGTTACTTGATTCCTAAACTTGCTAAGTTCCAAGTGTTTAGGTGGTGATTATTTGAAGGTTTACTGCTCCTAAATTCCCTGTTGACATGTAGCAGCAAAGTGGTATAAATTGTTTCTGGTCGTGGTGATTATCGCGGTGACAAGAACAAGTTTACATCGGACGTATTGTCCGATATCGGGTAGAGTGAAAAACAACCTTTGTTGTTTTATTTGGTTCACGAGCTGTAAAGAATAGTTCTTGGAGGTTTTCTGCTTGTGACTTATTCAAGTGGTCAAATTGGTTGATTGGTTTTATTAATATGTTCTCGACTAGCTTCAATATCGAACGATATCGTTAATCGGGTTTGTGTGTGATACTCTTCGAGGTATCTATTTTAGATACTTAAAGGTTTCGTAGGGTTTCTTGTTCCGTTACTAGAGATCAATTGCCAAGCAAGGTTAGCCTTCTTTATTCCCTTTTAATTAATTAATAATGTATTAATTATATGTTTATTATTTACGTGTTAACATAATTGCATTAACTAGATCCTATATCCGCTGCGTACTCGTAGAGGTTAATGGTTAATTTGTTCTAAAATCCCAACAAAAAATTGTCCCTAACCCACTTAATAATGTATATATATTGTAGGTCAAATCTTAGTTTAGTATATCTTCATGCACACGTATATAGTCATAGCAATTTCACGCGTTGCATAAGAAATAAAATATGGAAACTGCAAGGATTCAACCTCTAGCTTTTCGAGTTTTTGCTAGTATATAATACCTTTCCACGATTTAATTTTATTCATACAACTTATTCAATCTTACAAACAACCAAGTCTTAATATCATCAAAGAAACGAACATGAATTCAATCTTTAGTTCATTCGACGCTTTATCAGCTGAGTTCTTGAGCAAGTCACTAATAAGTTCCTCTAACGCCAAGTCACCAGTTGTTGCCAAAATAAAAGATGAGCAAACTAAGGTGAAGCATGATACGGATAATAGCCGAAGTAAGACTGGTTATGCTGCTCGGTGGGCACCCGAGTTGGATGGGCTTCACTGCTTCGAGTCGTTGGTGTTTCATTGAGTCTTGATCATCGTAACTAGATCGTTTTGTTGAGGATTGAATCAAGTTTTGTTTTGTTTAGTTGGTTTTTTAGAAGTATGATTATTTGATAGTATATATATACTTGTAAAAGATACAGATTATGGTGAGCACTGATCATGTAAATGAAATTTGTTTCTTTGTTCTATTTGGAGGAGTAAACTATAGTGGTTTGAAATGGTGTGTTGTGTTTCTTTCATTCTTTGTTCATTTGTGATGTAGACTAATTAACGAGATAACACAAATCAAGCCTGTTGATTCACAAGAATGTCAGGATCAATTCTTCCAACAATCGTTGATTCAATAGAATACCGACTATTAGGATTCTTAGCAAGAAAACTGTCAAAAATAGACTTTTGATATTTCTTTCAACTGATTATTTCACATTACAAAGGAACTCTTAAATAAAGTTACAAAACTGAAACGGACCCTAAAAGACAAACGGGCCAAAAGTTATTACTTAAACAAAGTCCAAAAAAAACCCGAAAAACATTAAAATGCAAAATAACACATAAAATAGGGTGTTCCGGGGCTTGAAAGTTCCATAAACTAACGTAGTCTGTCTACCACAACGTGCTCCTCGTTCCACGCTTCGTATCGACTGGTCATTCGCCTGAAACGGAGCCCCATAGCCCAAGTTATGCCTATTTTAGTAATGACATGTTCGTCAACACTTGGGCATACATAAATTTGGGTTGGGTTTGAACCCAAAATGGTTGTGATCTTTATAACGACGATACATTATGATAGATGGCGTAGCCGAAAAGTATAGACTAATGATTGACGGGTCTGCTTGGCTAGTATCGACTTCTCACTATTCCACGCTTGATGTTTTCAACGAGTGCACAGATGTATATATCTGGACTACAGACCCAAATTTTGCACAACTCATTATGGTACTTTATCAAAGTCTAAAAATCTGAAACATCAATGGAGTGCCCTTAAAACTCCAAAGGGCACATCGGCAGTTATGGGTCATAAGGCCTATATCGTTTTAGTCTTTTAGACCTATGTGTTTCATTTGGACAATAATTTGGGACCAAGATAGGACTAGTCTACAAACTAAAGTTTGCAAGAGTCTAAAACGTCCAGCTTTCATTATTGTGGGACTCGTTGTTACAAGATGACTTCATTGAATTCAATGATAGGTCCTACGAGATGTGTGGCATGTTGTTGCTTGTCTCATGACAGTCTTAATGGGGCATATTGTCATATGGATTAAAAGTATTGGCTTTTGGTGAAAGTATATGGATCATTGTATGCTTTTGTTTTCTTCCTCATGGTTTGGTGCACTTGGATCTCATTCAAATGCTTGATGTCGACTATCCTCCCAACTCAAATAAGCTTATTTGGAGCGGGTTAACACATTTTATTACACGGGTCAAGCTGATTAACCTGAACTCTTATTAAGGTTGTCGGGTGAAAGTCTTCTTCCCCTTATATATCCTAACTCGTTTTTTCAAAACAAAGCCCGAACTACTTATTTTAGTGTCTTACTTTAATAAACCAAAGTCCATAATATCATCAAACAAAAAAACAAGAATTCAATCTTTAGTTCATTCGACGCTTTATTTGCAGAGTTCTTGGGTCAATCTTTACGTGTATGATAGTGAAACGACCTGTTGAAAGTTATTCTTTACAAACTGCTTAACTGATTATTTGGAAGTAATAAAAGTTATAATAAAGCAATATAATTTCTGAATAGCTTTTGATTAACTATAACTAAGAAAATTTGGAATTCCAACTGGCATTCTAATAGAGCTACTAAAGGAAAATGTATATTAGGGTCGACGTGTATTAAGTTCTAAACTGATTTGATCTTAGTGCGCTTGCCCCATTTTCCCACCAAGGCGTTTATAATAAACGGGTTGAACGGGTCATATTGACTATTGAGGTTATGTGCAAACGGGTTGGGGATAACACACCAAACTTGATCACTTAAACAAGCCACGTTCGGGAACCCGACCCAAATTGCCAACCGTTAGAATGCAGAATTGTACTTTGATGTACACTATGTGTAAACCTTTCCAATTAGGTAGGTCTGATCACCGGAACTTATGATTGGTAAGAAACTTAGTCGGGGTCTATTATGTCGTTTAATTTTGACAACTAAAGGACTTCACAACATTGTTCTCGAACAGTCGATTAAGATACCGTTCTTGAATTGATAAGTGAGGCCTTTCAGGATGCTGATTATGATTGAAGTGGGATAACTTGCCAATAGAATCCCAAAAATTGAAAGGTCACCAAGAATATTGACGCGATGTTAGTTCAATGGGTTCACAAGATATGAACAGGATATAATTCCATGCCGCAGTGTCTTTTGTTAGGACCACAGCATTAACTTAAGCCTCACATGTCGCATTTGGTCTAGAAAGGGCGAAATGGAGATTCAGCTAGCAAAATTGCATTAACTGAATTATATAGTTATATCACATAAGAGGTGTTTGGGATTGCTTATTTAATTGCTTACCTGCTTATTTCTTAAAGGCAGAAGAAGCAGTTGTTTTGATAAGCAGTTTAGATTAAGCAATTTCAAACACCACTAATAAGGCATATAAGACCATAGGAAACAGAATTGTCCTGTTATTTCTGCAGCATGAGTATAATCTTTTAAAAGACACTAATAAATACATACTCTCATCATTATCAGCTGCAACATGAATGTAACAAAAGATAATAAATTAAACCAAAATACAACTGTATCTGAAGCAGTCATAATTCATAACCTCCTCCCCATTTTTGCAAATCTTCTTGCAACACCAAATATAACCGCTTTAGTCAGTAGGCCACGGTCAATGGTGCACGCAAGTGCAATAGCCCCTCCTACAACCAAAAGCTTCGGAACGTTCTTCCCTGAAGGCTTCTCGTCGCTCACTATTTCTTCAAAAGTTTCAATTTCTTGTGAATTGTTTGATGCGTTGGTCAAGTACTTCAAACGGTCAGTGCTGACTTTTGTGTTGATATGAGCCATGTGCGCACAATGAGTTAGGGGTGCTCCTGATCCAATGTGTTTTTGGTACCAACGTAGACCACGATCAATCTTTTTCACGGCACCCCACATGCCTTGACGGACACCAAGTTTTGCAATTTCCCATGGGATGCCCATGTCCTCGTGATGGAAGAGTAACACTTCACATGCGTTCATTTGTCCATCCCCTTTTCTTGATTCAACTGGTGATAAATCATAACATGACAAGTTAGTAATCATAATGAGTTAAGCATAAGAGGGTGTATGGATTTGCGTTTTTCTCACTAACTATCAGATTATTGCTACAAGACTTTTTATCCAAGGGTAAATAAAATTACTTATTTACTTTGCTTTTGACACAAACACAAAAAAGAAAACGCCCTTAATAGGTACTTAAATAATCAGAATTTACTTGCCGCCTGAATTTTTTTATAATTACAACTTAGGCAATAGAAACACATCCAAGCACTATGTTCAACTATTGTCTTATTACAAACAATTATTAAGTACTATCACACAATCACTTTAGTTAAACACCACCTATATGTGCAAGAAAACAACTTTAAACAAGATACTACGATGAAAATAAGGATTTGTAAAGATTGAGTGCCTTATTACCTGCACGAATCGACCAACTTGAATAGTACAAGTCAACGCGTCTTGGCTTAGTGCGGCGTGGAACTGACGGATATTGTATTCCCTGAAACAAATATATCATAAATTTGAGTATGTAGCAATAAAAAACATATTTTAGGAACATATAATATGAATGCAGGTGGAAAAAGGTTTCTTGTTGTGAAGGGACATTCAAATGAACAGGCATCAATGAAGGTTCCTTATAGCTCGTATGTATGTCCGTTCACAAATTTTTCAGTATTTATGTTTCCAACCAAATTAACTTCCTTTCCTTAAACGAAAACTTTACTTTTGGAGATAAAGTTTTTTCTAAACTTAACCAAGGCCTATTTAACATCATTTGGAGTTTTCTTCATTTAATATATTTGCATTTGCAATAATATCATAGCATGCATAATAGTAGTTTCCATCTAAGACATACATCAGCTTAATGAACTCATTTTCAGAAACATAAGGAATTTAAATTTACCTTTGTAACACAATAGTAGGTTTTTCCAGATTCCCAGATTCTGCGACCAATTATGTACTCTCTGTCGCTACAAAAGAATGGGAACTGCACGACCAAATGTAGAGCATTTAAGTCTATAAGCTAATCTACCAAACAGTCATGGCATACTTTAATCAAAATGAATTTTAAGGTCATACCTTACGAACCCACTTGACCACCATTGTTCCATTATTAGGACACTCCTCTATAGTTTCGGCTTCTAATAACATATCATCCCACTTCAACCGAAATTCATCATCCCAAAAAAAATCCCTCATCATTTCAGGAGTCATATCTTCGTAAACAGTTCGGGATCGGTATTGTGGAGGTCCAACCTATAAATCACATACCATAAACACACTTAGTCACAATAAATAAGAATAAGTCAATCGATTATATACTGTTGAAATCGACTACTTAGTAGAATCAAATGGTCAGAATGGAATACCTCAGGCTCTCTCTTCCAAGCTTGATAACTCATATCGGAAGTTGATCTATCCATCACTTGAATCCAAGCGAGGCCTCCATCTTTTTCCTCGACAAGTTTTGAAATATGCTGCAAATCACTCTCTCCAACAAAATTCTTCACTTTTCCATCCAATTTTGATGAACTGAAAACATAAATAAATAATTTAGTCACAACTATACATCATGTTTTAATACTCTTGTTTTAGGGGTCTTCGGGATTGCTTAATGAAACTACTTATGCTCTTCTAAGATAAGCCCACAATGCAGGAATTAATGTTTGAAATTGCTTCTTCCGTAATGAAATTGATTATTAAGTTGTTTGAGTGTCTAGAAATTGTGCTTATTTGAGCATTTAGGGACGTTTGGGATTGCTTATAGAGACTGCTTATGTTTTTCAAGCACATAATCAATGTAAAAATCAATAGTTTGTATAAGCAACCCTCAAATTATTATTCAAAAACTTATAATTTCACACTCGAATAAACATCTTATCAGCTTATATGGTATAAAAATGCATAGAAGTTGGTGTTTGGTTTCCAGTCCAATACCATGGGTGTGTTTAGATTAACTTATTTTTCAGGCTTATGGGCTTATTTGAAATTGGAAAAGCTCATACACTGAACTTCTAAGCTTAATATTTTCCGATTCTAAGCTTATCAACTTGAGCTTCTGGCTTTTTAAACCATAACCTCAACTCGATAAGCTCGTAAGCCCAAAAAAAATGAGCTTATGAGCTTCTCCAAATTCAAAAAAGCCAATAAGCCCAGGAAATGAGCTAATCCAAACACCCCCTGACACAAGCTAAAACAAGCTCATTAATATTTGGATAAAGACAAAGTTAACCAATTCATCCAACCTTATCCAAAACACAAACAAAAAACAAATCAAGAATCTTAACCAACCTGTTATCATCATCAAAAACCTCAACACCTTCTTCATTCTTGCCACTTTCCGAACCCGATAACAAACCCCAATTTGGCAATTGCATCTTCAAAGAATCAAAATTCTTGACAAAATCAACCAACCCATTATTCTTAGCAGCTGGTATACTTAAGTTACTAATAGCATCATTAGCCCATGTTGGCCTCCACATCCACCCAACAAACACCCCAAATATAACAGCTATCCATAAAGGTGCAATAAGCACCAGTAAATCAGGCAACATATTATATAACAAATTTGGCTCATTTAACATATTCACCATAACACCAACTAAGCCCATAATTTGGTGGTGAAAACTGAAAAGGGTCTCACAAAAGAAAGATAAGACTCAAAAAACAGTATTTATATAAAGAACACAAATTATATAAAAATAAGTAGATTTAATATATAAGATGACAAAAAAGAAATGGTATATGAGGATGAGAGTGAAGATAAGAATTGTAAGCGGTAGATAAAGAGAGATGAGGATTCTCAGTGGGGCCCACTACCAAGGGTTTATAGTTTATTTATAAAAAAAACAAGGGTTATGGACCTTATGGTGGTCGGAGAAGGAATATTCCGGCCACAGGTCACGGCAGAGGCTAAGATTTGAAACACAGGATTGCAATTTGGTAATGGAAATGGGTTTTGGAAATCTTGGAAAATTATTGATGGGTTTTTGAGATATGGATAAGTGAATGATTTGAGCAAGATGTGTTATTTATTGGTTTGGTAATAAGCCGCGTTTGGGTGTGTGTGTTGAATTGATAATTCTCGTTTTCCACGTTTGTTGGTGATGATAGACTTGATGTACGAGTTAAGTGAGTTTTTGATTTGACTAGGAAATGTATGTATGACTTAACTTTTTGGACTGTGAACCATGATTACATCATAATAAGCAAATAAGAAACCTTGTTTAAGCAATAATAGAAGTTAGGTTATTGACTAGTTAGAAAGTCATACATTGGTTAAAGTTGGATGAGCATATATGAAAAACCGCTTAAATTTCACGTCAACCTCTTGAAAAGGAAGGGTTTTATCTGGTTTGAGTTTGTATGACGGTAAGTTCAAACTTCGTGGATTAATCAGCCGAAATGTCGAAAATCATGGTTAAAAAATAAATAAATAACCACTTAAATTGGTATCAAATGGCTTGTATTTCAATGATATTTATATGTGAGAATGTTCTTTAACTTAATGGTTGTTAGTTCAAGTCATACTTAATACATATGAGATTGATATATTTGTGAGATGCTTAGTTGCTTTTAAAAATAAAAAAGAGGAAAAGAAGATAATAATAATAATAATAATAATAGACTTAGATCGATATGTTTGGTAAAATTAACAATGATGTGACTAGGAAGTGTATGTATGACTATGAATTATGATTATATCATAATAAGCAATAAGAAAAAAAAAATTAATACTGGTAGAAGTTAAATTATTGACTTGTTAAAAGGTCATACATTGTTTAAAGGAGGATGAGTATATATGAATAACGAATTGATCAGCATGTTTGGTAAAATTAATATAGTAGTTATAGCTGTTGTGAAAGTTGAGTTGTAGTTATCACTTGTATAAATATGCGGTGACAAACAAAATATGAGATAGACTCAAGAAAAGGAAAATAATAAGTGTTATCTAGTGTAATTAGGTGATAGTGTTTTTATTGATATAATCAACTTAAAGTAGTTAAACTTGTTGATATTGTTATTTAAACAAGAGTTTATTTTCGACAAAATCAACATACATTTGGCTAAATATGTGATACAGGCAATAGAAGTGTATTGTTTATTTAGTATATATGTCTAATTTTAGGTTACACAAGTTAATATGTATCATCATTTTGGAGTTATTAACATTAACATTTTATTGCCGCTGGTGCATTGAATTACAAGAACTCCTTCTATCCATTAGATTAACCCAACATTAAATCATGACCACTTAAATTCAATAATTATATGTTACTAACAAGATTGAAGGAATAGTGCTAAATATAATTCAAAACTCTTCTTATCTTATCATATTCCCCCATCACCCATGCCGTCCAAAGTATTACTCAAACTAAATTTTATCTTATCTTCATAAATTTAACTTTTGAAACAAATATTTTGGAGCCTAAAATCTGATCATGGATGCCTTATAAATAGACACATACTCATCTTCATTTCATAATCACTAAGTTCTTAGCATAACAAAAACAAGAACTTTTAACTCAACTAAGAGGGAGGTATGGATCAAATGCCTTTTTTTTCATCCATTATAGATCAAAGTAGTAATTCAATGTAGTAACTTAAACATTTGATTTTTGCGTTTATACAGATTAACAAATCAAACAATGTGTCAACTATCGTAGCAACAAAAAATGAGTTCGGCATTGCGAAAATGACTATCAACGAATAAATCCAGGAAAAGTTATTTTACAACATATCACCTCAGAAATTTTTTTATCAATACATGACATTCTTATTATTTCTTCCTTTGAACAACAAGTCAGAACGATATTGTCGATCATGAGGTAACACTCCTTTTCTACACTTTTTAGTATCATTTCTAATATTCATTTATTCGTACGAAGACGTAATGTTGCTTTCCGTCTTTAAACAACAGCTTGACGACAATGTGAAACTTGATAACCAACCCTTGGTTGATGAGGTGATTCGCGAATCTAAGGAAAGGAAAAGAGAAGCAAACTTGGCGACATGGATATGGAACGATGCATGTTTATTATATATGTACACAATGGATGTGACTTTGAACTATGTTGTCACAATTTCAATGGTTCGCTATATTAGCTTCTTGGTGTGCAAATTCGATCGACGGCATACACATGGTTGCCATATAAGTTTTGATGGAGTTTATATCACTTTAAAGGATAATGAAACTTGGAATCTATGTACATGAAGTTGTTTCGTTCTATTAATTATCATGCTTGAATATATTGTATCACATGGCATAGTTTGTTTTACATGCACGCCATTCTCATGAATATGCTAGCACTTGCAGATTTTTTCTATCTTTTTGTGTCCTTCGCTTGTATTTTTATTAGCGTTCTTCTCACCTAAAACAAAATAAGCATTTTATACCTATAGTTGTATGGTGATGATTTCATTTTTACCTAATTGAGAGTTTGAGACTTAGGAATTTTGTTAGTAACTGTCTTGACCCGTTACCCGGCCCACACTGCCCAATCAGCCCATTTTGCAACCTCTACAATATTAGTAATTTGTTCCATCTCTTTCAAGACATTTCACATTAAAATTGCAATAGATTATCAGTAATATATGTAGAATGAGTTATCAGTAGTATGAGAAGACGACATACACTTAGAATACACTTTAAGTAGTCAACATTATCACTCAAATTTGCAGCCCAATATTTTAGTATAAAAGATAATGCAATTTGAATTGGTCACCATTATCACTGAAATGTCTAACTCACATTTTAAACTAACCTTTATTTTAGGTGGAGTTATCATGGTTAGTTATCAGATTAATAATTTTAAATTTCATACTTATAAGTTACCCAAATTTAGGCGCCAAAGACTTGTGCGTATTTCCCTTCATCTTCTCATATATGTATGCATATGCGCCAAAGACTTGTGCGTATTTTCCTTCATCTTCTCATATATGTATGCATATGTGAGAATAGTTTTCATTTTTTCCTACAACTTTATCAAGGTGATGGTTTCAATTTTGTAATTAAAGTATTTCCACGTCTACTATATTGATTACTTTTAGGTTTCCAGCAGATTCAAAAAGATACGCAATAATATTGTTCTTGGGATTGCTTTGAAGGTTAGTTTTTATATTCCAGCTTAGTCGATGAATTATATATATTGCTTCATTCATTTTGGTATAAACCACCCGCCATAACATTATGTCATTATAGAATCAACTTGTGGTTCATTTATCGAAGTTGGCCCATAATTGAAATACAAACGTTTCGTATATTATTATTATTGTATCTAATAGAAATGAGGAGGCAGCTAAATGAGAACTATGATCCAAATGCAAACGTGAATGGACGCCGTAACCATTTATCAAACTGTTATACTTCGTCAACACCAAATGTGCAACCATTAAGTGATATTACTAATATTGGTCCTATCTCGAGCCAAACTCGGGATACATTACCTCCTCATGCCGTCTCATCAAATTTGAACTCTTATCAAACACCTCAAGTTAGGAGAGGTTGAGGTCATCCGCGGTTAGGCACACAACCTACAAACTTTAACACTAATACTACAGTTACACAACCACGACGTTAGGGCAGGCCTCCTCACTCAAACATAGTAGCTATAGCATCAGGTGTATAACACATAAACACGTAATTTTCTTACTCACTAATCACTATAACATCGATATATATGTCTCATTTATATAACATTGTCATTCTAGGTCTTGACTTTCAATGCTAACCATGTGAGTGTATCATCGCGACCAACTCCAAAAACCGTTATTACTTCGAGGACTGTTGTTGATAGCAATAGCAACCCACTTCATGTGTTCATGTGTATGTTTTTGAAGTATTTCTTTCATAAAATATACTCACAACTTCTAAATATATTTTTTAAAACTATTGAATCCTTATACCCGGGCAATGCACGGTATTTGTACTAGTTATTATTATTGGTAAGGTATCCATAATTTTTGGTAAATTTTGATTATATCCACTTTATAAGTGGAACTATACAAGTCACTCTATTGTTAAATGATTAACAAATACATTATCTATGGGACTTTGTAACAAGTGTACTCATAATTAGCTAATTAAGAAATAAGAAACTTCTTTTAATACTTGTAGAAGTTAGGTTATTGACTTGTTAAAAGGTCATACATTGTTTAAAGTAGGGTGAGCATATATGAATAAGTGAATAACCACTTGATCGGTATGTTTGGTACAATTAACAGTTATAGTTGTTGTGAACGTTGAGTTGTAGTTGTCACTTGTATTAGTGTGTGTTGACAAACAAAATATGAGTTATTTTTATGTGGCTGGTTAGGTGGTGATCATTACGGTTGAAATGTCAAATTAAATTGTGTGGTGAAAAACTGTTATAACAGTTGGGGTGAAGTTGAATGGGATGTTAAGAGCTTATTTTTGACATATCCGACATACATTTGGTTTAATATGTGATAAAGGCAATAAAAGTGTATCGTTTATTTAGCATATATGCCTGAATTTTGGTTCAACAAGTTAATTTGTATCATCACTTTCGAGCTACTATTATTATTGGTAATTTGGTATCCACTATACAAATTATGATACATGAATCAAACAATGTGGTGTAAATATATTATTGATGCTAAATTTTGTTTATGGTATTTATAATGCTTGACAAACCATCATTTGTGCTTGGTCACTATGATATCAAATATTTCTTTAGCTTGGTAATGACGATTATTTCGTAAGAAAAGAAACACAATCATGTCAAACATGTGGATTAATACTAATCTAGTAAGCCTCTTATCCTTCTTTTCAAAAACCTTCATTGTCGATAAAGCGATATGATTAGGTTCATTAAGATAACGAAAATCTCCGGTGACAACCAATGGCTAAATCATAACCAAAGCATTTTCAACCATTAAATCCATAGTTAATGACTTTTCATATCCATGTTTTGTCATTGTTATACTAGATATAGAAGGCGTACAAAAAGCTAGGTTGGCAAGTAACCACAAGTTTATGTGGCTCTAAACCGTGACATATTCTCTAAGAAAACAAAAACAAAAAATCAACTTCACTAGCAACAAAAACTTATGCATCCATTCACATACTCCCAACCCAAAAGAAATAAGTGGTCTCAAGAAAGAGTTCATAACTATATAAATAGAGTAAAGTCAAAAAAATATCCCTGTGGTTTGCCATGTGGTGTGGTTTTCATCCCTATAATTTTTTTTGGAACAATTACATCCCTCCGTTAGTAAAGTTGGCACAAAATCATCCCTAAAGACGAACGCTGCAAAGAAGTCCCCGTTAAGTCCCCACGTGCTAGTCACGTGAGGGGTATTTTTGTCCAATTCTCACACAATCTAATTGACCTTTTTATTAAATTTTTTGTTTTATGTTCCATGTGCGTACATATAGAGTGATGGTGAGAAAAAGGAACTAGTCTTTGAAAACACAAAAAGCCAACTGTTAATAAGACAAGTTTGAATGTCAACTATCTTATACCAGTATTATTTCAGTATTGTACTCATGTGCCATGTTCTTGAGTGATGCATTTCAACTATAGTATTCAACCGGTTTTGCTTGTGACAACACTTCATGGTCGATAATGTGTGTAACAAACAAACCAGTAAAAATCGACATGACCAAAATGCAAGTCCATCTTCAAGCATCTCATTCAACAAATCTCACAAGTGTCATCAGGTATGTTCTTCCACAAATGAATCTGCTCTTCCACAAAAAAAATGAATCTGCTCTTCCACAAAAAAAAAAGAAAAAAAAAACGATTACAATCACAAGGTATGTTCTTCCACAAATGAATCTGCTCTTCCAAATCAACTCAACTTTCAATCCCACATCAAACTCACTCACAAACCAATTCCGAGACCCTCGGCTTAACCCACGGATATAATCACGAACCAAACGGACCCTATTAGTCCTTGGTGTTTCCCTCGGCTCCAACCACGTTTACAACCACCGGACCTTCTTGGTCCCGCTCAACTCCAACAACAACCAAAAATCAACCAAAACCTAACCCTTGTTCTTGCTTGCTCTCGGCCAAACCCAACGAAAACCAAACCAGGACCAAAACAAGAAAAACGTGACTCGGAGGTCACTAAACGAAAGTGAGGACTCGCTTTTCTCACCTTCCTTCTTCCCGATCTATGCGTGAAATGGCGAAATAACAATAAAGGGTGGCGCGTTGGGTGGTTTGGGTGGCGGTGGTAGTGAGAAATTGCGTGGGAGAGGGTGTAAATGGAGAGGAGGTTGAGACAAGTGTTTTGGTGGTGGTGGTGGTGGTGTCGCGGCGGGTAGTGGTGGCGTGGTGTTGCGGCGAGAGAGAAAAAGTTGGGTGTTAGGGTTTTGGTGAGAAATAGAGAGGAGATTGAGATCGAGAGGAGATTTTATTTAGGATAAGGGAGAAATGGACAAAATACCCTCACGCTGACTAGCACGGGGACTTAACTGAGACTTCTTTTGCAGCGTTCGTCCTTAGGGATGATTTTGTGCCAACTTTACTAACGGAGGGATGTAATTGTTCCAAAAAAAAGTATAGGGATGAAAACCACACCACATGGCAAACCACATGGATGTTTTTAGGACTTTACTCATATAAATAAATTGATTATGTGTGATATTTTGTTATTTAAATATTGTATTTTTTATTTATTTATTTATTTACTGAATGAGGTAGGTAAATATGAAGTAGTGGGTAAAAATGTGGATGTCAAAGGCCGGTGGCCAATGGTATAACTCGGGAGTTGTTGACTGGGATGGTCGGAGGAAGGGGCAAAAAAGATATTTGACTATCACTAGAAACTGTAAGCAAAAAGACCAAAAGTGAACAAAAGAAAGTCAAATAAACTTTTTTATATGTTGACCACATTTAATTTAGTAGAAACCATGCATTATGTATTTATGTTGAGGGTTTTAAAAAAGCCGATCTGATCCAAACCTGACTTGAACCTTTGAATTTATTTGTGTCGAGTTTCTTGGACTCGTAATCTTGTTAGACTTGCATGATTAGTTGAACGCAAAATAAGATCGAATGTCTGGTTGAATACGTCTGAACAATACGGTTTAGGTCAACCAGTAATCTGAATAAGTTTTTGTTATAGCTTTATTATTTTGTGTTGGTAACCTATTCATGTAACTTTGTAATATTAGTCAATTCCTTCAATCATATTACTCATATTGGCAAGGATATTTATGTGGCGGTTCAGTCTGGTTAGCTTGAGAAATTTAATTATTCATCACGGAGCAGGTAGTTCACTTTAATATTCAAAACCAAATCGTAATAGGCAAGTAACCGAACATGCGAATATCCGAAATAAACGATTATCCATAGTTCGGGTTGCGGTTAACCATTTTAAAGTTTTGAACGAGTCAAACAAAATGACCAAGGATACTTGTTTGATCATGTATGCTACAATAACATTAACCAAATGCAAAATGTTAGTATATTAACATTTAAATGTCACTGAAAATATTATATATGTTACAATAACATTATTGAATGCAAAATGTTGTTATAGTAAACATTTAAATATCAATGAAAAGATTATAGTAAAGTTTTTACATCATAATCCATTGCGTTCAAATCATCACGCTTAACGAATTAACTAAATATATTGTTTGATTATATATGTTACGATAACATTAACTGAACTTCATATAAATAGACGTTATTATGTAGGTACAAAGTCGTTATACTATCAAGATAGTGCAATATGGAATCAATGCTTTTACAAATTTAATAGAAACCAACTGAGCTAGTTTAGTTGGTCATCAATGTTTTTTTAAAATGCCTTGAGGATGAGATGTTTGGCTAGGGGATGTGTCAAGTTGAAGGCCCACTCGAAACTTTTACTCCTTCAGGCGGTAAAGAAGGAATATGCGAGTATCAGGGTCAGCATACTGCTCAATTGAATGTTACTGCTGGACCTGAACTACTAACAAGTAACAAGCCGGTCTAAAAAATAAACAAAAAAAAAAACCTTACAAATTTAATAGATGTTTAGTTAAAACATACATATTTATTACACATGGTTTGATTGGGTAACACCGAATATTTAAAAATAAAAATCAGTGAGCCGTATGCGGGTTTTTTTTGTTTTAGGTTTTTTCGGTTATTGGTTTTTTGCGGTTTCGAATTGAGTGAACACACTCGATTTATTGATTTCTCGGATTTTTAACACCCTTAAGTATTAGGTTACCATAACCCAATAAGCTCGACCAGGTTAGAACCGAATTAAATAGACCTGAACAGATTAATTCAAGTTCTTAATAGAGTCAAGTTCCGATGTTTTTAGCCATAACCCTAATAAAGTCGACGCAAACAAACCCGACCTTGTTAACACCCGCAGACTTAACTTGTGATTTTGATTGAGAAATTATATATTCTTCTATCAATTTTATTTTTTTTATTTTTTATTTTATAAATTAATTTTTCTTCTTTTACCTTTTTACTGTTTTTGTATTAATTGATCATAGACTAAAAAAAAACATCGCTAAAGGCTCATACAATATCCTCCTACTAATACTCATATATACACAATAATATTATATATATTTTTTACTCATTCTCTCTTTGCATTTAAACCGCTAATTTTGACACTTGTATCCTCGGAGTAGAAAGATAAGTTGGAACAAATTGTAAAAGGAAATAACATTTTCTTTACAAAAAAAATAATAATAATAAATAAATAAATAAATAAATAAATAGTAGTTTTACTTTCGTTCTCACTGTTATATGTTTAACATGGTACGAACTTACGATAAATTAATAATGATGTGCCTTTTTTCGTTCCTTCACTATGGTATCTACGCTTTTGTTAGATGAAATGATGACCAACTTTTAACTTGTGATCGTCCATTATTTTACATTTGAGTTGTTGTAAGTAGTAAATTACTTTGATTCTTGTTTAACACACAAGACCAACATAGGACAAGGACTCATTTCTTGTAAACGTGTCATGAATGCAATGCTTAAGTGTGTTTCTCGTCTATTTTAGATGTCTAACTCTAATTATTTCAGTAACAATGACTAATTAGTAATCCATAGTTTGTTCGTAATATTGATTTTGATCGCGTTTTTGAGTTGGAGTGAGATGAACCGCGAGACTAAAGTTTTGAACACATGAAAATGTTTTCAATTCATGTGTTATAAGATAATGAGATGGATAGGGTTTGTTTGTGGTTGTGTTTTGTGCTAACTTTTTTTTTCTTTTTTTTTTTTTTTTTTTTTCAAATTAACTATACAAGATTATCATAGAACCTATTAGGCTATTAGCAAGTTTACGATTAGGTAATATATCTGTTTCGCCATTTTGACTAACGAAACCTATATGTAATTGATCGATAGATTAGTGTAGTCCATATATAGTCCCGATTGGAGGGTGGCCCAAATGAAATTTATTTGTGAAAATTACATGTTTCGCTATGTAGAGGAGGACTTTTTTTGCGGAGGACCACTTTATCTGACATTACCTATTTAGCCTCCTTGCTCGCTTCTTCTAAGCAGAGAAGTAAAAACATACTGCAATACCACATTTAACGCAGTTCAAAATAAAATACAACCATTATCCACATCACCATTTCACTGCCTAGAGGCATCGATTACTTACAAAACAGGGCCAAAATAAAACCTTATCTTATGTCATGTCACCTAATTCGCTTAAGATTGGCAGCAAATACAATTTTGTTGAATTTGAAATGTCACCTACACTTTATAATATTTGCAATTTTTTATATAACAAACTTTATTCATCAAATATTTAGCAAATATATAGCGAACTCGTTCATAAAAAATAGCGTTGTGAAGAGCTCTAAATTACGAACATAACGAGCCCAATATTGATATGCTTTTAATGTATGTACGATTTTATCGTACTTACCTCAAAAGCATATCAATATTGGGCTCGTTTTGTTCATAATTTAGAGCTCTTCGCAATGGTACTTTTTTTTATTAACGAATTCGCTATATATTTGCTAAATATTTGACGAATAAAGTTTGTTATATAAAAAAATTGTAAATATTATAAAGTGTAGGGTGATTTTGGTAAGTTTTCATTTTCAAATTCAAAAAAATTGTATTCACCGCCTATCTTAAGCGAATTTGGTGACATGGCATAAGCGAATTTGGTGACATGGCATAAGACAGGGTTTTATTTTGGCCCCGTTTTGTAATAATCGCTGCCTGAAATGATGATGTGGATAATGGTTGTATTTTATTTTTACTTGCATTAAATATGGGCCGAACGTGTATTTTTTTAATTCTCTGCTTAGAAGCAGCGAACAAGGAGGCCAAATAGGTAATGTCATATAAAGTGGTCATCTACAAAAAAAATCCTCCTCTACAGGACCAAACAGGTAATTATCGCAATTTGTTTTGAATATCATTTGCTAACATAATAATAGAATGCTTAACATGACAAATTACTTATGTTGTAGTTTAAGTATGTCTAAAACAAAGCACATAATGTTAACATTGTAACATACACAAGCTAAGAGTTGAATCTATAATCCAAAAGAACCATTATTATGTTTTCATAGATAACCTACAATCATTTATATGAACAAAGATGTATATCCAAACACATAAGCAATTTAACAGTGTGAACATGACTAAAAATGGCAGATAACCAGCATATTGAGTTAATAATGAAAAAAATATGAAACCCGGCCAAATATACAATTACCTTTTTTTCCAGTTTCCTTTAATGGTACATCATTTGTTATTTCTATATTCGTATTTAGTTTAGAATTAGTAAACACATTAGGTGTCATGAAGCATTTTGATAAGTGCAGTTCCTATATTTAATACTACAAAATACATTAAACTGAGCTTAACTAAACAATGAAGTTTGGCTTAACTATTTAAGTGACTTAAATTTGATCAGCGGCTAAAAAGTCCCATCTTACACAAGAGGCATGATTATATAATTTCGTAACTACGTCATGACATAATTCAAAAGAATTTAAAATACAGGCAAACAACCATAACACGTAATATAAAACTAAATCAACGCTTCCCTAACTATTTAAAATAACTTCAAAGGGTGCAGAATTTACAATCCATTTTAGTCTAGTAACTATCGTGGGTAAAGGACCACCATCACCTTCACTCATCACGCACCATCACCTTAGAACCCAACAATTTTTGCACGTCAAAAGCTGTTTTTTTGCAATGCTTCAGTTTTCTAAGTTTTTAGTTTTTTGTTTGTGACTGTTGGGTATATTGTGGGGTATATTTGTATAACGTGATATATTTTTATATTTTAGGTTTAGTGGTGACCATAGTGAGTAAAAGGTGATGGATTTTGTGATGTGTTGAATGGTGAGTTAATGTTGATATGGAGATGGTGCTGAATAGTGATTTAATGTTGATGTGGAGATGATGAGTTTGATTACGATAATCTTACGTAAGAAAATAACATATCAAATATATCACGCTAGTCAAAGTATGTATTTCAAATACTCACAACATTATTTTTCTTAGATTAAATGTTGTCAACAAACAACATTACTAAAAAACTGTCAATGATACTTAAATGACTTTCATTTGATGTCGTTTATATCAAAGTAGCCTTGATTAGAAAATGATTTAAGGGTCAAAAATATACCAAGTATAGATTAGTCCAGTATTACTTATCATCCACATATTTGCAAACTAAAAATCAAATCAAAAGGTAAAATGCATTATCTTACAATCCGGGTTGACCTGATGGGTTCAACCGAGAACCATCTTGGCCATTGGATTCTGTTTTAAAAAAAAGACTGATTTAATTGGCAATTCAACTGGGAACTACGAGGTTGGCTGGACCAATTAAAAACAGTTTTTCGAAAATGTAATATACTTAAATCACGTTTTACCTTTTAAATAATGTTATTGCTTTAACCGTCTAAAATAGTTAACCGTGAACTGAACCGCTGGTAAACGCTCCTTTCAAGTACCCGCATGTCCGATTACCCGTCTTAACACAGTTCGGTTTCGAGTAGTAAAATGAATTACCTGCCCTGCGATGGATAGTTTAAATCTCCCAACTAACCAAACCGAACCGTTCCGTAAATACCTCTAAAAATGTGTATATGCTTGGCGTGAACAAAATTGACTTCTATAGCCTACATATATGAACTCATTTCGTCTATCAAATCATATTAATGTTTTTAACATGAGGATCATATTCTTTATTCCATGACAAATGTCAGAAACACATCACAAACGTTTATTTCTGACTTTTTTTACAATGTAATCAATGATTGGAAATTGTTTTCAAGATTAAGATGGCTTGCATTGGCTCAACCACATATACATGGACCAGTTAGCAATGAAGGTACATCACTTCAGGCCCCTTGCCTACCCTTTCTGGTCATTGGTTAGGCACATTCACATTTTTTACGTTTGAAACTCGAATTCATTCGATAGCCTGAGAATCTTGCTTGATTGATATTGAAGGCGAGATCACAATCGATAAAAAGGTTGACATTTCCATTTCCGACCCACTAGAGTAATGATCAACTAGCAGAACTTAGATTTACAAGCTCATGATTAATTAGAAGACTAGTATATGATCATAATAAACTACCTTATGTGCAAAACCATCACTTTTTGATGACGTGGAGATAACCCGCGACAAATATGCCAAAAATCGGGCTGGTGGACTGGGGGTTCGGGGAATCATGCAAATCGTCATATTAGCATGTCGTTAGAAACTTGTATGCCATATGGCTTCATCACCTTCACCGCATAATCTGTGTACGTCTTTCATTCGTTCCACCGATTTGCATATGCCACTACAGCTCCAATCGAATGAAGCAGCACACATGTTCCCTGCTTGGGCTTTCCACTCGCAATCTAGTTGGATGAAATAAACAAAATGGACTCTTAATCATAGTTTTTGTTGGTGTAACATACATAAATAGATTAAATTATAGTTTATTTCACTAGTACTACTATATTGTGGTCGGCCAAAAAGAGGAAGTTATCATGTCCATGTATGATCACTTAAAACCCACTCATACGAGACGCTTTAGTGAAATAAAATCATAGTTCCGCTAGTGATACAAGCATTCAAACCTTATCTTTGCTATATAAAAGTATAAATATATTCAACTTTTTTCTTCACTAAGGCCACCCATGTATTAAAACTATTTAATAGGGCGCCAAAGTATGTATTTGTTTTCGCCATTGTACTATTCAAACCCGAGTCATTAAAAGATGGTTTTGTGTCCCCTTTGGGTCATAAAGCGTTTATAAAAAATTTAACATTTTTATGTAAAACTTCACATGTTTGAGACTTGGTTTTAAAAGAGTTTTTTGGTTACAGAATCTGTCCCAAATGGGATACAAAGCGATCATTTAGTGACTCAAACGTACACACAAAAGTACAATAACTAAAACAGGACAAATGAAAAAGTGTGTCACTATTATATGTAATAATTATCCGAAGATATCAATAACCAACATTGAGGAATATGAAGTAAAAATAATAAATATAAGTGTTTCGAGGTGGTGGAAAATGCTTACCAGGAGGTGTTTGGCAGCACAGGCTTCGATCATCAATATGTTCAACGTCAAGACCAATAAACCAAGATCCTAATGAAACATCTTCATTTGCATACTTATGAAGCATGTGACTGAAGAAACGAATATTAGTCACTTAGTCGACAATCAAAATAAAATTTAAGAAAAAGTACTGCAAAATTGACTAGAAATGCTAACCGATTGACAGAAATATAAGTGGCCAAATCTCTAGATATCGCATATATTTGTCCCGTTGCATGTCTAAAATATTTATTTCCATCTTCGCCAAATTTCCAGTATTCAGGTTCGTGGTACTTGACCCCTCTGCAATTAGTTTTCATTATAAGACTATAACATACAAAAAACTAAAGAAAAGAGAGAATGGGAAAATATTAAAAATCTTACTTTTGTGCAAGAACGGGCCCTGACTTCATACAACCGATATAAACACGAGGTTTTGAGCGATGACGGGCCAAGGTAGAGCCGATCATACCTAAATGAAATAACAACAATTACCTCCTAGTTTCATTAAAATTATTTTAGATAATTAAATAGATTACAAGGTGTGCTAACCAAGATTTATATGAACATCATCATCTACTTTGATATAGAAATCAGCATCCCACTTTGCAACAACTGTTGAGAAGTATATTTGAGTTTTCGAAGACAACTCATGGTATCCCTCAACATGTTTCTGCAGTTCAGAAAATGTCACAAAAATATAAACAAATCGTTATACACATATAAAAGTTCATGTGTATTACTACAAGAAATATAGCTGCTTAACATACCAGCCTTAGGAAATCCTGATGCTTTTTGTCTTCAACATCAATGGCATTATCCAAAAGCCCATCCGATGTTGCACTGAACCACCATCAATCAATATAGTTTGTCATTAGGGACATTAAAGAAGTAAAAAAGCCTGATACGTTTTATTTGAGTTTAGAGGTGGCAATATGGTTGGGTCGAGCGATTGCCGTACTAGGGAAAACGGGTTCAGGTTGAAACATGTCCGTTTTAGTACATATCAAAACAAGCTAGGTCAGGTTAGTTTGACCCGAAAAACACTATTTTGTCAACGGTTTCTATTTTATTTGAATAAATATTCTATCTGCTGTTATGGTTGCAAAAATTATTGCAAATATAATATAAATCTTTGAATATAAACGACTTTAGAGGGTGTTTGGGATTGCATATTTAACTGCTTATCTGCTAAATGTATAAAGAGAAAAAGAATTTTAAGTGTTAGGATTAAACTGCTTATCTGTTTATTTTAGAGCAAATAGTCACTTGAAAAAAGCAGGTCGGTACCTGCTTATTTTTAAAGTAGATAAGCAGTACGAAATAAGCAATCCCAAACACCCACTTAGACTACTTTCAACTCGTATCACATGTTCCCCTGTTGCCGCAAATTTTGTTTTGTTTGATATGATTGTGATAAGACAACCCAAAATGACCCAACATCCATTTGAGATTAACCCACCCGTGTCCAATGACAAATCGTATTAAAATTCCTTTCTCTTTCTCTAATCTCAGTAGATCCTTTCCTGAACAAAAAATCAAGAAGTTGTATAATGTATATAACGAAACACAAAAGTGAACATGTGCATCACCAGCATCAACAAATGATAAAACCTTGAGGCATCCATGTTTCTCTAATGGAATCTCTTCGTTTACGGCTGTTAAATGCTGTCATGATCCCCATGACAAAGAATAACTTATGGCGCTCATTTGATGCCTCAGATACAGGTTTCTTAGCAGACCTAGCTGAAGCAAGCTGCATTTCTAGTGAAGAGGTTGTTTTGTCCAAAGTCCTGAAAGTTTTAGTTTCTTGATAAATAAATGAGAGAAAGAAATAATTTTAATGAAGGTAATTAGTCCGTTTCAAAAATTTCTAGTTTTGAATAGTGCTAATTGAGGTGGAATAAGGAAGTTACATTATTACGTCATGTGTATGCGTCACTTGAGAGAAAACATCTCCAGCTTCAACGGAAGCATCCTGCAACAAATAACATGTTAGACTTAGAAATGTAGATGACCAAGGATAGTGCAATACAATAAGAAATTATATAAAGTACTTGCCTTGTCATCACAATCGATATCAGATTTCTTCAAGGATAAAGATGCCTCGTCTGTTTCGATTTGAACTGGACTGATGCCAAATCTACGACAGTAAACAACCAATTCAATGAGATATAAAAACAACAGAAACCGACAAATGCTTATACATGAAGTTTAAGCTATTTATTTCGTATGGAGTATGCGCAAATGTGTAGGCATATACATGTAGTAGAGCTGTAGAGTACGTTGAAAACATATATTTGAAGAACCGCAATTTACTTTAAACAACATATGGTTCACATTTAGTACTCTAATGACAACGGATACTTCATTTGAAGGGGGATACAGGTTTCGTATCATCTTAAAAAACTGTTTAGTACTAGGTTTACATATGTCAAAGCATATGTCTTACATCTGAATGCTACCAATTATCGAAGCAAGATCAAATTTGCTGAATCCGATACATGCTAAACAAAATAATAATGCTCTAAGCAAAACAATCGAACTTAAGGATTCAGACAGTTGAGTATCTTTCTTGATTATTTAAGTTTATTTTATTTATAGTCAACTACAAGATCGTCGAGGTAAGAGACAAAGATTATACGGTATACCAAATTTGAGTAAGAATTTTTCAAATGAATGATAACAATAGAGTTGCGAGAATGTGTCATTCAAACTCTGATCCTCTCATGTTGGGGCCTGCATTTAAAGAGACAATACATCTCAGAGATTTGCTAGTTTTAAAGGGGTCACTCTGTATCACGAGAGAAAACTACGGTTAACTTCGGGAGAAGCAGTTTACTAGATAAACAAAGGTTTATCAGCATAGATGAAGGGAACATGTAGAACGAGAATTAGCAGAGAAGGTGCACAGATATGTTAGAATGAGTCTTTAAAAGCAACCACTCTATCGATTATACAAAGTAAGTTATTGATTGTGTAGTGAAATTGGTTCATAAATATGGGTGTGGCCCCGCAGAGTAGGTGTGAGTGCATTGAAATGCATTAACAATTTCACGTGTTCTTTGTGTTGCTTGTTTAATGCTATTGCAATATCTTACTCTATAGATTTCAACTATCTGATAGAGCTTCTAAGGCAACATGTGACCTCTGGAGGAAGATATATCTTCATAGGAGAACATGAAGGCACGGCACGAGGGACAATTACATGTCCTGCAACTTGTGTACTAAAACCTGAAGTTTCTTGGACCACTAAATCAGACACAATGTCAGCTTCAAACTCGTATGAAATGAATGCAATACTCAGACGTATATACTGTTAGTTTTACGGATATAAATTAGTAGACGTGAGTTAGGATCAAACTCGAGACTATGGGATTGCACACTTTACGTATGAGAATTTAAAGTTAATAATTAAATATAAATGTTATATTTATTTATTTATTAAACGAAATAACTAACGGACGTTAAGTAATTAATGTAATGGACTAACGGTCGTTAAATGTTTATGGAAAAGGATCAAATTGCAAAAGTTGGGAAGGTTCCGGAATCCCTTTAAGGGACTCCAAACCGATCGGCCATAGGGACAAAACAAGGAAAGAAAAACCAACTTGTTTACCAAGTTTGCTTGGTATATAAAAAGGCTAGGGTTTTATTTTTCCATCTCTCTTGTGCTCATAAGCTAAACCCTAAAATTGTTTTGTGTGTGTTTTCTTGTCCAAAACCGGTCGAACACCCCTATAGGTGTCGATCTACTCTTTCCACAAAACCAAGTTATTTGTTTGATAAAAACTAGCATTACTTTAATTCGGTTTAGGACGTGTGTACAAGAACATAGTAATAACATACTTTTGTTATTATCTTGGATTGAATTACAAAACGGTAAGGGTAATTCTTATAATCCTATAAACCCTAATTAGGGTTCATCCTAATTGCTACTTTGTGGATTTGATTCTTGTTCGGCTAAAATCAAAAAAGGCACCAACGGATGTTTAGTCCAGCGGTATCCAGGTTTTACTCTCCTCCGCAAGGTCTCGGGTTCGAGCCTTGTCAAACCGGGGAGGATGATAGAGGTTTCTGGCGGCGTCGCGTAAGTAATGTGGTTGGACGCCATTGCTTTCCTGGGTCCATCCCCTGGCACGTAGGGCTCGTATGCCTTCTGGGCTAGGAACCATGTAGCCACAGTTAAAGCCGTCCAAAAAAAAAAAATCAAGAAAGGTACGCATACTTTATTCTTTAGTTAATTAATTATTCATTATATGTTCCTATACACTTCCGCACGTGTACTTGATGTTTATTGTTTATATTTATGATTAGTCATGTTATATAATTCCAACATATACATCATAGGCATTAAAACTGATCTCTAAACGCTTAGCTGCAAAAGAAGCATGGGATACGATGGAAAATGTTCATGAACAGTGACGGAACTTGACCAAAGTTTTCAGGAGGGCCGAAATTATATGAAGTAAGTAGTGTAGCTTTTATTTTCTATAAGCAGGTTAAGGTTATAACATGTTCGAATTTATTACTAGAATGAACCAACTACATCATATAAAATACACTTGCACGGTTTGACAAATGAAACAAACAATAAAGGAAATGTCAATTGGTTAATTACTGACAATATTATGCATGACAATGTATATAAATAATAGTAAAATCAAAATCTTAAACGAAGTTTGATATCTTCTGTTTAAATGAGAGGATATACAGCACTATTAAATGCTACAAGACGGATCGGATTGTTTGTTTCTTATATTTCCGGATGGTTACAGTATTAAACATTTTACTTCATCTATAAAACTTAAATACCACAAGTTTTGGTGTGGGGGAACCTCCCCTGCCCTCAAGTAGTTCCGTCATTGTTCATGAAGCAGTTGATGTGGTAAGACTCGAAAACACCGTACTACTTGTTACAGCCATTGAATAAGCAAAAGATGTAACAAAGAAGTCGTTATCTGAGTTTAACTATACTTATAGAATGTATTGAAATAGCTTAAATACAGGGAAGAACGCCAAAGTAGTCACATTAAAAAACATTTCAAAAATCAAAACTTGCATAAGAAGAAGATGATTATGTTGCCTACAAGGCCAGAACATAGAATCAATGCATCTAAAACAATACTAAGGATCTCTTTGATATAACCTATGACACCTAATGAACATCCTTTCGGAATTGTAGGTCCCTTTTCATGTACTTTTAAAGTCCTAATACTATAGAATCAAGTAAGCTTTGCATCTGACTGTTTTATCCGATCAAGGGCCGGGGCACAAGGGTCCTGGTACTATCTAGGTGTGAAGAAGTGCGGAGGTGACTGCAATGAGAAAATATCTCACTCATAGGCCTAAACAACGAGCAAACACTCGCTTTAACTTGAACTTTAGAAAAGCAACAATCTTTGATTCTAAATATATATCTAAACTGATAAGGTTACCCGTCTTTGACTCAGATGTACACGGCTAACTTGGGTATCCCCGTGACCGCTTACGACCGTTTCCTTGGCCACCCTGTGTACCTAAACTGATAAGGTTACCCGTCTTTGACTCAGATGTACACGGCTAACTTGGGTATCCCCGTGACCGCTTACGACCGTTTCCTTGGCCACCCTGTGTACCTAGTCAGGTTTGAACCTAAGACCTCTTGTAAGGACAAGAGACTGACTTTTAATATTTACTACATTTCAATAATGACAGCCCACCCGTGATTCCGCTCAAAAAAGGTACTACACCAAATTACCATCCAGACACAAAATCAACTATCTTAAGTTAATCGAATTCGACACGAGATTATCAAGATTTAGTAAGTCCCCAAATCTAAGCAAACCATCCAGCCAACACCAAAACACATACTAGTAATTCAAAAAAAAAAAAAAAAAATCAAGAAAATGACTTGCAACCAATAAACAAAAACAGATAAAACATTATATCAAACAACAAAACAAGATTACCATAACTTCATAACATTAAACTTAAACAAATATCACAAAAAAAAAATCAAATTTTTTACAGGATCAAGATTATACCTGTTAATGAAGATGACACCCAAACAAAAACTAGCAATGCAGAAGAATGTGACCCATCTAGGTGAATAACCCGACCCGGATCCAAGTTTATGGGTATGGGTCAGTTTAGTCCCATACTTCAAACCCATTTTTGAAATGAGCTAAAAAGATTATAAAGATGTGTACTTTTTTGCTTCTTTTTTTTGTTTGGTATCAGTTTTGAGACGCCATTAATGAAATGAAGCAAGATTTAAGGAAGATGATGAAAGGGGTTTGAAAAGGGTATATATGTAACGGATAAATGTGGCTAAATTAATAAAATAATTAAAGTTTGTATCAATTTTAGTACTATTTGTTGTTGTGTTGTTGGACACCTATGATGTTAGGCAAGAATTATTATTCTTATTATTGTTTAAATATAGGGGGATATCTTGCCTGCTGCAACATGCAGGCTTCTTGCCTGCTTTCCCTTTGAAAAAAATTTAAAAAATTTACACTTTTTCCCCTGAGCTCAGTCCTTGATACATGTTCTCCCCCTGAAACCCTCTTTTTTTACAAAGGAAAGTAGGCAATTGTCTACTTTGAAAAGCAGGCATCATTTTCCCTTAAATATAATACTCACACAAATTTTTCTGAAAATAAAGGTTGAATTGACGGGAACATCTCAGGCATTGTCCATCTCATAAAGAATAGTTTCGGCAACTTTCTTGACCTAATGACGACACAAGTGGAGTGATCAAGTTTTTTCAGATGTGAGTAACAACTAGAGGTGGCAAACGGGCGTAGCAAGGGCACGGCTACGGTCAAAGCGGCTATGGGCCAAATCACCGTGTTATACGAATCGCTTTTAAAAAGACCCAAAACAACGATATAAATTTCTCGAACTTAACACCTCATTTATATTTAAAAAATTAAATATAAGTTTTTCTTTAAAAACAATATAATGTTCGAGAAAAACATGTGCCCGTTATGCCCATTTAACTTCTAAATGGGCAATACATGCCCATTTCAAAAAAAGAAGGGGGTCCAAATGTGCCCAAATCTTTTACAAGTTTGCCCATTTAGCCCATTTTTTTGATTTTGGACACAAATTGCCACCTCTAGTAACAACTGAGCAAAAGCTTATTTTGATAAATTTTACTAAAAATAATTTACACAATGATATTCTTTCTCTTTTCTTTAGTTAACTCAATCATATATAGACGTTTCAATTTTTTGAAATCTTTTTTGTAAAATTTGAGTGAGAATAGCGTTTTTCTTTCTTTTTCTAAATAACAGATTTTTTTCAGTTTATCAAAAAGTTAGAGTCGTTGATTCAGATGTAAGTTAACTTAGGTATGGGCGGGTAGTTGTGTGATCATTTTTGTTTCTATAATAGACTGTGCATTTAGAAACACGGTTGTTATTTTTGGTTAATATGAATTCAAACCTCATGTATTAGTAAAATGTCGCGAATTGTAAATTAAAAAACTATTTTAATAATTTTTATTAATATCATTAGAAATTAAATTTACAGAATATAATTCAAGTCAAATTAGTTGATAAACTCCTAAGTAAGTTTAAACAAATTCTCTCTAAATGTAGTTAAACTAATACTACCTCCGTCTCTAAATAAATGTCCACGTTTGACTTTCAAAGTCTTACTTATTCAACTTTGACCTTAAATATTTGTGTTTATCTTATATAATACTTGATACAAAATATATGAATGAATTGTGTTTTAAATGTACTTTAAGTTGGTATAATTTTTATCAAGTATTATATAACACAAATAAAAATATTTAAGGTCAAAGTTGTACAAGAAAGACTTTAAAAGTCAAAAGTGGACATTTATTTAGAGACGGAGGGAGTAATATACTCTGTAACAAAAATTTAATGTTAAGGCAATTATTCTTATTATTCTATGATGGATATTATATTTAAATAATAAGGATTAAGGAATATATAAAGTTTTAGTGGGTAACATGTTTTGGGTTTGGCTCAAGAAGTTTTTATACTTGAATTTGAATCCCAATGATGTTTTGTTATGTGTGACCACACTAGTTAATGAACAAACGTATCACACAAGCGTGTCCATGTTTTGTGCTCAAATTCTTGTGACAATGACTATTTATCTATTTTAAACAAGACAAATGTTATACGTAGTACGTATCATTTTAAGTACTTTCCTTACCGTAACATATTTTTCATCTAATAATAATGATATTGGGATCATTTTCATTAATTTACAAATGATTGACACATAGCGAGTAAAATGATAAAGAGGAGTATTTGGCTGATGCCGGTGGAGAGCGGCATACACCGGCATGGGGACGGCTCACGCGGCAAGGCTGCTGGTGGGGGAGGGAGGGTGGTCCACGGCAAGGCACATCAAAGGTGAAGACTTCACCACATATAGAAACGTGAAGTGGTGGGCCTCATGTGTTTTATTAGTTTTATTATTTGGGTTGTGAGGGGACTGGCAATGGGTTCGGGGTGGGCTTCGGTTTGCTTCATACCGATCGGTAACACCAATGCCACCCTCTCGATTTGGTTTGGTGAAGAATGAAATCGGTAAAAGACACCGATTTGGTGTGGGAGAGGGACAAGCATCAACTAGGGGTTATGGAAGAATATTATTGGTGGGTGTGGGTTAGGCATGCCACTAAAAAAATATGTTTAGGTATGAGGTGATATGGAAAAATATTATTGGTGGGTGATTAAGTATGGATTAGGTATAGTGGCATGACTGCCACCCCCTGAGTGTGTAGATTATTTAATGGGTTATTTTTGTATAAAAGTAACTATTTTAATAAAATGTAAAGGAGTGGTGATTATTAGTAATTAAAAGTAAGGGTGCGCTTGGTTCAAATTGGGGAATGGGAAAGGGAAAGGCAATGGAAATGCAAAGGGAATGCAAAGGAATGGAATGTAGATTATCATTACCTTTGATAGTGTTTGGCTTGAGAAAAATACATTAACCTCCAAAGTGGTGGTGGTGATGATTGCTGGTGGTGGTGGCTGCTTTTGGGGGTGACGGTGGTGGTGGTGATGGTTTCTGGTGGTGGTGGTGGCTGCTAGTGGTGGTGGCTGCTAATGGTGGTGGCTGGTGGTGGTGGTTGCTGGTGGTGGTGGTGGATGCTGGAGGTGTTGGTGGCTGGTGGTGGTGGTGGTGGCTACTGATGGTGATGGTGGCTGGTGGTGGTAGTGGTGGCTGCTAATGGTGGTGGCTGGTGGTGGTGGTGATTGTTGGTGGTGGTGGTGGCTGCTAATGGTGGTGGCTGCTAATGGTGGTAGCTGGTGGTGGCTAATGGTGGTGGCTGCTGGTGGTGGTGGAGGAGGTGGTGATGGTGGTGGTGGCTGCTAATGGTGGTGGCTGGTGGTGGTGGTGACTGGTGGTGGTGGTGATTGGTGGTGGTGGTGGCTGGTGGTGGTGGCTACTGCTTGCTGTGGCTGCTGCTAGTGGTGGTGGGTAATCATTACCATACCTCCCAATTTACTGGGTAATGCCCCATTACCCAATACTAAACAATGATTCGATTCTGGGCAGTTAACAAGATGTTTAATCATTACCTTTGCCATTCCCCACCCCCCATTACCCCCAACCAAGCACCCCCTAAGTATTTTATTGTGTTTGCATAATGCTAATCATATCCATTTTTACATCATTTGGTTCTGAGACCTCACCCGGCGAGCTTGAATAATATTGTTGTTGCATTATATGCATCGTTTGGTCAAACATTTGAACAATATGGTTATGCTTTGAAAACATGATACCAAACGTTCAAGAGTTGATATGATCATCTTATGCTCTAGAATACAAAGAAGATCAACTAATTCTTTCTTACAAATGGAATTCTAGATATAATTTCATGTTTGGTTCATATCGATCTTCATTCTTGTCTCCAACAATTTAGATTTATGCTAAAACTTTATGATTTAAAATCATTTGAGGACAAAAGATTATTTACATACTAAGGGATCAATCTCCACAATCCATTTTTATTTGATCTAATGGATGAGATTAAACAATTTAAAAAACCAACTTTTATCAAATACGTAGTATTAATAACTGTCAAATCATTAATCGTTAAGCGAAAAAAAAAAATATCATTGCGACGAACATTTAATTATCTTTCTATAGATATGCACTTTGATATACTTTCGACAAATTTTTTTTCCTCGTATTTTTCACGTTTTTTTAAAGTTTTTTCGTTTTTTTACGTTACTGAAATTTGCATTAAAAAATCATATATGATTAAACACTAATTTGAATATCACATGTGATATTAGTGTTATATCATATATTATATTAGTGTTATATCATATATGATATGTGATATCACATATCATATTACATGTGATATCACATATCATATATGATTTAACACTAATATCACATGTTATATTCAAATTAGTGTTGATTTTTTTCATGCAAATTTCAAGTTACGTAAAATAAGACGAAAAAACTTGAAAAAAACGATTTTTTTTTTCTTTTTTCGAAAGTATATATCAAAGTCCCGTTTATAAAAGATAATTAAACGCTTCTTCGGACGGCGTAAATATTTTCACTTAAAGATTAACGGTTTAAGAGATATTTAAATTATAAAAAATATGTGAAATAATAAAATCCTTTTAATCTCAGCAATTGATTTCTTTTTAGATGGATGGTAGAGATAAGTCCTTTAGTATGTAAAAAAAATTTTGATATGTAAAATAACTCTCCTCAAACTTTATTTGTACCACAAATATCCACGTGTCCACTTTACTAAAAAGTCGAATAGATAAAGTGATAAACTATTAACTCGTTGGACACGCTTTAATAAAAGCTTACACCTAAATACCTAATAGTTCTTAATTGACTTGTACCTTTTTTTGGATCGATGACATTACTAAAATACTAAAAGTTGACGTGTTTTAGTTTTTGATTTAAGATCATTTGAGGACAAAAGATTTTTTACAGGGATCAATCTTCACCATCTATTTTTATTTGATTTAATGGATGAGATTAATCCTAACAATTTAAAAAACCCACTTTCATCATTTTTTTTCAAATATTAATATCTTTCTAACCGTTAATCGTTAGAAAAATATATCATCGCGACGCAGCATTTAATTATCTTTATATGATAAAGACTTTGATATACTTTCGACAAATTTTTTTTTTTATATTTTTCACGTGTTTTTTTAAGTTTTTTCGTTTTTTTACTTTCTTGAAATTTGCATTAAAAATCATATACGATAAAACACTAATTTGAATATCACATGTGATATTAGTGTTAAATCATATATGATATGTAATATCACATGTGATATTAGTGTAATATCATATATGATATGTATTATCACATGTGATATTAGTGTAATATCACATATGATATTACATATCATATATGATTTAACACTAATATCACATGTGATATTCAACTTAGTGTTTTATCATATATGATTTTTTTTATGCAAATTTTAGTAACGTAAAAAAACGAAAAAATCCAAAAATAATTTTTTTCTTTTTTCGAAAGTATATCAAAGTCATCATAGAAAGATAATTAAATGCTGCCGCGACAACAAATATTTTCGCTTAACGATTAACGGTTTAAGAGATATTTAAATTATAAAAAATAGGTGAAATAATAAAATGCTTTTAATCTCAGCCATTGATTTCTTTTTAAATAGATGGTGGAGATGAGTCCCTTGATATGTGAGAAAAGTTTGATATGTAAGAACTCTCCTCTTAGTTTTTACATATAAATTTATCACCTACACATCTTTTCATCATATAGCATTGTTCATTTTTGAAGCTATGTGAATTATTTCATGAGCTAGTATTAAATTCATGTCTCAAAATAAAGTTAAAGTTTGATCTATTATATTGTCATCCAATCATTATTCTGTTTAGAATTGTCTAATTTCAGCGATAATCATTCCTTGAATAATACACAATGATTCATAAAGACAAAAATACAGGTACAATGTACATTCTAATTCAGATTACTTTTGACAAAAAAACAGATCATTGCCACTCATTTTATGTGTTTAACACGGTTAAAGTACCACTTATACATAATTGATTGATACTAGAGATCATGAAGATTTGCAAATCTATTGAATTTAGATGCTATCCATTATTGGAATGATGTAGCTTAAACTTAAGCACTTAGGTTGCATTTAGTGGAAGGAAAACACCCTTGTTTTCCACAAAATGTTTTGTGGAAAACAAGGAAAACAGAGATCGCGTTCAAATCAACGTTTTCCAACAAAATGTTTTGCAAAACACAAATCCTCTATTTTCTAACTTAACAAGAAAAATTACAAAACAAATTTTAATTGTTTTCCTTTGTAACCCTCAACCCTCCATCCCTTTCTTCAAAACAGAAAATAAAAACATCAACTAAACGCGTTTTCTATATTTTCAAGTGTTTTGTGGAGATTAATTCTCCTTCCAAATTTTTACAAAACTAGAGATTGAAAATAAGAGAATTTGTTCTCCAACTAAACGCACCCTTACTATCCATTATTGACAAAGGTTACTCACTTGATTTACTTAAAGAGTTAAAGTCTCGTCTAAACAAAAAATAATGGCAAAATCATGACACGAAGTTGAGTCGACAATTTGGCAATTAATTTAGATATGCAGTCTGTCAAGCAACTTAGTTGAAGTGGAGAAATGAATATCGAGTGTTGGGTTAGGCAGGTCAACCCGAACCATCCAAATAAGCTTAATAACCCGAATAACCAGACATTAATAGTTTTAATTGGGTTCGGGTTGGGTCGTCCTTATAGACACCCCTGGTAGGCAATCTTCTTAGATCTACAAGGCCGGAACCCTACTGGGTCGATACTAAAATTATGGGCTTGAGTTCATATGAAACTTTTAATAATGTAATCTTGAGAATAAGCTAGTATTTTGATGGCCATCTCTATACATGGAGCTCTCATTAATTTAAATTTTGTTACTTATGTTAGGTTTTGTACCCCGTGCACTTTAGCACGGAACCTGTACAATCTAGCACAAATATTATCTTTGGTTCAAGATTGGACGTACCATGAATCGTGCGAACCACTATAATTTCTTGTATTTCTTATGATATTATTAGATCCTGATAATGCTATGTTTATTATACGTCGGTTAGACAAGGTCTTAGTGTGTTTGTCTGTATGCATTTACATAGTTGTATTGTTTGGTCGCAAATTCCTAACAAGTGAGATATAGAGGATGTAGGGTATTGCAACATATAAGTGTTGTGCTGGGATCGGTTTCCTAACGCTAAGAACCCAAGCTATTATTCACCCAAGGACACTCAGGATCCCAACTAAAACAACCCTTACAAGTTGCCGAACCAAAACCTCTAGCTAAAAAAGGAAATTCTATAACTCTCAAAAACATATAGAACCTCTAGCTTAGTTACACACAACATGAGGAAGAGAAACAAGGTATGAGTTTTGAACACAACTGTTGTCCCAACTCTAGATCAATGTTATGTAGATTGCAAAAATGTAAAGTAGATGAATAAGTAAAATTGTCTATTAACTTTGAATCAATCGATATATGTACATATATATAGTTTCCTATTCGGTATGTTGAACCATTGTGTTGGTTCATATGTAACCGCCTATAACCGCCATTTCCATAACCGTTTTTTTTCGGTTATTAACTTCTAGGTTGGCGTATTTGGTCCTTCGTCTAATAATAATAACAAATGAAGCATAAAGATAAAGATTATCAGTTCACATTCTCCTCCTTAATCTTGATCGTTGCTTCGTCTTAAATCTTGAACTCCGAGCATTTGTCGCATAGTCACGAACTTTAATCTTGATAGAGCATTCGTTAGAATATCTGCTCTTTGTAGTTCTCCGCTGACATGTTCCACATTGATGTGCCCATTCTCTACGCTTTCACGAATGAAATGGTAGCGAATATCGATGTGCTTGCTTCTTCCATGAAAAACTGGGTTTTTGACAAGTGCTATTGTCGAAATATTATCGACCTTCATATCCTTTTCTCTTCCCATCCGGTTAGTTCACTAAGCAATAAACCCGACCATAAGGCTTGACATCTGCTGCAAGAGTAGCCGCCATGAATTCGATTCACATGATGATAGCCACTATTGGTTGCTTCTCGAGTACACCGGGTAATAGGTGACTCTCGAAATAAAATATGATCCCAGAGTTCCTTTTCCTTGATCGGTGTTGATTCCATAACTACGTCGCTATAACTCGTAATCTTGCAACCGCTTCTTGCTTGTATATTATGCCATGCTCCTTTGTTCCTTTGATATATCGGATTACTTGCTTTACCGCCTTCAGGTGATGTTCCTTTGGATCTTGCATGAATCTGGCCGAGTAGTCCGATGAGTAACTAAGATCGGTCTTGTATGCGAGAAGTACCGAGACTTCCATTAAGCTTCGTAATAAGTTGCATCAACTGAGTTTCCTTCTTCCGCCTTGACCAACTTAGTACCATTTTCCATAGGTATCTTCAGTATCATTGCTTTCGCCATACTTGTTTCCTTCAAGATCTTGTTAATATAACATGTATGCTTGATTGTAATCTCTCCTCACTGCGTGTGACTTCTATCCCAAGATAATAAGCTAACAATCCTAAGTCGCTCATTTCAAATATATCCTTCATCTGGGATTTGAATTCTTCGATTTCTTTCTTTGGAGTGCCTGTGATTATCAAATCATCTACGTAGACTCCAACTATGAGTGTAGAATTCTTGTTCCGCTTTGTATACACCGCTTGTTCGAGATTACATTTCTTAAAGTCTAAAGACTTTAACGTTTGATCAAGCTTCACATTCCAAGCTCTCGGTGCTTGCCTTAAGCCATATAAAGCTTTAGTAAGCTTATAGACTTTTCCTGTATTTCCTTGTTGTATAAATCCTTCAGGTTGTGTAACGTAGGCTTCTTCCTTTAAATATCCATGTAAAAATGCTGATTTTACATCTAAATGATGTACTTGCCATCCATGATATGCTGCTAGAGCTAATATCAACCGAACTGTCTCTATCCGAGCAACCTGTGCAAATACTTCATCGAAGTCTATCCCTTGTTCTTGTACATAACCTTTCGCCACTAACCGTGCCTTATACTTGATGATATTTCCTTTTGCATCCCTCTTGGTCTTGTAAACCCATTTGAGTCCTATTGCCTTTTGATTTTCTGGCAATGTAGTAAGAGTCCATGTATTATTCTTGTTGATTGAATCCAATTCAATCTCCATGACCTCAATCCATTTCTCATCTGTTGATGCTTCCTTGTAATTACGGGGTTCTTCTTCCGTAAATAATAAACTTTGTGGTTCAACTCTACGTGCATACTTGTATATTTCCGCCATTTCTCTATATTCACGTACGGGTGTATCATCAAATCTATCTCTTGAGTTCTCTACAGAACTAGTAGTAGCTTCTTCTTCCTCTTCTGAGTGTGGGTCGTAATTGTATGCCGGTGGTGTGATTGGTGAAACTGATCAGAATCGATCTTGTTCATGATACGTGTTGTCATCGTTTTCTGTGTTGACTGGTGTAAGGTTTTCATTGTCAACTCCGTCTACCACAAAACTAGCCCAAAATGTGTCTTGTGTTCTCGTATCTTCTTCATCTTTGTTCCTATCCCACAGTTTTGTTTCCATAAACTTTACGTCCCTACTAACATGTTTCTTCTTGGCTATAGGATCATATAACCTACATGCTTTTGATCCTTCCTCTACTCCTAAGTAAACCAATGGTATGCTTCCGGCCCAGCTTCTTTAAGTGAGGTATCGTTATCTTTGCATAAGCCGTGCATCCTAATATTCTTAGGTTTTCCGGTTTGGTTTTCTCGTTGTAGAGTTCCTCATATGGAGTTTTATCTATCAGGGCCCTCGTAGGTACCCCATTGAGTATGTAAATTGCATGTTTAACTGCTTCGCACCAAAAAAGTTAAAGGTAACTTCATCGCTTTCATCATACTCCTTGTATTTGATAACACCGCCCTATTCCTTCTCTCCACTACTCCATTTTGTGGGAGTACGGTCTTTAATCAGCGTCCGTATATTCCGTTTCCTTACGATTATCTTGTGAATTCATTTGATGTGAATTCACCACCTCTATCCGTTCTTAGCATCCTTATTTTCAATTTCATCTCCATTTCTATCTTCTGTCTAAATTCCTTGAATGTACTAAATGCCTCATCTTTCGATGTAAGAAAGTATGCCCACATAAAACGCGTACAATCGTCTACTAACAAGAAAATGAGTTTCTTGTCTGAGTCGCGTTCTTTGGACTTATAGGACCGCAAAGGTCTCCGTATACTAAGTCCAACGGGTTCTTTGATCTGAATTTAGTTTGGTTTGGAAATGGTGTTCTACTGTGTTTTCCTAATAAACATGTGTCACAAATCTGCCCGACATGATTTATCCTTGGAATTCCTTCTACTAGACCTTTCCTAGTCATCTTGTTTATATCGTCAAAGTTCAGATGACCTAATCTAGCATGCCATAACCATGCTTGGTTATCTATATTTGCTAAGAGACATATAGGTGCTTCTATATGTAACTGTATCTTATAGAGTCGATTATTAGATCTTTCTACTTTCATCAACAACTTCTTGTTCTTATCATAAAAAGTCAACTTGTTTTCGTCCATAATGACTTTACAACCTATTTCCGTAAGTTGTCCTAGACTAAGTATGTTGCTCTTGAGGTTTGGTATGTAGTATGCTTCCGATACTACCTTCGCTCCCGGTTCTTACAACCTAACAGTATAGACCCTCTACCCATTATTTGTACATACGATCCATCTCCAAAACGCACTCGCCCCTGTTACGCTTTCATCAATATCCCTAAAATGACTCTTTATTCCCGTCATGTGGTTACTTGCACCATTATCTAAATACCATATGCTTGCATCCGCTGTAGCATATTTCTTTGGTTGAATTTGTTCTTCATTCAACAACAGTTCCTCGTGTTCAATTTCGTGCATAGTCATTAGTTAGTGATGGTTCATCGTCTTCTAAGATAAGGTTTGATTATTCCTGAGTTGCTGGTTTTCCTCTACAATTCCTTTTAAGATGTCCAATTTTATGACACATGTAGCATTTTATCTTACTCACATCCCACTCATCTTTATTCTTATCCGAACTCTCTTTATAACTAGAGTTCCCTCCTTGTGAGTTGTTTCTATTTTTATTCTGCCAGTTCCCTTGTGAGAAATTTGATTTTCCTCCACGTTTGTAAAAACGCTTCCTATTTCCGAAAGTGTTCGCCATGTGTGAATAATAGGTTTTCCGGCTTTCTACTTGTCCTCCCTTCCTGAGTTTTATCCTTTCCTCAAATGCCTTGAGTCTTCCAATGATCTCATCTAAAGTGATGTCGCCGAGATCGTTATTTGTTCTATGGATGCTACTATCTGAATGAACCTATCTCGTGTGGAGTCTAATAGTTTTTGAACTAAAAGTGATTCATCCAAAGTTTTTCCTAATTCTTTTGCCTTCGTGGCATAGCCGTTTAGTTTAGCCGCAAATGCATCCACCGTCTCATCTTCTTTCATCTGAAGTGAGTTAAACCCAATCATTAATGATTGTAACCGTGCTCGCACTCCATCTTCTCCAACGTGTCTTTCTTCAAATAATCCCATAAATCCTTTGCCGCCTTACAACCCGCTACTTGTAAGATCACATATTTCGCCAACGCTTGATATAGGAAGGCAATGCGTTGCCTTATCCTTTTATCATCAACTTGTGTATCTAACTTTGGTTCTATTGCTTCCCATAAGCCATGTGCCTCTAGTATAACCTTAATTTGTATAACCCAAACTGTGTAGTTTGTGGTTTTCAACTTAGGGCATTGATATTGTGCAATAGGTGTTACGGGTTTTGTTACAGTTGATATGGTTGCTATATCGTCGGTTGTCATTTTGAAAGTGTTTAGTATCTTCACTTTCTAGTTTAATGGGATTTGTCCTTTCTAGTGTGGTTATTCTATAAAGTATGTAAATTTCTAATCTTCCGGGAATCCTAGTAATACGAGATCAATAAATAGTTTTTCGGGATTTCCTAATAGTATGAAATAAAATATTCTATACTATTCTATACTATCTAAAAGTAATGAAATCCAGAAAGAGTTTAACTTGTGACCTCGTATATGCGATGAATACTTAGAGTATTATCTTTGATTCGTTAGTAAATATCGTCTACCAACGTTTGATGTTATTCCCAAGTTCGGTTCTTTGTTCCTTTGCCTCGTACCCTTGATGTTTTCTTTTCTTTGTCTCCTTTTTTTTTGCCTTCGAAACACAAAGCCACCAAGACTCTTCTTTGTAGAATTCCTTTCTCCCTTTTTTTTATCCGACTAGTACTAGAACCAAACAAATTACTTGCGTATTTGTTTTTTTTGAAATTTCTATTTGCCTCCAAAAGTTTCGGACTTCTTTTCTTTGAAACCTTTTGAATTTCCAAGTTTCGAATGAAACTTATGTCGAGATATGTCTTCTCCAACAAGCCCGAAAACAAGTTGTTTTCTTTTCTTGTTCCTCCACACTACACACGTTTAATCTTTCCCTTGTACATTATTTGATATCTATACTCCGATAACAAACTTCCCACGCACAAAATATTTGGTACCGAGATGATATCAAAGACTCCGAAACAAAAATGTTTCTGATCACGTTTCGTTGTTGCCTTCCTTGTGCCGTTTGACACTACTCCACACAATCTTGAGCGCTCCTCCTTCTATCACGTACGTATCTTTTCCACAACAACGTTTCCCCCGCGTATTACCCGCGTGTTCCTCTCCCTTTGTGTCTTGTTTAACCCGGTTTCACAAAGTTTTATCCCACTTGTTTCTTTTACCAAAACAAAGTGTATGAACTTACTTCCTTCCCTATGTTGTTGCCAACAAGGTTTCCCCACCAATCCATTTGGTGTAAAACGTTTGCAATCCCCTACGTAAACGATCGTGCACTATCTTCTATGTATCCTTATTCACGTTTTGTTTCTCTTGGAAGTAAAAGAGAGAACAAATAATTCTTTGTCTAAAAACAAACTCCTTCGTGTGAAACGAAACTGTTTTCTAGCGTATGAAAACAAATAGTTTTCTGCGCGGGTTCTTGGGTTCTTTTCCTTGCGTATGATTGTTTTGTAATCAAAAAACGAAGGTGTAATCCTATGCTCTTGATGCCAATTGTTGTCCCAACTCTAGATCAATGTTATGTAGATGAATAAGTAAAATTGTCTATTAACTTTGAATCAATCGATATATGTACATATATATAGTTTCCTATTCGGTATGTTGAACCATTGTGTTGGTTCATATGTAACCGCCTATAACCGCCATTTCCATAACCGTTTTTTTTTCGGTTATTAACTTCTAGGTTGGCGTATTTGGTCCTTCGTCTAATAATAATAACAAATGAAGCATAAAGATAAAGATTATCGGTTCACAACAACTATAATGAAAAAGGATGCAACGAATGCTTCCATCGATGTGAAGCAGACGACAAGAAGAACCATGTATAAAAATTATCAATTGAAGGGCTTCGTGTATGTGCAATATTTTTAACTACACAACATGTATCTAATCCAAATCAGATCTTAGAAGCCACGATTACTCGTCCTATGTTGTTTTTGACGTCAACTATATACCCCTTTTGAATTTGGGGCTAATTTATAGCCTTAAAAGTTAAGAATTTAGATAGACGTATAACTGTGCCATTTTAGTGTATTTGTAAACTAGTTATAATACCTGTGCACGCACAGGGTTTTGACAAAAAAAAAATTATTTTGTATCAATGCTGAACATTGTGTCTTTAAAAATAATTACATATAATTATATACTTATGCACGAGTTTTTCATTATCCATTAATATCCATTAGAATTTTGTATAATCAAATTTTGTAAAAAAAATTGTTAGATAACTCAAGATTCAACTATATTTAGCTGGTATAGATGTTGATGTTCCTATTTAAATTTCACTATTTATATTATGATATACACAAGATGCGAGTTTTGTTGCACGTAATAAACGTTGATGAAGTTAAAATATACTCCTTAAGGTTTTTTTAAAATGTTTTTCTACATATTGTTGCATTTCCAAAAAAAAAGAAAAAATTTTTTTCTACATATCCGTATATGAATAAATAAAAATTACATGAGTAGTTGTTATAAGTACAATCACGTTTTTTTTTTGATATTACAGTAGCTCGTTCTTACAATTTGATAATTATATTCCCGTTTTCAATAATTTAGTCGTATTTAATATTCAAATTCGTGTCCACACTTGTCATACTTTTAATATGAAATAAATGAGTCCTTAGTAAACATATATAGTAAAAAAATGATATTTATAATCTTATGTATATTTATATGTTGGAGTTTTAAAACAACATATATATTGTATTTTTAAGTTATAAAGTATAGGGGACATAAAGAATAAGGGAGTATTTGTTTAATTTTCAAAGTTATTAAAAAACATGAAAACTTATAATATTACACTTAACTCTATACAATTTTAAAAAATTTAACCACTAAAGTTTTATTAATTACCCCCTCTTTTTTTAAGTTTTTGTTTTCACAAATTTGACACCTATGTTTTTATGTGTTTTTCTTCTCAACCAAATTAATTAAATGTTGACCAAAATCAATTTAATTTTGACTTTTATTAACCAATCACATCACACGATTTCGCTTACGTAGCAAAATCAAGCTCTCCTATTGGTCCAATTTTTTTTTCAATGAGAAGGGTTTTGCAAAAACACTCCGAAATGATGTAATTCTTTTATTATATAAAAGATTTTAGATAGATAAATGTGTTAATTACACAATTGATATCCGAATATTCTGTATTGACTTGAATGCATATCTCATACACCTATTACATATACTAGACGGGTGCGGGTGGAGGATCATTTGCAAAGTGACAAAATTTAAAAAGTGTAAAAAGTAATCTCATCCGTTAGATCATAATACAATATTTGATCAAATTAAAGAGGGATATATGCACACATGGGCATAGTGGTCATTTCACTTCTTTATTTCTCATCACATCCCCAATCACAAATCCAAAAATAAATACGATTAAACCACCATTCCACAATCACCATCACCGTCAAAATCACGGCGACCACAATTAATCTCCAATCCGATTAAACCACCGTCGCTGCCACAATCCAATCAGTCGCTGCCACCATCCGATCAATTTCATCATCAATCAATCAATCAATAATTGGTTGATTATATGTATGTTGATTGATACAGTAAAATATGAGTGGAATGAATCTTATAAAAAAATCAATGTGTTATTTGCAAAAAGAAATGGACTTGGGCACCTGTAGAATACAAAAGAAGAGATGTTGGAAGTAGTAAATAAATGTTAATTTGGTCAAAGTTGCGCTAAATCAGATTTCATACAATCAGGTTTTGTACAATCAGATTTCATACAGAAGAGGACTTTCAGGTGAATAATGAGGAACAGATGAAATTGGGATATCAGGATCCTGATTCTGATCTAAGGATCTTACGATTTTACGATTCTGCATAGCAAAAACGATCCGGATCCTACGTAGGATCTTAAAAAGCTTAAGATCTTACAGGATCCCGATCTTTACCGTAGGATCTTAAGATTTGATCCGATCCGATCTTACGTTTCTCGAACCACAAAGTTATGGGTTATCTTTTAATAGAATTAAGAAAACAACATGTGATTCTTCCTAAACATTCAATATTCATAATTTAGGAAAATGTTTACATAAAACATTCATATAACTTTCTATTTATGATATATAGTAATTTGTAGATTTGAATAATATTACAAAGACTATTAAAAAATGATGTTGTAGTAGGATCTTAGGATCTCAATCCGATCCTACGATCACGATCTTGCAAAGACGAAAACGATCCTAAGTAGGATCCCGATCTTAACAACCTTGATTGGGATAACCAAATTTAATTGGTGCGATTGGAAATGCGTTTATTAGACTACCCGCAGTAACAAATGTTTGTATATTTTTATGTAAAAAATGTTTGAAATCTTGTTATAAATGGAAAATATAATGATTTTCAATATTGGAGAGTTGATTTGGTGATGTAATTCTTCAGCCACTTGGGGTTTTTGTGTGTGCATATAAAGTGTTTGATGAAAAGTCTGTGAGGTTTTTTTGTTATAAAAAGGTATGATTTTTTTTGTTAAAAAGTGACTTTATAACTTTGTATTTGCTTCGCTTTATTTTTGATAATGTTCATTAGTTAGTTTTGGTCATCAGTTAATTTTGTTCATCAATTATTTTTGACAATATTCATCAGTTCAAGTTAGAATTGTTCATCAGTTCATTATATTTCTAATTAAAACACAATGTTTATCAATTCATTAGTTATTTTTTATATTATTCATCAGTTATTTTTGATAACATTCATCAGTTATTTTTTATAATGTTTAGCAGTTTTCAAAAAAAAAATTTATCAGTTATTTTTGATATTGTTCAGCAGTTATTTTTTATAACGCTCATCAATTATTTTTTATAATGTTCAGCAGTTTTGAAAAAATAACGTTCATCAGTTATTTTTTTGTATTGTTCATCAATTATTTTTGATAACGTTCATCAATTATTTTTTATAATGTTCAGCAGTTTTTGAAAAAATAACGTTCATCAGTTATTTTTTCATCAGTTATTTTTTATATTGTTAATCAGTTATTTTTTATAACGTTCATCAGTTACTTTTTATATTGTTCAGCAGTTTTCGAAAAAATAACGTTCATCAGTTATTTTTGATATTGTTCATCCGTTATTTTTTATAACGTTCATCAGTTATTTTTGATAACGTTCATCAGTTATTGTTTATCTTTAACATGCAATTTCTCACTCATATCATATCGGATTTGAGTGATTCAAATTTCTGAGTAAAGAATGGTAAAAAGCCTACAATTTTCATGTTTTAAGTTTTGTAAAATTCGGCTTGCGGCTTTTAAATTAGTCAAAATTAGAGCCGAAAATGCCGAAAATTTCAAGAAAATCAATACACACTTAAAAAGTTAAAAAAAAGAGTTGAGATTCATATATCATAATGCATACCAAATTAAAGAGAATTAAATTTTAAAAAATATGGTGAAATTGGTTTTTCATAAAAGTTTGTCGTTTAAAAGTTATTTATGTTTGAAGTTTTGGGGTGAAATAAAAATATTAGTTAAAAGGACCAAAATGCCCCCTAACCGAATTTAATAAGAAAAAATGAAGGATTAGATGGGGGACATATGTCATTCAATGATATGCTTTCTACACTTTTTAATTTTTTTCACTTTGCAAGCGATCTCAACCCATACTAGACGAGTATCCGTGCATAGCAACGGGATTTTATAGCGAAAGATTGTTTAGTGATAAATTTTTTTTTATGGTTTATAAACGAAAAATAATTAAAGTTTGAAGATTTGAGGATTAAACATAATGTTTTGAAATCCGGTTCGACGCGGGTGGTTCAACCGGTTAAACCGTTCTGGTCGAAAAATGGGTCGATTTAAACCGAGTCAACCCGATGGGTTGGGTCAAAAATGAGTCAAATTAAACCGGGTCAACCCGCCGGGTTTGAAGCGTCCCGGGTCAACCCGGTTTTCTATGTGTATTAATAGTTTTGTTTTGAAATATATGTTTTCAACATTTCTTTTTTTAGTTTCAACTTTTCACTTTTTACTTTTTTGGTTTTTCCTTTATATATATATAGTATAGCAGGGTATCAACACGGTTCGGCGGCGGGTACCCTGTGACGATTAACCGGGTAAATAGATCTCGATGAGACCTAATTCCACCAGTTTGTATCGGTTTCAACGGTCCTCTCTGGTTCGTTTTCAGATGGCTTTTATTGGTTAGCCGAACCGGTGGCGACACCGGTTCTTGGTTGAAAGATTTGGTCCGGTCCGATTTTCAAAACTATATATACCATCAACTTGTTAGCTTGTATGAAGCTTTGTGTGTTTTATTAATTTGTTTAATGTGTATAATAACATGTACTTTTCATTTTAGGGTGTTTTAAAAATAACATTAATTAGTGTGTTTAATTATTTTATATTTTGGATTATATTGTAGCTTGTTTAATATGTACATTGTGAAAATTTTATTGTACTTTTTAATAAAGGGTGTTTTAATTGGTTGTTTTTAATTTGGTAGATATGCTTTTATTTGGTTGTACAATGTGAATAAATACTTGTACTTTTAAGTAATGTGGTGTTTTAATAAGAGTATTAATTACACTGTGCATTTCTCTCACCATTGATTTTTAAGATTTCACTTTTCAAGGTTTGACCATACACTCATTATATGTAGTATAGATATACTAGAGCTAGATATATTCTAGAATCAGGCTAGCCCGTTACATAATAATACAAATCATATGGGCTAACACTCCCCCGCAGTCGAAGCGGGAGGACACCGGACACTGAGACTAGAGCAAAACTCTTCAAATAAAGCAGATGGCAATCCTTTGGTGAAGATATCCGCATACTGGTAGCGAGAGGGAACATGGAGCACCCGAACCTGACCAGTGGCAACCAAGTCACGAACGAAGTGAATATCAATCTCAATGTGCTTCGTGCGTTGATGCTGAACCGATTACACGATAAGTAGATCAGACCGGCGTTATCACAGTAGACAAGCGTAGCAGATGATAATGGAGTGTGCAGCTCTCTAAGTAAGTTTCGGAGCCAACAAGTTTCAGCAACAACATTGGCGACACCACGGTACTCGGCCTCAGCACTGGAACGAGAAAGCGAATTGTTGGAATCACTTGTAACTAGTATTATCAAGTGTTAGTCATTTACTTGTAATAGGTTGCTTAAATATGGCTTATACGTATGTAATTAAGGCTAGGCTTATGTAGTAAGCCCATGAGCCTAAGCAAAGGCTCATAAGGCCAAGGGAAGGGACTAGACATGTTGCCTTAGCTCCCTTGCCTATATAAACTGTAACACCCCCAAATCTCGGTACAGCGGAAGACTTAAACAAGTTTTCGGGGCGTTACTGGATTGGTACATCACACAAGTATAGCAAACAAGATAATCATATTATAGTTCAAAAACCAATCCCAAATTTAATTATCAAAGCACAAACATCCCAAAATAGTTAAATATAAGGCCCAACATGATTTATAAAATAGGTCCGCATAATATTATCAGAGTTTAAATATGATCCTTCAACCATGCCTCATTGCCAAGCTTCCACAGAACAAGCATTCAAAACATCACTTAGATACCTGAGAAAAACATGCTAAAAGGTCAACTAACGCTGGTGAGTTCATAGGTTTAAGTTCAAATTCAATAGTGGACCTGTAAAAGTTTATTTGCTATGCGAGACTAAGATAGATACACAATATCACACCAATCACATACCAATATCACAATCAATAATACCATCAATACCATAACCGACGTCATAGTAGGGCCCTAAGCAACACTAGCCAACGCAGTTGTAGCAAGGTCTAGAACAAATGCTACCCTGGACTAGGTCGAGGTAGAAGTCTATACTTAGCTAGGCAAGTGTCATAGCAATATGATTGCTACCCTAGACTAAGGAAACAGTTACCACATATCTATCTAAACAGTCAACACATAAGCAAATCAAAGGGTTTAAAAGGTCCAAAAGAGTAGCATGATTTCTCATCCCAATTTTGTTAAAACAGAGATAAAAGTGGGGCTATGAAACTCACCTCAAGCAAGCAACGCACAAACAAATACTAGCAACGAAGATAACAGCTAACACGCTAAGAACTGACTCGGCACAACCTATTAATATAAACCAATTCTTAATATAGAATTCCAAATTCAACGTTATCTACCCCAATGTATTCCTTTTCTTTATCTCCAAAAATATCTTGTTTCATCGTTTAGTCCTAGCGTTTGGTATCGTCGTGTGTGTGTGTATCGACTCAACAAGACATCATGAATGTACTCAAATAACCAAAATGTGACTCAATGCAACACAATGAGATGTCTAAGCGATAAGCTCCATAGTCCAATAAGTTTCAGAATAAATAGTTAGACCTTATCGAATTCGTCAACTCGATAAACTCAATCATTTATTCGTGTCGCTTATTATCCCATAAACCGGTCGCATCCTTGTGAGTCATAAGGATAATTCACCCATTAATAACGTTATCCTACGTACCTAACGGACTCTTATTAGATTCGTCAACCTAACAAGTCCGCTATCCACGTGGATTGACGCTATTAATGTTAGGTCACCCGTAACCCATGCACAAGACGTAAATAGTATTAAATGCTCGAAAATGGCATTAAATGCTCATAAATGGCACATTTCGATAAACGTGCACTCGAAACATTAAATACTTATTAATTAAAAAACCTTTTCGTTTTTAGTCGTTAATTCCCATTTAAAATAGCGAATAACAAGACAAGTCTTGTTATCGAAGGTTTTAGTATAAAACCATTTATTATTTATGTTTCTTAGTTTTATTAACATGTTTATATATATATTACGTCAATTTCAATATAAGTTTCAAATCGTTATTCGTTTCGAGTCCACAAGCACGAATCATGACTTCTCGGCTTTTATTCAATCTATAGTCCAATATATACTAAAGTCCATGTTACGGCGTTGTCGGGATCAACTATGACTAAAAGTCTTAGTAACGGCGTTGCTCAAAGTTGACAATTTATAATATAAGTCCAAGTAAATAATCACAATAGCGCAAATCAATCTCCAAGCAACCCATATCAATCTCACCATCCAAACCAACTACCAAAAATACCCGTAACCAATGTCGCGACCCTAATGGTCTTGACACAGTCCCGGTTAAGACCACGTGAACCAAACAAGCTCTAGAAGCTTTTCGGCTCCACGCGTCTCATTCAAACACCAACAACACCTACCAACAAGTTACCACAACGACCCGACCCAGACCCTTGGTCCTCATGGGTCTCGTACGCCACCAATAACCCACGAACGAGTCCCTAGTGGCTCGTTCGACCTACCAAATCCATCCAAACACTCCTCAAATGGCTTCTCCAATATCTCAACACAATCAAACAACATCCAAACAACATCCAATCATCAAACCCATCAACTAGTCTAAACCAAGAACATGAAACAATAATAAAAATGCAAAAACACAAATAAATGACACAACACACGATACCATAACACTAGTTTACATATTTCATTAGTTATAAATTCGTTTTAGACTCGTATTCATCAAAACCCACTACATGTCGCCACTTGTACGAGCCAAATAGGGCTCGTACGTGACTCATCTTGACTCAAACGAGTCACCACCATGTTCCTTTTACCATTTCCAAACCCGATCTACAAAGTTACCACGAAACCCTAGAAATTCGAATAGTTTTTGCAAGATTTGAAGGTGTTAACGAAGGCTTCTATGAGCGTGCCATATATGGATGGAAAGAGGGAAGAAAGATCTACAAGATGGTGGTGGTGGTGGGTGGTCACGCGCGGCGGTGTGGCCGAAATAGTGCCGACAGTGGTGGTGGTGGCTAGGTGGTGGTGGTTTAGGGTTAGGGTTTATGGAGGAGAGAGAGAGAGAGAGTAGAGAGAGAAAGTGATGTGTGTGTGTGTTTTTAGTGAGAGAAAGAAACTAGTAAAATGAGGTGGGATGGGGGTATATATATGTGGGACTAGGGACCTAAAAAATAATAAAAAAGGGAGGAGGGGGGCGCCGGCCAAGGGCTTCTTGGGGGGCCAAACTCGTGATTTTTGTAAAACTTGTTTACCCTCTCCCGAGCTCATATATTGTCCTACGAGTGTCCCACGACGTTCCTTCGACTTTCTATCACTTTTATTTACGTTTTTCCACGAGTTTTGATTATTTATTTGCCAAGTTTCGTGTTACGGTTTAAAAGTTACGTTATTTCTCGTTATAGAATTTTATTGTGCCGAATCACATAGTGCTTAACGAAAAAGGCTAAAACTCATACGACGACTCATACGATAATAAAATAAATCATAAAAACCAATAAACGATATCAAAACAAGTCATGGTTAATCGAAATAGTTCTAAAGGCAAATACTCAGTTTAACTTAGCGTAATGCGGTTACCTAAAATGGGCTCCCTAATTGCCAGTTGTCACATAAACAATGTAACCTCTCATTTGAGAGGTGTTGGTTTTTTCATAATAAACATATCATTTCCTTATCCTTGTGGTGATTGAATACGACTGTCCCTCCTCCTCTTTATCGTTCTTTATACATCAAACATACTTGTGTTCATAATATGGTGACTTAACAGTGGTATCAATCGCCATCTAGTTGGGTGAAACATTTTTTGATTGAAGTTTTGTAGTTTACACGTAAGTCTCTCGCGTTAAACCATTTCATAAGCTTAAAAACTTTTATTTTTGCACTAAAAACCTCAAGATTCTTATGTTTTAAGGTTTATATAGTGTTTAGAATTCTAGTTTTAGCAAAAAGTTTCAAACTTTACGTGTTATTTTGCGATTTTACACTCGTTTTTAACTCGCTGTTCATCTTTACGCATAAGCTTAAAACTCACTTTGGTTGATCAAGTTCAAAACTTTCGTGTTACAAAGTATTTTGGTGCTTAAAAGTTCGAGTGTGCAAAGCATTTTGGTGCTTAAAAGTTCGTTTTGGTAATTTCTGTTGGCTTTACGAGTAAGCAAAACCCTTATTTTACGCGTAACTCAAAACCCTTTTCTTACGTCTAACGAAACCCTAATCTTACGCGTAACTTTTACGCCCAAGCCAAAGTTTACGCATAAGCAGTCTTTACGCCTAAGGAATCTTCGTCAAATTCTTCAAAGCTGTTTGTAACTCAGTGTTTTCCTTGCCTGGATAAGCTTGAAAAACACTTCGACTTGTTGATATCTCTCTCACTTGGACAAGTGTGAAAGATTTTGGTTAATAACCTAGTTTTACGACTAAGCTAAATACTTACGAGTAACACTTTTACGCCTAAGATTTATCTTACGCATAAGGTTCCTTACTAATAAGCATTTAGTTTACGACTAAGCTTAATTACGTTTAACCATTAAGTTTACGAGTAAGATACTCTTACTAGTAAGAAGGAAGTTTACGCCTAAGGCAGCAGTTTACGCTTAAAGAAGTTTACGAGTAAGCATCATCAGTTTATGCCTAAGGATTTTTACACCTAAGCACATCTTCAACAAACAACATCAAGTTTCATTCAACTACAAAGATCCATCATCAACACAAGTTTCAAAGATGTCTCAACCACCATACTCCAACTACTTTCCTCATGAATATCCTCAATGGCAACAACAACAACAACAGTATCCTCAACAATTTCAGCAACAACCACAACAAGTTGGAAATTATCTTCCTCATCAATATGCACAACCACTACCAAAACAACAATTCCTTCAACAATATCCTCAACAACATCAGTATGCTAACTACTTTCAATATCAATTTTCACAAAAGTATGCTATGAATGTAACAACGCAAAAGGAACCCACTTGGTTTACAAAAATGTGTGAAGCTATAAGTAGCCAACAATCCATTCATGAAGCTGGATCCCTTGATAGACCTCCAATGCTCACTCCCGGAAACTATGATCAATGGGTTATGCGATTCTTTAGGTTCTGTGATCTTAAGAAACCCCATGGTAAGTTCTTGAAGAAGGTCATCCTTGAAGGTCCTTTTCAAATGCCTACTACAACAATACCCGGAGATCCAAATGCTAATCCACCAAGAGATGACACTACTTCCACTCTCAATATGGATCAACTCACTGTTGATCAGATACTTCACTTTGAAGCTGATGAACTTGCAATGCAATATATCCTTTTGGGTTTACCCAATCCGATTCTTCGCAGTGTTGATGCTCAAAAAACTGCAAAAGCTATGTGGGATCACATTCATCTCCTAATGGAAGGCACTGAACTCAATCAAGATGACATGGAATCAAAACTTTACCTATCCTATGAAAACTTCATGATTGATCAGGGGGAATCATTAGAGTCATACTATCATCGGTTTACAGATATCATCAATGACTTGGATAAACACAACATCATTATGCCAAAAATTGCAATCAACACAAAGTTCTTAAGCTGTCTCGGTCCTGATTGGGAAAAGTATGTTACATTCATCCGTCAAGCTAAAGACCTTCACAAGGCAAAGTACGGATATTTGTATGACTACTTGAAGCACCATCAAAAGGAAGTAGACAAAGATAGAGCTCTCCGTGCAACTCATGCACCTTTACCTAATGCAAATACTCTTGCTCTGTTTACTCAAGCTCGCTACCCATAATTTCCACAGCTACCTACAGTCTTTACTAACCCACCACAATCAGCCCAGATTACACCATACGATCCATCACAGCAATCACAAGAAACTCAACTGGTTCCTTACAACAACAACTCCGATTCAACACTCTATAGTGAAACACAAAATGAAGATGAAGAGGCTTTCGATACATTGAATCAAGGATTTTCATTAATTGCCAGTGCCTTCGGGATATTTGATAAAAAATCCAACAACCGTATTCGTACTTCATCTAACACAAGGAATCATGCAGTTGTTCAGAATGGAAGGGTTGAGGTTCAGAACAGAAACAATGGTCGTCAGATGGGAAGTGGTAACTACATGGGTAGTGGGCAAGGTTTTAATGCTTCTGTAAGGAATAACATGGTTGCTCCTCAGCAAAGGGTTCAGATTTTTGATCAGGGAAATGTTCAGAATGGGAATACGGGTCTTAGATGCTATAACTGCAATGAGAAGGGTCATCTGGCCAATGCTTGTCCGAAACCAAGAACCAGGGGAAGTGCTTATCACAAGGAGGCTTTACTCTTGGCTCTCAAAGATGAAGCTGGTGGAACTCTTACCAACAAAGAACATAGCTTCATGGCCAATGCAGAATTCGATGATGACATGGAGGACTTGCAAGCTAACGCAGCTGTAATGTTGATGGCCAACATGCAAGAACTCCACATGAGTGAAACAGGCCCAGTCTATGACACTGATGGCTTGTCTCAGGTACCGGATCCAAATATATGTCTTATACATGATCTGATATCTCCGCCTGCATCTACATCCGACAAGGAACAGAGTGTTCAAAATGAGCCATCTACATCTCATCAAGAAGATGATCAAATGGATCCCGTAGTTACATTTGATGATCAAGATGACCTTTTGGTTACCTTTGATGATCAAGTTGACCCCGAGGTCACATTTTAGGATCTAAATGATGACCATGTCGATACTCAAGTTGAACAATATGAACCTTCGTCTAATCCAAATCCAGAGCTCATGACCTTACTTTTGACCACCCAATCATAAGTGGAGAAATGCAATGAGATAAATGCAAATCTTCGTGAAAAAGTTGCACTAATGACTAAGGATCTTGAATGCTATAAGTTACAACTTAAAAATTTTGAAACAAAAGAGAAACGTGAACACAGTTTTGAAATCTCTTTTCAAAAGTCATATCTAAAAGAACAAACTTTAGAAAAATAGATACATGATCTAGTTGTTTCCAAAAATGATTTGATTTCTCAAATAGAACAACAAAAATTTGAACATAAAAAACACGTTGACACTCTTACTTCGGAAAATCAAAAAGCCAAGCTTGAGTTGTCTTCATGTCAGAAACAGTTTTCAGAATTCAACAAAATTCAAGGAGGCGGATTGATCAGTATCTTGATGAAATTGTCGATTTGCAAAACAAAATAAAAGAGTTTCAAAACATTGTGTATAAACATGGTGAGTCAATCATAACGATTCAAAATTTTACATTTAAGCCAAATCCAGATGGATATGGGCCAAATCTTGCTGATAACAAACCACGTTTTTTCAATAGATCATTCAAAGTTGTATAATGTAGCACATATGTTTGATGAATCTATTGTGCGTGTTGTTGAATATAATCGTGAAGAGGAATGCAATGCAGAAGATGAGAGTCGATTGAAAATGGAAAAAGTTGAATATAACAAACCTTTTGATTACTCAAAAAGACCTCTCATAACTTTTGTTCCACAAGAGGATAAAACAAACACACCTTGGGTTATCACACATATTAATGAGTCCTCTTCTGATGTTGGTCCCGTCAAACCAGTTGCACAAATTAATGGTCCTTTACCTTCTTTGAGTGATACATTCATGTCTGACATTAAACTTTTGAAACGTGAAATTGAACTTAATTCAGAAATAAAAGCTGCGACTTTTCAATCTGCTTATGCGAGAGACCAAAGAAACATTTTTCAAAAACAACTTTTAACACATGTTCGAAATTTACATATGTGTGCAACATATTGGGAACGGGATCTTCAGAAAGAAATTGGACACATGAAAACAATTTTCAATGAAACAGAGGCATGGACTTTGAAAACCAAAAAGAAAAATAAAAATTTTCGAAATCATGTTGATCGACTCTTGGAAGATGTTATATGTGCTGATACTATATCAATTGTGTTGTATTATACTGCGGCATCTGCTTATGATAATATTGTTGTTGATACTGTTGCTAATGTTGATATTGTTGATAATGTGTCTCAAATCGAAACTTTGAAAGCTGAAAATGAGCGTTTGGTAAATGAACTTTCGGAAGTAACACATCATCTTCAATGGTGTCAAAATGATTGTATTAATCGAGAACTTGCTTTGAAAAACAAACTCAACCAGTCAAGTGAAAAACCTTTTGAACTAAAACTCGAACGATTGGATGATGAAAACGCATCTTTGAAGTGTCAGATTTTCAAATATGAACAAGAAATTGCAAAAGTCAAAAGTGAATATGGTAACATATTTAACTTACTGAAAAAGACACGTGCAAAAGCGTCAAAAGATCTTGATGATTATCTTGTGTACACTCGCGAAGTATTAAGTGTTAATGGAAACTTACGCTCTGAAAATCAAGATTTGTTACACACTATCATAGAGTTGAAAGAGAAGTTGGTAAAATATGAGAAAGATAAGTCTAGTAACACAAATGTCCTTGCACTTGGAAAGTTTAGAATTGACACTAGGAAGCCCACTGACAATCCACAAGATACTAATGTGATTCCTTCTACTTCTACATAGATAGTTGCCTCTAATCCTAGCGTTAGCACTTCACAGTCTAAGAGCACTGACAAGAAGAATAGGAAGTTGCAACGTAAGAGAAGACCACTAAAAGCCTCTGAAGTAGAAGATCATGTTAGGAACTTGAATAAAACACGTATTGCACCTACTTTAGATATTGCGTTAGATAAATGTAAAAGCAAAAGTGATGTAACGAATGTTGAATCCTCGAGTACTTTGAATGTTATGTTTGAAGCATCTTATATTGTTTGTCGTAAAAGCATGTTTTCTGGTTGTCATAATAATTGTGTTGCTAAAATAATTGTGTTGCTAAATCTATCTTATCTCGTAAGCGGAAACATAGAAATGGAATTACCTCTATGCCCACTAATGCTTCTAAGTCTTTGCTAGGTAAACCGCCTTCTATAGTTTCTGAGAATATCGTTGATGTACCCATAGCACCCTCATCACCTCCTAGGAAGAAAATATCACCTAGTGCATTCACTAATACCAAAGCACAAACTAGTTGGACTTGGCAGAGATGGTTACAAAATACACCTGGATTTAAATGGTTACCAAAAATTATTGACATGTGTGTTTCATCTGTAACTGTATCGGAACCCTCTAACTCTTTGGGTTCCACCTCTACCTCTATTCCACCTGTGTCGTCTGTGTGTATTGCAGATGATACAAATCATTCTCTGAAGTTTTGATAGCGGCTGTTCCTGGCACATGACAGGCAACCTCAAACTTTTATCAAACTTTGTTTCAAAGTTCATTGGCACTGTCAGGTTCGGGAATGATCACTTCGCAGCTATCTTGGGCTACGGAGATTACATCAATGGAAACATCGAAATTAGCAGAGTTTATTATGTAGAAGGTCTTGGACACAATCTTTTCTCAGTCGGACAATTTTGTGATGGTGATTTGGAAGTTTCTTTTTGAGAGAAAACTTGTTTCATCCATGATCTACAAGGAAACGATCTCATGTCAGGATCCCGCTCGTCAAGCCTTTACACAATCTCAATGCAAGACATGATCGCTTCTTCTCCCATTTGTCTCCTCTCCAAAGCAACATCTACAAAATCATGGCTGTGGCACAGAAGACTTTCACATTTAAACTTCCAAACCAAAACTAATCTTGCACGACACAAACTAGTTGAAGGTCTTCCAAGGTTTCGGTATTCAAAAGACCATTTATGCTCAGCTTGTGAACAAGGGAAAAGCACTCGTGCTCATTTTCCTTCGAAGGTTGAAGACATCACTCAGCATGTTCTTCATCTTCTTCACGTGGATTTGTGTAGCCCGATGCGTGTGCAGACGATAAATGGCAAACGCTACATTCTCGTAATCGTTGATGACTACTCCAGATGGACTTGGGTTTATTTTCTACGAAGTAAAGATCAAGCTCCACCAATGATCATCACCTTTCTCACAAAAATTCAAGTTCAGATCCGCAAAACGGTTAGCAAGTCAGAACAGACAGAGGAACTGGATTTGTAAACCAAACTCTTCGAGAATATTATAAGAGAGTGGGAATTGAGCATCATACATCAATTGCAAGAACACCAGAACAAAATGGAGTTGTTGAAAGACGAAACCATACGTTAGTGGAAGCTGCAAGAACGATGTTGATAAATGCAAAACTTCTAGATTACTTATGGTCAGAAGCCGTGTCAACTGCATGCTTGATACACTTACACAGCTCGTTCGGGGTCAAAGGAACTTCCTTTTCGTCGAGCAAGTTTTTCAACACCATAGGCAGTGAACCTAATCGTTGTAGTGTAGTATTAGGGTAAGCCACGGGTATTGATATCGTTCTCTAGGGGAATAGGAATGCTAGTAAGAAGTTACTACGCTAAGGTTGGGGTTGAGGAAGATTATTTTTTATCTTTTTATAATTTTTTAGGAAATGGAAAGGTACGAATCTCGGGGTTTGGATTTGGGGGTTTGGTATTTCTACCGATTACTCTACTTGTCTAATTATCTAATTAACTAAGCTAGGGGTAGTCTATGTCTATTGTTGTGTGCTCGTATGATGATTAAAAATGTATTTACTTAGGTTTTATTACTCCCTAGTTATCTCCTATTGATGGTTGAATTGTCACGTCTTTATTCTTAACGCGTTGTGTCTCTAAGGTCGTAGGGTATGCGTTTATCCCTAACTCTTTGAAGCTACCAAAGGTTAATAACAACAAAATATCTAGGATTCATAAACTTAACACTAAGGTATTCTTTTGATGTTTAGCCTACAATAACTCTAGGTGATTATAAACTAAGGTTCAACAAAGATTAATCAAGCATTAATAACACAACGAATGACCTATCGCAATACTAGGTCAATCACAATTAAGATAAGAGACAACCAATCAATATTCAATAACTAGGTTTCATATTACCTAAGCAAACACACAAGTAAATTAGCCGGACATGGAGAACATGCAAGCATACACACAATCAATTGAAGACATAATTGAATTAATGAAGTAAAACACTTATCTTGATGTAAGATAGGGTATAGAACCCTAAAATACTGTACAAGAAAGCCTTGGTTCGGTTTAGGTTTTTACTCCACAAAACTACCTCTCTAAAAACTGAAAAATTCGGATTCTATATATAGTGTTACAAACTTCGACGGCGTCACTCTTTAATTGTGACGCCGTCGGGTCGCCGACATTAGGTTTTCGTCTTGGCCACGTTATCATTGTGACGGCGTCACCTTATGCTTGTGACGCCGTCACCTTCAGTCTCTGACGCTGATGAGTGTGTATATACTCATCATTTTTGGTCAAATCTGAATTGCAAAACATTTAAAAACACTCAGAAATGCATCAAAATACTGAAAATATTCCAAAATTGTGTTTTATATGTTTCAGATGCAAAATGTTTAAAATCAGATGAAAAACGAGCTAAGTTTGCATAATTGGCAGTTTCAGTCCCTCAACTTTCAAATCTTGACAAAATCAGTCCCCAAGCATTTGTTTTGGAATAAAAGTCAACCCAAGTCCTTTCAAAATCAAAATTTATCAAAAATGATCCTTGGGTAAAAAGTTTGGAGAATTTACAAGTTTGGTCCTTCAAGTTTCAAAAGTGGCAAAAATAGTCCTTGGAAGTTTAAAAAATGGAAAATTATCTTTTATGGTCCTTGTACTAATGAAACTTGGCATGTTTGGCCCTTTTGATAAGTTTGGGAAAATTGCAGATTTGGTCCCTCAAGTTTGTAGAAATTACAAACTTGGTCCTTGTGTTATTAAAGCTAAACACCCAACTTGACCCTTGACCCCTGCCAATATACCCATGACCCACCACTTGAACCCCCTCCCTTTTAATATACCCCGGTCAAACCCCAGTCAAACAAACCACCCCTTTTTCCCTCCAATACCACCTTCACCTTCACCAACCTGCCTGCAAAACCACTCATCCCCTCACCTCCAGCTCACACTCCAAAACCTTATCACTCCACCTCCACAAACCAACAAGAAGCATTTAAAGCTTCTCCTTCCTTGCACTCAAACCCCCCTGTTGATATCTCATTTTGGCGCCAAAACTCATCAATGGCCAAAAATAAGTCAAGTGATCCAATGGTCCAGAAAAGAAGTGGGATTTGCTCAGAGGAGAGAGGGGAGCACTTTTCTTGAATAAATAGAGGAAGAGAAGACAGAGTTAGTAGTAGTTGTTAGTTTTATTTCTCATATAAGTCATTTTGTAATTTTTATATCTTAAGTAAGTTCTAAAGTGTAATTTTAACCTTCATTGTACTTAAACTAAGCTTTTGTATCAGTTGTAATTCATTTCAAGTTCTAATTCGAAGTTTGGTTAAGTTTTCTATTTTTCCATTTTCTATAATCAAACCTATTTTAAATGTACTAAATTCCAAGCTTCAAAGAGCTTATTTACTTCTCAAATAAGCTTACTAAAGCTGTTTATAGCTTCCAATAAGCTTACTACTCAGTTTCAATCAAAGTTGGTATTTGGTCAACGAAAGTCAACATGTGAAGAAATTTTGGTTAAGCAAATATGGAAATGGAATTTGGTTGATGCAGTGTTGGATATGGGTTGATTCTGAGTTGGATATGGTTGAGATAAGTTAGGTTAGTGGTACTTTGCTGTTTTGCAAGCCATTGTGGCTAGGACTTTTGTAAGTGTTTGCTTGCTATCTCAATTCTGTCAATTAGCATAAACTGTTTTAGCCCATATTCTAGCTGTAGTATCTGCATTATTTAGCTCAGTATTTGTTGTTAGATCATAGTTGTAAGCTTTCATGGATTTAGATTAAGTGGTTGTCATTTTAAGTTTGCATTTTAGTTAGATTCAGCAGTGTTTGGATCTGCTTACTAAACTGTGTTAGAGGTGTAGTTTTTAGTTAAGACCTGATAATTTAGTCTTATCTAGGTTAAGTGGCATCAAGTAAATCTGCATATTGCACCTTAGAACTCTAAAAGTCAAAATCAACATAAATCTGTCCTAATTTCATATCTGTTAGAAAATTTTAAGATCATAAGCTTGATTTGTGTTGAGAATTCAGTAGAGTAGCTTTATTTAACTTTGTTTTAGCTTGAAACATCAATCTCAGTTCATAAATTAGTTTCAAATCTCAAAAAAGTCAAAGTTATCAAAACTGCTTATAAAGTCAAAAAGTGATTTAGTGGATTTTTGCAAATCTTTCTGGATTTTTCATGCACTCAATTCTGATCTAAATTGATTGGTATTTTGGAATCAAGAACTTCAACTGGTTGAGTTTGTAAAAATCATTTTTGAATAATTTTAGTAATTTTTTATAAGCCCCTTATCAGCTTGTCAATTAAGCCAAAGGTGCCCTGTGCACTGACTCAGTGAATATTGAGTGTGCACTGGTTTGTGCAGAAGCTCTCAACAAGCTCATGAGAGCTTGTCTTGGTCTGATTTTTGGTTTATATGCTCCTTGCCAGGTCTTCTTGAGATTGTCGTATCTGGTTTTGGGTCCCAACTAGGGTAGATAGCTTATTTTTAAGCTTGAAATCAGCTCCTCAGAACTGATTTCACTAGTTTGATTTTGAACTCATAAGCTAGTAGCTGGTTGTCTAGAGGTTTATAGCAGCTGTAATTAGTTGTTTATAGATAATTTTGGCATATTTTAGCTTCTGCTTTCATTTGGTGGTCTTTAGTGCTTATTTGCTTAATTTGAGTGCTTATTTATAAGCACATTTCACTACAGCTTCATAATCTTGCACACTAGTATATGTTTTTATATTTTTCATAGATTTAGAATAATATTTTAGACTTTCCCTGAATTTTTCATAATTCTTCATCAATGTTTGCTATTTTTCCTTATTTAAATCAATTTTTAGGACTTTTTAATTAGCCTTTATTGCAATTAAATCAGAAAATCTTAAAAAAAATAAGTTTTCAATTTTCCTAGATTAAGATAAATATAAAAAGCAAAAAAATAATTTTTCCAGATTTTTCTTAGTTAAATTTGTAATTTTTAGCAATTTAATTAGTTTTAAATAGTTTTTAAATCATAGAAATTAGAATATAAATCAGAAAAATACAAAATTAGTTTTGAAAATTCTCTTTAGTTATTTTAGATTTTTGAAAAATAGTTTCACAAATTTCCTCTTTATTTTCATAATTTTTAGTATTTTAATTTAGTTTTAAAAGTTAAAATTAGTTTTTAATTCAAAATTAATAAAGAAAAATCAAGAAAATCCAATTTAAAAAAAATAGTGATAGCGTTTATTTAAGATAATTTAGTTTTTTAATTTTCTTTCATTTTTTCCTTTGTTATCTAGTATCAATCATAACCCCTTTCTTGTTCAATATCACCCGATCATTACACGTTTGGTTATTCAATCGCACAGCTCGTTGGGACTTAACGACCCGGGGAAACACTAAACTCTCATGGACTTAATTGCTTTGGTTTTAGTGTCTGACTTTTATTACGGTTGACCATTCACAAGTGGTTGACTTGTGTAATAAAACCTGACCGTTTGGGACCGATCAAATTTTGGCGCCGCTGTCTATGCTAATATCTTACGTTAGCGATTAGTGATTTGAATATTCACTCCCTGTTCATACCATCTATATATGTTTATATTTTCTTATAAAAATCCAAAAATCCAAAAACATCTTAAAACCATAAAACCCAAAAGATTCTTCTTTCCCCATTTTCATAATTCCCTTGACTCTGAGATTTCTTAGAGTCAACTCTAGTGTATGCGCACTTTCCTCTTCTAGGTCTGTGAGCCCATTTCGTGAGCTTGTTAGGATTCCAAGAGGCGATCCGTGAGCGTTCGCCCCATCAGTCGGATATGAGATCCGGACTGCTCGCACTACTTCCGTTATCATGGCGGAAGAACGTCCTATGTGAGCTTCTCCGAGGCACCCATCGATGGGTATGGAGATGCTATTGTTATCCCAACCATTGTGGCTGAAAATTTTGAACTCAAAACCGGGTTACTAAATCTTGTAACCTCAAGTCAATTCTATGGTTTTGAGAAGGATGATCCTCATGCTCATATTCGATGGTTTAACAAGATTGCATCTACCATCAAATACAATAATGTCCCTACCGATGTTTGTCAAACTTCTTCGTTCCCATTTTCCCTAGAGGGACAAGCCCGGATTTGGCTTGAAAAACAACCCCCTAAATCGATTGAAACTTGGGAAGATTTGGTGAAAAAATTTGTGAACGAGTTCTATCCACCTTCCAAAACCACGAGTCTTAAAAACGAAATCATCAAGTTCACACAAAAGTTTGATGAATCCTTCAGTGAATCGTGGGATCGTTTTAAGGAGTTGCTTCGAAAATGTCCTCACCATGGTTTCTCCGAGTTGATGCAACTCGATACTTTCTATAATGGAGTGAGTCAATCTGATCAAGATTCTCTCAATTCCTCCGCGGAGGAAATTTCTTGAGCAAAACTGTAACAGAAGCTTTAGCGATAATTGAAAACAAGTCTAAAGTCCGCCTTGCATGAAGCAAACCGGTTGTTTCCCAAGTCAGTGTTGGTCCTTCTACTTCATCGCCCGTGAGTCAATCTAGCACAGATGCTAAGATTGACAAACTCACGGAAGCAATTCAAGCTTTGGTTCTCTCCAACCAAAAGAAAGTTTCTTTTCCACAAACTTCACCTCCTGCTGAAGTCAAGAAAGTGGAAATATGTGTTACTTGCGGTGGCCCCCATGCCTATTACAACTGTATGGCCACCGATGGTAACCCTTTTGAAGCAAACGCTGTGGGCGGGATTTCCAATTCAGGATGCAACCAATACCGTGCTCTATGGACCGAACCATCGTCCCTAACCACTACCTGGACCACCGGTTTCAACCAAAACCAAAACCGTAATCAAAATAGAACGAACCAAGGTTTTCAAAACCAAGGTAATTTTAGTCAAAATAACGGTTTTCAAAATCAAAGTCAAAATTTCCAAAACCAAGGAAATTTTAATAGAAACCAAGGACAAGGAAATTTCAACCCGGGTATTTTCATGGCAATAATCAAGGAAATTTCCAAAATCAAGGCCCTAATCCAAACAATAGAGGCCAGAATTTTCCTACACAAAATCAAGCCATTGTTCCAACCGGACCATCATCTGATGAGTTGTTGAAGCAATTCATGAAATCCCAAGAGGAAATGAGCAGGTTGTTGGTAAGCCGATTTACGACATTAAGAAGTCTTTAAATGATCGACCCTCGGGCTCAGGTACTTTACCTAGCAACACGATCGCTAATCTGAGAGGCGATGCAAAGGCGATCACAACCAGAAGTGGTGCTTCATATGATGGACCTGCTATTCCTACTACCTCTTCTTCTTCTCTCGAAGGTAATGGAAAGTGAACTGAGGACAAAGGACCAAGTGCAACCTACTAGCTCACAAAGTACAGCACATGTCCATCCTCAAGTTGTCCCGAAACCCAAATCCAAACCAGGAGTTGTTTTTTAACCTCCTGTAGCTCCAATTGAAAACCCCAAATCCAAAACCTCTATTCCTTACCCATCACGTTTAAATGAGCAAAAGCTCAGCGAAAAAGCCAGTCATCAAATGGAGAAATTTTTTCAAATTTTCCAAGAACTACATTTTGACATAAGCTTTGCGGATGCTATCATCGAGGCCCAAGTTTGCATCAACTCTCAAACACATGTTAAGCAACAAGGAAAAACTGTTTGAGATGGCTAAAACTCCTTTGAACGAGGCGCTCGGCAGTTCTGTTAAAGAAGCTTCCCGAGAAGCTTGGAGATCCTGGAAAATTTCTTCTTCCTTGTGTTTTTCCGGGAATGATTGAATGCTTTGCCCTCGCCGATCTTGGTGCAAGCTTCAATCGATGCCTTATTCAAGATGGAAGAAACTTTCTCTTCCGGAACTTATTCCTACCTGCATGACTCTTGAGCTTGCAGATCGTTCAATATCGCGTCCTCTTGGCATCGCCGAGGATGTATTCGTGAAAGTAGGTGATTGGTGCAAAACTGTCAAGTTATCTCACACAAGCTAGCCACTTGTGAATGGCTAACCGTAAGAAACTTAAAACAGGTCAAACACTAATGCAATTTAGATCAGAGGAATATAGTGGATTCCTGGGTCGTTAAGTCCCACGGAGGATGAATTGGTGTTTAAACAACTTCAGATGTCGAATAATCACTAAGGATAGTGATCAGTAAGGATTGTGATTGATAATTACCTAAAGAAAAAGTTTATAAATTACAAGGGCTTAAATGCAAATTAAAGAAAATTAAAAGTTAAAATATATTAAATAAACGCTATCACTATTTTTAAAATGATGAACGTTTAAAACCTAAAACGTGCGTTTAAATAAAATTACGTTAGCGTCTAAATAAAACGTGAGTTTTAAGAAATAAAAGGCCTAAAAATATGAAAATGATATTTTTACAATCCTAATAATAAAATAAAATTATTAGAAAAAGAAAATTATTTTTAAAACTATTTATTTAATTATTATTAAATAAAAACTATTTATTAATTATTTAAAATGCACTAAAATACAAGAAAATAGAAAATTAACCTAGAAAAATGAAATTATAACTTAGAAAAATCTAAAATATGATAAAACTTATTTTAAAACTGAAAATATATTTTTTATGCTTTTTATGTATTTATTATTAATTAAAAACTATTTAAAATTAATTAAAATGCTAGAAAATACTATTTAAGCTAAGAAAATTCTGGAAAAATACTTTTTATGACTTTTATATTTATCTTAATCTATGAAAATTGAAAACATAATTTTTTAAGCTTTTTCTGATTTATTTGTATTAAAAGCTAATTAAAAAGGATTAAAAACTAGTTTAAAATAAGAAAAATAGCAAACAGTGCTGGAAAAATATGAAAAATTCAGGAAAATACTAAAATATTATTTTAAGTCTGAGAAAAATATAAAAACATATGCTTATGTGTAAGAAAATGAGGTTGCAGTGAAACTGCTTATGAATAAGCACTTCAAAATAAGCCAAAGTCCACAAATGGACACCAAATGAACACAGAAGCTAGGTTATGCTATAATTACTTAATACTAACCTATTCCAACCATACTAAACCTCTGAAAAGCAATTTAAGCCAAAAATTAAGCAAAGCAAAATTAGTTTTATTTCAGAAATGGGACAATATTATGGCTGATCTAGGAGTGGGGTCCACAGAGCTTAAGCTCAAAAGCTTGACTGAAATAGATAGTCAGCTGGGTGGTGAATGCTATGGAGCTAAGAACCACCACTGGGGTCCACTGATGTGGCCTGTGGGACCCACAAAAGTGGTGGTGATGGCCACTGTTTTGGTGGTGCATCAGCTGCACAGAACAAGTTTCAGAAAGGGTGTTCAAAACAAACTTAATATTAATCACTTTATAAGCTAAGTGGGAATGAACTACTATTTTTATAATTTAATTAAGCAACTATATATTATTATCCCAAAAGCATTTAAGCTAAATCTTAATATTGAATCCTATATAAAATTATTAATTTTATTCAAAAACTGCTTAAGTGATATTTTGACTTTTTATAGAAATGAGCTAAGTTGACTAATATGAACTTTGAATCAATTCTATGGACTGAGCATGTTATTATAAGGTGAAAAGAGATTATCTATAGCTAGGTTAACAACTTTTAAGCATGTAAAATGAATTTGGTAATCCAAATTCCTAACAGTTACCAAATAAGATGAGATTAAAGCTATTTTTGACTTTTTACTAATAAGCACAGGATTTAATTACTTGACTAAGTTATATAGAACTAGTATGACATTAAACAGCAACAAACAACATCAAGTATGGGCTGGAATGCCACTAAATCAGAAAATCCAAACACACCTTCAACTAACTGTTTTGAAGCTTATTGAAGCTTGACACTGATTTAAACCATGAAATCAATTGAATAACTTATATTAACTATATTGAGACAGATTTAAACTAAAATTAACAAGTCTTAACCACTTATACTAAGAAATGCAATCTTTTAAGAAATGGCTTACAAATGGTATCCAAGCATAACACTGAGAACTGAGAACTGAGAACTACTCTTATGGGCTTACCACTAAGCCTCTAAACCAATAAGCAATCCAAAATTAGCTCCGCATCAACAAATATCATGACCAAATCCATTATGAGCTCTTCAGTTGACTTTTGTTGACCAATTTTGGTTTTTCTAATTTAAAACACTAGAGTATATAGCAGGCTCATGAAAAGCTATAACAAGCTTATCTGAGCTTGTTGGAAGGATAAAAGAGCTTTTGAAGCTTCTAATTAGTTTAATTTATTTAATACGAATGAACAAGAAACATTAAAACTTGAAATCTTATTTAACTGGAATAATTACAATACAAAAGTGAAATTTAACTTGAAACAAACTTGATTTTACACTAAGACTTTGAATTTAAACTGAGATAGACATTTAAGTAAATTTTACACTACAAATGGTCTAAAAACATGCGACTCTTACTATCTCTGCCTTCTTTTCTTCTTTATAGATATCCAAAAGCTTCCTCTCACATCTCTGATCATTTCCCACTTTGAGTTATGACCATTGGATCAGTCAAAGTGATCTTGGCCTTTGAAATGCAAATTGGCGCCAAAAGTCCTCAAGCAGGTTTTATGCATTTAATGCTTCTTGGTTGTATGTAGAGGTGGAGGGGGTTTGGTATACAGGTAGGAGGATAAGATAGCAAGGTGGAAAGTGGTGGTGAGGTGGTGAAACCACCTGGTTTCAGGTTAAACAACCATGGGGGAGAAGAAGCTACAGTACTGGCGGTTTTTATTTCTTTTAAATTATTGGGTTGGACTGGACTTGGGCCTGGGTAATGGATTTGGGTTTGTTTTGTTTTTGGGTTTGGGTAATTAGCAAAAAGGATCCGTTTGGTTTATTATTAATAACAAGGACTAACTTTGCAATTCCTGAAAAGTAAGGGACTGAACATGTAAACTTTCCAAAGCTATCACAAGGGTGAATTTTGCCAAGCTTCAATAGTACAAGGACCTCAATTGATAATTTCCATTTTTACACTTCCAGGGACTAAATTTGTCAAACTTTGAAACTTGAGGGACCAAACATGTAAATTCTCCAAAAGTTCACCATAAGGACCAATGTTGCCATTTATGAATAGTACAAGGTTTATTTTTGATTATTTTCACTTTTTAAATTCACCAAGGACTATATTTGACAATTTTCAAACTTTAGGGACTAAAGTTGTCATTTTGTAAATTTTAAACTTTAAAGGGTTTATTTTGACAACTTATGAATCCATTGGACCTTATATAACATTTTTCTTTATTTTGATTTACCAGGGACTAATTTTGACAACTTTTGAAACTTGGGGGACTAAAACTGCCAATTATGCAAACTTGATACGTTTTTCACCAGATTTTGATATTTTTGGATTTAAAACACATAAAACACTTGTTTGTGATATTTTCATCATTTTGATGCATTTCTGAGTGTTTTCAGATGTTTTTGCAGTCTAAAAGGTACAAAAATGATGAGTATTTAGACACTCATCAATCCCCCACACTAAGATATTGCTAGTCCCTAGCAATGATTTATGAAAAATTAATGGATTTCATCTCTTTACCAAAAGCCATTACTTCTGGATTAGCCAATTGTTTTAGTTCAAGTAAGAACCTTGGCACAATGATAACCAAATGATTTTGAGCAAATCACCAGCTTTCAACGGTTTTGATTTGTCTTTACCTGAAGCCGTTTGCTTCGGACTAGCCAACTCTTAGATAAATTATCGATATTATCTTTGGTGGTGATTACCAATTATGGCTTTTCCACTTTGCCTTTACCACAAGCCATAAACTTGCGGGCTAGCCAACTCTTCACTAATTAAAGATATGGTAAGTTGAACACCATACAATTTTGGGCAAATTGCAAGCCGTCAACGGATTTGAGATATCTTTACTAAGAGCCGTTTGCTCTGGATTAGCCAATCCTTATGTGGGTTAGACATGGTGGACTGATTACCATTTGTTGTGTTTAGTACATAGTACTTCCACTAAATAAAAATTTTAAAATTTGGCCATTTTGGGGAAAAAGGAACTAAAAGGGTACATTAATGATCAAATTCGCCAGAATTTCCCCCCCACACTTAGAAATGAATATTGTCCTCAATATTCAAAGTCCCGGCTATTATGCCGAATCCTTGAACATAAAAAGATAACATTACTAGCCAAGTGTAGAAACACAACAATTATTTTCTTTTTTAATATTTACAAAATTTTTATTTTATTTTATTTTTTTTAACATAGATATATATATACAACATGTGGGGTATCTCCCCCACACTAAGGTGGTACACACGGGTGAAAACCCATGTTTAACTACTGTTTTTGATTACCGAGTCGCTAGCTTGACTCGACCCCGAATTCATTTGTTCATGGGGAAGTAAGTGGAAGAGACAATCTCCATCTGACTTTCACTTGAGATGTTTGTATAAACATTTGAAGTACGTGAAAGTTCCACACCGATGAGATATTGAGAGAACCGGCTCACAAATGATAAATGAAAATGCCGGGGTCAAAAATAATGTCTTCATTCCCGAAGGAGTGAAGAACAGGAGAAGCCACGGGATAGGTGAAGAAAAGAAAGAAAGTCATGATAAACATCATGACTAACTCATCATCATCAGAAGGAGAATTCATGATTTCCGGATCATGAATCTCATCATTTAAGCTCATTTGATCAAGACATATTCGGGTGGGAGGATGGGATTTTGATATCAAGCAAGTTCTCATGGTTGAGAACATTTCCCTCCGGAACACAAAGATCATTTTTGTCTAGATCAAAGTGGAAGTTATCATACTCCGGTGGAGATATGATATGAGTGAGTTCAAAGGAGAACTCCTCGTAAAGAGAATCATTCACGTAATGTAAGTCTGTGAACTCTTGTTCCACTGTAGACTCATCACTATCCTCAGTCTGAGTATCAAAGAGTGGATTCTCAGAAATTAAAGTGAATTTAGAGTCGAATTCAAATAGAGGATTAGTGAGAGTTGTTTTGAACGCTTCAGGAACAAATTGATTAACATTCTCTATTGGACTGTTAGGGTGAGAAGTGAGTGAACGATCATTACAAAGGAGACTTTCAATTTCTCCTAGGTTGGCTTTGAAATCAAAGAGATCATCATCACTTTCCGATGAAAGGGGAATGATGTGAGTGAGTTCATCGGTGAACTCCTCAAGAAGAGGATCAACATCAAAATGTGAAAGTGATGCCTCAACATTCTCAATGTTTCCATAGGAAGCACAATCGTCGCTAAGATTCGAGAAAGTTTCAAAATGATCTTTTGAACACTCAAGAGGGGAAAGAGAATCACACATATGATCGAAGTTCCTGTAACTCTCTTTGGGATTGGGACAAGGTTCTCAACACTAGACTTTATGAATTCGTCCGATTCCTTTCAAAACAGTGTCAAGATGCTCGTCCCCCATGCTCAGAGAGTGAGTGAGAATATCGGGTGTGATATTAACAGACTGAGGGAGTTGAGATGGACTAGCATACATATGTTTTACAATTTCCATTTGTTCTTATGCTAGTAATTCCATCATAGTCTTTTCTCCCTGATTTTTCATGGAAGGAATTTCAACTAATGAACTAGATGAACCTGTACAAAATTGACGAATATCAAGGGTAACTTCATCATCATCGTCATCAGGAATGAAACGGAATCGAGAGCTAGATTTGGCTGCTTTTTCTTTTGCAATTGATTCCCTAATAGATTGTTCAAAGGCAATTTGGGAATTTAATTTAGCAGTCCGCTCTTCGGCTAACAAAACTTCCATGGATTTCTCATTTGGATTATTTTGGGAGTGTTTACATTCCTTCAAATCTTTCACTAAATCCAAAAGATCAAGGAGAAGATTTTGAGGAAATGGATCAGGCTGAGGTGATGCCTGATTCATTTGGTGCTGTAGAGGTTGGTCATGATACGAAGAGTCGTAATTGTTATAAGGAAATGGATTCCTTGTTTGACAATCAGAGCTAGAGTGAGGACCTCCACAATACTCACAACAGTAAAACTGATGTGGCTGTGGGTTATATGTGTTGTAGTCATAATTGTTGTCGGGAACCGCTCATAGACAAGCGTGTTTCCCGATTGACAATCAGAACTGGAGTGTGAACCATTACAGTACTCACAACATAAAAGCTGCTGAGTCTCACAGTGCGGTAGCTGATGGAATAAATCAGTTGTGTTATGGTAGGAATAGGGATCCCGGTTATAGTTAGACCCGTTTTCGATTCCACCATGCTACAACTGGGGCAATTGCCACCATTATAAGGACCACCACTCCATTGACAACCAAGAGGGTGAGGATAAGACATAGAAAGAATCAAAGGTTTCAGAGGGTAAGAGATTAAGAATAAAAAATGTGAGAGGGTAAAGATGGATATTTTTGGATTTTTGAAAAACATGATGTAAAACAAAGAATGAAAATATTTTTGGTGTTGTTAACACTTTAGGAAAAATGTTAATGAACTTTTTGATTTTGATTAACTTTACAAAAAACCTGTTTACAAACGATGGTATATGTGCAAGTCACGGGTCACGCTTAAAACACGCTTACAAACCTCCCGGTGGCCAAAATTTGATTGGTGCAAAACCGTCAAGTTATCTCACACAAGCTAGCCACTTGTGAATGGCTAACCGTAAGAAACTTAAAACAGGTCAAACACTAATGCAATTTAGATCAGAGGAATATAGTGGATTCCTGGGTCGTTAAGTCCCACGGAGGATGAATTGGTGTTTAAACAACTTCAGATGTCGAATAATCACTAAGGATAGTGATCAGTAAGGATTGTGATTGATAATTACCTAAAGAAAAAGTTTATAAATTACAAGGGCTTAAATGCAAATTAAAGAAAATTAAAAAGTTAAAATATATTAAATAAACGCTATCACTATTTTTACAATGATGAACGTTTAAAACCTAAAACGTACGTTTAAATAAAATTACGTTAACGTACTAAATAAAACGTGAGTTTTAAGAAATAAAAGGCCTAAAAATATGAAAATGATATTTTTACAATCCTAATAATAAAATAAAATTATTAGAAAAAGAAAATTATTTTTAAAACTATTTATTTAATTATTATTAAATAAAAACTATTTATTAATTATTTAAAATGCACTAAAATACAAGAAAATAGAAAATTAACCTAGAAAAATGAAATTATAACTTAGAAAAATCTAAAATATGATAAAAATTATTTTAAAACTGAAAATATATTTTTTATGCTTTTTATGTATTTATTATTAATTAAAAACTATTTAAAATTAATTAAAATGCTAGAAAATACTATTTAAGCTAAGAAAATTCTGGAAAAATACTTTTTATGACTTTTATATTTATCTTAATCTATGAAAATTGAAAACATAATTTTTTTAAGCTTTTTCTGATTTATTTGTATTAAAAGCTAATTAAAAAGGATTAAAAACTAGTTTAAAATAATAAAAATAGCAAACAGTGCTGGAAAAATATGAAAAATTCAGGAAAATACTAAAATATTATTCTAATTCTGAGAAAAATATAAAAACATATGCTTATGTGTAAGAAAATGAGGCTGCAGTGAAACTGCTTATGAATAAGCACTTCAAAATAAGCCAATGTCCACAAATGGACACCAAATGAACACAGAAGCTAGGTTATGCTATAATTACTTAATACTAACCTATTCCAACCATACTAAACCTCTGAAAAGCAATTTAAGCCAAAAATTAAGCAAAGCAAAATTAGTTTTATTTCAGAAATGGGACAATATTATGGCTGATCTAGGAGTGGGGTCCACAGAGCTTAAGCTCAAAGCTTTGAAATAGATAGTCAGCTGGGTGGTGAATGCTATGGAGCCAAGAACCACCACTGGGGTCCACTGATGTGGCGATGGGACCCACCAAAGTGGTGGTGATGGCCACTGTTTTGGTGGTGCATCAGCTGCACAGAACAAGTTTCAGAAAGGGTGTTCAAAACAAACTTAATATTAATCACTTTATAAGCTAAGTGGGAATGAACTACTATTTTTATAATTTAATTAAGCAACTATATATTATTATCCCAAAAGCATTTAAGCTAAATCTTAATATTGAATCCTATATAAAATTATTAATTTTATTCAAAAACTGCTTAAGTGATATTTTGACTTTTTATAGAAATGAGCTAAGTTGACTAATATGAACTTTGAATCAATTCTATGGACTGAGCATGTTATTATAAGGTGAAAAGAGATTATCTATAGCTAGGTTAACAACTTTTAAGCATGTAAAATGAATTTGGTAATCCAAATTCCTAACAGTTACCAAATAAGATGAGATTAAAGCTATTTTTGACTTTTTACTAATAAGCACAGGATTTAATTACTTGACTAAGTTATATAGAACTAGTATGACATTAAACAGCAACAAACAACATCAAGTATGGGCTGGAATGCCACTAAATCGAAAAATCCAAACACACCTTCAACTAACTGTTTTGAAGCTTATTGAAGCTTGACACTGATTTAAACCATGAAATCAATTGAATAACTTATATTAAATATATTGAGACAGATTTAAACTAAAATTAACAAGTCTTAACCACTTATACTAAGAAATGCAATCTTTTAAGAAATGGCTTACAAATGGTATCCAAGCATAACACCGGCGAGAACGAGAACTACTCCTATGGGCTTACCACTAAGCCTCTAAACCAATAAGCAATCCAAAATTAGCTCTGCATCAACAAATATCATGACCAAATCCATTATGAGCTCTTCAGTTGACTTTTGTTGACCAATTTTGGTTTTTCTAATTTAAAACACTAGAGTATATAGCAGGCTCATGAAAAGCTATAACAAGCTTATCTGAGCTTGTTGGAAGGATAAAAGAGCTTTTGAAGCTTCTAATTAGTTTAATTTATTTAATACGAATGAACAAGAAACATTAAAACTTGAAATCTTATTTAACTGGAATAATTACAATACAAAAGTGAAATTTAACTTGAAACAAACTTGATTTTACACTAAGACTTTGAATTTAAACTGAGATAGACATTTAAGTAAATTTTACACTACAAATGGTCTAAAAACATGCGACTCTTACTATCTCTGCCTTCTTTTCTTCTTTATAGATATCCAAAAGCTTCCTCTCACATCTCTGATCATTTCCCACTTTGAGTTATGACCATTGGATCAGTCAAAGTGATCCTGGCCTTTGAAATGCAAATTGGCGCCAAAAGTCCTTAAGCAGGTTTTATGCATTTAATGCTTCTTGGTTGTATGTAGAGGTGGAGGGGGGTTGGTATACAGGTGGGAGGATAAGATAGCAAGGTGGATAGTGGTGGTGAGGTGGTGAAACCACCTGGTTTAAGGTTAAACAGCCATGGGGGAGAAGAAGCTACAGTACTGGCGGTTTTTATTTCTTTTAAATTATTGGGTTGGACTGGACTTGGGCCTGGGTAATGGATTTGGGTTTGTTTTGTTTTTGGGTTTGGGTAATTAGCAAAAAGGATCCGTTTGGTTTATTATTAATAACAAGGACTAACTTTGCAATTCACGAAAAGTAAGGACTGAACATGTAAACTTTCCAAAGCTATCACAAGGGCGAATTTTGCCAAGCTTCAATAGTACAAGGACCTCAATTGATAATTTCCATTTTACACTTCCGAGGGACTAAATCTGTCAAACTTTGAAACTTGAGGGACCAAACATGTAAATTCTCCAAAAGTTCACCATAAGGACCAATGTTGCCATTTATGAATAGTACAAGGTTAATTTTGATTATTTTCACTTTTTAAATTCACCAAGGACTATATTTGACAATTTTCAAACTTTAGGGACTAAAGTTGTCATTTTGTAAATTTTAAACTTTAAAGGGTTTATTTTGACAACTTATGAATCCATTGGACCTTATATAACATTTTTCTTTATTTTGATTTACCAGGGACTAATTTTGACAACTTTTGAAACTTGGGGACTAAAACGCCAATTATGCAAACTTGATACGTTTTCACCGATTTTGATATTTTGCATTTAAAACACATAAAACACTTGTTTGTGATATTTTTATCATTTTGATGCATTTCTGAGTGTTTTCGGATGTTTTTGCGTCTAAAGGTACAAAATGATGAGTATTTAGACACTCATCATAGGAAAGTTCCATTATCAGTGACTTTGTGGTTGTTGATTTGATGCGATCATCGGGTTCCCCTCATTGTTGGGCGAGGATTCACGAGCGGGCCGTGCTCTCATTGATGTATTTGAGCAAGAAATCACATTACGTGTGGGTAATGAAGACTGCGCGCACCTTTAACCTTGATCAAACTTCGAGGTACTCCTCAAACTATGATCTTTGAATCGGTTAATCGAATCAATGTAATTGATATTGCTTCCGAGGAGTACTCTCAAGAGTTTCTTGGTTATTTTCATAATTCTGTGAGTGGGGATCCCACCACATCTTCTCAACCAATAATTGCCGATCCTTCCCTCTCTTTACCGTTTAAGGAGGTGACTTCTTCTAGAAGAGATCGATGAGTTTCTTGCTAATGATGAATCAATTCCGCCGGGAATTGATGATGGTGTTTATGATTCGGAAGGAGATATCCTTTATCTTGAGCAATTGTTAAATGAAGATCCATTACCGTCACTCCCTCCGAAGGAGATCAAGATTGAAGAAATCAAATCAGTACAAACATCTCTTGAAGAATTTCGAGGTTGAACTTAGGACCTACCTCCTCATCTCGGGTATGCATTCTTGGAGGGTGATGATAAATTACCCGTCATAATTGCTAAGGACTTAAGCGAGGAGGAAAAGACTGCTCTCATGAAGGTTTTGAAGTTGCACAAGCAAGCAATTGCTTGGAGACTCTCCGACATCAAGGGTACTAACCACGAATTTTGTACACACAAGATTTTATTGGAGGATGATTTCAAACCAGCATCCAACATCGAGAGAAGGGTGAATCCTAAGATTCATGAGGTTATCAAACAAGAGGTTCTCAAACTTCTTGATGCCGGTTTAATTTACCCGATCTCGATAGTCCTTGGTCGATCCCATCCACTGTGTTCCAGAAAAGGGTGGCATAACTGTTGTCACAAATGAAGAAAACGAGTTAATTCCAACTCGATTGGTTACGGGATGGCGTGTGTGTGTTGACTATCGCAAGTTGCGAAGCCACCGTAAAGACCATTTTCCTCTACCCTTCATGGACCAAATGCTTGAGAGATTAGCAGGGAACGAATACTATTGTTTCCTAGATGGTTTCTCGGGTTATTTTCAGATCCCCATTGATCCACGGGATCAAGAAAAGACCACATTCACCTGCCCATACGGAACTTTTGCCTGAGGCGTATGCCTTTTGGCTTATGTAGCGCTCCTCGCGCGTTCCAACGATGTATGATGGCCATTTTCCACGACATGATCCGGGAAACAATGGAGGTGTTTATGGATGACTTCTCGGTCATTGGGGACTCATTTCAAACATGTCTCTCCCATTTAGAAAAATGCTAAAACGGTGTGAAGACACCAATCTTTGTCTAAATTGGGAGAAGAGCCATTTTATGGTCAAAGAAGGAATTGTCCTAGGCCATAAGATTTCAAAAATGGGATTGAGGTTGACAAAGCGAAAGTGGATGTCATTGCCAAATTGCCTCATCCTACTACCGTCAAAGGTATTAGGAGTTTTCTAGGTCATGCCGGGTTTTATCGCAGATTCATACAAGATTTTTCTAAAATCGCTCGACCTATGACTCATCTCCTTGAGAAGGATGCTCCTTTTATCTTCTCACCTGAGTGCATCGAAGCTTTTGAAACATTAAAGAAAAAGCGTATGGAAGCACCCATTCTAGTTGCCCCATTTGGATTTACCCTTTGAACTCATATGCGATGCAAGTGATTTTGCTATCGGTGCAGTCACGGGGCAGCGTAAAACCAAGCATTTTCACCTATCCACTACGCGAGTAAGACTATATGAAGCTCAAACCCATTACACCACTACGAAAAGAATTATTAGGCTGTGGTGTATGCGTTTGAGAAGTTTCGACCATACCTAATCTTGACCAAATGCGTGGTGTATACGGATCACTCGGCTCTCAAATATCTCTTTGCAAAACAAGATGCAAAGCCGAGATTGCTCCGTTGGGTTCTACTCCTACAAGAATTTGATATCATTATACGTGATAAAAAGGAGCCGAGAACGGTGGCGATCATCTGTCCGTCTAGAAAACCCTCACCGAGGATGTGTTGAGAAAAAGGAAATAAACGAAACATTTCCTCTCGAAACACTCAATGTGGTTTCTTTTTGTGGAGACTCTTCTACCCCATGGTTTGCTGACTTTGCAAATTACCATGCGGGTAACTTTGTGGTGAAAGGGATGTCGTCCCAACGGAAAAACAAATTCTTTAAAGATGTAAAACATTACCGGGGCGACCCTACTTATTCAAAATTTGCGCGGATCAAGTCATCGAGCGATGTGTGTATGGTCGGAAGCCAATGACATTCTCAAGGCTTGCCATTACGGACCTCTTGGGGACATCATAGTCCCAACTACTGCCAAGAAGGTGTTTGATTCGGATTTTATTGGCCCACGATTTACAAGGATGCCCGAATTTGTCAAAACACGTGGCTTGTCAGCGTCCGGAAATATCTCACAAAGAAATGAAATGCCGCAAAACGCCATTCAAGTGTGTGAGATTTTTGACATCCGGGGCATTGACTTTATGGGGCCATTTCCTTCATCTCGAGGAAATAAATACATACGCGTGGCCGTTGACTATTTGTCAAAATGGGTTGAAGCGAAAGCTTTGCCTACCAACGATGCCCGAGTTGTTGTGAAATTCTTAAAATCTCTTTTTGCTAGGTTTGGAACTCCACGAGCTATAATCAGTGATCGTGGTACGCATTTCTGCAATGACCGGTTTGATAGAGTCATGCAAAAGTATGGTGTAACTCACCGTCTCTCTACTGCGTACCACCCCAAACAAGTGGGCAAGTGGAAGTTTCCAACCGAGGGATTAAAAGAATTCGGAAAGGGACAGTGGCGAAAACCGTGCCTCTTGGTCGGATAAGCTAGATGGCGCCTCTGGGCCTTCCGTGCGACTTATAAAACACCCATCGGTGTACTCCATACAAGCTAGTGTACGGAAAGGCGTGTCATCTGCCGATTGAGCTAGAACACAAAGCATATTGGGCCTTAAAACATGCCAACTTCGATATTCACAGCTGGTGATCACCGAAAAGTTCAAATGAATGAATTAAATGAACTCCATTGATCAAGCATCGAGAACTCTTTGATCTACAAAGAAAAGACAAAGAAGATTCATGGCTCCAAAATCAAGAACCGAGTTTTCAACGTCGGTGATCGAGTCCTTCTTTTCAATTCAAGATTGAAGATTTTCTGAGGAAAACTAAAATCCGGGTGCGGACCATTCACCATCACTAAAGTATTTCCTTATGGAACCATTGAGTTATCTCAACCCGATGGTCCAAATTTTAAAGTGAATGGTCATCGATTGAAGCATTATTTTGGAGAGGACATTCCACATGTGGTTGTCCCGGATCTACAAACTTTCCCCATGAACCAATGAATGCGGGGATCGAGTCAAGCTAGCGACTCGGGAATCAAAAACATTAGCACACTATATGGGTTTTCACCCGTATTTCGACTTCTTTCTATTTTCTACCACCCTATTGTGGGGAGTTTGTTGTATATAAAGTATCAAAAAAAAAAATTTCAAAATAATGGCCGTAGTATTTCCCTTTTCGTTATAAGTTTTGGCATAACAGGGCACTTTGAATATTGAGGGCAATATTCATTTCTAGTGTGGGGAATTCTCCGAATTTTATCATGTAATTATACCACCCAATTCCCCATTTTGGCCAAAAAAAATTTTTGGAGTAAGTGTTTTGCACTTACTCACTTACGGTCATCGATCCGCCATGTCTAACAAACAAAAGGATTGTCTAATCCGGAGCAAAGCGGCTCTTGGTAAAGATATCTCAAATCCGTTGACGGCTTGCAATTTGCCCAAAATTGTATGGTGTCCAGCTCACCATATATTTAATTAGTGAAGAGTTGGCTAGCCCGCAAGTTTATGGCTTGTGGTAAAGGCAGTTGGAAAACCATAATTGGTAATCGACTCACCAAAGATATTTTATCTAAGAGTTGGCTACTCGAGTAAAGCGGCTTCGGTAAAGACAAATCAAAACCGTTGAAAATTGGTGATTTGCTCAAAATCATTTGGTTATCATTGTACCAAGGTTCTTACTTGAACTAAAACAATTGGCTACTCCAGGAGTAATGGCTTTTGGTAAAGAGATTCAAATCCATTAAGTTTTCTCAAAAGATTGCTAGGGACTAGCAATAGTTTAGTGTGGGGATTGATGAGTGTGTAAATACTCATCATTTTGGTCAAATCTGAACTGCAAAACATTTAAAAACACTCAGAAATGCATCAAAATACTGAAAATATTCCAAAATTGTGATTTATATGTTTTAGGATGCAAAATGTTTAAAATCGGATGAAAAGCGAGCTAAGTTTGCATAATTGGCGTTTAGGTCCCTCAACTTTCAAATCTTGACAAAATAGGTCCCTGAGCATTTGTTTTGGAATAAAGTCAACCCAAGTCCTTTCAAAATCAAAATTTATCAAAAATGATCCTTGGGTAAAAAGTTGGAGAATTTACAAGTTTGGTCCTTCAAGTTTCAAAAGTGGCAAAAATAGTCCTTGGAAGTTTAAAAAATGGAAAATTATCTTTTATGGTCCTTGTACTAATGAAACTTGGCATGTTTGGCCCTTTTGATAAGTTTGGGAAAATTGCAGATTTGGTCCCTCAAGTTTGCAGAAATTACAAACTTGGTCCTTGTGTTATTAAAGCTAAACACCCAACTTGACCCTTGACCCCTGCCAATATACCCATGACCCCCCAACTTGAACCCCCTCCCTTTTAATATACCCCGGTCAAACCCCAGTCAAACAAACCACCCCTTTTTCCCTCCAATACCACCTTCACCTTCACCACACCTCGCACTGAAACCACTCATCCCCTCACCTCCAGCTCACACTCCACAACCTTATCACTCCACCTACACAAACCAACAAGAAGCATTTAAAGCTTCTCCTTCCTTGCACTCAAAGCCCCCTGTTGATATCTCATTTTGGCGCCAAAACTCATCAATGGCCAAAAATAAGTCAAGTGATCCAATGGTCCAGAAAAGAAGTGGGATTTGCTCAGAGGAGAGAGGGGAGCACTTTTCTTGAATAAATAGAGGAAGAGAAGACAGAGCTAGTAGTAGTTGTTAGTTTTATTTCTCATATAAGTCATTTTGTAATTTTTATGTCTTAAGTAAGTTCTAAAGTGTAATTTTAACCTTCATTGTACTTAAACTAAGCTTTTGTATCAGTTGTAATTCATTTCAAGTTCTAATTCGAAGTTTGGTTAAGTTTTCTATTTTTCCATTTTCTATAATCAAACCTATTTTAAATGTACTAAATTCCAAGCTTCAAAGAGCTTATTTACTTCTCAAATAAGCTTACTAAAGCTGTTTATAGCTTCCAATAAGCTTACTACTCAGTTTAAATCAAAGTTGGTATTTGGTCAACGAAAGTCAACATGTGAAGAAATTTTGGTTAAGCAAATATGGAAATGGAATTTGGTTGATGGGTGTTGGATATGGGTTGATTTCGAGTTGGATATGGTTGAGATAAGTTAGGTTAGTGGTACTTTGCTGTTTTGAAAGCCATTGTGGCTAGGACTTTTGTAAGTGTTTGCTTGCTATCTCAATTCTGTCAATTAGCATAAACTGTTTTAGCCCATATTCTAGCTGTAGTATGTGCATTATTTAGCTCAGTATTTGTTGTTAGATCATAGTTGTAAGCTTTCATGGATTTAGATTAAGTGGTTGTCATTTTAAGTTTGCATTTTAGTTAGATTCAGCAGTGTTTGGATCTGCATACTAAACTGTGTTAGAGGTGTAGTTTTTAGTTAAGACCTGATAATTTAGTCTTATCTAGGTTAAGTGGCGTCAAGTAAATCTGCATATTGCACCTTAGAACTCTAAAAGTCAAAATCAACATAAATCTGTCCTAATTTCATATCTGTTAGAAATTTTTAAGATCATAAGCTTGATTTGTGTTGAGAATTCAGTAGAGTAGCTTTATTTAACTTTTTTTTAGCTTGAAACATCAATCTCAGTTCATAAATTAGTTTCAAATCTCACAAAAGTCAAAGTTATCAAAACTGCTTATAAAGTCAAAAAGTGATTTAGTGGATTTTTGCAAATCTTTCTGGATTTTTCATGAACTCAATTCTGATCTAAATTGATTGGTATTTTGGAATCAAGAACTTCAACTGGTTGAGTTTGTAAAAATCATTTTTGAATAATTTTAGTAATTTTTTATAAGCCCCTTATCAGCTTGTCAATTAAGCCAAAGGTGCTCTGTGCACTGACTCAGTGAATATTGAGTGTCTGTGAGGTTTGTGCAGAAGCTCTCAACAAGCTCATGAGAGCTTGTCTTGGTCTGATTTTTGGTTTATATGCTCCTTGCCAGGTCTTCTTGAGATTGTGGTATCTGGTTTTGGGTCCCAACTAGGGTAGATAGCTTATTTTTAAGCTTGAAATCAGCTCCTCAGAACTGATTTCACTAGTTTGATTTTGAACTCATAAGCTAGTAGCTGGTTGTCTAGAGGTTTATAACAGCTGGAATTAGTTGTTTATAGATAATTTTGGCATATTTTAGCTTCTGCTTTCATATGGTGGTCTTTAGTGCTTATTTGCTTAATTTGAGTGCTTATTTATAAGCACATTTCACTACAGCTTCATAATCTTGCACACTAGTATATGTTTTTATATTTTTCATAGATTTAGAATAATATTTTAGACTTTCCTTGAATTTTTCATAATTTTTCATCACTGTTTGCTATTTTTCCTTATTTAAATCAATTTTTAGGACTTTTTAATTAGCCTTTATTGCAATTAAATCAGAAAATCTTAAAAAAATAAGTTTTCAATTTTCCTAGATTAAGATAAATATAAAAAGCAAAAAAATATTTTTTCCAGATTTTTCTTAGTTAAATTTGTAATTTTTAGCAATTTAATTATTTTTAAATAGTTTTTAAATCATAGAAATTAGAATATAAATCAGAAAAATACAAAATTAGTTTTGAAAATTCTCTTTAGTTATTTTAGATTTTTGAAAAATAGTTTCACAAATTTCCTCTTTATTTTCATAATTTTTAGTATTTTAATTTAGTTTTAAAAGTTAAAATTAGTTTTTAATTCAAAATTAATAAAGAAAAATCAAGAAAATCCAATTTTAAAAAAATAGTGATAGCGTTTATTTAAGACAATTTAGTTTTTTAATTTTATTTCATTTTTTCCTTTGTTATCTAGTATCAATCATAACCCCTTTCTTGTTCAATATCACCCGATACTACGTTTGGTTATTCAATCGCACGCATTTCGTTGGGACTTAACGAACTGGGGAAACACTAAACTCTCCTGGACTTAATTGCTTTGGTTTTAGACTATTTGACTTTTATTACGGTTGACCATTCACAAGTGGTTGACTTGTGTGATAAACCTGACCGTTTGGGACCAATCGGGCGCCGTCTGATCAAATCTAGGCCGTCGACTCTTGCGATGCCCTACTCTTTTTAAAACGATGCGTCACTTGTAAATAAGAAATTTGGCTATAGTCGCCACAAAATTGTTAGGCGGCGTCACAAATAGAATTTCTGCGAATTTCCTTGATTCAGCGGTATGCCGGTTACTTGACTTTGGTAATTTTCTTCATATATTTGGCCTTTTCATCGTCGAATAAGTGTCATTCCAACAATTTGCCTTCAAGAGACCTAAAATGTGAAAAGGAACGAAATTAAGTAATAACGGATACAAAAGTGACCAATTAAGGGCTTAAATGACCCCTCAAAAAGGTACCTTTTAAATCCTTATCAAATATCCTTACACTTGGTATTTGCTTGTCCTCAAGCAAATGTGCTTTTAGCCAATTGATTTATAAGTTAGGGGTCATGAAGCATTAGTTTAGAACGATCCACAACACATACAAGCCCCGCAAAAGTCATAACAAGCACGGAAATTACATACTAGCACCTCACATGGGGTGTTTGGATACTCACATCTCTCGGGTGTATATGAAATATAACAAGTTGGAAATGGAAGATAAACACTCATTAACCGGTCCTAGTACATAGATTACCATAGGCTTGAGACTAGATCAAACCTCCATCGCTTTGGCGTAAGCACCTAGGAAAGACTATCCAAGAGGTCTTTTAAAGGGTTGTAATGTTAGGCTTACGTTAGGGAAACAAAGGGTTTGGTGGGATAGGCGATTTAGTGGTGGCAAGTCAAAAATCTTTATGTTACAAGCATGCGAAGAATCGCGTTGCTAAGCCAAGACTCGACAGTCTAAACTCTAGATAACTGAAATAAACAAACATAAATTTAAAGATAGATGTAGGATGGTAGCCCGTATGTTTTTTTTTTTCATTTTTTTTCCAACACTCTATTTTTTTCTTTTTCTCTTTTTTTTCGATTTTTTTTCATACACTCTTACTCTACCATTCTCTACGATAACATCAAAATGATAGGGATTTATAGGCACATCCCTACACTTGAGTTTTTATTACTCTAACACTAATTTGACCCGAATTGAAAAGATCAAAACACTTGGAGTTCATTATTACGCAAATAAAGGGAATTTGAATTTAACGTTCCCTTCCCATCATTTCATAAAATTTAACTTTTCCCATGAGTCCCAATCGTCCCAAAACTGTGTACAAAGGATATGACTCGACTTAGCAACTTATGCAAGCAACTAGATAATTGAACTAAGGGTTTAGTGTGATAACAATAATGCACTAAAAGTGAGTGCATACAAGGTAGGCTAAGGCAATTTGGGTGTACATTTGGGGGTGGATTGTAAACAATGTTCTTCATTGATATTCCGGAAAACCGAAACATCACGAGAACCTCGAAAAGGATAGGCTCTGAGGGGTTAACTAGGGGTATCGTGTACTAAAGATGAGTACAACGCAAGGGTGTGGGGGAATTACTCAACCGATGTGGAAGAAGTAATTATAATACGGGTATCAAACAAGGGTTATCATAATGCCTCTTATCATTTAGTTATTCCTAACTACACAAGTGTAGTCTTACTAGCGATCTCGGAATGCATCACAAAACAAGTTCTAGAATCTATTATACTACCGGTACACTCTCGAAGCATTAAAGTGGAATGCTTTAATTCCTACAAATCTAAGGGCGATCATCACATTTTGGGTGGAATTTAAGTGGTAAAGGGTTTTTGTGCTAGTCATATAATTTCCTATCCATGAGATGCTTTATTAAGACTAATGGCCCACTCCTACATGTCATGAAAATTTTAAATTTGGTGCCAAAATTACCCTAACCGATATTTCTCATAGTTTATTACACAAATGAAATTGGACAAAGCAAATATTCAAGGATAAGCATAGTTTCAAAGTTCCCGTTTTATTTTCCCTCCCTACACTTAAACTGAACATTGTCCCCAATGTTCCCCGAAAGTATCAAAGTTATGATAATGGAAGGTAATTAAAAACTAAAGAAACTAGTACTCCCCTGATTAGCTTGGTAGGATCCGTGTGAAGTGGTGGTTACATCTTTATTCAAGAAGAATGTTTGCGTGAAAAGCTCCTTCTCATCTTATGTATCTTCTTCTTGATAAATAAATCTGCACACTTGAAGAAAATAAACGAAACCTTAGCGTAAAATCGGGGGTAACAATATATATATGACTCTACTAAACTAGGATATAATGCTTGTGGAATGGATGTTTACAGATTTTCTGGAAAATTAAGACCTGGAAAATTCCAAAAATTTATGAGTAGCTCAGAAAACGAGAAAAAGTAATAAGATGTTTCTGCTCCTCCTGACGCCGTCAGGTTGCGATCCTGACGCCGTCAGGTTATTCTGACAGAAACTGGTCTGCGATTTTCTGGAAAAAATTCTGGAACATTTTTATCTTTAAAATCTGGAAAAATTTCGTGCAAAACATCCATTATGACTCGATACAAGCATTTGACTCGAACACACATGTATATCTTTTTAATTAATTGTAATTCTCATGTTCACGTTTGTTATGAAAACGTGTGTAATCCTCCCTACACTTATCCCTTATGTAAAATACCTTTATATGTAATTAAGACGAGGTTAAAGACAAAATAAAGCATTTTTACAAATTTAAACATGAGAATAAACAATTAATAAAAGATGTACGACACAAAAATAGACAATCCATCCACACAAGTCATAGATAAACCACATGCAAATATACATACACATCAAATTGTTCAACGTTCACCACAAAGTTAAGATAGCCTAGATTATTACATGCCCAAATAAAATTGTTCCAACAACCAACCATTCCAAACCATAAAATATCCATAAACAAATACATAAGTCACTGGGGAGGGGGTCCATAACGGTAGTCATAACCAGGAGGGAGGTGGCCCAGGTATCCATAAGGCGGGTAATCCTCCTCCCGCTCGGGAAATGGATTGATCTGCAGGTGTGGGTCGAGCTGATCAAGCATGGACAGATGTTGCATCTTCCTGACGGTGTGATCATATGTCCAGCTAGCCCTCTGGTCCTGCTGCGCCATCCACGTGTCCATACGGTCCATCCACGCTCCCTGGTGGGCCTGCCAATCTCACTGGACATGTCGGTGTAGCGTCAGCGGAGCTCCTGCTCCATCCCCCTGCTGGTGTGCCTGGATCAGCTCGTCATCATAGTCATCATCACCAACTGAATGTTGGGCTGAACCCGAACCACGCGTAGCCCTACCATAATCCATGATGACATCCATAGCTTTTAGGGACTTAGCTCTAACGACCCTTGGTGCTGCCACCACATTAAGGTATGCTGGTGCCTCCCCTGCCAATATGCCAAAGGACTGGGCCAACCGGGTGACAAACTTGCCTCCATACACCCTATCATCAAACCTCATCCCACTAGTAGTCCTCAAGTAATCGGCCAACCAAAATGGGATGTTACAGTGCACACCCTCGGCCAACATGCAGTAGAGATAGAATAGATCTGGTAAAGTGACACGATGACTCATGCTCTAGCGCCCTATGATAGAGAAAGTGAGGCAACGGTGCACGAGCCTAATTCGTGGGTCTCGGATCTGAGATGCGAGGGTACTCCATAACGTAACTCCCCTTTAGCTATTGTGTTCCAAAACTGAATACCCAACATGTCGTCCCTATGGGAATCCGTCTGCCAATCTAGCCCTAAAAACATCGCTCTCAGTATCCCCAGCAGCATACAATCCTAATCTCCATCCAAACTCAAATGCCGACATAGCCCTCCATTCTCCACCTAACCTAAATCGGACCCCCTGAAACTCAATGTTATCCCGACATGAATTAATATCCATCAGATAGGATGCGTGAAATTCACGCCCAACTCGCCATAGACCGGCTCACGCATCCTAACATTCTTTCCCAGTGGGGGTCAGTGAACTTGTCCCTCCTAAAACTGTTCGAGAACTCTCTAGCCAGATCATGCTCCTCAAGAAATCCCCAGTCCACAACAGCCCCTGAGTTAATAGTTTGAAGAAGCAAATCATTATAACGGGTTTGGCACCCTTCCTCAACAAATACTCCCCACCCAGCAATCGTGTCAGCTATGTTTTCCTGGGTACTAGAAGACTGTCCCCTAGTTCTCTTCGTTCTTCTGCTCATCTGAAACAGGAAATCAAATAGATGGGGAATAAATGAATAACATTCGTGATGCTAAGGACGACGTCAGAAGGTTCTGACGGCATCGCAACATAAACCTGACGCCGTCACCCCGACAAAATTTTGAATCCGACATTTGCGAGGGAAAAATCCAGGTTTTTAACCATAACCCTTGACCCAAACACCCTTGTTGCAGCAACAATGGTATATTGGCTTGGTGGTTTTAGTTCCTAAGCCGTAAAGGCTTCTCGCAAAGTTAACCCCAAATGATAACACTACCATTCGCCTAATCTTAAGCCTAATTAACAAGATTCATGGGCAACATTTTGCATAAATCAAACCAATTGGGGGTTTTCGGATTGAAAAGGGAAAATCAAAATTGAGCATGAAATCGAGCAATTGACTAGACAAAGATCAATGTATACTACTTACCTTGTGGAGATTGATGCGGCAAAATAGTGAATTTGATGTGGAGAAAACGTAGTGGTGTGGTGTGGGGAGGATAGAATGTGTAGGGTAAAGAATGAAATGGATGGTTGGTGTTTTTATCCGTCTGATCTGGCTTTGTGACGGCGTCACTCTTTACGTGTGACGGCGTCACGCCCAAATTTTTGCAAAAGAAAATGGTTTTGCTAATCCGCCCGGATCAAAAAGCTGATTACTATTTTTGACAAAGATTTTGGTTTTTATTTTAAGATTTATTTTGTCAATCCACCCACAATATCCACGAAGGTAAGCAACGCATATGTCAAATTGTCTTTCAATTGTGATTCTAGAAATACCGAAGTATAGGGGATGAGGATTCTTTGATCCTGGTTTAAAACCGAAAAAAAATTTCCTAACATTTGAAAGTCGGAAGTGACACGGCACCTTCCAATAAATATGTTCCTAGAGAACAAACGGGGAGTGTTGAGGCAAGAATTCAAACAAGGATGTGATTCCTTGAGGGGGTTGCCTTGCTTAATGGAATTGGAGAGGGTTTGGGATCATCCCAACGTGTTCCTTATCACATATACCTTTTCTATCTTTTTAGGTATACTGTTCTTTGCGATTTCTTCACGGATTTTCAGCATGAAGTTGTTAGCTAGTCCCAAGAAAGTGTCGTGAGTTTTTCGCATTTGAGCTTCGAGGCGTTTTATTTCCTTTTCTTGCTTGTGGACGAATGTCAACATTATGTCCTCGAATTCATCTTGCCGGGATTTTCTTGGGAGCAAAAATTCCTTGACCACGTTCACATGCTTATAAGCATGGGTGGTCACTTTCATTAACTCGTCCACTTGTGCCTCTATGCTCATGAATATTTGTGCTTGGGAATCTAACCCATTTTCCTGGATTACTGGAATTTCCCATCCTTCCTCTTCATATTGAGTTAGGTCATCAATGACTCCCCAACATGCTTCGGCATTGAGGTTACTTAGCCTTCCACCGACGGCGTAATCAATGGTTCGTCGGAGGAGGGACTGGTGATCATAGAAGATTTGGACTTGAAGCCAAAGATCAATGCTGGGATGAGGGACTCTATGGAGTAAGTCCTTGAATCGAGTCCATGCTTCGTAGAGAGATTCACCTTCACGTTGTTGGAACATCAAGATTTCATTCCTAAGCTTAGTAGTTCTCCCCGGTGGGAAAAATTGAGCAAGGAAATGAGTGGTGAGATCATCCCAACTTGAGATGGAGCCGGCGGAAGTCGCTCAGCTAATTACTAGCTTGGTCCCGTAGAGAATTGGAAGGGACGTAGACGCGTGGTCTCCCTAGTAGTAGCATCGAGGTCGATGGAATCGACAATTTTAAGGAAATCCTTAAGATGCTGATTAGGATCTTCGAACGAAGTCCATGGAATGCACATCCGTTTTGCACCAACCGGATGGTGTTGGATCGCATGGCCGTGTTTGGGCTTGGTCGGGAAGCTCAATGGTGTTCCTATAGCCTAGGTGGCTTGGTCTTGTGTATTCACCAAGAGTATGGTCCTCTTGGGTGTCTTTGGTGGTGGGTTGATGAGTGGTGGTTGGTTATCACCTTCCATGAGGAAAAGTGATGGGATTACTAACAAAGGTTACGAAGAAGGGGGATAGACTACGAGGAAGCTAAAAATGGGGAAAAAAGCTTACTTGATAGGAATCAAGCAAGGAAACCTAAACGAGGTGGACTCCTAACTAGCTATTCTATTCCCCGGCAGCGGCGCCAAAAACTTGATACGCTTACACAGCGCATTCGGGGTCAAAGGAACTTCTTTTTCGTCGAGCAAGTTTTTCAACACCCTAGGCAGTGAACCTAATCGTTGTAGTGTATTATTAGGGTAAGCCACGGGTATTGATATCGTTCTCTAGGGGAATAGGAATGCTAGTAAGAAGTTACTACGCTAAGGTTGGGGGTTGAGGAAGATTATTTTTTATCTTTTTATATTTTTTTAGGAAATGGAAAGGTACGAATCTCGGGGTTTGGATTTGGGGGTTGGTATTTCTACCGATTACTCTACTTATCTAATTATCTTATTAACTAAGCTAGGGGTAGTCTATGTCTATTGTTGTGTGCTCGTATGATGATTAAAAATGTATTTAATTAGGTTTTATTACTCCCTAGTTATCTCCTATTGATGGTTGAATTGTCACGTCCCTATTCTTAACGCGTTGTGTCTCTAAGGTCATAGGGTATGCGTTTATCCCTAACTCTTTGAAGCTACCAAAGGTTAATGACTACAAAATCTCTAGGATTCATAAACTTAACACTAAGGTATTCTTTGGATGTTTAGCCTACAATAACTCTAGGTGATTATAAACTAAGGTTCAACAAAGATTAATCAAGCATTAATAACACAATGAATGACCTATCGCAATAGGTCAATCACAATTAAGATAAGAGATAACCAATCAATATTCATTAACTAGGTTTCATATTACCTAAGCAAACACACAAGTAAATTAGCCGGACATGGAGAACATGCAAGCATACACACAATCAATTGAAGACATAATTGAATTAATGAAGTAAAACACTTATCTTGATGTAGAATAGGGTATGGAACCCTAAATACGTAGCACAGACAGCCTTGGTTCGGTTTAGGTTTTACTCCACAAACTACTCTCTAAAAACTGAAAAATTCGGATTCTATATATAGTGTTACAAACTGCGACGTGTCGCCACTCTTTAATTTGTGACGCCGTCGGTCGCCGCATTAGGTTTTCGTCTTGGCCACGTTATCATTGTGACGGCATCACCTATGCTTGTGACGCCGTTCCGCCTCAGTCTCTGACGCCGTCGGATCAAATCTAGGTCTTGCTGAGATGCGACACACCTACTACCTTTTTAACCTGATGCCGTCACTTGTAAATAAGTTTGGCTACTGAGTTGTCACAAAACTTGTTCCGCGGCATCACAAATAGACCCTGACGCCGTCCCCTTCAGTTTCCATAGCCTGAGTGTCTCGATTATTGGACTTTGCCATTTTCTTCGTATATCGCGCCTTTTCGTCCGAATAATGTCATTCGCAATTTGCCTTCAAGAGACCCAAAAAGTGAAAGGAACTAAATTAAGTAGTAACAGATACAAAAGTGATCAATTAAGGGCTTAAATGACCCCTAAAAAAGGTACCTTTTAAATCCTTATCAATGCTACACTCAGAACCGTTCTATGATAACTAAACGCCACCACAAAACACCTTATGAGCTTATCCATAACAGAAAACCGAACCTAAAACACTTTCATGTATTTGGTGCTCTCTGTTACCCAAATAATGATCGTGATGACTTTGGAAAGCTCAAAGCCAAAGCTGATATTGGAGTCTTCGTTGGATACTATGAAAACTCAAAAGGATACCGGATCTGGAATAGTCGTACAAAGGAAATTATGGAAACTATTCATGTTAACTTTGATGAGCACACTGATAACGCTACACGCGTCGTTCGGGGTCAAAGGAACTTCCTTTTCTTCGAGCAAGTTTTATAACACCCTAGGCAGTGAACCTAATCGTTGTAGTGTAGTATTATAGTAAGCCACGGGTATTGATATCGTTCTCTAGGGGAATAGGAATGCTAGTGAGAAGTTACTACGCTAAGGTTGGGGTTGAGGAAGATTATTTTTGTATTTTTATATTTTATGAAATGGAAAGGTACGAATCTCGGGGTTTGGATTTGGGGTTTGGTATTTCTACCGATTACTCTGCTTATCTAATTATCTAATCTAAGGTGTATGTAGTCTATGTCTAATTATTGTGTGCTCGTATGATAGTTTAAAGATGTGTTTACTTAGGTTTTACTACTCCTTAATTATCTCCTATTGGTGGTTGAATTGTCACGTCCTTATTCTTAGTTGCATTGTGTGTCTAAAGTTGTAGGGTATGCGTTTCTCCCTAACTCTTTGAACTTACCAAAGGGTCTCGTCTACAAAACCCACTAGGGATAATAAACTCTTACTCTAAGGCACTCTTTGGATGGTTTAGCTTACAACTACTCAAGGAGTTATATTCTAAGGTTCACAAAGATTTAATCAATATTCAATAATTAAGTTTCATATTCCCTAAGCAAACACACAAAGTAAATTAGCCGGACATGGAGAACATGCAAGCATACACACAAATAATCAAAGACATAATTGTATTAATGAAGTAAAGCACTTATCTTGATGTAAGATAGGGTTTGGAACCCTAAAATACTGTACAAGACAGCCTTGGTTCGGTTTAGGTTTTTACTCCAAAAGACTACACACAAATACTGAAAAATTCGGATTCTATATATAAGATTACACATGCGACGGCGTCACCTTATGTTTTGTGACGCCGTCGGATCGCCGTCATTAGGGTTTCGTCTTGGCCACGTTAGACTTGCGACGGCGTCACCTTGTGCTTGTGACGCCGTCCTCTTCAGCTTCTGACGCCGTCTGGATTGAATCTAGGCCGTCTGAGTTGCGACGGCCTACTCTTTTATAACTTGACGTCGTCACTTGAAAATAAGAGTTTTGGCTTCTGTCCCGTCACAAAATCCTCCGACGGCGTCGCAGATAAGCAGTGACGCCGTCACCTTATGTTTTCAGCAGCCTAAGTGTCTCGATTCTTGACTTTGGCCATTTTCTTCGTATATCCGCGCCTTTTTGTCCAAATAAGTGCCATTACAGCAATTTGCCTTCAAGAGACCTAAAAAGTGAAAAGGAACGATATTAAGTAATAACGGATACAAAAGTGATCAAATAAGGGCTTAAATGACCCCTCAAAAAGGTACATTTTAAAACCTTATCAAATATCCCTACACTTGGTATTTGCTTGTCCTCAAGCAAATGTGCTTTTAGCCAATTAATTTATAAGTTAGGGGTCATGAAGCATTGGTTTAAAACAGTCCACAACACATATAAGCCCCGCAAAAATTATAACAAGCACGGAAATTACATACTAGCACCTCACATGGGGTGTTTGGATACTCACATCTCTCTCGGTGTATATGAAATATAACAAATCAGAAATGGAAGATAAACACTCATTAACCGGTCCTAGTACATAGATTACCATAGGCTTGAGAATAGATCAAACCTCCATCTCTTTGGCCTAAGCACCTAGGAAAGACTATCAAAGAGGTCTTTAAAGGGTTGTAACGTTAGGCTTACGGTAGGGAAACAAAGGGTTTGGTGGGATAGGCTTTTTAGTGGTGGCAAGTCAAAAATCTCTATGTTAAATGCATACGAAGAATGGCGTTGCTAAGCCAAGGCTCGACACTCTAGACTCTAGCTAACTGAAACAAACAAACATAAATTTAAAGGATAGATGTAGGATGGTAGCCCATATGTTTTTTTTTTGAACAATCTATTTTTTTTATTTTCTCTTTTTCTATTTTTTTTTCGATTTTTTTTTCATACACTTTTACTCTACCATCCTCTACGGTAACATCAAAATGATAGGGATTTATAGGCACATCCCTACACTTGAGTTTTTATTACTCTAAAACTAATTTGACCCGAATTGAAAAGATCAAAAACACTTGGAGTATGTTATTACGCAAATAAGGGAATTTAACGTTCCCTTTCAATCATTTTATAAACTTTAACTTTTCCCATGAGTCCCAATCGTCCCAAAACTGTGTACAAAGGATATGACTCGACTTAGCAACTCATGCAAGCAACCAGATAATTGAACTAAGGGTTTAGGGTGATAACAAAAATGCACTAAAAGTGAGTGCATACAAGGTAGGCTAAGGCGATTTGGGTGTATATTTGGGGGTGGGGTGTAAACAATGCTCTTCATTGATATTCCGAAAAACCAAAACATCACGAGAACCGCGAAAAGGATAGGCTCTGAGGGGTTAACTAGGGGTATCGTGTACTAAAGATGAGTACAACGCAAAGGGTGTGGGGGAATTACTCAACCGATGTGGAAGAAGTAATTATATTACGGGTATCAAACAAGGGTTATCCTAATGCCTCTTATCATTTAGTTATTCCTAACTACACAAGTGTAGTCTTACTAGCGATCTCGGAATGCATCACAAAACAAGTTCTAGAATCTAATATACTACCGGTTCACACTCTAAGCATTAAAGATGAATGCTTTAATTCCTACTAATCTAAGGGCGATCCTCACATTTTTGGTGGAATTTAGGTGGTAAAGGGTTTTTGTGCTAGTCATGCAACTTCCTATCCGTGAGACGCTTTTGTTAAGACTAATGGCCCACTCCTATATGTCATGAAAAATTAAAATTTGGTGCCAAAATTACCCTAACCGACATTTTCTCATGGTTTATTACACAATTACACTTGGACAAAGCAAATAATCAAGGATAAGCATAGTTTCAAAGTTCCCGTTTTATTTTCCCTCCCTACACTTAAACTGAACATTGTCCCCAATGTTCCCCGAAAGTATCAAAGTTATGATAATGGAAGGTAATGAAAAACGAAAGAAACTAATACTCCCCTGATTAGCTCGGTAGGATCCGTGTGTGAAGTAGTGGTTAAATCCTTTCCAAGAAGAATGTGTGCGTGAAAAGCTCCTTCCAATCTTTTGTTTCTTCTTCTTGATAAATGAAACCTGCACATTTGAAGAAAACAAACGAAACCTTCGCGTAAAATCGGCGGTAATAATATATATAAGACTCTACTAAACTAGGATATAATGCTTGTGGAATGGATGTTTACAGAATTTCTGGAAAATTAAGACCTGGAAAATTCCAAAAATTTATAAGTAGCTCAGAAAACGAAAAAAAGTAATCTGATGTTTTTACTCCTTCCTGACGCCGTCAGGTTGCAATCCTGACGCCGTCAGGTTATCCTGACAAAAACTGGTCTGCGATTTTCTGGAAAAATTCTGGAAAATTTACATCTTTAGAATCTGGAAAAATTTCTGCAAAACATCCATTATGACTCGATACAAGCATTTGACTCGATCAAACACACATGTATATCTTTTAATTAATTGTAATTCTCATGTTTACGTTTCTTTGAAAACGTGTGTAATCCTCCCTACACTTATCCCTTATGTAAAATACCTTTATATGTAATTAAGACGAGGTTAAAGACAAAATAAAGCATTTTTACAAATTCAAACATGAGAATAAACAATCAATAAAAGATATACGACATACAAATAAAAATGAAAACAATACACATGGGTTGCCTCCCAGGAAGCGCTTGTTTTTGTTCAAGTCATGAGCCTGACTCTACCCTTATTTAACGGATAAAAGGGAGGTTTTCCCTACACTTAGGTTAAGTGCGGTGATAGTAGCGATGCACACCCTTAGGGTGGAAATTTGCTACTGAGAGAGGTGATGGGATTTATATGCTCAAAGGAGTGTGCTTCATTCATTATAACCTTACCTAAGTCATTGGGTAGTGGTGAATCAAATCTCTCTCCTAAAAATGGATCATCTCTATCAACTTCAAAATATCTTAGTTAAGGATCCATCTTGACCAATAACCCGTTTAAACCCATAATGTTTCTTATTATCAACCATGAATGGGTGATATAAGTGTGTAAGGTCGTGGGTTACTCCTATATTAGCTTCCACTCTACATGGCTTAGAGTCTACCACCTTTATCAAGCAACTACCCGGATCATTTATTTTGATGGGTGGATTGGGGCCTAATTCAATTCTAAGATTCACATCTAAAGATGGAAAATTGGGTAAGTTTTTTGGTTGAGGCTCCATTTTATCAAAATTAGGAACTTCCCTAGGGCTAAGAGAGAGGTCATGACCTCATCTAAACCTACATTCTATAGTTGTGTTTGGTCCAAAGGTTCTATATCAATCGGGGTTCCTATAGTTTCTCCTACTTCTTCCGGGAAGTTATAGGCGATTGTGTTCCTCAAGTGATGGTAGGCTTGTGGCTTGGAGTTTCCACCTCATTCTCCTTTATATCTAGATCTCCTAAATGTTCATCATGTGTTTTAGTATGATCTGACCCAAATACACTCCTAAGCGTCTCAAATCCTTCTTGGCCTTTTCAAATTCTTGTCCGTTTTAAGAATGTTCTCAAAACTTGCCACTATTCTATTTGCCTAAAGATTTCCTCCCGTGGTCATATATTTTGAAATCTATCCCACACATGCAACTAAGTATTTTAGCTTCAACCATCTTACAATCTTGTTCGGGTTTAGGTTCCATGTTCTTAAAAACTAGGTCTTTTTGATCTTGATGCCTAAGGTTAGATAAATCCTCCTTATCCATTTCCTCAAGTTGTACAACCTGAAGGTTTATGCATAGGAGCTTTTCTGAAAAATTCTCCAGATTGTCCTAAAAAAGGAGTTGATCCTGACAACGATTGTCGAATAGAAGCCACACAAGTACAGAATATATCAAATCCATCAACCTTACACCCTCTCCTTTTGGATATCTTTAAGATCACTCCCAAATTCATCAGAACAATGAAAACGACCCTACTTGCGAAATTCAATTGTTCCTCATTTGTTAATGATTCAAATGCAACTTCACTTGCCATAGCGACAAATGAAAAGGGTTTTACGAACACAAACACATAGAAGGGGGATAGACTACAAGGAAGCTAAAAATGAGAAAAATTTACTTGATAGGAATCAAGCAAAGAAACCAAAACGAGGTGGACTACTAACAAGCTATTCTATTCCCCGGCAGCAGCGCCAAAAACTTGATGACGCTACACGCATCGTTCGGGGTCAAAGGAACTTCCTTTTCTTCGAGCAAGTTTTATAACACCCTAGGCAGTGAACCTAATCGTTGTAGTGTAGTATTAGGGTAAGCCACGGGTATTGATATCGTTCTCTAGGGGAATAGGAATGCTAGTGAGAAGTTACTACGCTAAGGTTGGGGTTGAGGAAGATTATTTTTTATCTTTTTTATGTTTTATGAAATGGAAAGGTACGAATCTCGGGGTTTGGATTTGGGGTTTGGTATTTCTTCCGATTACTCTACTTATCTAATTATCTAATCTAAGTGTATGTAGTCTATGTCTAATTATTGTGTGCTCGTATGATAGTTTAAAGATATGTTTACTTAGGTTTTACTACTCCTTAATTATCTCCTATTGGTGGTTGAATTGTCACGTCCTTATTCTTAGTTGCGTTGTGTGTCTAAAGTTGTAGGGTATGCGTTTCTCCCTAACTCTTTGAACTTACCAAAGGGTCTCGTCTACAAAACCCACTAGGGATAATAAACTCTTACTCTAAGGCACTCTTTGGATGGTTTAGCTTACAACTACTCAAGGAGTTATATTCTAAGGTTCACAAAGATTTAATCAAGCATTAAGTACACAACGAATGACCTATCGCATTACTAGATCATTAACAAACTAAGATAAGAGACAACCAATCAATATTCAATAATTAAGTTTCATATTCCCTAAGCAAACACAAAAGTAAATTAGCCGGACATGGAGAAAATGCAAGCATACACACAAATAATCAAAGACATAATTGTATTAATGAAGTAAAGCACTTATCTTGATGTAAGATAGGTTTGGAACCCTAAAATACTGTACAAGACAGCCTTGGTTCGGTTTAGGTTTTTACTCCAAAAGACTACTCACAAATACTGAAAAATTCGGATTCTATATATAAGATTACACATGCGACGGCGTCACCTTATGTTTTGTGACGCCGTCGGATCGCCGTCATTAGGGTTTCGTCTTGGCCACGTTAGACTTGCGACGGCGTCACCTTATGCTTGTGACGCCGTCCTCTTCAGCTTCTGACGCCGTCTGGATTGAATCTAGGCCGTCTGAGTTGCGACGGCCTACTCTTTTATAACTTGACGTCGTCACTTGAAAATAAGAGTTTTGGCTTCTGTCCCGTCACAAAATCCTCCGACGGCGTCGCAGATAAGCAGTGACGCCGTCACCTTATGTTTTCAGCAGCCTGAGTGTCTCGATTCTTGACTTTGGCCATTTTCTTCGTATATCCGCGCCTTTTCGTCCAAATAAGTGCCATTACAGCAATTTGCCTTCAAGAGACCTAAAAAGTGAAAGGAACGATATTAAGTAATAACGGATACAAAAGTGATCAAATAAGGGCTTAAATGACCCCTCAAAAAGGTACATTTTAAAACCTTATCC